>JALGPY010000010.1:9265000-9865000 GCA_023055425.1 Linanthus parryae | reverse complement strand
GAACATAATTGTTTTATTGTCATTTTGCTCCTTAATCCGTATCCAAACCCTTTAGTGGTATCAGAGCCACATGTCGTAGTGCATAACGTAGTTTTGTGTGTTATCGTTTTATCAGTTTTTAACCGTTCTGCTTTTTTTTTTGCGTAATACTAATTGGCATAATGATGCAAATTGAATTTGATTCAGTAGATAATGACCTAATTATACGTATTGCACTATCATTAGCAAATTCTATTCATATATGATGTGTTTTTTTTTTGGTTTTGAAAAGCTAGGGTTTGGGCACAATTATGAAAAAGGGGTTTTTCTTAATTAGAAACAAGCACACAAGGGAAGGAAGGAAAACACCCTAGGTGAAACCCTAGGGCTGTCTGCCCCTCCTTGCGCGCCATGCAAGCCACTACCAAGGGGTCGGGCCGGCCTAGCAAGCGGCTCGGCCGCGTGGGCTAGGGCTGACCGGCCCAAGGCCTTGTGGCGGTCCTTATGGGTTCGGCTAAAGAATTTTGGTGTCCCCTTCCATCGTTTTGACCCTAGAAAGTACAAATTCAACTTAAAATTGACCATGCACGTTAAAATTGGATTTTAACTATATTACATGCTTTTGCATGGTGATTGGATGTGGCCTTAGATGTGGATGTTGTGGATGTTTATTTTTATGGTTTGTTTTATTGTAATTAATGTAATTAATTAAGTTTTACGGCATGCGTGTCGTCTTCTCGTCAACTTGTGAGGTCTCTCTATTTAGTATAGATGATAGCTAGTACTAGATATTCAGATGATAGCTAAGACATGGAGAAGAAGCTTAAAGATTGAAGAAACCACAAGAAAGGCGACATTCCACAAGATAAGGCGCATGGACTAAAGATGGAAGCACATGGAGATGAGCTTGCTATTTTTAGGGGTTATAGATATTCTTATTGGCTTGGGAATATCTTAGTTTTAGGAGGCCACATCCACATCATGTTTATTTATTGTTTGTGGTTGTTTATTTATTGTATTGTTATTTATTTTTGGTGTATGTTTGGTGCATGCAAATTGTAACAAGATAATAATTAAAACTCGTATTTTTTTTTTGGGATTGCCCAACCCAAATAAGTAGATCAGTTGATATGGATCAAAGAAATAATGAAAATTACAAGGAAATTCCTCAACGATAAATGTTGTGTTTTGCCTTCTCTTGCTTAAACACTCGTCATGATCAGAGAATATTAAATACAGGCTTGCCAAATCAGGGCGATTTAATTGATCTTGATATGGCACGATGGCACAAGCTAGTAATTTGTGACTGTTTAAGTAAGAGGATGAACGCAACAGAGCTATCTCAATAGGATTGAAAGCTTAAAGGCAAACAATTTGACTTATCTATGGTATAGATAAATAAGGAGTTATTTTCCCAATTGAACCAAGAGTTTCATAGGATGTAATTAGAAATTGTTCCTACCTAAATAACTAGTTCTTGGGTGACATGCCAAAGATAGCTCAAGAATAGGGGCGGCAATTCTTGTCACGGGTCGTGTTCGCGTTGGGTCATATTCGTGTGGAGACCCCCATAGGGTAAACCCAACCCCGAACCATATATTAAACATATCTGGTACTATGGACCCCCAACCCGACCTAAATAATAAATGGGTTACACATCGTTCGTTTATTTAACAGTCAAAAAATAAAAACATGTGAATGTTAATATAAACACTCAAAAGATAAGATTTAGGAAAAAAACAAATAAAACCTAGTGACATTAAAAAAAGAATCTTGCTCATGAATATAATAGTTATTACTATGAACAGATGTAACTTATTGTAGTACTTATGCCACCCTTTAGTTTCATGACATATATTTTTATGAGTAATTTTATCCATCTTTGTATGTATTTCTTGCGGAACATGTTTTTAGTCTTATGATTATTATTTCTATTGTAGATGGAAAACGAAAACATTCCAGATTTTCCCGTTGATCTCGGGTCATAGAGTGAAGAATTAATTAATTTAGCTAGATGAAGAAACCAAGGACGCGAAGAAACTAAAACGGACGAGAAGACTTACTTCAAGTGTTTGGAATCATTTTGACTGACTACCTCTTTGAAAAGATAAGAAACAAAGTTGTAAATGCAAATATTGTTGGGTTTAAATGTTAAACATGTGACTTGTATTAAAAGTGCGTGTTACACGGGTTGTAAATGGGTTTTGCGAGTCAACCCACACCCGAACTGTTAAGCGCCGTGTCTAATCGTGTCGACCCATTTATGAAACAAACCCATATGACTAAACCCAAACCCTATAACTTCGTGTCGTGTTCGTGTTGGGTTGTCGTGTCAAAACCCATTTTGCCGGCCCCTAAAAGAAGTGAAATAAGGATCTTTGAAAATATATGATATTTTCTGCATTAATAGTGAGGGCTATTAATCCGAGAAAAATAGTGGGAGCTATATTTGATAATCTAGCCATTGTTGAATATAGTAATTTTTTAACAAAATACTAAAACTTGTATATTTGAAATTTTATAGAATTCCAATGGAAAACAATTCATCGACATCAAACACATCACTACGATAAGTCCTTGAGAAGGACAAGCTTTCTGGAATTAATTTTCTGGATTGGTACAGTAACTTGAGAATTGTTATCAAGTAAGAAAAGAAACTGTATATTCTACAGGATCCAGTTCCTGAAGGACAAGAAAATAATACTACTACCGCCATCAAGGCACATCAAAAGACTGTTGACGATTCTAATGATGTGACTTGCCTGATGCTTTGCACCATGAACTCTGAGCTTTAGAAGCAACATGAGAACATGGAGGCGTATGATATGATCATACATTTGAGGCATCTCTTCTAAGAGCAGGCAAGGTATGCGCGGTAAGAAGTATTTAAAGCATTGTTCAAGTGTCATATGTCAGAGGGAAACCAGGTGGGGCCTCTTGTACTGCGCACGATCGGGTACTTGGAGAGTCTCATGCGTCTGGGGTTTCCGGTGGGTCAAGATTTGGCCACTGATCTCATCTTACAATCATTGCCTTATAGTTATAGCCAGTTCATCATGAACTATAACATGAATGAGATAAGTAAACCTTTGCCATATTTTCTCAATATGTTGAGAACAGCTGAACAAAGCATCAACAAAGGGAAAGGCAAGGCCATAATGATGATCATTAAAAGCAAGAGCAAGCGAGGTGCATCTACCTCCAAATGAAAGAGCGAGAAAGTTGCAAAAACCAAGGAAACTGTCTTAAAGCCCTCCGGGGGCGTGACTAAGGGTGAGTGTCACTACTTCAGTCAGCCCGGTCACTGGAAAAGGAACTTCCCAAAATATCTGGAAGATAAAAGTTTTGGAATAGTAATTCCCCCACAACCAAGTATTTTTGTTATAGATGTCAATATGTTTGTCTCTTCATCTTGGGTATTGGATACTAGATGTGGATCTCACGTTTGTCGAAATGTGCAGGATCTAAAGAGAAGCAGACAACTGGCTAAATGGGAGATAGACTTGCGCGTAGGGAATGGAGCAAGAATTGCTGCATAGCTGTAGGTGTTTATGAGTTATATTTACCTTCAGGACTTATATTAGAATTAGACAATTGCTTTTATGTGCTGCTATGAGCATAAACATTATTTCTGTTTCTTGTTTGGACGATAAAGGTTTTCCTGTCATAATAAAGGACAAATGTTGATCCGTATATTTTGATAGTATGCATTATTGTAACGCACTTTTGTCTAATGGATTGTATGTCCTTGATATACCTAAATCCATCTATAACATAAATAGCAAGAGGATTAAAATTAATGATTTAAATCCAACTTATATATGGCATTGTTGTTTAGGCCATACAAACGAGAAACACATTTCTAGACTCCATAAGGATGGACTTCTAGGCTCATTTGATTATGAATCATATGAGACATCTGATCTTGTTTATTAGGAAAAATTACAAAGTCCCATTTCAAGAAGAAATGTGAGAGGACTACTGAGTTATTGGCATTCATACATAATGATGTATGTGGACTGTTTCCCACGCCTGCCAGAGGTGGTTATTTTATTTCATTACATTTACTGATGACTTCTGTAGATATAGAGTTGTATACCTTATGAAGGCGAAATCCGAATCCTTTGAAATGTTCAAAAAATTCAAGAATGAAGTACAGAAGCAACATGACAAGAGTATTAAGGCTCTGCGATCGGATCGTGGAGGAGAATACTTGAGCCACGAGTTTGATGCATATTTTAGAGAGTGTGGAATAATATCCCAACTCAATCCACCCGGAACGCCATAGTGGAATGGCGTGTCTGAGAGGAGGAATAGAACACTGTTGGACATGGTTTGATCTATGATGTGTCAGACTGATCTTCCAATATTGTTTTGGGAACACGCTCTATTAAGTGCAGCTTTCACCCTTAACTGTGATCCACCCAAATACGTCATGAAGACTCCATATGATATATGGACTGGGAGGCGTCCCAGAATGTTTTTTGTGAAGATTTGGGCTGCTATGTCTATGTAAAGTGGTTAAAACACATAAGCTGGGGACCAAGTTAGATAAGTGTAAGTTTGTGGGATATTCTAAGGAATTGAAAGGATATTATTTCTACAATCCAATAGAGAACAAAGTGTTTGTTTCTCGGACCGGTGTGTTTCTAGAAAGAGAGTTTGTCTCTTTCTAAAACAACTAGGAGGACTGTAGAACTTGAAAATTCAATAACCAAAAACCAATAATTCAACAATGGAACATGAATAGGAGTCACAATATGTTGTGGAGCAACCTTTTCAAGTAAAAAAAGAACTTCGTAGGTCGAGTAGGGTGCTCTTGGAGCCAGAGAGGTTTGGAATTCTCTTTACTGAGCCCGGTGACGCACTGCACATGGAAGATGAGCCTACTACCTATGGAGAGGCCATGAAAGGGCTAGACTCTCAGAATTTTCTCGAATCCATGAGATCCGAAATGGAATCCATGTACACCAACAAAGTGTGGACTTTGGTGGAACCACCCCAAGGGGCATGGACCATAAGATGCAAATGGGTCTTCAAGAAGAAGACCGACATGGATGAAAATGTGATTTCTTATAAGGGAAGATTGGTATAAAAGGATTCAGACAGATTCATGGTATTGACTATGATGAAACCTTTTCCCCAGTGGCAATGAGCAAACCCATTCGTATCTTACTTGCTATTACATCTTGTCACGATTATGCTATTTGGCAGGTGGATGTCAAAACATCGTTTTAGTATGGAAACCTCATTGAGGATGTGTACATGACACGACCATAGGATTTTGAGGATCCAGAGCATGCCCCTAAAACGTGTAAGTTGCAGCGATCCATTTATGGGTGGAAGAAATTTTCTAGGAGTTGGAATCGACGTTTTGATGACGCGGTCAAAGAGTTTGGCTTCATCAATAACGAAGATGAACCTTGTTTTTACAAGAAGTTTAGTGAGAGATCTGTTTTGTTTCTGGTCTTGTATGTGGATGACATACTACTCATTGGAAACGACATTCCTACCTTGCAATCTGTTAAAGATTGGCTAGGGAAGTGTTTCTCAATGAATGACTTAGGTGATGCAGCTTATATACTTGGTACCAAAATCTACAAGGATAGATCTAGGAAGCTTCTCGTCCTACGTCAAAGTACATATATAGAGAAGGTGTTGAAACGGTTCAACATGCAAGAATCGAAGAAAGGATTCTTGCCCATGTCGCATGTAGTCACCCTTTAAAAGGATGACTGTCCTTCCAATGAGATTGACAAGAATCGCAAGAGTGGGATTCCGTATGCTTCAGCCATAGGATCTATCGTGTTCGCCATGTTATGTACTAGACTAGATGTGTCATATGCGTTGAGTTTGGCAAGAAGATACCAGTCCAATGCGGGTGAGAGTCACTGGATTGCTGTGATAAGTCTGAAGCTCATTGAAATTATCTTGTGAGTGAACAGGAAGAGAGCTTTGTTTCCTTGATGATGAAAGCCAGAGACACAAACAGAAGATGTTGCTAAATGTCATGAAAGCCGGTAACATAAGCAGAAGATATAGCTAAGTACCAAAGCTTCAAAGCTTTGAGTTACTGTAGTAGTTCTCATATGTTTATTTATCTAACTGTTTTTGTGCAGGCTTTGTTTGTGATATGGTTTAATTATATGGATGCACTAATAATCTGTGTTGTAAGCTATAATTATTGCAGGATTGAGTTGGATTGAAATCTAAGATTCACTTTGGTGAATTAACAGGTAAAGCTTCAAAGCTTTGAGATATTTTATTTGTTCTCTACTGCTAAGTTCACTTGATTATTTTTGTGAGTGCATGTGAATTCTGTGAGACTTAGAACTTGATGTAAGCTGATTATTGTCTATTATTGTGTGTTCTATATTAGTTACTTGATATATTCATGAGGTTGAATATGTTTGTTAACTCAGAACTGTCAGCAAACAAATCTAGCCTAGTTTTTTCATGAACTGTTTGTTGTTGCTTAAACAGATCTTGTTGCTAGATTGTCTTGTTATTTGTTTGATCTTGTTTGCTGAGTATATTCAGGTTTGTTGGACAATCCAACGTCCATAAACAGATCAGTAATCCATTCAAATGTAGTTGTTGATTGGAGCTTATCAGAAAGGAGATAATATAGGAATTTTGTTCCTGGATTTTCTCAGTTAGTTGCAGACTGTTGCTAAAGTGATCAACACTTTAAATTTTAATTGAAGAGAGTCAGAAGAGAGAGTCATTGATTGTGGTTTTGAAGACAGCAACAAACTGGAATGATCAAGACACACACTTTTCAAATCATTCAAAGAAAATCAACTCTCCAGCAGACTGAAGATCACTCATTTTCAGAATAACTCTTTCAGGCTTAAATAGCTTATCTATTCTGAGTTCTTCTTCTTGTACTTAATTGTATCATTCATCCTTCATTTCTGAAACCTCACTAAACATAGTAGTTTGGTTGTTCAAGTGAACAACAAGAGGTTCTTATTGTTTCAGCAGGTTGTAGCCTGTAACTAGATAGGTTAGGAACCACAAGATGTATAAGTGTAAGGTATCTCACTTAGGCTTGAGAGCTAGGGCTAAATATGGGTGATTCATAAAAATTTGTGTTTGAATCCTGGTCGGATTAGATCCCTCAGGCAGAGACTAGGTCCAATTGTGACTGAACTCTGTAAAATCTATATGCCTCTGCTATTTACTTTTGCTGTCTTTACTTTCAATTTATATTGGAAGTTTCAAAGCTTTGGAGCTTTCCAAATCTCAAAGCTTTGGAGCTTTCCAAATCTCAAAGCTTTGAAGCCTTCTTATTTTATTGTTATATCTTTATACTTCTCAATTTTTTTTCAAAGCCTTGAGATATAAAAATTTTCTTTACTTAAGTTTCAAAAGGCTGTGTTTTAGCAAAAGTTTGCATACTCTATTCAACCCACCTTCTAGATTATTTAGAAACTGGTTTACACCTACATTACACACTTCCAGTTGGTATCAGAACTTTGGGTCACAGTTTGAAGATCTAACCATCTTGTGACAATGAGTTTTGTAGGTGAAGGAGGATTCTCACAGGGAAGGGCAGCGAATAGACCTCCACTATTCTGTGGGTATAATTTTGTGCATTGGAAGGCATTGATGAAAATGTTCATCATAGATCAGGACATGGATCTATGATCTATTATTGTGAATTGGCCAAACATGTTCTATACTACTGTCAAACCTGATGAATATCTCTCAGTTACAGAACTGGAAAAGGTATAAAAAAATTACAAAGCTTTGAACTTATTGTATTGTGCTCTTAGTGTAGATGAGTTATACAGGAAATCCAACTGCAAAAATGCAAAAGAGATCTGGGATAAATTGACTGTTACCTATGAAGAAACTAGCCAAGTCAAGCAGACAAAGATCAATATCCTTTTGAGACACTATGAACTTTTAAGATGAATTCTGATGAATCCATCAAAGATAAGTTCAAAAGATTTACAGATATTGTGAATTACTTGGAGTCATTGGGAAAAGCATTCTCAAATGAAGAAAAATTCAAGAATATTTTCAGAAGCTTGCTTAAAGCCAAATGGGAGCCCAAAACAACTGCAATTGAGGAACCTCAGGATCTAAGTATCTTGGAAATTGATGATCTGCAAGGAAAGTTACTCACTCATGAGATATCTATGAAGGAAGTTGATGGTGATTTAAGTGACAACATCAAGAACCTGACACTCAAGTCAAAAGACAGTGAAAAATCCCAAAGCCTTGAACAGGATGATGATGATGATGAAGAGGCCTTAGCCTTGATTTCCAAAGCCTTTGCCAGAATTCTGAAGAAAAGGAGAAATTATGGGAATAAAAATTACAACAAAGAGAAATTCAGATGCTCAACCAGCAAGTATAAAAAAGGTAAGTCTTCTTCACAGTCATATAAACCTAAATTTATGAATTGTTATGAATGTGGAGATGCAGATCACTTTGTAAGAGATTGCCCTCAAAAGAAAAAGAGCAGACAATTTTCCAAGAATGAAAATGACAACAGAAGAAAGAAGGCAATGGTAGGCTCATGGAGTGATTCAGGTTCTTAAGACTCAGATTCTGATGAGGAGCAAGCCAATCTTTTTTTTATGGCTGGACATCAAGAGGACCACTCTACTGAGAAGCCAATTAAAGACATGGTAAAAAATCTCTTATCTAGTCCTTCTGATGTATTGCCTGAAATTCTCAAAAGCATGTTTTTAAATGAGGAGAGTTACAGGAATGAGATTGGTTATTTGAAAATGAAGGTTCATGAGCAAGCAAAAAGAAATTTAAATTTGGTTTTTCAGAACTAACTTCTTGAAGCTATTAAATTGAAGATTGATAGTGACTTCAAAGCCTTGGACAGCAGATTCAAAGCTTTGAAATCACGGGTCAAAGACGTAGTTGATCAAAACACTATTTTAACTGACAAGTTTGTTGATCTAAAAAGTCATTCTGGTGATTTAGAACAACAAAATACTTCATTGACTAATAAGCTTCAAGAATCCAAGAAAATTCTTTCAACTTTTGCTGGCTTAGAACATAAGCTAAATCGTATGCTTGGAGGAAGTATGCATTGTGTATAAAAGAGTGGAATTGGTTATAATCCAAATTTTCCAAGAAGAAACCAAACCACTTTTGTTAAATCTGGAAGCAGACGTTCTCCAAAATGTCATTACTGCTGCAAAATTGGACATGTGAAATTAACTTTCCCCTTTAGAAGGACAGAACCTCACATAATGAGGAATACCTATCCTTATCAGCTTAAGGGAAAAGTGAAACATATTTGGGTTCCAAAATGAGTTAGACCACCTAAAATGGTTGACTCTGAGTATGAATCCAAATTCTACACTTGGTCTAATAGCCTGTTAAGGCATTGATTGAATTTTGCAGGTCGTCACCAAAGCTTTGAAAGATCATAAATGGATTTTGGATGCTGTTCCAGAAATATGAGTGGGAAGAAGTCTTTATTCTAAAAGCTCAAAGAGCAATAAGAGGGAACAATCACTTTTTGACAAAGCAAAGTGCAGCATAATTGGTATTGGAAGTCTTGGTAACAATTCTGCATATTCAATTTCTGATGTTTATTTAGTTGATGGTCTTAAGTATAATTTATTAAGTATTTCTCAGCTTTGTGATAAAGGCAACAAGGTAGTTTTTGACTAGGAGAAATGTGTGGTGCAAGATGAAAAATCAGGCAATTTCATAGTCACTGCTCCTATGTCACATAATGTTTATGCACTATGTAGTAAGAAAGTTGCAGGTAATAGTCTGAAATGTCTCAAAGCTTTGAAGGATGACTTAAAAATGTGGCATAGAAAGCTTGGTCATATAAGCATGCATAATTTAAACAATCTCATCTCAAAAGATCTAGTAAGGGGATTACCAATCCTCAAATTCAAAGATGATGAGTTTTGCAAGGTATGTACTCAAGGTAAACAGACTTGAAGCTCTTTCAAGTCAAAGAACTTTGTAAGTATCTGTAGACCCTTGGAATTAATGCATCTAGACTTGTGTGGTCCTATGAGGGTTCAAACACCCAGAGGTAAGAGATATATGCTTGTTGTAGTTGATTATTACTCTAGATATACTTGGGTTATGTTCAATAGAAAAAAGTCTGAAGCATTATCTGAATTTTCAAAACTTTGCAAAGAGCTTCAAACATTGAAAAATTTACCTGTAGCATCTATTAGGAGTGATCATGGTAGGGAATTTGATCAACTTGACTTTGATTTATTATGTGCAAAGCATGGCATCTCACACAACTTTTCTCCACCTAGAACTCCTCAATAGAATGGTGTAGTTGAGAGGAAAAATAGGAATCTTGAAGACATGTCTAGAACCATGCTACTTGAAAGTAATTTGCCAAAATCTTTATTGGCAGAAGTTGTTAATACTACCAACTATGTGCTCAATAGATGTTTGATCATGCCAATGTTGAAGAAAACTCCTTATGAACTGTTCAAAGGCAGAAAGCCTAGTGTTGCTTGCTTTAAGCCTTTTGGCTGTACCTGTTTTGTGCATAACAATGGAAAAGATAATCTTGGTAAATTTGATGCTAGAGGTGATGAAGGTGTATTTCTTGGTTATTCTCAAACCAGCAAAGCATACAGGGTTTATAACAAGAGAACTAAGATAGTAGAGGAGAGTATTCTTGTTATTTTTGATGAAAGTACTGATGATTCTCTGAGCGAAAGTTTTGAAAATCTTAGTTTCAATAAATATGAAGCTGATGAAGACTATGAGAAAGCCAGCAAAAGCAAAACTAAGCAGCAGAAACTTTCAGAAGAATCTCAAGGCCTTGAACCCCCTGCTGAGCCAAAATCTCAAAGCCTTGAGACTGAGACTGACATGAAATATGATGCTTCTGTGTCAAGAAATCAAAGCCTTGAAGGTCCATACACTTGGACACCCGAAAATAAGTTCAAATATCTATCAGATCATCCTGCAGAGAATGGCATATCAGATCCAACTACTGGAACTCACACAAGAGGTCAATTGAGGAACTTGTGTGCCTTCAGTGCTTTTGTATCACTCATTGAGCCCAAAAATGAAAAAGAAGAACTAGAAGATGCATATTGGATTATTGCAATGTGGAATGAGCTGAATGATTTTGAAAGGAACAAGGACAGGATTTGGTTCCAACACCGAAGGATCAATCAGTGATTGGAACAAGATGGGTTTTTAGAACCAAACTGGATGAGAAAGGTAAGGTTGTAAGAAGTAAAGCAAGACTGGTAGCACAGGGATACAATCAAGAAGAAGGTATTTACTATGAGGAAACATTTGCCCCTGTTGCAAGGTTAGAAGCTATCAGAATACTTCTTGCATTCGCATCACATAATCACATAAAAAAAATTAAATGGATGTCAAATGTACTTTTCTGAATAGTTATTTACAAGAAGAAGTGTATGTTGCTCAAAAATGACACCTATCCTGATTATTTTTACAAATTAGACAAAGCCATAATGGAATTAAGCAAGCTCCAAGAGCTTGGTATGAAAAACTCTCTAATTTTTTATTGGAAAATGGTTTCAAGAGAGGACTGGTTGATAAAACTCTGTTTTATCAAAAATCAGGAAAAGGATATGTTAGTTGTTCAAATATATTTAGATGATATTCTATTTGGTGCTACTAATGATTCTCTTTCAAAAGAGTTTTCAAGTCTAATGTGCAAGGAATTTGAAATGAGCTTCATGGGAGAACTGAGTTTCTTTCTTGGACTTCATGTACATCAAATGAAGAAAATAACTTTTTTTGCATCAAGGAAAGTACACCCTGCACTTGTTAAACAAGTATAATATGTCACAGTCCAGGGTTGTAAAGACTCCTATGAGTTCATCACTTTCTTTAGACAAAGATACAACTGGTAAGAGTGTAAATTAGAAAGAGTATAGAGGTATAATTGGTTCACTTCTTTATCTAACTTATAGTAGACCAGATATTATGTTTAGTGTGCGTATTTGTGCTAGATTTCAAGCTGATCCTAAATAAAGTCATTTGATTGCTGTGAAAAGGATTTTTAGATACTTGGAACCAAAGACTTGTGGCTTTGGTATCCAAGAACATCTAACTTTATGTTGAGTGGTTATTCAGATGCAGACTTTGCAGCATACAAAGTAGACAGAAAGAGTACTTCTGGATGCTGCCAATTTATTTGATCTTCATTAATAAGTTGGCATTCAAAGAAGCAAAATTCAGTAGCTCTATCAACTGCAGAAGCTGAATACATTGCAGCTGGAGCCTGTTGTTCACAGGTTTTATGGATTGCTTAGTAGCTAAGAGATCTTGGATATGATTTAAGAATGTGCCTATCAACTGTGACAATACAAGTGTCATTTCTATTTCTAAGAATCCAGTCCAGCATTCAAGAAAAAAGCACATAGATGTGAGACATTACTTTCTTAGAGATTATGCTGAAAAAGGTGATATAATTCCATCTTTTATTTCAACTTCTAAGCAGATAGTTGATATTTTCACTAAATCGTTGCCAGATGAGAGGTTTGCATCCCTAAGGCTTGAATTGGGTATGTTAAACAAGGATGCATTGGTTGGTTTATGGGGAGTAATTATTTGTGTGAATCTCAAAGCCTTAATATTATACTTTCTTAAGCCTTGAAAGTATGGCTCAAAGCTTTGAAGTTTCGGTGTTAGTCTGAAACTTCTCAAAGCTTTGAACCACTATTACACTGCTTTGATTAGTGGATTTGTATTATCTTTAGAAAATTGGATCGTGAAATATTTTTTAATATCTTTTTAGATTATGACATATCTAAAAATATCTTTGAAAATCTTCTTAAATCTTCTTGCATGCAAATCTCCCTTCTAAATCAGACTCTTCTACCTACTTAAGCTGGCTTCGTGAATTATTTATCTCATTCTCAACTTCTATCTCTTCGTATCTATTTCTCTCTATCTCTCTCTCCCTATTCTCTCAAAATCTCTGAAACTCTAACCAAAATGGAGCGAAAAACAGAGAGGATCAAGCAGCAAGGTCAGACCTCCAACAAGAGGGTAAAGAGAAAGGCTAACAGGAAGATCACCATTAATGGATCAGACTAAGAATACACAACCAATGTTCATGAGACATCTCCTCCCTCAAAGAAGATCAAGAAGGGTAAGGAAGTTCTGGAAGAAGCAAGGTTGGGTCAGATTCAAAATCTGCTGCAGAAGAGGTGGTGAAGGACAAAGAACATGGGAGTAAGAATCAGGAGGAAGAATCAAGTAAGAAGAAGAAAGAGGTGACTGCTGAGAAAGGGGAAAGAAAAGTATGCCATCTTCAAGGGAGAAGATGGGTGATGCAACTCCTGAGAAGAAGAGGGTTAAGCACAGTGCAGTGAAAATCAAGAAAGCCACAAATTTTGGTAAGAATCTTTTGCCCGAGTCTTGGTTTGTTAATTCTTAGGTTAAAATTGTTTGGATGGATGGGTTTGCATATTCTAAAGTTTCTTTTTGTAGTCTGATTAGTACTAAGTTATTGTAGATTTTGGACTTTCAGAGTTTGAGAAACTCATCTATTGGAATTTTGTTAAACCCTCCTTCTGAAGCTTACCCTAGGTTAACCAGACTATTTTATCTGAACTTGGTTCAAGAACTTTATGATAGTGATAGGTATATCCTTACTTCAAGAGTGGCTGGTGTGGATATTAGGTTGGATCACAAGGTGTTTTCTAAAGTTTTGAGCGTACCTAGGAAGTACTTCCTCCGTTCTCTCTCTTTCTTCACATTTTGACTTTTTCTTCCGTAATCGGGTCACTTTGACCCGGTGATTTGGATAGCAAAACGAAAACTTTTTTGAAAATTTTTTCCATGGTGTTGTAGAGTAAGGTTTAATTTACAAGATCATGCAAAATTTATCAAATTCTTGCATCGTTTTACTGTTCAAATCACCAAATCAAAGTGATCGAGTGAATAGTGATAAAATGAAAACTGTGAAGAAAGAGAGAGAACGGAGGAAGTACAAAGTGAGCGATCATCCTAATAGGAAATAGATTTTGGATAAATACAAAGCAATGTTTTCTTGGAGGGAACCACTTCTGAACCTAAGCAGTTAACACATTCTGTGTTTACTTATGAAGCCAAAATTCTGTTCTCAATCATTATGAGATGTTCAGTTCCCAGAGAGTATTCCAAAGATTTGGTAACAGACAAGGTGTTGATTTTGATGTATTTCATATGTCAAGGGTTTGAGGTAGACCTTCCTACTGTGGTGATGGTGCATATGGTCTATTGTGGGACTAGGAACCACTGTATGCCCTATGAAAATGTCTTACCATTGGTTTTCAAGCCTTTTGGGATTTCTTTGGAGGATGAGGAGAATATTATTACTGGTTTTGGAGTAGTTGATGAGGCATCACTGCAAAGGATTGGGATTGTTTACACTGCAAAAGGAAAATGGAAGTTCTATTCAGAGTTTAATGTTAAGGAACTAAAGGAGAAGGAATTCATCAAACCTAGAGCTGCTTCCACCCCCAAATTATCTGGTAATCTAGACTTTTCACAAGTTTTAGATAGGGTTGAGGTTCTGGAAGATGGAGTGGAGGACTTAAGACAGGGATTATTTGACCTGTCCAATGACCTCACTAAGTTCAAAGGTTTGGTTCTCAAAAAACTTGACTACGTCATTAAAGGTTTGGATCTGGAGAAAGTGCCTTCTTCAGAAAGCAGAGATACCAGCATTAGTTCAGAGGAAGTTCTAGGAGAAGCTCTCAAGAAACAGAAGAAGAAGAAGAAAGGTATTCCTGTTGTTCTGACATCAAAAGATCTCTTTGAACAGTCTGAAGAGGAGGCAGATGAAGAGGAAACTACTGCATAAAAAGATGAAAATTAGGCTGTTGATCTAAGAAAGTTGGTTGATGAGGTTGTTGAGAAGATGCATGATGAAGAAGCTCATGGAAAGAAAACCGAAGAACAAGGAGAACAGGCTGAAGAACAAGCTAAAGATGAAGAAGCTTCAGAGGAAGAGAAGGAAGAGACTCAGGGAAAAGGCAAAGCAAAAGCAAAGTCTTCTAAATATTCAAAGCCTTGAAACCCATTCTCTCTATTCTGTTTCTTCTCAGTCCTGAAGCTCTTTTGTTTCTATTTTCATAAATAAAACACTCTAAACAGATCCTACATTTCTTCAACTCTTTTGATGAAAGGAAAAAAGGGGGAGAAGACTATGTGTTTTTTGGTAGTTTTTATGTTTTTAGATGTTTAGTCTGTATCTGGTTGTGTAATAATTTCAGTATGTGTTAGGATGCTATCTATGCTTTTCTGTGTTTTTGATAATTCTTTGGTATTTGTTATCTTTGTTTTTGAGTAATAGAACTATTCTGTGAATATTACACTGGGTTGTGAGTTGCAGGATATCAGTTGTTCAAATAATGTGTTTTGTCTTTCATCAAGGGGGAGATTGATAAGTCTGAAGCTCCTACACATTATCTTGTGAATGAACAGAAGATATTTCTAAGTACCAAAGCTTCAAAGCTTTGAGTTACTATAGCAGTGCTTATATGTTTATTTATCTAACTGTTTTTGTGCAGGTTTTTGTTGTGATATGGTTTAATTAAATGAATGCACTAGTAATCTGTGTTCTAAGCTATAATTATTTCAGGACTGAGTTGGATTGAAAATCCAAGATTCACTCTGGTGAATTAGTAGGCAAAGCTTCAAAGCTTTGAGATTTTCTATTTGTTCTTTACTGCTAAGTTCACTTTATCTTTGTGTGTGCAGGTGAATTCTGTGAGACTTAGAACTTGATATAAGTTGATTAGTGTCTATTATTGTGTGTTCTATATTAGTTACTTGATATATTCATGAGGTTGAATATATTTGTTAACTCAGAACTGTCACCAGACAAATCTAGCCTAGTTTTCTCATGAACTGTTTGCTGTTGCTAGATTGTCTTGTTATTTGTTTGATCTTGTTTGCTGAGTATATGCAAGTTTGTTGGACGCTCCAACGTCCATAAACAGATCAGTAATCCATTCAAATATAGTTGTTAATTGGAGCTTATCAGAAAGGAGATAATATACAAATTAGGTTCCTGGATTTTCTCAGTTAGTTGCAGACTGTTGCTTAAGTGATCAGCACTTTAAATTTCAATTGAAGAGAGTAAGAAAAGAGAGACAGAGATCGTGGTTTTGAAGAGAGAAACAAACTGGAAAGATCAAGACACACAACTCTTCAAATCATTCAAATAAAACCAACTCCCCAGCAGACTGAAGATCACTCATTTTCAGAAGAACTCTTCCAGCTTAAATAGCTAATCTATTTTGAGTTCTTCTTCTTTTAATTAATTGTATCATTCATTCTTCATTTTTGAAACCTCACTAAACTTAGTAGTTTGTTTGTTCAAGCGAACAGCAAGAGGTTCTTATTGTTCCACCAGGTTGTAGCCTGTAACTATATAGGTTAGGAACCACGAGATGTATAAGTGTAAGGTAGCTCACGTAGGCTTGAGATCTAGGGCTAAATATGGGTAATTAATAAGAAGTTGTTTTTGAATCCTGTAGGGATTAGATCCCTCAGGCAGAGACAAGGTCCAATTGTGACTGAACTCTGTAAAATCTTCGTGTCTCTGCTATTTACTTTTGCTGTCTTTAGTTTCAGTTTATATTGGAAGTTTCAAAGCTTTGGAGCTTTCCAAATATCAAAGCTTTGAAGCCTACTTATTTTGCTATTATATATTTATGCTTCTCAAATCTTTTTAAAAGGTTTGAGATATCAACAATTTACTTTACTTAAGTTTTAAGAGGCTGTGTTTTAGCAAAATTTAGCATACTCTATTCAACCCCCCCCCCCCTTCTAGAGTATTTGGATACTGGTTTACACCTACATTTCACACTTTCATGTTGTCAAGAATATCCTTAAGTAATTGAGAAGAAATAAGGATGGATATTTGATATATGGAGGGGAGGAAGAGCTAAGTGTAAAGGGTTACACTGATGAAAGCTTCGAAATCGACAGGGATGATTTAATATTGCAGTCGAGATTTGTGTTTTGCCTGAATGGAGGAGCTGTGAGCTGGAAGAGTACCTAGCAAAAGACGGTTGCTGATTCTACATTTGAGGCTGAGTACATTGTTGCATCGGGTGCAGCAAAGGAAGCTGCTTGGATTAGGAAGTTCATTACTGAGCTTGGTGTGGTTACTAGTATTGTGGATCTAATAGAGTTTTATTGCGACAACACTGGAGCGATCACACAATCCAAGGAACCCAGGTCATACCATAAATCCAAGCACGTACTCAGAAAGTTCCATCTTATTCGAGAGATCGTCGATCGAGGGGAAGTGAAGATATGCAAGATTCCTACAGATGGGAATCCGTCAGATCCACTTGCAAATCCGCTTCTTCGGCGCAAGCATGAAGGACACACTAGATCTATTGGCATACAAGATGCACCAGATTGACTCTAGCGCAAGTGGGAGACAATTAGCAATAGATGCCCTAGAGGCAATCTTATTTAGTATGAAAATCGTTTTGGTTTGAAAATTAATTTAATTATTATGGGGATATCACCATAATTAATTTTATTATTATGGGGATATTTAAAAACTGTTGTTTATCTTAAATATCCCTATTCGTTTATATTGCTTAATAGGACGATCAACTATTGACTAGTATGGGGTTGGATTGATATGAAGATATAAAGTCCAACACATGGTATGCATTAGGAGTAATGGCATACCGGATAGACCCACCACGAAAAGGCTACAATAATTATGTTAACGTCACTCCCGTCGTCTCAATGGTTTGTGTTCCTTAGACTTCAAGTCACTAGATACTATAGTTGTGGAACATTATGTTTTGATATTTTCAAACACTACACCTTGACAAGGTTGCAATAAATACGGTAATCAGACATAGTAGGAAGCACTCTTAGAGATGGTAGTGATGTAGAGAGGATCTTTCCTTCCCATATAACGGGAGAAAATATCCACGGCCACTCGAGTGGTACTGCTTATAGAGTGTCTGGCCAGACTCAGATAAATCAATATGGAATATCGATGTTATGTGCATGGATAAGCCTATTCCCAGGATCGAGAAACTATGGATTGGACATACGAGTGTGACTTATATGTCTCGTGTTCATTCAGGAAATAGAGGCAAAGGGATAATACAATACGGTAACACTGGTCTCAAGGTTTGTCGGATCACTGTCTATTTCTATTAGTTGGGTAGCATAGATGTTTTGCTAGACACCGCTCTATGTTAGTAATTGTTACTACCAACTATGTATAAACCTACGGGGTCACACACCTTATGGATTATACTGGACTTTGAAATTAATTAGTAGGACTAATTAATTGGAAGGATCAATACGCAAACACAAGCAATCTTAGTATGACTAATTTGAAAAGTTAACTAATCCGTATATGGATAGGATTAGTACTAGGGAAAATATGTAGTTAATAAGGAGTTATTAACTATATAAGGGAAATCCTAGCTTATTTCTCATTATGCCATTCATTATTGAGTGAGAGAACAAAGCAAGGAGAGAACAAGAGAGTTAGGGCCGAAACCCTAAATCGTCCGCCCCTACCCATCGGCCACCAAAGAGGCGCAACCTCTTTTGGTCCTCGTTTATCGTGATCTTCTTCTTCTTCCTTCTTCCTCATGTTGCTAGCACAAAGACGTTGGAAGGAATCCAGCGCTAATCCTAGGTGTGGATACTCGTAGAGATGTGGACACAATTCTGCGTAAAGTGATTAATTCAGACAAACAAGGTACACATCATTTTTTCCTTTACAACGTTATGTTGGCTTGTCCTGCGATTCATGAAGGGTCTTGAACGGAATTGTTTTATTATTTTTCCACCACGTAATCTATATTAAAACCTTACACATGATCCACTTTTGTTCTTTGCTCTTGGTGACAACCTGCAAACAACATTCACTGCCTTACCCAGCTGTTATACCAAGTGTAAAATTTAGATTTATATTCAGGATAAACCATGTTAGGTGGTCTAACTCCTTTAGGAACCCAAATTTGTCTAACTTGTCCCTTGAGTTGCAGTGGAAAATTATTCCTCATAATGTGAGGTACTCTTCTTCTGAAGGGACAAGTAATTTTGACATGACCAATTTTGTTGCAGTAACGAAATTTTGGAGAAGGTCTTCTACTGGCCTTCACAAATATGGTATTAGATTTCTTTGGAAAATTTGGATTATATCCAATGCTATTTTTTTTGACATATTGTAGACTTCCTCCAAGAAATAGGTTGAGCTTTTTTTCTGAGCCAGCAAGCTTGGTCATAACATTCTGAGAGCCTTGAACTTCCTCAGTTGAGATTCTTTAAGAAATGTTTGCTTTTCTTGTCAGGTCAGTCTCTAATCAAGTGTCCCGCATCACCACATTCAAATAAGTTCATTACTTTAGCCTTATAACCATGAGAAGAGGATTTACCTTTGTAGTCTTTGCTACCTGAAGATTTGTATTTGTCACTGCTGAAATATTTTTTTCCAAAGTTCTTATTCATCTTGAGAATTCTTGTTAAGACTTCATAAAAAAGTGCGAAGGGATCTTCTAAATCATCTTCCTCTTTTGCAAGGCTTTGAGATGGTTCATTCTATTTGGACTTTAAAGCTAGGTTCTTTACAGTATGTGGTGACTCTCCGTCAACTTCATTCATAGAAATTTCATGTGTGAGAATCTTTCCTTGTAGATCATCCAGTTGAAGAGATGATAGGTCTTGAGCTTCTTCAACTCTCAAGATCTTTCTGACTTTTTCTTCATTTAAAAGGGATTTTCCCAAGGAGTCATGATTGTTCACAATGTATGTGAACCTTTTGAAAATGTCCTTGATGGATTCATATCCATTCACTTTAAACAGTTCATAGTGTCTAAGGAATATGATGATCTTTGCTTGCTTTGCTTGGCCGATTCCTTCAGAAGTCACAACAAGTTTGTCCCATATTTTCTTTGCAGTTTTGCATCCTGAGATCTTGTTGAATTCATTTGCACTCAAAGAACAATATAAAAGATTCATAGCTCTGTATTTCTTCGAAAACTGTTCTAATTCAGAAGTAGAAAGTGATTCCTCAGTTTTGAGAGTTCTAATCCCATCCTTTTCTGTGTAGAATGTATGAGGGTCATTCTAAATAATGGACCACAACTCTATATCTTGATCAATGATGAACATTTTCATCAAGGCTTTCCAGTGCACAAAGTTGTCTAAAAAAAAGGGACGTTTGTTAGCAGCTCTTCCCTGCCTGAAACCCCATCTCCTAAAATACGCATGATCACAAGGTTGTTAGATTTGCACAGTGATACAAGCTCTGATATCAATTGAAAGACATTATGTAGGTAGCATGTACATGATCAGTACTCTAGAAGGGGGGTTGAATAGAGTATGGCAACTTTTGCCAAAGAAGTGGCTTTAAGAAATTTTGTATAAAATAGGAAGTATTTCAAGGCCTTGAAATGAGTTTCAAGTCCTTGGAATAAAAACAGTTAGTTTAAAAGTTTGCTGATAGTTTTCAAGGCCTTGAAATGCCTTTCAAGGCTTTGAACAAAAAAGCTAGTTTTGAGCAGAGAACTTGAGAACTTTAGAAACTAAAATGTAAAGAGCAATAGACACTGGGATTTTACAGAGTTGGGTCATAAATGACCTACGTCTCTTCCTGAGGGATCTAATCCCTTTAGGATTTCAAACATACTTCTCAATAATCAAAAGCTAAGCCCTATATCTCAAGCACATAGACTTTCCTTTCTCTGTTATAGCTTGTGGTTCTCACTAACCTATCTAGTACCTACTCTAGCTAACTTATTCACTAATAATCTCTTTTTATTCCTCTTGAACAACACCACAATATTTAATATAAAATAAGTATAATCAGAATGATATACAAATGAAGTACAGAAAAGAAGAACACTGTAAAACAATGAAGCAGTTGAGTCTGCAGTGAACTTCTGATGCTTGTTTTGTATGAAATGAATCTTCTTCTGTGTTAATTGTCAATCCTTGAGAGTGTTTGAAATGTCCCTGTAAAATATATGTTCGAATTATCTCAACAGTCCTCCTTGTATGCTTGTTTGAAGTGCAGAGTCTATAGAATCTTCTTCAAACAGAATTGCCTAAAATAAAGCAGCATATCTTTGACTTTCTAACTGCTCACTACCAATGTCTAGTTGCTCTGTATCTTCAAAGATACTAATCTGATATTTTTTAGCAGGTCTTAGGAAGATCCAAACCAGATTCCATAAGTGTAGGATCCTTCTGAAAGCTTAATTTTCTTTCCTGCATACATAAATATTAGGAAAGTATTCCTGCAAAACAGGTAGCTACTAAATCTTGCAAAAACTCAGTCAAACAGTGATATTAAGCATGCTAAAAGCCTCATATTAGTTTGTCTTTCATCATCAAATAAAATAAAAACAATCAAAGAAGAATAAAGATAAAAATAGAAGGAAAACTGTCCCTGAGCTCATGATGTGCAATGTAGTGTTGTTTCAAAGGCTTTGAAAGCTAATTCAAGGCCTTGAAACAGACTGTAAACTTACATGGGTTGTAATTGAAACTCTCTCATCAATAAGCTGGTTTTGCTTGGTTATGGATGTAACTAGTCTCAAAACTAGTGTACCACGATAAATCATATTAGGATTTTCTTTTTGTTCTGTTCTTTGTTCATCACTCTCTCGTTTTGTGTTTCAGTTCTAACACGTGTTATCAAAACCTGGTTGGGTTTGGGTTTCGTGAGGAGTGATGTGGATTATGATGATGAAGATTGATCGTTTTCATTAGAAGAATGGGTTTAGCTTGTAAAATCAATATGCATGTTTTGTTGAAGAAACAAGATTTGTTGTTGTCATTAGCTAACAAGGTGGGCGTTGATACAACCACACCAACATCTGTGAAGATGGAGAAGAAGGCGCATGCAAGGATCATGTTGTGCCTTGCGGATGATGTGATCACTGTGGTCGCAAATCAGGATACGACATATGTCTTATGGAAAAAGTCGGAAGATCTCTAATGAATAAATTGGTGGCCAATTCGATGTAAGAAGCAACTAGTCGGTCTACGAATGTCAGAAGGTATGCGTATTGGTGATTACCTAGACAATCTAAACACTATCTTGCTCGAATTTCGCAATAGTAATGAGATTGTGAGTGATGTTGATGCAGCCTTAATATTGTTAGTGTCTCTACCTCCATCCTATGAGGGTTTCGTACAGTCTTTAATTGTTGAGAAAGATACGATAAACCTAGAGGAAGTTTGGCCGGCGTTGCACACGAGGGAATTGGGGCACAAGGTGGCAAAGAAGGAAATCATGATGGCAGCGCATTCACGGTGTAACACCCCAAATTACCGAGAGAGTTCTTAGTGAAATATCAAGACTTTGGGGGAAAATTTGTAAATAAGTTTCATGTCTTTAAAGTTGGAACTTTGGAGTGTTTGCAATATTTTGAAGTTGTTAGAATGATTTTGAGGCAATAGAAATATTTGGGGTTGTAGTGGAATTCTCTGAAAGTAAGTATAACCTCTAATTCTAATGTGTGCCATAAGGTTTGGAAAACTACACCTACCTTCCCCCTACATGTGTCATCTTACATGTGGAGCTTTCTTGCATGAGTGACACCTACTCATATATCCAATCTACATAACTGTGTTCAGGTCAATAACTCGGAATTTTAACCAAAAAAAATAATCTCAAGAACACCCAAGAAATCTTCAACACTCACATCTCTCAAGCTATATCAATCTTTCTTCTTCATCCGGGATGATACTACTGCATATTTCCCTTCTCATGGTGATCAAAATACCTCCTTTAATTTGGCAATTCGCTGGGTAACAAATTCGGAAAAAGGGTAAGAACTCATGAACCCTAATTGCGGTTTCTCATCGATTTCTCCCTCCTTGCTATCTTTCAGCGTAATTAATCACTGTCTTCTTGTTCTTCATGTCAAGGCAAACCCGGGAAGCACAAGTAGCCTGTATTTTGCCGAATCCACCACCGTCAAACCTCCGTGGCCGACTGGAAATGGCAACTCCCTCATTCTTCCATCAGATTCGATATTCCTTACACCCATGTGACCTTAGGAATACCGTAGAAACATCTAAACATGCCCATAATTTGGTTAGGATCAATTTTGATTCCATGTGCTATTCTTTATGTTTGTTTTTCCGGCATTCAAAGGAGCCCTATTAACGGGAATGTATCAATCTCGTTACTCACTCAAATCGCGCAACTCTTGTGTTTATAGAATCCTGAGATGATTGGCTACAACTCTTTTGTTTTAAATATCTTTAAATACAGTCTCTTACCCACTTAAATATCGAGTTGAATTCGTTGTATTTCGTGTTTTGCAATCTGTCTGAACTAGAATTTTTCCTAGTGTTGAAGTTTGGATTGAAGTAATCATTTTTAAACGACCGTAACTCCCTCAATTCTTAATGATCTTGTTTATCCTTCTCCTATCTGAAGGTGGATCATAATACTTCATTTCATTCTCGCTGGGTCATCTTAAAGTTCGTAATGGATTCTCATAAATCAAGCATAAAGTTGCTAGTTTGAACTTTATAAAATTCATTATTTTCCTAAGTATTTAAACACAAATCTTTTAGCCAAATTCGACAAGGCATATCTTGTGAAATATTTTGAGTGTTTGAGAGTTAAAATATGTTCTAGAATCCTTGAACCATCATCATCAAAACCCTATTTTTTGATTTTCAAATATCCTCCTCAATTGACCATAAATAAGCCGTGAAGTTGACTAGTTGAGTGGATTTTCCTCTATATTTGAGTTTTGAATTCCACATTCTAAATGACATTTCTGGCCTTAGAGTTCATTAAACTTGTTTGCATTCATATTCTTAGTCTAAATATCAAATTTGGCCAAGTTTGACTTTTTGATAACCTTAGTTTGACTGATCTAGATAGGAGGGGCAATATAGTAATTCACTTAAGCTTTGAATTGAGATTATTTTAGTAACTTGGAGTTTGTCAGCATGTCTATTATGATACTTAGAGTACTCGTATGTCATTCTCGGCCATGGTGACAAATTCAACAATTGGGGCCCTTTTGTAGTTTTACTAATCTTTAGTGGCATAAGAGTAATTAAATGAAAGTTGTAGACTTCAATGCTAGGTTCATATGGTAGATTAAGGAGTTATTTTTGCATGTTGTTGGACGAGTATGAGTATAATTTGGGGCCCATGCATAGTCAAAGACTGCACTAGTCAGTTTTGGAGTATCAGAGGCGTTTTGGTTAGTTAGCTTGCATGACCTGCATTTCATTGCATTCTTGCATACAATCTCATATGAAGGTTATATACGAACATGTTGTATACTTGACTTGTGTATATCCAACCTTTTTTAAGGATCGTTCTGAGGAGATGAATGTATTCGTGCAGTTGCATTGACTGTGAGACCCAGCTTCGTATGAGACCAGTATCGTCGTTGGAGTTCTAGCATTGCTTGTCATTGTTCTTTGATTCACTGGTAAGTACATATGTGTGAACCTTAATTATCAAAATGTATGTATTTGTGTAATGTCTCGAATGAATGTTTTATTGATTGTAAATGTATATGTTGAATCCTCTTTATAACTATTCAAAATTTATTTGTGATTAGTTGATATTCTGATTTTCGTAATGGAAATATAGAAGAATTAAACACTTCTAATATATTTAGGATGATGAACAGAGTTGTGTTTATTTATGGCTCCGGTCGGAGGCTCCAAGCGATCCTCCATTTAATTATGGCTACGAGCATTGAAGCAACGCTTCGTATTATATGATAGAACTTTGATGTTCACAAATCTAGCCTGGCGAGCTAAAATGTACCAAAGTATTGCGGTCAAGGGGTTGGTAGAGCAATAAAGTGCTAATTATGCTTGTAAGGGTCACTACGGTACAGGGTTGTCGATACTTAAGCCCTTTTGGTTATGAATTATGAGCGGGGCCGTATGGGCTCCCTTAACGCTTGGGTGAAATAGGGTTAGATATACCCTAGAAGGAATCCATTATGACTACTTCGTGATCCCTCTGTCTACATCAATCCTGCTGGTGGCCTCTAGTCATGCCTCAACTAAACTTGACGGTTAATTAGACTTGAAAGAAAGCTGACTACTCTATTGATGTTGTTTGTGGCTCTTGATATGCCATAATCGAATGAAATGAGTTGAAAAGCATTGGCTACTCGTGACATAATATCGTTATCAGTTCGAAATAACTTGTTTATTGTTGATAATTTACTTGTTTAAGAATATCTGGAATACTCGTGGTTTATAATGTTTTAAAGTTGAGAGTTTCTTGCTACGCGATTAATTATAATTCATCCAAAAATTTCCCCACTCTATTAAATATAATTGGTTCAAAACTCTTGATTTATTACAACTTCTGCTTGTGTGCAACTCATGCCTTACGTAGTGTGTATTTACTTAGTTTTTACTGATTGTTTTAAAACTGTGGTGTGTGCATATATTATTTTCAAACCACTACAAGTTATTGCGTGTCAGGATTGGAACGCGGATCAAGCCGAAGATGTTGAGCATAAGTTAGATCACTTAGTAGATCACTAATATTTTTTTTCAAATTGTATTTATTATTGAAATATTTGTTGTGTACTCTAACCGAAATGTAATCTTAATAGTTAATAATTTACTTTTGGTTATCGATTGTCGCATTAACCTTGAACCGAGATCCCCGGTTGTTACACAGGGTCAATGGACGAAAATGTAAGGGTGGTAATCGAAATTATGGTAGATCCGACTTACCATCGGACGTTTGTTCTTTCTGTCTTGAGAAGGATCGTTGGAAGCCAATTGTCCCAACAACAAAGGATCTGCATGCTATGTTGCAGCTCAAGGTGGAGGGTTGTCTGAGGACAACTTTGTTCTCGAGGCCCCTCTTGGACATCTTGGGAGAAAGGCGTAGGATCATTGTTGCGTGTCTTGTTGGATTTAGTAGTGCCATATTGGTCTCGGATTGGTTTGTTTCATATCATTGGGTATGTATTGCTTGGTGGCATGATTTTGTGCACGCATTGGTTGTTGGCACAATATTTGGCATGCATCAATTTGTGTATTAGTACGGTTCTTTGGTTTTTCCATTTGCATGACACTGATTGATCTAAGGTCACTTCTTATCATTATGTTACATTGTAATTGGGTATGCATTATGTCATAGTGCATTTGGTTGCTTTTTTTCCGATGCATTGTCTTTACGTTTTGTTGAGACACGAGGACGCGCTTGTTGTGGCGCATTGGGGATGTATTCTAACATCGCAATTTGGGAAAACATTGGTTGGATGGATGGATTAATGAAAACATCAGTTTGGTCGCTAGGGTGTTTGGATCAAGGAAGAGGTTTTTTATGAACTTGGGCGATCCAAACCGTAGGTTGAAATTGGCAAAGGAACAAGACAAAAAGCAAACAACCTCTAAGCCTTGAAAAAGAAGAAGATGATGAAGAAGATCCTTTTGCTCTCATTTCCAAAACCATGACAAGGATTCTCAAGATGAAAAAAACTTAGGAAAAAAAGGCTTCAGCAGAGACAAATTCATATCTTCAAGTAGCAAGGACTACATGGGTAAGTCTTTTTCCCATAAATCTAAAGTAATGAACTGTTTTGAGTGTGGTGATGCAGGACACTTGACCAGAGACTATCCTCACAAGAAAAGAAGGCATTTTAGAAAGAAGGACCATGAAAGAAAGAAGAATGTCATGGTAGCTTCATGGAGTGATTCTGATTCTTCAAGTAAATCTGAATCTGAAGAAGATCAAGCCAACCTTTGTCTTATGGCAAAGCATGATGAAAGTTCAGAAAAGAACATTGAGGTAATGGTGAATAGTAATATTTTAAACTTGCAAGTGTACTTTCTAATATGTTGAAAACAATACTTCAGATCGAAGAAGATAACTTAAATGAACTCAAGTCTTTAAAGAATAAAGTTCATGAATAAGCAAAAGAAAATTTACAACTAGTTTGCCAGAACAAGAATCTTGAAATCTCTCAGACAAAGACTGACAGAGATTTCAAAGCTTTGGAAACCAATTTCAAAGTATTGAAAACTCAAGTCAAAGAAGTTGTAATAGATAACTCTCTTTTGAGTGACAACGTTGTTGCTCTAAGACATCAGCATGATGAGTTAGAGAAAGGGAAGATTATTCTGACTAAGAAACTTCAAGACTCTAATAATTCCTTGACAAAGCTTGTTGGCTCTGAACATAATCTCAACTTAATTCTTGGAGGAAGTTTGCATTCTGTTCACAAAACTGGTATTGGATATAATTCGAACATTCTAAGAAAGAACAATAGTAGATTTCTGAAAGCAAGTAGCAGCCATTATCCAAAATATCATTATTGTGGAAAGATTACTCTTGTTAAGATAATTGTCCCTTTAAAAGAAGAGAACCTCACATCATGAGAGATACCTTTCCATTTCATCTCAAGGGACAGGTGAGACAGATTTGAGTTCCTAAAGGGGTCAGACCACCTAACATGGTTGATCCTCAATATGAATCCAAATATTACACTTGGTCTAAAAGATGGATAAGGCAATGAATTGTGTTTGCAGGTTGTCACCAAGAGCAAAGAGCATAAGTGGATTATGGATAGTGGTTGCTAAAGACACATGAGTGGCTAAGGTTCCTTTTTCACTTAACTAAAAGAACATTCAGAAGGGACAATCACACTTGGTGACAAAGGCAAATTAAATATCATATTAATCGGTAAAGTTGGTAATGGTACTGAAAATTCTACCTCAGATGTTTATCTTGTAGATGGTCTAAAGTTTAACCTACTTAGTGTATGTCAAATGTGTGATAAAGGTAATAAGGTTATCTTTGACAAGGAGAAATGTGTGGTGCAAGATGAGAAATCAGGAAATTGCATCCTCAATGCTCCAAGATCAAATAATGTTTACTCTTTGAATACTACCAAAGTTGCAGGAGAAAGTCTGGAATGTCTCATGGCTTTCAAAGAGGATTCAGCTTTGGCACAGAAAGCTTGGAAACATTAGCTTGCATCCACTAAACAATCTAGTCTCTAAATACCTAGTCAGAGGATTGTCATCCATCAAGTTTAAGGATGAAGAGGTATGTAAGACTTGTGCTCAAGAAAATAGACAAGGAGCTCATTCAAGCGAACGAACTTTGTAAGTACATCTATACCTATTGAACCACTTCATATGGATCTCTGTGGTCCTACGACAGTTCCAAATCCAAAAGGTAAGACGTATATGCTGGTTATTGTAGATGATTTCTCTAGATTTACTTGGGTAGTTTTTAAGAGATAAGTCTAAGGCTGTGTCTGAATTTTTTAAAACTTTGTAAAGAGCTTCAAATTTTTAAAAACCTGCTTGTTGCTTCAATAAGGAGTGTTCATGGCAGAGAATTTGATCAATTATAGTTTGATTTATTCTGTGCCAAGTTTGGTATTTCTCACAACTCTTGAGGACATGTTTAAGACAATGCTTTTAGAAAACAATTTTCCAAAGTCTTTATGGGCCTAGGCTATTAACACTGCAAATTATATCTCGAAAAAGTGCCTGATTAGGCATATTTTTAAGAAGACTCCTTATGACTTTTTAAAGGGAGAAAGTCAAATATTTCTTATTTCAAACCTTCTGGTTGTTCTTGTTTTGTTCACAGCAATGGTAAAGATAATCTTGGCAAGTTTGATGCCAGAAGTGATGAAGATATTTTCCTTTGTTATTCTTTGACTAGCAAAGCGTACAAAGTTTACAATAGGAGAACCAACCTTTTTGAGGAAAGTATACATGTTATATTCGACGAAAACAATTATGTTTCTTTGAGTGAAGATTTTGCAGACCTAAATATGAATAAGCATGAGTCAGAGGATGATGCAGATCCACAGAATGGTTCTAATACTAATACGCAGGAAATTAGAAGAGATTTTCAAACCCTTGAAAGTGGCTCTCAAAGCCTTAAAATGGAATGAAATAACCCGTTTTCTGACTATGGGTATTTTCTGATATTATTATAAGTGATGGAAAGTTAATTTAATTGTAGAGAGTTAATTATAATGCTTTGAGAGTTTGGGGGGAACTTTGTTATTTTAATCAAGGGTTTTTGTGTCTTTTACTTGAGTTTTGGGGGAGGTATTTGTCTTTCGGGAAAACTAAGGGGGAATAAGTGTCTTTTGACCTAAATTTGCTTCCTACGTAAAAGTTTCCTAATCCAAGAGGGTTTCCTACTTATGAAGTTGATTTTATTTCCAACTCTCATAAAACCCTCACTCTTCCTAGTTTTCTCTAACTCTATCACGTCTCCCTCACTCTCACCCGTCCCTCTCTCTCTCGTCTCTCTCTTGTGACCGACGACAGCCACCTTCCGCCGCCGCCGCTCTCTCTCTTTTTCCGTCAAGGTAATATTTTTCTCTCTCTCTCTCTCTCTCTCTCTCTCTCATTTCTCTTTTATTTCTTTCTCTTTTTCTTTCTCTCTTTCTTTCTCTTTCTCTCCGTCCGCCTCCATGGGCGGCGAGTTTGAGCTAGTTTTGTTTCTTCTTTTCTTTTCTCTTGTTGATCTCTTATTCTTGTGATCACTTATTCATGATTCATGTATGTTTCATGTAATCTTTAAATTTCAGTTTGTTATTGTTAGGATCATTGTCCATGGATTCGTAGGATTGATAATCAAGTTTTAGGGTTCTTGGGTGTTGGGAAGAAACCCTAGTTTGGAAGAGAAGTTTGATTGAATGATTTGGGTGTTTGAATGATCATAGTAGGTGGATAACAATCTGATTTGAATGTGGGAATCATGTTATATTAGGTTTGTATGAATATAGGATGAACTAGATGCTTGGGGGAAAAGTTTCATGAAGATTGACAATTCCCGTATGGATATTTTGAATGAAGTTGGAAACTTGAAACTAGTGTAACTTTTGATTCAGGAAGCGAAATTAAGATCCGTTTGAGGCTAAACTTATTATTTCGAACGTTTTGAATCCAATGGAACTGTTTTTAGACCATGATCTGTTTAGGAAACTGGAGTAATAGATTTGGTGGAGTTATGATGGATTATGTATGCTTTAGGTTAGAGGATTTTGGAATAATGTTTTGGGTTATGTTTTGAAGTATGATTTGAGTGAGATGTTAGGTTGGTGTTAGAACCCTAAACCATTTACTATCATATGCATGTAATTAGTATAGCAAGTATATTGCTAGAATAATTGTTTGATTAGAATATTGTTACGTGTAGGTAACGAGTTCGTCGACGACGAGTACGTAGAGTTCGTTGATTGAGTTGCTATAGTTGGAATTTTTTTTTTGAGGTAAGTAAATATGCCAACCCTAGTTGTGCTTATCTCTTTCGTGTCAAAATGAATTCTTGTATTTTCTTTACATCTCAAAATGTGTTTATGTGACGTGACATGCAATATGTGATTTCTACTTGATAAATGTTTTTCTTGGAAATATCACCATGCTAATGATAATGCATTAATACGTAAAGTGGAATAGTTGTGCGGGGACATTTATTATTATTGTGGTATGGTTACCATTGGCATTGAACGGTTTTATCTCGGTCTTCCGTTTCAATTTATTTTTATTTAATTCGGTTGCAAGTCCCCGGATAGCTCCTTGTACTCACTCCTCTGGACGCTAGGTTCTTTGGGGGGGGTGTCGACACTTATGGTCTTGGATGCTTGCGAGATGGTTTGGTTTCCCCCGTCCACTACAACAAATTCTGCCTCCGTTGACAGCAAAAATTGTCGCTAGAAAGCCAAATATGTCGGTAGAAATTCTATCGACAAATAATTTTTTGACAGAAAATGGTCACTACAAGTCGGTCGTTAGTAATAAGGCCGACAAATCTAAATTACGTCGGCAGAAAAAAAAAAAAAAAAAGCGACATCAATTTTTGTCGACAATTTAAATCTAACAACAAACCTTTTATGTCGCTAGTACAACTACCGACAAGTAAATTTAGTAGTTTATGTAGATAAGTGACAAACATATTTGTCACCAGTAGATATGTTTCTCACTTTTACATCTTCCTGGCGACACACATGTTTGTCGCCTGTATCACGACCAAATAAAAAAAAAAAAGATTTTTACATATATGCAGACATGCACCCAACATTCAAACATTACTCATAAACATATATGCACAACTGTGCTCAAATCCAAGATTAACCCCTCAAAAAGTGGGATTTTTTACATTACAAACAAAAATAATACTGCATAACAAGTATTTTGCATCCTTAAGCCGAGTGAATGGTCGTCCGCCAGTTCACTCTAATTAAAGAGTCGTACAAAGCAAAATTAAGTTAACAAAACAAGCAGCTAGCGTTTTAAAGTTCAAAAACTATGTCCAGAAAGAGGAATCAAGTGCCCAGAAAACAATTAGTGTTATATCATCAGGTGTCCAGAATCACCGGCCAGTATTTTGGTTCCTTCGATGCCCTGAACGTATCATAACAAGCGACGCTAAACCTGCAAACAATGAAAAAAGAAATCATAAGATAGTGGCCGTGTGATTTTACAACAATTAATATCGCCTACCATATACAACAATGATTGTGGTTTTAATGAACAAACAACCTGACAACTCATAGAGATGGGTCTGGAGTTGGATGAGAGATTTAAACAAAAAATATAATTCTCAAAACCATACCAATAAACTCCAGAAACCTATTTCTAAGCGATAGACTTCTTATCTTGAAGATCATATGTTTCCATGATCAAAAAAAATAAAATGAATTGCAACAACTTTGCCTCAATCAGTACCTAGATCATATACCAATTAGTTCTAGAAAACATGGAAGGGAAGTACTAATATGCAGCGTATCCTTAGAGGCCTTATAAGGCGAGCACATGACTAAGATTAAGAAATTGCAGTCAACAAATAAGTAACTTTTTGTAAGGATCTGTTCTACAAAGCTGAAGCTACATAGGACTTATCAACCAACCGAGCTAATACAAAAGTATTGACTTCTCCAAAGTCCTATAGAATCTCCAGAAGTCCAATATTTTCAGCACCAGTTTATATACAAAAGTCCTATAAAGACTGTACATAGCACCCATGGTAGAAGCTAGAGAATCGCTAAAATGACAAAAACGCGAAGTTAAAATCGAGAAAGAAAGATTTTCTAAATTCCCAAAATAAGATTACCTGAACCAATAAAATTGAGAAAGGAGCATTAGCATCTCATGGCTCTCTCCGAGTGAACCGCCACAATATTGTTGCTAACCTGCCACAATAGGGCAACAAAGACATTGAATAAGTTCATAAGAAAAAGGAATTAGAGAAGCAACTATGATAAGTGGGTGAATCTTGACGAAAAGGAAAAAGTATATCATTTGCAAAGCTGCTCAAACAGGCCAAGACCAAAACCATCCAAGGTTAAATTGTGAAAAGTCATAGCTAAACCTTATGTTCGTAGATGAAACCACCCAACAAATAGATACAATAAACAAAAGTTCAGTCAAAACAGTCCAAAAATTTGCAGAATCAAACAGTTTACCCCTTTGAATTAATACCGAAGTGGTAGTTTCAATTAGGACTGAGAAGGGTGACTAATTGACATGAAATGCAGCCCTCAAACCATGCCAATCAAAGGTGAGACAACCAAGGTGAGACAATATTTACCTATAGTTAGCAAAGAGCCCAGAAAGTCCAAACTAAGATGAGACAACTAATGAGAGTCTCCTTGGTACCGGTTTAAAAAATCTCAGAGAGTGACATAAGAATAAGTCATTTTATACAGCTGTTTGTATTAAATATATTCAGTAAGAACACGCTCTGTACCAGTTTCAAAATAAATATATTTTATTTTACACCAAGACAGCATAAAAATCACTCAGGAAATTGCACACTAAAACATTTTTCATCAATCTGACTTCCGCAGCACAACACAAATAGTTTCAAAAGCACATATTGCCAACCGAAAATAAACCTCTTTAATAAAAGGGTTACCAAAGACACTTTTCTCCACCTACATAAAACACCAACCTGCTACCTCCCTATCACCAACACACCAAGTCATAACCTCACCACGACCAATTCATCTACACCCTGCCATTGACAACCAAGTAATCACCATTACACACCACTGCAACAAGAACATTATAGTTTAAACCTGTAAGGGAAAGTCTGAATGTTCCATGCTATTTCAATGGATATTGTGTTTTTTTATTCAATTGAGCTATAGAGGTACATAAGAACAAATCAACAATTGAACCTGACACTGCTTCAAAGGCACTAACCCATACAAAGAATCCACAGAACAAAACAAAGAATCAAAGAAAAGCCCTTCTCAAGGACAACGTGAACACTAACCCATATGAGGAAAAGACAATTCCCAATTGCAGAAGACAGTTCCTAATTGAAAGCCTTAACTCATATTTAAAGAAAATATCAAAGAAGAAGCATGATGAACTGTTGCAAGCAACAATCAACTCAACAGCTATCTCTTTTAAGCAATATGGTAAAAAGGGGGTATGTTGTTCCCAGAACATAAACAATTTCATAATTGTAGAAGAGAAGTTTTACTCACCGAGAGAAGAAGAAGTTACTTCAAACCCAAATCGAAACCCAGAACCTCCGTATCAAACCCAATTTCATACGAGGACAGTTATGTAATTTAGCAAGTTAGGTTAACCTTGTAAAGACAGTATATAAATGAGAAATACTCGAGGAGCCAGCCAGGGACTCTTTAACATTGAGATTAGATTGCAATCTTGGTATCTTGGTGTTTGGGTGGTGGGTGGTGGTGGTGGTCCAGTTGTAGGAGAGAGGACGTTGTGGTGAAAGCGGAGGTAGTCGCAACACATTTTCTCTTTATTAGGAGGACAAATAAGTAATAGCAAATTTTCTGTTACTGTGAGTAAAGAAAGGGGTGTTGGCAATATATGCCAAAGGTCAAAGGTAAGGGGTGAGGTAATGTCAAGCTACTAGATGTATCAAAAACTCAAAAAGAGATATATTTACCAGTGGTAATACACTGCTACCATTCTAAAGAGACAGAGAATCGCTATGAACTAAAACAGTGTCAAAAACATTACCTTGGGGCATCGATGTTAATGAGCTCTCCCGGCTGTATCTTCTCTGGTGCCCTTTCTCCATAATCATCCACTATGTGAGAAGCACGCTGCTGGAGAAAACTTAGAATAAGAATAAAAGGAGATATGCTTGTTTAAAACTAATCACAGCCCATGTAAAATTTTATACTATGCTAATAAATGGAGCATGATGATTAACTAACGGCAATATTCGGATACTTTAAGAGGGAAGAATGTGTTTATCAGTTATGGTTCAGAAATCAGTGCCCAAACTGCAGTGACAATTCATAAAATATAAACTTACATCACAAAATACAATCAAGTAATACCAGAGGACAAAGATAACTCATAATTCGTAGCATATGGATTACAACAACGTACATAATGAACCTTTTACACCGCTGTTACATGATCTATATAACTCGACTATGAGATTAATCGAACGACCAAGTAAGAAGGAAGATTCAGTTTTTCTAGTCATTTAAACTAACCCCTTAAGACTGGGTTGTAAATCTGCCATTGAGCCAGTCTAAAACGCATCTCAGACGCAGACTAAACTTCATTAGTTTATTGAATTCCCATTAGTTATTTTATGTTCTTGGACTTCTTCTCTTCTCTGGTTAGAATCTAATCAAATATGTAGGACAAAACTAAGGAACAACATAATGAAGATCTAATCAAATATATACGACAGTAAAGAGAACTCTTGTAGATAGAAGTTAGATTTCTTGTAGGTACAGAAATAAGATTGAGAATGAAAGAGAAAAAATTGCAGCGATTCTCCTATTGTTTGAGGAGGTAAACCAGAATCAGAGAAGAGGCCAAAATTGAAGGATTAAATTGAACCTCAACTACGGCGGTGGTGTAAGGCCAAGTGTGGAACCAGAGGCAGACAAAACAGAGAAGTGAAACATCTGAAGGAGCTCTAATAAACCCTGCAAACACGTCTCAATGGAACATACTCAATTGAATATTGAAGAGAAAGAAGAAGCAAACAAACCTGAGATGAAACTGTAGCGGCGAAGAGCCCTAAAAACAGACGATGGTGGGAGAGATAGAGCCCTTGAATCGCAGCGGCGAAGAGCCCTTGAATCGCAGCGACGATGATGGAACCGGGGACGCGATATAGCCGGAGCCGATGATGTGAGATGAAACTGTAGCGGCGAAGAGCCCTAACAACCGACGATGGTGGGAGCGATAGAGCCCTTGAATCGCAACGACGATGGTGGAACCGAGGACACGATATTGCCGGAGCCGATGATGTTCGTCGGAGCCCTTTCGAAGGAATTGGGCTGCTGTTGTTTGCCGGAGGGGTTCGGAATGGTGGTGATGTGAGAGGGATTCGTGGGATTGTGCGCTAACCCGTCTGTTTCAGGGTTTTGTTTTTGTTTGATGGTTTTAGTTATCTAATTGAACGGGTGAGATTAGGCACTGACTTCAATATTAAAATCCGACGATTGAAAATGTCTTCTGAAAATATACTCCTTATCTTATTATATAGATGGGATATAGATATAGATAGATTTTTTTGAAATATATTATATAGATAGATTAATTTGTTATTCCCTCATTACAATTTGGGAGGGCGGGAAACACTAATTTTTTACCCTCCAATTTTTTTTGCAGGAGTTGACAATTGGGTTTGTCACCATATAATTAGTTGTCAAACTTAAATAAATAGTCACAATCTTTGACTAAATTTTTGGGTAGAATAAAAGAAAAACCAAAATGTCGACAAAAAAAATCATATGCATCGACAAACAAAAATATTGTCGATTAATCGCGTAACTATCGACATAAAACTGTGTGTCGACAAAAAAACTGTCAACAAATGTCATATTTGTTGTAGTGGTCACAACGAATTAATAATGGATTTTTTGGTTTTGTTAATGGAAAGAAGTTAACGATGAATTTGGATTTTCTTAATGATTATGGAAATGGATTTGGAAATATTATGGAATTGGGAACTCTTATGTTTTAATACAAGAGTCAGCTTTATTACCGCTGTGTTTGCGAAAAACTCTTACTTATAAATGAGTCATTGTTATATAACTATCCCATCATCGTTTTACATGTTTGGATGTTTATTTACCAGTATTTCATGCTGATTTTATACTGTGGTGTTTCTTTTTGAGTCCGCACCACAGGTTTAGAGGATGGTTATCTGGCGTAGAAGGAGACGCGAATCATCACATGGAATAATAGTAGTAGTATTTCATTTGGATTTGAATTCCTTGGTAGTTTAAACACTTTAGTTGCTTATGCCGGTTTGTGGCTAGGATATTGATTTTTAATAATGCAATATTTTCAATTAAATTTAATTATTATGGTGGATGTTTGTGCTTGCGAACCATGTTATAAAATCTCCTTGTATCCGAGCTCCTCTCGGGTACGGAGTGACATCCCCGGGTCTCCGGCTTGGGCCATTTGGGGGTGTTACAGGTGGTATCAGAGCCGGCATTCTAAAAAGGAAATTGAAACTTGTTAGGGTAACTAAATTGAACATAGGAGAAATAACTTAAAATTTGATGAGCCGTGGGAATTTGGGTAGTATGGATAGGATTATTATGTGTAAGTGTTTAGAAAATAGGATAGAAAGCAAGTACTTCCATCCACCCGTTCCTAACTAAGAGGCTTAGTCTATCCAAGAAACTAAGGGATCGAATTTTGAAGTGTTTCAATTGGATTCTAAGTTTAAGCCTACTTTTAAGAGACTTTGTTGGGAAATTTCTTTAAGAGTCTTGTGACTATCAATTTGGAGTCTTGGGAATGATTATTAGTTGCAAGGAGTAGCTATTTTGGATTACGATATATGTCTTGTGAGATTAGAAGATTTTTTAAGTTGTTTCCTCTTGTAGATGGCTAGAAATAAGCATACAGCAAGGAAGTGTGTGTTGCCAGTTGAGAAGCACCCTGTTGTGACACGTTGGGTCGAAGGTGAAGACTTTCCAGATTTTCGTGACCACGTGGTTCAATATTGTCAAGATAGATTCCAAGCCTTAGATTTTCCTCGGTATAGAAATCCAGCTTTTCAGGCTTACTGTATGGTGAAGGCATTACCTATGAAACCCATCTTTGGGGAAATTATTACGGAGTATAGCAACATCATGGGCAGGATGAATCGTCTGAATGATAGGGATTATCGTTGCCAAGGTGAATGGACGGTAAGTGCAGATTTCATATGCAAGTTGTTGATGGAGACTTATCTTAAGTGGCAAAGTTATACAGTTATTGAGATAGAGTCCAGTGATGAAGAAGACGTGATCTACATAAGCTTTATTGATGAAAAAGAGGTGATTATTATAGACTCTAGTGAGTATGAAGAAAGTGAAGAAGACCCGAGTGAAGATGAAGAGCACGAGTATGATTCCAATGAAGAGGAAGAGATGGATGAAAGCGATGAGGACGACGATTAAGCTTGTTGGAGTTCTTTAGATTTCTTAGACTAGATGCTTTTAAGTTTTAATTATTACTTTGAATAAGGCTATGGAGCCAAACAATACTTTGAAGTTTTAGAACGATTCTCGAATAGTCACTTTTGGGCTAGAGTTAAATTTTTAGCGTTTTGCTTTGGGATGAATAATGTTTACGTTTTGAGGACCCGATTTGGGGAGTTTAATAAATTTAGCTTTCTGAATTTTGGAGTATGATTTGATGGATTAAGGTTGTGTTATGGCTTGTTATTACTAAGTAAGCGCGTAAGAAGTGTTCATCGAGTTAGAACGCGAAAACTTTGATCTTTGGTGTTGTTGAATCTGCGCAGCAGTGAGTTTTTGTTGTAGCAGACGTATTTAACTTTGGAGTTATTTTTCTCTGCATTTTTCCTGAAAGTAGACATACCCAGGTATCTCCCATAAAAATTTCAACCCCATATGTGTTCTGGAGAATTAGTTACGAATTTTCAAAGTCGATGGCTTAGTAGCAAAATTGCAAAGTGGCTAGCTGTAGAATTTTTGATTGTTACCTATCTTCCAGATCTTGTTTTGATCTCAAATTTTTATGACATCTATTAGACACGTTTGGCTAACTCTGGGAGAAAGCGTAGCTCGTTTTGAGAATATTAAAGTCAGTTTAAGGCTTTTCAAAGTCAAAGTTTCTGTTCTGGTGGGCTGTGACAGCGGTTGTAGTATTTCTTGTGTATCCTGAGTACTACAATTGATTTTGAGTTGATTCTTCTTGATTATGAAATTAGACTCATAGAGGTTGTTGCACACCAAAATTCACAATTTTTTCTTGATCGGTTGATCCTTTTTCCAATTTTGGAAGTAGATGAAAAGCTGAGATGTGATCAGCCTATGTGGAAATACATGAGTAATTGATGTAAATGATGAGCGATGTGTGACATTACTTGTTTAATTGTGCACTACATGCCACATATGCATGATTGTTTTTACTTCTTTGTACTTTATAAGTAATACAATAGGCTATAGTGTAGGGATTATGACCGATAGACCACATCAATACCACACCATAAGAATAGTCAAGTCCCTATGGCAACCAACACCAACAACAACGGCATGGACCAATTCTTTGCCCAATTGGCTCAGATGGCTCAGAATATGAAAAATGGAGAACAAAATGCAACTAATTGTGCTAAGAAAGTGGCAGATATGAAGTCAGGGAAATTTACAGGCAATGAGGATCCTATTGAGCTCGAAAATTGGATCGATGAAATGGATAAGGTCCTTGAGCTAGTTGAGTGCCCCGAAGACCGCAAGGTTGTTTGCGCGGAATTTTACTTGAAAAACGAAGCTAATACATGGTGGAGGAGCACACGTCAGAACTTTTTGGCTCAACCCAATTTCATTTGGGAAGCTCTTCAAACTGCACTTCGCACTCGCTTTTATCCGGACCATGTCCAGGATCAAAAGTACATAGACTTCGTGAATCTGACACAAGGGAACGGTTCTGTGACCAAGTACTTCAAGAAATTCATGGAGTCAACTGATGCCTGACGAAGCGACTAAAGTTAGGAAGTTCATGTCTGGTCTCGAACTTCATCTGTAGAAAGACTTAAAGTGCAGGACGTACGATACTCTACAAGAAGCTTATGATAGAGCTCCAGCCGTTTAGCGTATTCAAGATTCACAAGATGAGAAGCGTGGGAAATGCAAGGTTGAGAACGCTGTGGGCTATGGAAACAATCAGAGTAGGACTAACCAAGGTAGTCAGGACAAAAGGTTTAAGCCTAACCATGGAGGAAGTAACCAAGGACAGTATCGTGGTAACAAGCAGAATAATGGAGATGATCAGCCTCGCCGTTATATCTGCAAGAAGTGTCAACAGAATCACCCAGGAAAGGACTGCCAAGGAAACCTTGTGAACTGCCACAACTGCGGCAGGAAGGGTCATCGTGCTTTTGAGTGCCGATTGAAACCAAATGGAAACCAGCAAGGGAACCAAGGAGGCAATTACCAAGGGAACCGACAGTTCAACAACAACAATCAGGGTGGAAACCGGAACTATGGGAACTACAACAACCAGAATAATGGAGGCAAAAAATTATAATAGGCAGCAAGTGAACAACCAAGGCAATGGAAGGAACAATGGAGCTCAGAACGGGAATAGGAACAACAACGCTCCAGCTAATGCCAACAACAATGGGACTGGAACGGCAGGAACTACCACATTGAATGGGAATGTTGCAAGGATCGCTGTCATGAGCAGGACTGAAGCGGAAGCAGCAAATGGAGTAGTCACTGGTACATTTCTTGTTCATTATCAACCAGCTTTTACTCTATTTGATTCCGGAGCATCGTATTCGTTTATTTCATCATCATTTGTGGAAAAATTGAGTCTCAATAAGCCGTCTAGAATATCCATCCCCGTAGCTACCCCAACCGGTCATGTAACAGTATGTGACGCCATTTTTGAAGGAGTAGAAGTTAAGATTTCGGCTAGTACCCTACCAGCAAACCTGATACAATTTGATCTTGGAGGAATAGATGTTATATTGGGAATGGATTGGCTGGGTAAATATCAAGCACTAATAGACTGTCACGATCAGAAGATAAGGCTTAAAGGTCCAAAGGGAGAAAAAGTTTCTTACCGTGGTATCACAAAGGAACCATGTATCCGCCTAGTGTCAACTTTGACCATAGTCAACCAAGTGAAGAAGGGGTATAGTGCTTATTTGTGTTATGTTCAAGACATGTCTAAGAAGGAGAATGTGCTAGAAGAGATACCAATATTTAGAGATTTTCCTGATGTGTTCCCGGACGAAATTCCAGGAATGCCACCTAGAAGGGAAATCGAATTCACTATGAACTTAGCACCTGGAACAGCTCCAATTTCAAAAGCACCGTACAGAATGGCACCAGTAGAGTTAAAAGAACTAAAGGATCAGTTGCAAGAGTTACTTCAAAAGGGTTATATAAGGCCGAGTGTTTCACCTTGGGGAGCACCGGTATTGTTTGTAAAGAAGAAAGACGGAAGCTTGAGGTTGTGCATTGACTACAGAGATTTGAATAGCGCAACGATCAAGAACAAATACCATTTACCCCGAATTGACGACTTGTTTGATCAGTTACAAGGGGCGAGCGTTTTCTCGAAGATAGACTTGAAGTCAGGTTATCACCAGCTTCGAGTAGCCGAGAAGGACATCCCGAAGACAGCCTTTAGAACGAGGTATGGACACTATGAGTTTACTGTTATGCCTTTTGGTCTAACCAATGCTCCTGCAGTATTTATGGATCTCATGAATCGTGTTATGAGGACGTTTCCGGATCGTTTCGTGGTCGTCTTTATTGATGACATCCCTGTTTATTCAAAGAGCGAGGAAGAACACGAAGAACATCTCAAAGAAGTGTTATAAACTTTGAGACATGAGAAGTTATATGCTAAACTCTTGAAGTGTGAGTTCTGGCTAAAACACATTCCATTTTTGGGTCACATAATCTCCAAAGAATGAATATCCGTGGATCCAGGAAAGATTTCAACAGTGAAAGATTGGCAAACTCCGAAGAATGTGTCGGAAGTAAGAAGTTTTCTCGGATTAGAAGGATATTACAGGCGTTTCGTGAAAGATTTCTCGAAGATCGCTAGACCGCTTACTACGCTAACCAAGAAGACGGTAAGGTATAAGTGGGGCGAAGATTGTGAAGAAGCATTCCAGAAATTGAAGGAAAAGTTGACTACAACACCTGTGTTAGCTTTACCCAATGATTCTGGCGAATTTGATGTTTACAGTGATGCATCGAAGAAGGGTTTAGGATGCGTGCTTATGCAAGAAAGAAGAGTTATTGCCTATGCTTCAAGAAAACTGAAAATTCATGAAGAGAACTATGCTACGCATGATTTAGAACTTGCAGCAATAGTATTCCCATTGAAGATATGGAGACATCACTTGTATGGATCTGTGTGTAGATTGTATACGGATCATAGCAGTCTCAAGTACATCTTCACGCAGAAAGAGCTAAACAACAGGCAAAGACGTTGGTTAGAAGTCATAAAGGATTATGATTTGCGTATCCAATACCATGAAGGGAAGACAAACATAGTAGTTGATGCGTTAAGCCGAAAATCGAGCCATACTTTGGATACTGTGTTAGTTTTGCCAGATCGGCTATGTCGAGAGTTCCGAAAACTTGGAATTGAAGTAGTGAAACAAGGAGGAGTGAAGAATATCCTTGGGAATATGACAGTTGTGTCTTAGAAGAAATAAGGAGTAACCATCCAGGAGATGTGAAGCTGGAAAGGATAAAGAAGAAGATTGCAGAAAATCAAGCAAAGGATTTCAAGATCCATGAAGACGGAAGTATTCGTTACAAGGGAAGATGGTGTGTACCACATAAGTGTACGGAAACCAATGAGAAGTGGATGCGAGAAGCGCACAACACACCTTACTCAGTACATCTAGGAGGTGACAAACTCTATAAGGACATGAAGAAGATGTTTTGGTGGCCTAACATGAAAAAAGAAGTAGCAGAATTTGTGGCAAAATGTCTAACTTGTCAAAAGGTTAAGTTTGAACATAAAATAATGGGAGGCTTAGTACAACCATTAGACGTCCCAGTTTGGAAGTGGGATTCTATTTCGATGGATTTCGTGACTGCGTTACCGACATCAAAGAATGGACTAAATCAGATTTGGGTCGTAGTTGACAGATTGACCAAGACAGCAAGGTTTATTCCGATGAAAGCCACATGGAATATGAAACAAAGAGCTGATGCGTATATGAAGAACATTGTGAGGTATCATGGAGTACCAAGCTCTATAGTTTCCGACAGAGATCCCAATTTTCTTTCTCACTTCTGGAAAGCACTCCAGGAGGCATTGGGACTTCAGCTGAAGTTTAGCACGCATTTCACCCTGCTACAGATGGACAAACCGAAAGAACAATTCAAACGTTGGAAGACATGCTAAGATCGTGTGTTATGGATTTTCAAGGTTCATGGGTTGATAGATTATCTTTGATAGAATTCTCCTACAACAACAGTTATCATGCCAGTATTGGAATGGCACCACATGAGGCGTTGTATGGAATGAAGTGTAGAACACCATTTTGTTGGAACGACATAAGTGAGACGATAGTAATTGGTCCACAACTTATCGAAGAGATGACAGATCAAGTGAGACTTATACAGCAGCGAATGAAGGCAGCCCAGGATAGACAGAAGTCCTACGCTGATCAGAAAAGGAGACCATTGGAATTTCAAGTTGGAGAAAACGCATTTCTTAAAGTTTCGCCGACTAAAGGAGTCATGAGGTTAAATCAGAAAGGGATGTTGAGCCCGAAATTTATTGCCATATGATGTTATAGAGAATATTTGAGAAGTGGCTTATCGATTGGATTTACCATCGAATTTGGGTCGTGTTCATAACGTATTCCACGTATCGCAACTGAAGAAGTATATGCCTGATGCATCTCATGTATTAGATCCCGAACCAGTAGAACTGGACCCGTCTTTGAGTTATGAAGAACATCCAATCAAGATTCTAGACACCAAGACAAGAAACACCCGTAAAAAGAGTGTCAAGATTGTAAAAGTTTTGTGGACAAACCACCTCACTGAAGAGGCAACTTGGGAAGCGGAAGATGATATGAGGAAGAAGTACCCTCACTTTTTTGAAGAGGTACCTTGAGTTACGAGGACGTCACTCCTCTAAGGGGGAGAGGATGCAATCCTTCGTTTTTCTTTAATACAGTACTACTTATAGTATATTGCATATCATTCATGACCTTAGGGTTGCATTTAGTAGTTGTACCATTGAGGGAAGGTTCATACCTTATTGAGGCTAAGAGTTTAGTTTACACTTCAAGTACGAATTCTCATTAAGGAGGGAGGTTTTTGTTTAAACTTCGAGGACGAAGTTCTCTTTAAGGAGGGAAGGATGAAATACCCCGTTTTGTGACTACGGGTATTTTCTGATATTATTATAAGTTTTGGGAAGTTAATTTAATTGTAGATAGTTAATTATAATGCTTTGAGAGTCTGGGAGGAACTTTGTGACTTTAATCAAGGGTTTTAGTGTCTTTTACTTGAGTTTTGGGGAGGTATTTGTCTTTTGTCAAAACTAAGGGGGAATAAGTGTCTTTTGACCTAACTTTTCTTCCTACGTAAAAGTTTTCTAATCCAAGAGGGTTTCCTACTTATGAAGTTGATTTTATTTCCAACTCTCATAAAACCCTCACTCTCCCTATTTTTCTCTAACTCTCTCACGTCTCCCTCACTCTCACCCGTCCCTCTCTCTCTCGTCTCTCTCTTGTGACCGACGGCAGCCACCCACCGCCGCCGCCGCTCTCTCTCTTTTTCCGTCGAGGTAATATTTTTCTTTCTCTCTCTTTTCTCTTTTCTTTCTTTCTCTTTTTCTTTCTCTCTTTCTTTCTCTCTCTCTCCGTCCGCCTCCATGGGCGGCGGGTTTGAGCTAGTTTTGTTCCTTCTTTTCTTTTCTCTTGTTGATCTCTTATTCTTATGATCACTTGTTCATGATTCATGTATGTTGCATGTAGTCTTTAAATTTCAGTTTGTTATTGTTAGGATCATTGTCCATGGATTCGTAGGATTGATAATCAAGTTTTAGGGTTCATCATGTTCTTGGGTGTTGGGAAGAAACCCTAGTTTGGAAGAGAAGTTTGATTGAATGATTTGGGTGTTTGAATGATCATAGTAGGTGGATAACAATATGATTTGAATGTGGGAATCATGTTATATTAGGTTTAGTATGAATATAGGATGAACTAGATGCTTGGGGGAAAAGTTTCATGAAGATTGACAATTCCCGTATGGATATTTTGAATGAAGTTGGAAACTTGAAACTAGTGTAACTTTTGATTCAGGAAGCGAAATTAAGATCCGTTTGAGGCTAAACTTATTATTTCGAACGTTTTGAATCCAATGGAACTGGTTTTAGACCATGATCTGTTTTGAAAACTGGAGTAATAGATTTGGTGGAGTTATGATGGATTATGTATGCTTTAGGTTAGAGGATTTCGGAATAAAGTTTTGGGTTATGTTTTGAAGTATGATTTGAGTGAGATGTTAGGTTGGTGTTAGAACCCTAAACCATTGACTATCATATGCATGTAATTAGTATAGCAAGTATATTGCTAGAATAATTGTTTGATTAGAATATTGTTACGTGTAGGTAACGAGTTCGTCGACGACGAGTACGTAGAGTTTGTTGATTGAGTTGCTATAGTTGGAATTTGCTTTCAGGTAAGTAAATATGCCAAGCCTAGTTGTGCTTATCTCTTTCGTGTGAAAACGAATTCTTGTATTTTCTTTACGTCTCAAAATGTGTTTATGTGACGTGACATGCAATATGTGATTTCTACTTGATAAATGTTTTTCTTGGAAATATCACCATGCTAATGATAATGCATTAATACGTAAAGTGGAATAGTTGTGCGGGGACATTTATTATTATTGTGGTATGGTTACCATTGGCATTGGACGGTTTGATCTCGGTCTTCCGTTTCAATTTATTTTTATTTAATCCGGTTGCAAGTCCCCGGATAGCTCCCTGTACTCACTCCTCTGGACGCTAGATTCTTTGGGGGGTGTCGACACTTAAGGTCTTGGATGCTTGCAAGATGGTTTGGTTTCTCCCGTCACAACGAATTAATAATGGATTTTTTGGTTTTGTTAACGGAAAGAAGTTAACGATGGATTTGGATTTTCCTAATGATTATGGAAATGGATTTGGAAATATTATGGAATTGGGAACTCTTATATTTTAAAACAAGAGTGAGCTTTATTACCGCTGTGTGCGCGAAAAACTCTTACTTATAAATGAGTCATTGTTTTATAACTATCCCATCATTGTTTTACATGTTTGGATGTTTATTTACCAGTATTTTGTTTCTTTTTGATTCCGCACCACAGGTTTAAAGGATGGTTATCTGGCGTAGAAGGGGACGCGAATCATCACATGGAATAATAGTAGTAGTATTTCATTTGGATTTGAATTCCTTAGTAGTTTAAACATTTTAGTTGCTTATGCCGGTTTGTGGCTAGGATATTGATTTTTAATAATGCAATATTTTCAATTGGATTTAATTATTATGGTGGATGTTTGTGCTTGCGAACCATGTTATAAAATCCCCTTGTATCCGGGCTCCTCTCGGGTATGGAGTGACATCCCCGGGTCTCCGTCTTGGGCCATTTGGGGGTGTTACACGGAACCTAAAGGAAGACATAGTTATCAAGCCACTAAATCAAGCTCGCAAGGCCTTCAAAAGATTCCTGCAGAGCCAGAACCCTGGACACAGAGAAAGAAGTTCAAATATCTGTCATCTCATCCAACAAAAAACATCATTTTTGATCCATCCACTGGTACACAAACAAGATCCCAGTTAAAGAAATTGGGTGCTTTTAATGCTTTTGCGTCTCTTGTAGAACCCTATGAATGTGAAGGAAGCACTAAAAGAAGGTGACTGGATCATTGCAATCCAAAGTGAGCTGATTGAATTTGAGAGGAACAAGGTTGAAATCTAGTTCCTCCTCTCAAAAATCAGCCCGTTATTGGAACAAGGTGGGTGTTCAAAAACAAGCTGGATGAAAATGGTAAGGTTATCAGTAACAAGGCAAGACTAGTAGCTCTAGGTACAACCAGGAAAAAGGTATAGACAATGAGGAGACTTTTGCTTCTATAGCCAGGTTGGAAGCAATAAGAATGTTACTTACTTTTGCATCACATAAGAACATCAAACTTTTTTAAATGGATATTAAATGTGCATTTATAAATGGTTATCTGCAAGAAGAAGTTTGTGTTTCTCAACCTCCTGATTTGAAAATGATGAATTTTCAAATCATGTTTATAAGCTTGACAAAGCTCGTTATGGCCTCAAACAAGCTCCAAGAGCTTGGTATGAAAGACTGTCAAAGTTTTTACTTAAAAATGATTTCAAAAGAGGATTAGTTGATAAAACTCTTTTCATAAAGCACATGAGAAATATGTTGATGATATTATGTTTATGTTATTCTGTTTGGTTCTACTAATGGTACAGATATATGTTGATGATATTCTGTTTGGTTCTACTAATGGTACATATATATGTTGATGATATTCTGTTTGGTTCTACTAATGGTTCTCTTTCCAAGAATTTCTATAGTCTTATGAGTAGGGAATTTGAGATGAGCTTGATGGGAGGGCTAAATTTTTTTTTTTGGACTTCATGTGCATCAAATGAATAAATGAAATTTCTTACACCAGAATAAGTACACCAATGATTTTCTGAACAAGTGTAATATGTCTCAATCCAAGGTAGCCAAAAATCCCATGAGTTCTACACTATTCTTAGACTAGGATCAAAATTGTAAGAGTGTGAACCAGAAAGAGTTTAGAGGTATGATTAGTTCACTACTCTATCTTACTGCAAGTAGGCCATATCTTATGTTTAGTGTTCATATGTGTGCTAGATACGACGCTGACCCTAAAGAGTCTAACTTAGTTGTTGTCAAGAGAATCTTCAGATATCTCAATTGTACCAAAGACTTAGGGATTTGGTATCCTAAATTTTTTAACTTCTATAAATAAACACAACTCTGGTATGATTTTCTGGTTTGGCAAGGCAACTTGATCAATGCTAGGAGGGTTAGCAGATTGGTCTAAATGTTGGTGTGGGGCACCGGGTAGAAGAAGGACGGTTTGAGGCTTGGTGGAAAAAAAAGTTACATAAAGAACACAACTTAGGGAGGTTTTCATACACCACTTTCTCAAGATGAGCACCAACTTTCACTTGAAACACAAACGTGATCATGATGTTTACCTGAACATATGGAAAATTTCGGTCAATGCCCTTTCTCAATGAGGGTATCAAGATTGATAAATTACCCACATTGTTTCCAATTTTCTTGATGATGATTGGGTTAAATAGGTTAGGGAGATGTTGGGAGTCTAATCCAAGAAAAAAAATTGGAAATGTTTGTTGATCCGAAATTGAAACATGTCTTCCATCTTTCGATGCTAGTGAAATGAGTCCTATAAACCAGGGTCCCCCAACGAAATCATTCTCCCAACCAAAGGGTTGTTCAAAGGAGATGAGCATGAAGAGTTACCAAGATCAATACCATGGATTGTGCGTTTTTGGCTTCCACAGCTCTTTTATCTCAGAGAACAGGCAGTCCTAATTGAAAGTTATCCTACTGGCTTCATGATCAGATCAAATTTTGGTCCGTTTGTAGATTTAATTATGTCTTCCTTGATTAGGGGAATGTAGGGAATGATGCTAGGTGTTTAATCATGATCATCTATTGGCTTTGGCTCATCCTCGATTAGTTGATTCCAAAGAGTTACAGCTGTAAAGGAGGAAAGTGTTTGGGCTAGGGTGAGTCCAATCACCGGGGGAGGAGTATGGACAAGAAGAGTTGTTGATGTTCTTGAGATTGTGTAGAATGTGCTTGCTACATTTGTTTAGGGAGATCCATACCTGCAAAATAGATAGATGAAGGGGAACGTAGAAAGAGGAAGGGGGGGACACTCTCCAGACTCTCATATCTATTTTCATACACATACAAGTTGATTTTATCATTATGTCTACGTTAATATTCTCACATTTGATGTGTAAATATGTGTGTGCATTATTTTTTCTATTTAATTGTACAATAAAAAACAAAAAAAAGTTTAAAAAAACAAGTTTTCTACAAATAGGGAAATGTTGCAATTTTTACACATCCCACATCTTATCATGCACTATGCATACTTGTAATTACATATCCATGCATCTCATCTAGTCTCATATTATAATCTAACCAAACACACATAACAACAAATCACTCATCACATGTTATCGAAGTACAATTATATATCACCTCATATCCCAGTCAGGGGCAGATCCAGGATTCACCCCCCAATGGAAGCTAAATTTTAAAAAAATGTAAATGAATAAATTAAAGTAATAAAGGTTATTACTACGTTTCAGTGGGGACTAAATTGAACTTACCAGACACAATATAGGGTTAAATTGTAACTTCATCAAGTTGAGTGGGGGCTATAGCCCCACATCTCAAAGGGCATATCCGCCCTTGATCCTTGTATACTCCCTCCGTCCCAACCAGTTGTTTAAAAGTTTATTTTGGGACGTCCCAACCAATTGCTTAAACTTTCCTAAAATGGATACTTTCAATTCCACCAAAATACCATCTTACCCCTTATAAAAAATTACTTACTATTTTCAATTGGGCCTACAAAATTGATTAACAAAATAATCCAAGTAAATAGGCCTAATCTGATTTAATTACTGTTAATGAAAGTCAACTAACCTGATTTGAAACAATAACCTAGCATCAAAACTCTTTCTCTCTCTCACCGTCATTTTTTCTCAACCGTCCTCTTTATTTGTTCTTCCCCCATTTCCCTCTCTCTCCCTCTCATGCTCTAGGGTTTTGGCAATTGAACTGGTTTCATCGATTTTTTTTAGTTCTTTGTTCGATTAGCCATGTCAGACTACATAGATTTGCATTGGTGTCCTGATTGGTACGGGCTGGAAAGAGTCCGTCAATTCAGACACCGTTGACTTCTGTGGTGGTTCATTCGTACCTGAAATGGTTGACCCCGTTGAAACCCTACCACTGGTTGACCCCGTTGAAACCCTACCACTGGTTGACATAGCGATTTTGTTGGATGGCTCTGATAACTTTCATGACTCTGATCTGTTAGACTCCGATGAGCCACAACCACCAGACGATGAAGGCGAACTGGTGTTGAAGTCCGGTAGTTTGGTGGTGAGTTATAGAAATCTGGAAGCTTCCTCAGGTGATGAACCTAAATCTAATGAGTAGAAGGAACAAGATTTCTTTCAAAAATTGATGGGAAGTTTAATTTCTAAACCTTAGTCTGTCGATTCATGTTTCCCTAATTTTATAAAGGTTCTATTGTTGTGTGATCTGCTCTTATCTGTCTCTGTTGGGTGACGGTTGATCCCTTAATCTAATTGACTAAACATTGATAAGCTCTAATATTTGAATATGTCAATATCGTTATGTGATCCCTGTCTTATATGTCTCCAACTACCAAACATGCTACACCGAGTCACATTAGTCTTGCTATCAAAGTATGCAAGCCACATGCTTGTACAGTTAGCAAAATGTACATTAAACCTCTCATGTGTGAGACTTAATAGCATATCCCAATGCTTCCATTAGGATTACATTGTCTATTTGCTGATTCCTCTGAACGTATACTCAATACAATCCTTAAGCAATACACTGTCAACTAAGTCTCTTGGCAACATACCTATGGATCTAAGATGTTGCTTTCTCATTTGTGGTTGTTTGTAGTTGTTGGGTCCTCGGACCTTCATCATTTCTACCATGCACTGTTGACTGCTTAGAGAGACAGCTTAGAGAGACATCATCTAGTGTCTCTGTTTTCAATACCACAAAAGCCATCTATACTACTTCAATCAATTCTTCAATACTCTCTCCGTTTGCATCTCCTATTGAAGACTTTGAATTTTAGCAGAAAAACCCTAGGTCATTGATGTTAGTGCGTGGACTTCTAGGTGGTTGATTAAACATAGTGATATTGAAGCCATCACTAGTTCCTGCACCCACAAATTCAGTTTCATTAGCAGATACATGACGTGGTGCATTGTCATGTTGTGTTTTCATGTCTTTAGTGATACCCTCAGGCCAGTTTCTCTCGATGCATGGTATAATCTTATTGATGATCATGTATCGAATAATTTCTGTGTTCACGGATGGTATTGGCTTTAACACTAGTGTCCCTCTCTATTTATATGCACTCCTCCTCTTGTGGTGCATGTTCTTCAACAAAAGGCCAAATACCCAATATGCCATCCCGTATTTATTCTCCCTCAGGAACTCATATATGCCTACTAGCTGCACACATGAACATTAGTTTTGGGATGAATGCCTTTGATTGTGCTGTTCTGTGAGGTGATACTTGATCTGGTAGCAAGATAAACCTCTCAATTAATTGTTTCATGTAGAACCACATCTCATCAATACGAACAATGTTGTTCATACTCCTTACTTTTATTGCACCTGTTGTGGCATCTACTGTGAGTGCATTAATGCAGAATTAGAGTCTTTCTAACATGTGATGTTCATTAAGTGTTGGCGTAACTGCTATTGTTGCTGCTCTTAACTCTTCCTTCTTCTTTCATCTACCCATTGTTGATTTTGATGAACCATAATTTGTTGTAGATTAATATTGGACAGAATTTGCAATGTTAATGTTTGAATTTGGTGGCAAATTTTCTACATTAACCACTCAATGAAGATTGACATAATCAGAGACTTTTAAGTTATTCAACTTCAATGATATGTGGTACTATAATGAAACAATTGAGCAACTTGACTGTATTAAACTCTTGTTGCTTGTTTGAAGTGTGCATTTGTGGTGAGTGGCACTTGTGATGCTACTATTATGTGCATTTGTGGTTAGTGACACTTGTTATGCTCCTTTATTTTGCATTTGTGGTTGGTAACACTTGTGATACTCCTATTCTTGTGCATTTCCAACATTAACCACTCAATGATTATTTGAAAATCTGAGAGGGTTAAGTTATTCAATTTCAATGAAATGCATTACTAAAATGCAACAACTGAGAAACTTCAGTGTACTAAACTCTTGTTGCTGGTAGGAATTGTGCATTTCTGGTGAATGGGACTTGTAATGTCAATACTTTGTGCATTTGTGGTGAGTGACACTTGTGATGCTCATATTCTTGTGCATTTCATACATGAACCACTCAATGATGATTTGAAAATTTGAGAGGGTACAGTTTTTAATCTGTGATGGAAATACAATGCTCTAAATGCAACAATTGACTAACTTAACTATATTAAACTCTTGCTCGTAGGTAGTGTAACTTTTTGTGAATTACCTCCATTAGCCACTCAATAATGATTTCCTAATAGAGGGTGTTCAGTTACCTGCTAGAGATCTAACTGTCTTCCTTTGTTTAATCTCAATGACTTTTACTTCTTGAATGAAAATTGACATTGTTGGTCTTCCCCCAACATATTTGGATTTACATCCATTGCATATTTGGATCTAATGGTCTTCCTTTACCAGCAACCATTTGGTATTTGTTCCCATAGCAGTCTTTGTACATTTTTGTAGAAGATACACTTTTATGATTTTCTTTTCATGCCCATTTAATCTTTTTTCAACCATGAGGAACAAATCTGGAAATTCATGGATGATGAGTGAAACTGAGAACAGTTCTGAAAATTCATGGATGATCAGTGAAACTAGGGTGACAGAGCAGAAAAAAGATGGAGAAAAAGATGACTCAGTTACAGGAAAAAAATTGAACATTGGTGATGAATTTCTTACTGTGATCTGATGGTGTTGTTGGACAAGCAGATTACCAGTCTTCTTCTTCTTCTTCTTCTTCTTCTCTGTTTTTTCTTTGACTGTCTTTGAAGTTCATAACTGGATTCATCTTTTATAATCCAGAAATTATCACTATTGATGTAAGTTGATGGATATGTAAATGTGTTGGATTAGACAAGTTTGTCTCTGGAGGAAAATTTTATGTGGTTTGAATTTGGTGGGAAAAATTAGACATCAGCTTAATTATTAGCTGAGTCATCTTCCACTCACAATTCACCCTCAGTCAAAGAGAGTAAACTCGAAATTTCACATGCTTTTTAATAAAGCAACTAACTCCGTTTTTTTTACAATTGGCGGGAGCGGAAGGAGTATCTCTTATACCCATAATTTTTATCCCCCTCCCGGCCCGTGTATATTATCTGATTATCTTCTTCTGAGCCTTTTCTAAGTGTCCTCTTAATCCACGGGAAAACTCAAATGTGACGCATAAAATGGAACACATGGAACTATTATTTAAACCAAAGCTTACGTGTACCACTTGTAACTTGTAGAGCGTATAAGAATGTCATCGAGTGGAAACACCGACGGGCTGGGCTTAGAGGATTGACTTCTGAGCTCCGAGAGCACTAACGAGCACTACCACGAGCACATGTCTACAATTGTTTGATAGTGAGAATCAATTTCAATCACAACAACTCATAACTGTACGTACTACTCCGTACTTTAAGGTACATGAACAAACGCGTCCTCATAATTGTATTCCATTCTTTTATTATTTAATATTTTACCCATAATAATCGCCGACTATACCGCGTTTCAGATCTCTGCATGCTTGTTCTTCTTCCTCTTCATCAGCCTTGTGGCTTAGTAGTTAGTTATATTGATATCTATTTAACCCCATTTGTTCTCTCTATCGTACACACTCACATTTGCTCATAACAGCGCCTTACAATGGCCAATAACCTGTTTAAGCCTTGTCTTGCGTTGTTTCAGCTGTTCTTCTTGGTGGGTTTCTTTGTTAAGGGAATTGAAGGTGGCTATCACTGGGTCAATGCTCATGCGACATACTACGGAACCGATCAAAACCCTACCTCTCTTGGTAAGTTATTGTTCCGGTTTGCAAAGGCTTAAATATTTATGAGTTAAATAACAGTGTAGTTGTTTTGTTTTTGCAAACATAGGCAACTACATTGGCGTTATTTTGCTTCAAACATAAGTTTCCTTCTAATTTCGCTAACTTATGATATGTTTTTTTGAGAGAAACTTATGATATGTTGGATGTGCTTAACGTGAAAGTCATTTGGCGCTTCACTATTGTTTTGTGAACCATAGTCGTGCCACTTAGATGTTAAGAGGTGCGCAAATTGTGTATTGTGTGTTACAAGTACAAGACGTTCTAAACAAAAGTATATAGAGTTTACCGTGTCTAGATGATGTCCTACTAAGTCGCGTTGAGTTACCACTGATACTGAGGTGAACACCTAGAAATATGGATTGTTGGGTTCATATTTCAGTTGGTTTAACTTTCGTACAAGTATTTTGATGCCGCGTGTATGGAACACATCATAATAAAATCAAATTAAACGAGGATGGTATAAAACAGAAGATGGGCAATGGCACATCATATTTCTCACGAGTTATCCCACAATGCCATGCCCATGCATTTCTTTTTCCGCTAATATTTTCCTTTCTTCACTTCATTAGGTGGAGCTTGCGGTTATGATAACACCTTCCATGCTGGTTTCGGAACAAGTACGACTGCACTAAGTGGTGCATTATTCAAAGGTGGTGAAGCATGTGGTGCTTGTTACCAACTTAAGTGCAACTACAGAACTGACCCCAAATGGTGCCTGCGACGCATGACCGTGACCGTGACAGCCACCAACTTCTGCCCTCCGAATGGCAACGGAGGGTGGTGTGATCCGCCCAGACACCACTTCGACATGGCTTCAAATTCATTCTTTCGCATTGCAAGACGAGGCAATGAAGGCATTATCCCAGTGCTCTACCGAAGGTATACTAACTGCAAGAATCATTATGGATTTGTGTATTCATTAATTGGAGACAGGAAAAATAATCAGATCCCGTGTTCAGCGGTAATAAAAAGCTTTTTAAATCTCACATTCTATTTTTGCTGACTTTTGGTATATTCTCATGTGTCAAGGTGATATACCTGTAAAATAAAAAAATAAAAAAATGAACTGCCAATAATTTTTCAACATATTCAAAAATGTAAAAATATTTTCTCAGAACACATTCTGGAATCTCACATGCTTCTCCAGGAGAGAACTCAGTAACAAATTGAGAAGGACAGGAAACCAAGTCTTCAATGAAAGAAAATATTTATAAGTTTATACATGCATGCTATAGGCATTTATTTTGGACTTTAACTCCAAATATTCGATCCCTGTAAACTTACATTGAAACGAAAGCTGTTGGTGGACTTGTGCCTTGGAAAATTATCATTTCACAGTATTTAAAAGAGAACAACGATGAAGTTACAATATTGCAACCTATTGTCTTTCTATTGGGAGACCCAAATAGAATGTGGGACATCGCATCATAATGAGGCTTAAGATTATAGAAATAAGAAACAATATTGTGCACAAACATGTGGCACAATTAAATTCTTAGTGAAAATTATTGTATATTTTTTTTGGAATGAATAATCATTTATAAGTCGATCTGGATATTACTTGTGAAGGGTGCCATGTAAAAGAAGGGGTGGAGTACGTTTTACATTGAAAGGCCAATCAAACTTCAACATGGTGATGGTGACTAACGTTGGCGGGAGTGGTGACATCAAGGCTGCATGGGTGAGAGGCTCGAGAACCAAGACTTGGATTCCCATGCAACGTAACTGGGGAGCAAACTGGCAGAGCACAGCTGATCTCCGAGGACAAACACTCTCTTTCAGACTCATGTTGACAGATCGAAAGTTCAAAGTGCTGATGAACGTAGTCCCTTCTTCATGGAGATTTGGCCAGACTTTTTCTTCTCGTAGCCAGTCCTCCTGATTAGCCATACGGGTTTGAAGGAACTAACATGAACTGCCCCAGAAACCAAGATTAAGCCCTTTTTTAATGGCTGATTGATATCGTTGTTAGTTTTCTGGGTGATGATTAAATATTTCACCTCCGCATGAGTTGTCTTCGAAATTAGTAGATTTTCAAATCTTATTAATTCAAATAAATGAGTCTATGATTGATAGATCTGGTTGACTCGGATGAAATGCATGCATGGTTGAATTAATTGTCTCGTGCAATAATTGTTACTCATACCACTCCGTTTCTTCTCTTTCTCCCCCTTTCTATTTCCGTCTGTTTCCTCTCTTTCTCCCTCTTTTCCCATTTGGCAAGTTTTTTGAAACAAAAAGACAACTTTACCCTTCAGAGAACACCCCACCCACACCTTTGTTCCTCTTTAAAAAATACACTACGGTACCTATTATCTTCTCCCCCATTCATCACATCCACCCATTTTATTTATGATAGAGAGAGGAACAGACGGGAGGATTGAGAGAGAGAGAGGAAGAAGAAGGGGAGGAGAAGAAGAAGATCTGGACGGCGATCTCGACATCACCGACGGTAACAAGGGGAGGAGAAGAAGAAGAAGAAGAAGAAGAAGAAGAAGAAGAAGAAGAAGAAGAAGAAGAAGAAGAAGAAGAAGAAGAAGAAGAAGAAGAAGAAGAAGAAGAAGAAGAAGAAGAAGAAGAAGAAGAAGAAGAAGGGGACGAGACTCACGGCGGTAACAAGTTTTGATTTCAAGATCTGGAGGCGCTGCTGAAGCTTCAAGATCCAGACGGCTCAAAACATGCTCTCTCCCCAGAGCCTCTCCCATTGCTCTCTGAGCCACACCTTTCAACTCCACCCAAATCCACTCCGTAATCAAAACTACATTTCAACTGGATTCAATCTGATTTAACCGTTTCGTCTTCTACAATTTCACGGTGATATTCTATGTGTTGATTGGTTGGTGTTTCCAATCAAATCTCTTGCTTTTCCTCTAACCCTCATCCCCTACTTCTCCCCTCTGGAAAACCCCACGCCCTACGACCTACACTGCAATCATTTCTTGCATTGTAACTCTCGGCTAGGCCAAATTTGCATCCTCCCGAGATTTGGCAAATTTTTTCGTGTGCATGCATTGGTTCCTTTTGATTCTAGCGTGATAGCTCCCTTATCTTGCTAATCAAAATCTTTTCATATCTTTGGGTGCAGGTTTTTTTCTTGTTGTTTATATTGAGTTGTTCTGATTGTTGTTTGATTCATTCTCATTTTCTGCCTTTAGCTCATTCCAGTTTCTTTGCTTCTCTTTGATCTCTTATGTCTAATCCTTTCCAGTTTGATGTTAGTAGCCCTTCTTCCAATGACTCCATGGAGGAAAGACTAGATGAAAGGGGGTCTGTGATCTAATTGAATCCCAACAGAGCTTTCACCTTCCGGGAAATCATGAAACATACACTGGTAGGGAAATTTGTTGGTAAAATCTCTCTTTCCCCTCTTGTTATTCAGCAAGCAATCTGCAAGGCATGGAAAACTTTGGGATCAGTTTGGATTGAAAAGAAAGTTGAAGTTTATCTCTTCCATTTTCAAAACCCTAAGGATAAAGAGTTTTTTCTAAATGAATCTCTAATCTCCATTCATGGCCTATCCCTGATTTTCAAAGAAAGGCAAAATAATCAATCCCTTTCTGAAGTTGATTTTTCTAAAGCAGATTTATGGTTTCAAGTTCCAAACATACCTCTAGAGGGTTTTGATCGGGATACGGCTGAAAAATTGGGCAATTTAGCAGGTGACTTGATTGTGGTGGATTGGTCATTTGATAGGGTTAGAGCACTTCATGGTTTGCGTATCAAAGTCAGAGTTTCTCTGGATCAAGCCCTAACCCCAGGAGCCTACGTCAATGTCCCAGGAGAAGATGAAAAGAAATGGGTATTTTTCAGGTATGAAAGGATCTTTAAAATCTGTTACAGGTGTGGCTGTGTTGGACATGATAACAAAAGGTGTAGTACTAACCTGGTAGAAGTCTTGGACAAGTTGGAAGCCAGATACCTGCAATCACACCACCTCTCCTCCTACCCCTTTTATGTGAATCCTCAGAGGAAAATGTTCACACACCTTCTCAAGCTCCACTCTAAGCATGGCCCCTATCGTACTATGAAGTTTGATACTAGCAAAACCCCCATCTATGAGTTTCTTGATGTTCCTACACTCCAAGATCCTAACCAAGGCCCCCCTATCCCAATTAATCCTCAACTCTCTGATCACTCAACATCATCCACAGATTCTGCGAACTATTTTACCCCCCCCCCCCTCTGAACCGTACCACAATGAGATCTCCAAAAAGCCAAGAGTTGAGAGTGACCCTCCTTTTATAGTAAATACATCCATGGTGGAAGATCATCAGTCAAAGACCCCCCAAATGCATCAGTCGCAGACAAAAAAGGTTCCACTGGCCTCACAAATGCATGCATGCTTCCCAAGAGGCACCATGAATGTCTCTGTTCCCAACAGACGCAACCGGTTCATTTTCATGCCGATTGGTTCAATGACTTAGCATTAAACCAACGCATGCATTTGGGATTCCAAAGAGGTGATTCATTGTTCCAAGAACTCTGTAACCTACCCCCAATCTGCACTATAAATCCCTCATCTCTCTCTCAGAGTCAAGTTTCGCAGAATCCTACTACCTACCCTATTCCCTCCATCATTCAGTCGCACTCTCTGTCCCAACCCACAATGGTGAGACAACTCCCAACAACCTTCAAAAAACTTGACCATACAAGCTTTGCTATAAGAACCCCTGATTTCTCTCCCACAGTGACCACTGAATTAGACACAGAAAAGATTCAGAGAAGGCAAGATCTGGCCGAAATAGATAAGATGTTGAAAGAGAGTGGTCCTTCCGTGCCAAAGAAATCAAGAGGAAAGAGGACTGTAGGGAAGAAGGTGCCAGGGGTAGAGAAGAAACTGATCGCCAAAAAGGTCACAGAGAAAGCCACGGAGAAAGCCAAAGGAAAGATGCCAGTCAAGGCGAAACCACTCCAAATTCAGGCTCTCAAGAAGACGATAAAGCCAAAAGAGGCAGTAGGGCAACAGACAGTTGATCCCAAGGGAAAGGGTAAGAAGCAGAGGACATCTTCCAAGCCAGAGCCTAACAAAGGTACTTTGAATTTTTATGATTCCATTATGCAAATCAATTTTAACCCCTTTTCTGGAAAATTTTTTAAGTTTAAGTTCAAAAAACGTTGTAGACCTTTGAATGACCAGTTTCTGATTCAATCCTTTTCTGTAAAAAAACCTAAAGTGGGCTTTGGGGTGGTTGTGTCAGAACAACCCCCAAGAGAGCCATGAGTCTTCTTTGTTGGAATTGCAGGGGTCTGGGTCAGGACTCTGCAATTCGTGAGGTCTTTTCCCTGACCCGTCGTTACAAACCTCAGATCATTTTCCTATCTGAAACTAAACAGTCTTCCTCTTTTATCAATCGAAAGTTTAGAAAATTAGGTTTCCAAAATCAGTTCTCTGTTGATCCAGTTGGATCTAGTGGGAGATTATGGTGTGCATGGCACTCTCATGCTTTCACTATATCCCCCAAATGGTCATCTAGTAATCTCATTCTTCTGGAACTTAATCATAACCCTTCCTCCTCTCAATCCTGCTTTATTGGTCTAGTGTATGGTCACCCCAACTTTGACAAAAGAGAAGAAATTTGGAAGCAATTCAATGAAATTTTACCTTTTACTAGCCCTCTCCTTATTATTGGTGATTTTAATCAAGTCCTGTTTCCTCATGATAAATCAGGGCCCTGTGCTTCTGTTATCAGAGGAGCTAATCAACTTTTAAGCCATCTTAACCATTAGGGGCTGTTTGAAGTAAAGAATATAGGCCCCTGGTTTACTTGGTCGAATTGTAGGTTTAGCTCTATTCCCACTTTTGAACGATTAGATAGAGCTTGGTGCAATTTTGAGTTCCTTTCTCTCTTCCCTTGTATTACCCTACACAACTTGGGTATTGGAGTTTCTGATCACTCCCCTATCGTCCTCAAACTCCAAGACTTTGCCTTCATTCGTGTTAATCCGCCAAAAAGGTTTGAGATATGGTGGCTTAAGAACCCAGAAACTAAAGACCTCTTGCACTATATTTTGAGACTTCCTATTAGGGGCTCTCCATGCTTCAGAGTGGTTAAGCTACTTTCTATAACGTTAAGGGCTTTTAGATCTTGGGCTAGGGCCAAACCTTCTTTAGTTAACCAAATAGCTTTGGCCAAAGCCAACATTGCCCACTACCAGGCCTTACTTCCTGACCCTATTGCTGCATCTAACTTTGTAGCCAACCACAAGCATCTCCATGATCTTCTTAACTCTGAGGAGATCTACTGGGCTCATAGAGCTCGCTGCAAATGGCTCCAAGAAGGCAGCAAGAACACAAAATTCTTTCATGCTTATACTAAAATGAGGAAGAATTTTAATTCAATACACAATATCAAACTCTCTGATGGCACTTCAATCTCTGACCAGCCTTCCATCATGAAAATTTTCTTGGATCATTACTCTAATATTTATTCTCAACCTTCCCCAACAGTTTCAGAGCTGACACAACAAAATGATGGTCTATTTTCCTTCTCCCTCCTCTTTAATATCACAAAAACACTCAATCTTGACCGGCAAAATTTTCTTTCTAATCCATTTTCTGCTTCTGAGGTATCTAATGCAGTCTTTAGTATGTCACCCCTCAAGGCACCTGGACCAGATGGTTTTCAACCAGCCTTCTTCCAGCAAAATTGGTCTCTTCTTTCCACATCAATCACTTCAGCTGTTCTTTCTTTTTTAAATTCAGGGTTTATGCTTAGAGAACTGAATAGAACTCACATTATCTTTATCCCTAAAACTAACAATCCCCAATCAGTAACAGACTTTAGACCAATAAGCTTATGCAATGTTTTATATCGTATTATTGCAAAAGTCTTAGCTAATAGGCTCAAGCAAGTCCTTCCTTCCCTAATTTCTGTCAATCAAAATGGCTTCATACCAAATAGACTCATCCAAGATAATATCCTTATTGGCCAAGACCTAGTGCACACCATTCACAAAGCCAAATCTGCACATCAACCAAAATTAGGGGCTCTTAAGTTGGACATCTCTAAAGCCTTTGATAGACTGAGATGGGACTTCCTTGAGCAAGTGATGTTCCAAATGCACTTCCCCCCTCACTTCTCCAGGCTTATTATGCAGTGTGTCTCCACTGTAACTTACTCACTAATCATCAATGGTTCTCAGTCCAACTCTTTCTCCCCCCACAGGGGATTAAGACAAGGAGATCCATTATCTCCTTTCCTTTTTGCTCTTTGTGCTGAGGCTCTTTCTAGTTCCCTCCAAATGGCTGAATCTGACAATTTAATTCAAGGAATTCCATTTACTAGGGGTAAAACTATTTCTCATCTTCAATTTGCTGATGATACCCTGTTGTTCTTCCAAATCCATCCTAATACAAGTGCAAATATTAGGACTCTTCTTGACACTTATGCTACTGAATCAGGTCAAGCTATCAATCTTGATAAATCCTCTCTAGTTTTTAGCCCTAACTGTTCTGATTCTGATAAACTGCAGTTTTCAACCAGCTTAGGCTTACAGCCGCAGGAATCTATAGGCAAATACCTAGGTGTTCTTCTAGATAAGCAAGGGACCAACAAAGAACTAATTAAATCTACTATCCTCAAAATCAATGAAAAGTGTGCTGGCTGGCAGAGTCTGCTCCTAAACCCTTTTGGTAGAGCTACCTTGATTAATTCTGTCCTCAACAGCTTCCTAGTTTACCCTATGTCTATTTGTATCTTCCCTAAGAAAGATTGTGATCACATCCAAGCCATATTCTCAAGATTTTTCTGGGCTGGCTCAACCTCTAAAAGATGTATTCATTGGCTCTCTTGGGACTTTCTCTGTAACAAAACTCGGAGAGGGGGATTGGGGTTCAAAAACTTACAGTGTTTTAATAATGCTCTAATAGCCAAAAACTGTTGGAAGCTTGTCAAGGATTCAAAAAGTTTTTTCAGTTCTTATTTTATTCCAAAATACTGTAAAAGGAAACATTTTTTGGATACTAGAACTACCACCACAGCTTCCTGTGCTTGGAAAAACATCTGCAAGGGAAGAACTACCCTTTCCCTGGGCTTGCAATGGAAAGTGGCCAAGGGTCAGTCTCTGATGGTAAGAAGTAGTGGTTGGATTCCAGATGTTCCAGGGGATTCTATTGAGGAGTGTTTGAGACAAACGGATCCAAATAACAGTTACAAAAAGGTGGAGCAGTTAGTTGCACAAAATGGACAGAGTTGGAACAAAAACCTTGTGGACAGACTCTTACCACCCTGGCTTAGTAATAGAATTCAGAGTATTCCTCTAGGTTTTAATGATGATCATGACACCCCTTATTGGAAGCTTACCTCCAATGGAGTCTATTCTGTCAAAACAGCCTATCTTCACCAAAACTACAATAACTCCTCCCCAAACTTATCTGGCAATCGTATCCAATTCCGTTCTATCTCCTCTGAATTTCATTGGAAAAATCTCTGGAAATCTGGCCTCCCTGCTAATCTTATGCATCTTCTTTGGCGCATTTGTACTAATTCTTTACCTTGTCTAGATAATCTACACTTTAGAATTCCTTCTGTTAATCCCTCTTGTACCTGATGTAATCTTAATCTAGCTGAAACCTATCAACACATTTTCCTTCATTGTTCTGTGGCTCAACAGCTTTGGGAGAGAGCCCCCATTCATATCACTTATAAGCCTAATACTAATACTAGTAATTTTCAACAGTGGATTCTTAGTTGGTTAAAGAGAAAGAAAGCTAGGTGCTCCATTCAAAATTGGCATTGGATCCCAGCTATTATTTGGATTCTTTGGATTTCTAGAAATAAGAAATTATTTGATCAACACAACTCCTCTGTAGACCAAATGTATTATCAAGCTGAAGCTTTAGCTGCATTCCTTGTCATTTGCTAACCTCTTAGTTTCATTCAGCTGCTAACAATTGGGTGGAAGTTGAAGTTCAGAAAGGTAACATCTCATGGAAGGCAGGGCCAGTTCACATTGAGCCACAGTTCACTCCAGTGGCGCCTCAAGCTTTAATGGAAGTCTCAGATGCTTTTCCTCTAGCAATACTGCCCCCAGTATTTATGTCCCATGCAAAAGATCCTGCTTGCAAGGAAGAGAGTTCAGCTCTTGTCTCCTCCTCTGCTCATGGCTCCTCTGGTGATCAAGCTAATGTTGGGAATGTTGTGGTTGCTGATGCAAGATTTCTCCATGAAGGTGTTGGTGGTGATCTTCCTCCTCTTCCAGATAATGAATTGATGTCTGCTGTAATCCCCTTCATTGATGCTTAGGAGGTTACCTGGAGATGTCTTCTTCTGAGTTGGCGTACTATGGTGGTAGTTTGGTCCTTTTGATATCCTTTCAGAACTTGTTAGTCTTTTGTTAATCTTTTGTTAATCTTTTGAACAATGGTTTGTTTTGGTGGGTTGTATGGTGGTCTGTTTGTTTTGCATGGTTTGCTTTGAGGGTTAGAGCTACGTTCTAGTTGTAGCCTTGGTGTTTTGGGATTTGGTGTTAAGGTAGATGTCTATTTGGCTATCTATTTGGCAAACTTCTAAGTGTATTTTCGCTATGTATTAATGAAGTTCTCTTTGCTCCGCAAAAAAAAAAAAAGATCCAGACGACGGCGGCGCTTCAGGTGTGCAGTGCCCTACGTTCCTGCGTCTCCCAAGTCTTCTCATCTTCCCCAACTCTCGATCTCTCCGTAAGTTCCTCTACAAAGCTAGTACGATTTTGTTTTGTGGGTTCAGTTCCTTTTCACCTCTTTAATCAATCAATTGATTTCACTCTTTTGGTTTGTGGGTTCAATTCCTTCATTGCTTAATCAATCAATTTCACTCTTTTGGTTTATGGGTTCAGTTTGTTTTCACTGCTTAATCAAGCAATTCGTCTTCTCTGATTTCTTTCTCTTTCCTTGTTTTGATTCTCTGTAGATCTTCTAATTGAGTTGAGAAAGATGGAGGAGCAGATCCACAGCAGTGTCAACTTTTTCTTCCTCTTCTCTTCTTCGTCTTCTGATTATTTTTTCTTCAATTTGTAATATTTTTATTTGATATGAAATTATACTCTTGATTTGTTGTTGGATCTGGTAGTTGAGGTTGGTAGTTGTTTGAATGCTGTTGGTAGAGGTCTGGTTGTGGTTGTGGTTGTGGTCGTTGTGTTATCAATGAGAGAGAGAGAGAAGGAGAGAGACGGCAGGGGACAAAGAGCACAGAAGGGTAACAGGTTCAATATGCTGTTTTTCTTAATCGCAGCGCTTTCTCCAGGGGGGAGAAAGAGAAGAAACGGAGTGGTCGTCAATAGTGACTCTATTTCAAGAAAAAGGAAAAGAGAAGAAGTGACTCGGTGACCACTGAATGCGATTTGTGTTATGAAATATGTTATTGGACTAATGTGAATATCCACCACATAGTTGGGTGTATTTTGTATGATTATATTCTGGTCCAGAAGCCCACCTAATGCCTATATAAGAAGGCTTAGGGTTGGAGAATAATACACATCTACTAGCATTCTCCCTACACATATTTGTCTCTCTTTATTTTCTATCTCTCTCGTCTTCTCAATTCACAACATGTTATCAGCACGACAGTGCTCTTAAAGAAAGATCGAACACAAAGCACTATTATTCTACAGAGATTAGAAGATTCAGAAAAACACAAAGGTATGAAATAATTTTCTTTGTCCGTATTCTATGGTTGAACAAGAGAGGTTGTAGAAAGTTTACTACCTCATGGTAGTCAAACTGATTACATAAACCCCCATATTTTTTTAGTGATCTGATAATAAAGAGAAGAAGTACGTAGTTCTTGCCTAAAACTACCCAGACCATGTGACTGAAAACCATACTCCATGTCGGTCAAGTTTTATACTAGTTTTAAAGGAGGTTAACTATTATGCACCATAGTTTGATTAATTCTTCTTCTCAAAGCATTCAACACTGTAGTTGGGTCTGTTTTCATTGACCAATCACATGCTTTTGTTATACTAATTAATTTGTTTCACTTTGCAACGACATGAGTGGTATGGTTCTAGCCTTTATATGGAGTTGAGAATGATATTTTTTTTTAATTATCATCTTACACCTTTACATTGATGGTAGTATGTATTATTTAGTTCTATTTTATTTGTTCTGGGAGTGTAAAGTCAAAACTCCTGAAGCAGTTTTTGATCAACCCCAAGACTAGTAGCGGATTAATATTTTGGTACGGTGATAAATACCCTCGCAAGAGTTATGATTCATACCTGAAGTTATGGATTATATGAAATATTGATCATAACCCAAAGTTACGACAATATTGTTTCTATGACGAAGTCATAGTAAATTATTTTTACATCTCCAGAAGTGATGTTTAAAATTATTGTAATTATTTGAACCTGTTGAAGAGGCCATGTTTCGTAACCTGAAGTTACGACAATTTTTATTATTATAATTGATCCTAACCTGGAGTTACGGAATCATTTTTTTTTATGACATGAAGTCATACTTTTATTTCCATCTCCTGAAGAGATGTCCAGCAATTTTCTTCTAAACCTCCCGAAGAGGTCATATTTTGTTACATCGCTTTATCCAATTTTTATGATTCTTTTTTCTAGCTTTTCTTCTATTCTCGTATTATGGATCAAAAACGAACCCCCTGAAGAGCATTCGTAATCGCCATCGATGTTAAATCTGGCCAAGTCATATGCACTCGAAGTGACATATTACATGATTTCATAACCCGCAGTTATGAATATTAGAACATGAAGTTCTATAATATTTAGATTAAGAAATCTCCTGAAGAGATATTTAAAAGTACGGAATAATGATCCACCCTCCTGAAGAGGTCGCTTTACTTTTCTTTTACAGTTTACGCTTATGCCTATATTATTATTATTATTAGCTTTTGTTTATTCGGTATTTCTTTTCCACAAACATCCAGAAGATGTATTTAGTCCATAGTCTATTGGACATAAGCAATTTATATGCGTAAAAAGTGATTTTCATACCAGAAGTTATGAAAAATAATATTATAACATGGAGTTATAAAATAACATCAAAAGATCTCCCTAAAGAGAGAATCTACAACCACTCACTTTTAAATGAGAGTATTGACATTTACGTCTCTTTTTGGGTTTCTTGGCGAAACTTTGATTAGAGAACTACGGCGTCCAAGAGATTGCTTAGTGTCAATGTTCTTATTTGAATTTTAGGTTTGGTTTACACAAGGTACATATGAGACAAATTGATGCCTGAAGCATCAACGAAATATCATTATGGTTATGATCATATTGCTCACGTCATGAGGGGGAGAATGGGTCCTATTGCATGACGTGAGCCAAAATATCATTGTCTCTACGGGTATGTACTAATGCGAAATCCCAATAAAATGGATAGCTTCTCGAAAAATGGGTGTCGGTTTGGGTATACACTTTAAGCATGAAAAGGTTGCTTTAGCACATATGTTGATCCTCCGGAAGAGGAACATGAAATCAAAGCATCCAAAATAAGTTGGGATATGAATATATTGCTCTGCAAGATGGGAAAACAAGATTGCAAGGAAAATCTTGAAAGATTGTCATTAGTATGGATCAAAACCAACGTTGGTAACCAAATAGCCCTGGAAGAGGCATATAGCGCTGGAAGTAGTTAAAGGTACCTTAATACAATCTTATGATCCTACAATTAATGATTATTATATTAAGCGCTATACAAATCATATGGGTTAAAGGAAAAATGTTGACTAGATAATGGCCAAAACAAAGTCAACACACGCATAAACTATTGCTCGGGTTACATAATTATGTAGAGCAAAACGTATAGTACTCAAAGTACTAACAACCCGATGAACAATTACAATATATGCGAATACTACATATCCGCTGTTCAGCGTGGGATCCATGTAGATATTACGAATCGGCTACCAAGCGTGGGATATATGTCCGCTGTTAAGCGTGGGACTTATGTTCGGGATATATGTCCGCTGTTAAGCGTGGGACTTATGTTTGGGATTATGTCCGCTTTAAGCGTGGGACTTGTAAAATGAGAAACATGATATATGGGTCATGATAAATTCTCGCTAATATAATCTTCTCGTGGAGATAATGATAATAATGTTGTATTAGTCTCGGGGACTAAGGAACAACAAAATATGGGTTGAAAAGTAACTAGTTACAATACGATCGTATGAATCACAAATTTGTGAAATTCCATGGAGGTTGGTTCCCATGAAAAATATTATTTTCCTGAAGCAAATCAAAAAGTGTACACTCGCGAGTAGTTTAGGTGCATATGCATTATATTGATTATGATTGTTAATCGGCTATTTTTAGATTATTGTTTTTGCAATGAGTTTTGTTTGTCAGGTACAAGGATGTTCCAATGAGGGGGAGATCCAATGAAATGCTAAAAGCGGCACTCTTTTTTCTTCGCTACGGTTTTTTTGTCCCACATGGTTTTTCCTAGCAAGGTTTTAACGAGGCTTGCGAAGATTATCCATATGCATTCCAGAAGAATGTCATCACCAATGCTGAGCAAATAGAATTCACCGATGTACTCTTTTTCCTTAGTCATTGATTTTTTCCCACTGGGTTTTTCATGACAAGGTTTTAATGAGGCATCGTAATGGTGAATATTCAAGGGGGAGTGTTATGAAATATGTTATTGGACTAATGTGAATATCCACCACATAGTTGGGTGTATTTTGTATGATTATATTCTGGTCCAGAAGCCCACCTAATGCCTATATAAGGAGGCTTAGGGTTGGAGAATAATACACATCTACTAGCATTCTCCATACACATATTTGTCTCTCTTTATTTTCTATCTCTCTCGTCTTCTCAATTCACAACAATTTGCATAATATTGCATTTTATATGACCCACTGTTTTTTTTGTTTTCTTTTTTTAGAATTTGAATGTTCATTTTTTTATTGTTTTTTGAGTAACGGATACATTAGGCAAAGCAAAAATTTAGGAGGATCCAAGCTTAGGAAGGAGGCAACACCCCTTACATCCTCAATCAAAACACCCTCCAAAGACTGAGGTGGGTGCAACAACCAGCATTTTTCAAAGTTAGGATTAAACACATTGATTAAAGGAAAATTAGAAGAGACATCAATGATCTTTGCAGCCTGGGAAGTAAGGGTGTCATCAGCTTTGTTGTCAGTTTGTGCTCATGCTTCAGCTGCAGGTGGAGTTCACTCCCTAAAAGCCTGCAAGTGTCTACAATATTTTCTGCATAGTGATCTGAAGATCTGCAGTTAAAAACCTTAACACGTTCCTAAAGGTTTGTGAAATTGTCGTCTCTCGGACTTGTGTATTCATTCATCGTATATACAAAATTCATACACTACTATTTACACTTTAGTCTTTAGAATACGTATAGTATCGCTATTAACTACGTATACTATTGCTATCAGTTCCAAGTAGTTTGAGCTAGCAATGACGCAAAAAAAAAAAAAAAAAAAAAAAAAAAAAAAAAAAACAATAATCTTGGATGGAGCCGAAGGGCATGAAGCCGAAGCTTTGCTGAAGATGCCTGCTATCCATTGCTCCTCATTGTCTCGGATCGTGCCATCCAATTTCTTGGATGGATGGCTTCCAAGCCCCATCAGTATGTTCACCCATCCCTCATGAGGTTTAGTCCAATTAAAGCTTCTAGTCGGAATGGATGCTTTAGAGCAATAGCAATCCATATAGAAAAGCCAGTAGTTAACATCCTAGTTAACTCTACCAGCTAAGGAAGCGTCCAACACAATAACAGTAGAATTCCCAAACATTCAGTCATTCCTCCTTTTCCAGATATGTCAGCAAGAAAAAAGAAGGTAGTTTGCCAGTGGGTCTACCAACCCAAGTTGGGAGAGCCACTACCGAACAACCAATCATCAAAGGATATAGGATAGGAGGGCATCAAACTCGGGAGAGGATCCAACAAAGGGAAAAAGAATCCAAGGAGGCCTGCTGTAACACTCCACGTATCCGGCTAGGCAGAGACCGGGAGAGTGCTACTCGAATAGCAGAAATCGAAAACAAAACATTTCATTTAAAAAAATTAAATAACAATTTATTACATGGTCATCTTTAGGCTATAAACAAAGGCTACCACGTTATGATAATGATTCTATCAAACTAGTGTTCTCAACATAAAGTGACGATGCTTGATATTCTAGGCGAGACTCGAATCCCGCTACTCCATAATTCCAGCTCCTAGACCTGCGGGGGAATGAAACAATGACCGCAGTTTTCCGAAAGTCATCAAGAAATGTTGAGGGAGTTCCACCTTAGCCTTTAAATTAGGAAGGTTATGAAAGGCTTTATGGTCACGTGTTAAATAAGATAAGAGTAACAGAGTATAAGCAAAACATTTACAAAGTTTGTAGCGTCATTAACAATAGTGATAACCAAATTACGAATGACAATATTCAAAGCCTTAAACATTTCCAATCAAGTCATTCAAAAGTGCCATTTTCCAAGTAGAATATGTGTCCAATTATCAGTTTCCAATGTAAAATCAAATGAGCCAAGTTATTTCGCACCGTTACCGGATATAAATGCCCAAAAAAGCGTCAAATTATCGATTATTTATTCCATAGTACCCGGGTAGACTAGTGACTACAATCAGACATACAAGACCTTAAGTGTTGCAACACCCCCCCCCCCTAAGAGCGTCAATCAAAAGAGTGTTATCTACATGCTGGACCCTAGCCAACAAGGCAAAGAGCCAGGGCACGCAAAGTCCCGCATTTTAGGGACCAAAACCCAAGGGATCGAAACCTGATGGGCACACGAAGTCCCGCATTATACGGACCTGAGCCCAGTGGATCGAAACCCGTTATAAGTAACATGTCTGGTTCCGGTACATGCGAATCATTTTACTTTACTTCAGGGATCGAACGCGGATATATCTTTAGGGACTAAACCCTGGGAATCATCACCCAATATAAGTAACTCCGGGGATCTGACCTGAATATCTCCTTAGGGTCTAAGCCCAGGGAATCATCACCCTATATAAGTAACATCACTGATTCGTACAACATTCCGTGATTACAGATTTCTGATCAAGTGTGACAAGTATTTTAAGATCTAATAAAATTTTGAAGATTTCAAAACAAGCAAACACATTTGTCAACTAGGGGATGAAATACGACAACATTTTCCAATTATGCAAGTAGTTGACACGAAATAACATGGCACACAAGGCTAAGCATGTAAAACTCACCTGCTGCAATCACATAAAAGCTCATACGAATGATTATAGTCATCTTCTACGGTAATGTCGCTACAATTATCAATTTCTAATTACAACAATGATACTTCTAAATAAATGAACGCATTAGTCTTAGACATATGCTCGGCTAGGTCGAATACTAAGTCAAGCTCTTTCGATCCCAAAGAAACCCGTCTTAAGTTTTCTAATTATAAATATTCAAGAATTATTATAGAAACGAATGTGATACCACATATTTAAGACATTACTTGTCAAAATAAACAAGTATTAATTGTAATTTATTATTATTTTAATACTACTAAGTATAGGACTTCATCAAATCACATAAAATAGAAATTTTATGATTGTAAGAGTGGCGTTATTAGCCAAAGAAATTATTTCTTAATTTTATAACTAATTTATTTTACTTTAAAGAATGACAAGTACTTTGGTGAAGAAATTATTACACGTTTGGATATATTGTTTGAGAACTCGCTATTTACCATAATACCATTTATACATATATACACACGCGATTATGTTTCAAGAAAACCAACTTGTTAATATTGTCTTGTATCTAATTAAAAAAAATTGTTTCGTAAAGATGTTTGATTTTACAAAATAATATTTTTTTCATTTACCTATAGCATATCACGAGTTAGTTTTAATTGATAAATAAATTAAACAAAACTTGGTTATAAAAGTATATTCAGAATATATAATCTACATATTACAACTAGTTACCCCCTACTAAAATTAACAGTTTCAGCATAAGACACTTCCTACCCAAAAGTTTCTAAAAATTACATTTTGACCCCCACTCAGGAACACTTAAACTCACCCGATCAAAACACGAATTTGAGCTAAAAACATGATTTTTATTACTAAAAAAACAACTTAAAGCGAGATTTAGAGCATACCCAAGCCGAATTTCACGAGAAACGATCAAGACATGGAACGGTTCGAAACACGCATCGCGGTCGCCAGAGGGTGAGCTCGACGGGGCTTCTCCGATGGTTCCTGGCTATGGGTGAGACCTCCACGAGCCTGGTCGGACCTCCAAGAGGCTATAGAGGTGGGAGGAAGAGGCTGGGTGCCTCTTGTTTGATCGGGCTCAAAGATTTCGTCGAGGTCGCCGGAAAATGGTGGAACGCTACCAAACAAGGCAAAGAGCCGGGGCACGCGAAGTTCTGAATTTTAGGGACCAAAATCCAAGGGATCAAAATTTGAGGGGCACATGAAGTCCCGCATATAAGGGACCTTATCCTAGGAGACTGAAACCCGGTATAAGTAACATGACTTGTTCCGGTACATGCGAATTGTTTTACTTTACGTCGGGGATCGAACCCGAATATATCTTTAGGATCTAAGCCCAGGGAATCATCACCCAATATAAGTAACATCACTGATTCGTACAACATTCCGTGATTACTGATTTCTGATCAAGTGTGACAAGTATTTTAAGATCAAATAATATTTCGAAGATTTTAAAACAAGAAAACACATTTATCAAGTAGGGGATGAAATACGATAACTAATTTCCAATTAAGCAAGTACTTGACACGAAATAAGCTGGCACACATGGCTAAGCATGTAAAACTCACCTGATCCAATCACATAAAAGCTCATACGAATGATTGTAGTCCTCTTATACGGTCATGTTGCCTACAATTATCAATTTATAATTACAACAATGATACTTCTAAATAAATGAACGCATTAGTCTTAGACATATGCTCGGCTAGGTCGTATACTATGTCAAGCTCTTTCGATCCCAAAGAAACCCGTCTTATGTCTTATTATTATAAATATTCAAGAAACATTGTAGAAACGAATGCGATACTACATATTTAAGACATTACTTATCAAAATAAATAAGTATTATTTGTAAACTATTATTATTTTAGTACTACTAAGTATAGGACTTCATCAAATCACATAAAATAGAAATTTTTTAATTGTAAGAGTGGTGTTATTAGCCAAGGAAATCATTTATCAATTTTATAACTAATTTATTTTACTTTAAAGAATGACAAGCTCTCTGGTGAAGAAATTATTACATGTTTGGATTTTTTTTTCTGAGAACCCGCTATTTACCACAATACCATTTATACTTATATACACACGCGATTATGTTTCCAAAAAACCAACTTGTAAATATTGTATTGTATCTAATTTAAATTTTTTGTTTCTTAAAGATGTTCGATTTTACATAATACTATATTTTCATTTACATATAGCATATCACTAGTTAGCTTTAATTGATAAACAAATTAAACAAAAATTGGTTATAGAAAGAAATTCAAAATATGTAATCTACATATTAAAACTAGTTACCCCTACAAAAATTAACAGTTTCAGCATAAGACACTACCTACCCAAAAGTTTCTGAAAATAACATTTTGACCCTCACTCATGAACATTTTAACTCACCTGATCAAAACACGGGTTCGATCTACAAAAAAAAAATTTTGATTACTAAAAGTAACTCGGAGGAGGATTTAGAGCATACCCTCGTCGGATTTCATGAGAAACGGTCAAGAAATGAAACGGGTCGAAACACGCATCGGGGTCGCCAGAGGTGGAGCTCGACGATGCTTCTCCGGTGGCTTCAGGCTGTGGGTGACACTCCACGAGTCTGGTCGGACATCCAGAAGGCTGTAGAGGTGGAGGAAGAGGCTGGTGCCTCTGTTTTGATCGGGCTCGAAGCTTTCGTCGAGGTCGCCAGAAAAAATGGTGGAACGCTGGCGACCTTGCTTCTGCTGCTGCTGCTACCCTTGTTTCTGCTTTGTTCTCTTCATCTAGTCACGAGGATGAGATAAATATAGAGAGAGAGCATTGGTTAAGTGAGGAGAGAATAGGTGGTTGTTCGTCGGTGCGTCTCCCAACGGTGGCAGCTGCGGTGGTGCCGAGTGGCGCTGCTGACAGCTGCTGCTGCTTGCTACCTCTGGTTCGACTGAGAGAGAGAATATAGAGAGGGGGAGGAGGTGGTGGTGGTGTCGTCTGATGGTGTTGCCGAAGGAGAAGAAGGAGAGGAATTAAATAAAGATGGAGAGAAGAACGAGGGGGAGAGAGAGTGTGTTGGAAATTTGGGACGGGTGCTGAGGATGAAAAAATGTTCAGATGTTGAAGAAAGTGAAAAACAATTATCATGGGCCGGATGAGTCGACCAATTCGTCTACCCCGCAGGGAGCAGATTTTGAGGATACCCTCTCTCTCGCTCAACAACAAGCCACCTCTCTCGGTCCTCAATGTAACTAAAGAAAAACCCCCGTAACTCCCACGTCTCGCGTCTGTCTACCTAAGACGAGTTTCCAAGAACACCTATACTGATCATGGCATAAACCATTCCAAAATACCAGAAGACCGGTTTTCCAGGATCCATCCTATATATGATATAAACCTGCTTTCCCCTCTGTCTGACTTGAAGAAAGGAGTCACTACAGTTATTACTTCTTCCCATTAAATAAATTGTCTGGAAAGCCTTCGATGGCTTCCTTATGAAAATATCGGATTCAATCTAGGGACATGAGGAGGCTTTTTATCAGGCTTTGTAGTTCTTTCTAACTACATTATCACCCCAACCATTAACTAGCTAATAACATCTAGAATTACAAATACCTCCCCACGCGACATGTATTACGAAAATAACTGTTTAAATTTAGGAAAAATCATTAATTTACCCTATAATGAAAACGGGGTATTACATCCTTCCCCCTTGGACTAAGCTTCAACCTCGAAGCTTGAACGAAAAACTAGGGTCTCAGGTCTTAGAGTCACCACTAATGCTATAACACTTAGCAAGTTCCCAGTACACAAAGGCATGCAACGAGGTCCACCGGTACGGTACATCAAGTCGTCACCCCAATCTACCCTTAGTTCCTTGAGCTGGTATGGTACATGGGATCGTCACCCTAGTCTGACCATAATTCTAGCCATAAACACTCGGACAAGTAACACACATTAAGTTTCACACAAAACAAGTATCGACATGTAAATTCCACATATTCAAGTCCTTAGCGCAAGGAGCACTTCACAAGGAGGTAATAGACAATATCAATCAATCACGTAATATATATCTTGTTGGATTATACTAAGAAGAATCCCCAGGAAGAGAAGACAACTGTATGTCTGAAACAGCACTAGGGCCCCAACACGAAACAGGGTAATCTCGGATAATACCACAACTTATCAAGAGTCGGTAAAGGATAACACCCCAAATTACCCGGCTTTCCTTATTTTATCTTACCCTATGTTCATTTTTTATTACCCTACAGGTTTGTAATCCTTTATTCGAACGAAGTGCTCTTATACCACCTGTAACACTTCACGTATTCGTCTCAATAGAGACCGGGGGAGTGCTACTCGAATAGGGAAAATCGAGAACAAAACATTCCATTAAAAAGAATTAATAACAATTTATTACACGGTCATCTTTAGGCTACAAACAAGGGCTACCACGTTATGATAATGATTCTAATAAACTAGTGTTCTCAACGTAAAGTTAGGTGCTTGATATTCTAGGTTGGTCTCGAATCCCGCTACTCCATAATTCTAGCTCCTAGACCAGCGGAGGAATGATACCAAATACCGCAGTTTTCTGAAAGTCAGCAAGAAATGCTAAATGAGTTCCACCATAGCATGTAAACAATGAAGCTTACGAAAGGTTGTACGATCAAGTTTTAAATAAGATAATAGTAATAGAGTTTAAGCAAAACATTTTCAAAGTTTGCAGCGGCATTAACAATAGTGATAACCAAATTACGAATGACAATATCCAAAGCCTTAAAAATTTTCAATCAAGTCATTCACAAGTGCCATTTTTCCAAGGAAAATACTTTCCCAATTATCAGATTCCAATGTAAATTCAAATGATCAAATTTTTTTTGCACTGTTACCGGATATAAATGCCAACAAGACCGTCAAATTATCGATTATTTATTCCACAGTACACGGGTAGACCAGTGACCACAATCACACATACTAGACCTTAAGTGTTCCAACACCCCCCTAAGAGCGTCAATCAAAGGAGTGCTATCTAGATGCTGGACCCTAGCCAACAAGACAAAGAGACGGGGCACGCGAAGTCCCGCATTTTAGGGACCAAAACCCAAGGGATCGAAAACTGAGGGGCACACGCAGTCCCGCATTTTAGGGACCTGAGACCAGCGATCGAAACCCGATGTAAATAACATGACTGGTTCCGGTACATGAGAATCATTTTACTTTACTTCGGGGATCGAAATCGAATATATCTTTAGGGACTAAACCCAGGGAATCATCACCAAATATAAGTAACTCCGGGGATCTAACCCGAATAGTTTTTAGGGTCTAAGACCAAGCAATCATCACCCAATATAAGTAACATCACTAATTCGTAATATTCCTTGATTACTGATTTCTGATCAAGTGTAACAAGTATTTTAAGATCAAATATTATTTCGAAGATTTTAAAAAAAGCAAACACATTTATCAAGTAGGGGATGAAATACGACAACTATTTTCCAATTAAGCAAGTAGTTGACACGAAATAAGTTGGCACACAAGGCTAAGCATGTAAAACTTGCCTGATCCAGTCACATTAAAGCTCATACATATGATTGTAGTTCTCTTCTACGGACATGTCGCCTACAATTATCAATTTCTAATTACAACAATGATACTTATAAATAAATGAACGCATTAGTCTTAGACATATGCTCGGCTAGGTCGAATACTAAGTCAAGTTCTTGCGATCCCAAAGAAACCCGTCTTAAGTTTTATAATTATAAATATTCAAAAAGTATTGTTGAAACAAATGCGATACTACATAATTAAGACATTACTTACCAAAATAAACAAGTATTAATTGTAAACTATTTTTATTTTAATACTACTAAGTACAGGACTTTATCAAATCACATAAAATAGAAATTTTATGATTGTAAGTGTGGTGTTATTAGCCAAGTAAATCATTTCTTGATTTTATAACTAATTTATTTTACTTTAAAGAATGACAAGTTCTTTGGTGAAGAAATTATTACATGTTTGGATATATTTTTTGAGAACTCGATATTTGCCACAATACCATTTATACATATATACACACGCGATTATTTAAGAAAACAAACTTGTAAATAATGTATCGTATCTAATTTAAATTTTTTGTTTCGTAAAGATGTTCTATTTTACAAAATAATGTATTTTCATTTACTTATAGTATATCACTAGTTAGCTTTAATTGATAAACAAATCAAACAAAAATTGATTATAAAAATAAATTCATTATATATAATTTACATATTACAACTAGTTACCCCCTACTAAAATTTATAGTTTCGGCATAAGACACTTCTCTACCCAAAAGTTTCGGAAAATAACATTTTGACCCACACTCATGAACACTTAATCTTACCTTATCAAAACACGGATTCGAGCCACAAAAACATGCTTTTGATTACTGAAAACAACTCAGAGGGAGATTCTAGGCATACCCACGCCGATTTCCTGAGAAACAGTCGAGAAATAGAACAGGTCGAAACACGCATCGGGGTCGCCGGAGGTGGAGCTCGACGGGGCTTCTCCGGTGGCTTCTGGCTGTGGGTGAGACCTTCACGAGCCTTTTTGGACCTCCAGGAGGCTATAGAGGTGGGAGGAAGAGGCTAGGTGCCTCTGGTTTTATCGGGCTCGAAGCTCTCGTCGAGGTTACCGGAAAAAATGGTGGAACGCCGGCGACCTTTCTTCAGCTGCTACTACCCTTGTTTCTTCTTCGTTCTCTTCTTTTGGTCACGAGGAGGAGAGAAAGAGAGAGAGAGAGAAAGAGAGAGAGAGAGAGAGAGAGAGAGAGAGAGAGAGAGGGAGAGAGAGAGGGAGAGAGAGAGAGAGAGAGAGCAGTGGTTAAGTGAGGATAGAAGAGGTGGTTGTTCACCGGTGGGTCTCCCGACGGTGGCAGTGGCGGTGGTGCCTGGTGGCGCTGCTGCCAGTTGTTGCTGCTTGCTGACTCTGGTTCGAATGAGAGAGAGAAGATAGAGAGGGAGATAGATTTTAGGGATGAGGGGGAGAAGGTGGTGGTGGCGAAGGAGGATGGTGTTGCCAAGGGAGAAGAAGGAGAAGAATTAAATAAAGAGGGAGAGAAGAACGGGTGGGAGAGAGTGTGTGTTGGAGATTGGGGAGGAGTGTTGGGGATGAAAAAACTGGTCAGGTGTTGAAGAAAGTTTATTATTGTTTTATTTCATTTGATAATTACTATTTACCTAATAGGCTTTATAGTTCTTGCTAACTACATTATCATCCCAACCATTAACTAGCTAATAACATCTAGAATTACTAATACCTCCCCACACGACATATATTTTGAAAATAACTTTTTAAATTTACGAAAAAGTCATTAATTTACCCTATAATGAAAACGGGGTATTACACCTGCAGTGTCTGAAAGGTGATCGAGAGTCTCCTCAGAGGTGCCACAGACATGGCATAAAGTAGGGTGGGCATTAATAATGTGACTGACGGCTTCATTTGTATGATGTTTGTAGTGCAAATGAAGGCAGACAAAGAAGGAAATGTTAAGGTGTACGGGTAGTTTCCAAATCCAGTTCTAGTCTTGGGCATCGAGAGGCGAGTTGTTGATGATCTGGTTATTAGAAGATATAGATAAATTGCTAGGCTTCTCATCAATCCATCTAGTGGTATAAAAAAGGGTTGAATAGGGGATGAATGGGGTACTAGTTACCAGGTTGATGATATTTGTGGGAAAATAAATGAGATAGCAAAATTACCACTACTTTAAGCTTCTAAAACAGTCTTGGCAAAGATGGCATCTTCTTGCTGAGTTACATGGTCTTGGATAAGGCATCTAACAGACTGTTTATCACACCAAACGTCACTCCAAAATCTAGCATCCCCTCTCCCCAGTTTAACCCATGTCCCTTTGTTGAAAATTTCCCTACCCTAACACAAACTTCCCCTATCAAAGGGGCACCCTCCAGTACTTCTTCTAATCTACTGATAAGAATTTCGCTTTCCTTAGCCCCAGTCCTCCCAGGTGCTCAGGTTTGGAGACAGTGTTCCAAGCCACATTATATATGGAGCTTATGACATTATCTAATGCCTTTCCACATGAAGTTTCAACAAATACTATCAATATCTTAAGCATAGTAGCATGTAGCTTAAAGGTCTACATGGCATAGATGGGAAATGTGGTAAGTGAACTCTTGGTCAGAGTAGCTCTACCAATAATGGAGAGTTTGTTTGCTTTATACCCACCCAGTTTACTCCTTTTATCAAGTATGAATCGGAAGTCATATTTGGAAAGAATGGGCCACCCCAAATAGGAGCGAAAATGGGTACTCTTTCTGAACCCATATAGATAAGCACCACAATTAGCCTTAAACACATGATTTTTTCTAGAAAACAAAATCTTAGACTTGCTAAGTTTAACCTTGGGACCAGAAAGTTGGAAAAAAATCATACATGATTCTCTTGATATTAGCAAAATTAGAGGTGTGGGATTTTCCAAAGAGGAGGAGGTCATCACCAAAGAACATGTGTGTAAGAACAGATCTTTTTCTGAGAAAACATCACAGGTTTCCAATCTCTAGAGGCAAGGCTGTCAGATATCTTATTAGAGAGACATTCTATGCAAACAATGAAGAGGTAAGGGGATATGGGATCCCTCTGCCTAAGGCCTTGTAGAAGTTTAGCCATTGGCAAGAATAGCCTTATAGGGGGGATGAATGCAGGCCATAATGATGTTGATTAAGGAATCAGAGAAGGAAGTGCTGCAGATTAGCTCTAACAAAACTCCAATCCACATAATCACAGGCTTTTCCAAGTCAAGCTTGATAATGAAGTCCCCAATTTTAATGTAACACCACCGATTTCCCTACTATAAAAAGTGATTGTGTTCATCCGCAACCAATGAAACTCTTGGATTCAAGGATAATTAACAGTGAATATTCATAACCAAACACAAGTCTCGATTAAATTACAACAGAAAATTATAGAGTTAAAAATTCCAAAACCAACTTATTTTGTGTAGTTAAACCCTACTACGTTATCTAAAGGAAACATATACTATTATTAAAAATATGTAGATCCAAAACTGTGTGTTTCAATCCCATCCTGCTTTAACCTTTGGTGGTTTTCAAAAATAACTGACACCAAAATTTCAATTGAAAACTGGGTAAGAATAAGATCAATATATAAAGAGAGTGGACCACAATTTTACAAAACATGATGTTATTAAAGTAATTGATTAAGTTGTCAAGTCACTAACCAAGCCATCTTCCAGAAAAACCTTTCCCAATCACAATAATGAAAGTCCTCATTACTCCAAAAGTCGAGCTATCAACAATTTACAAAAGGGCCAACGATATCAAATCCATCCATATGTATCAAAACGACAACCATATAACACCCTGAAAATACAAGGGGATTTAAAGTGAAATAACTAAATATTTGGGCCATTTCTAAAAAAACTCCTAATTTCATTGTGAGCCGATAGCTGACAAAATGAGAATTTATGCATTAGAAGTAATCAGGTGAGAATACTACAACTTGAGTGGAGATATTTGCAGTTTTACAAAGTGAGAATAAGATTAAACCCTAACCTTAAGTTCCATAAAGCTACATTTAAAACCCCATGACTCGTCATTACCTCGTTAGTTTTGGGACACCTCACCATGTTTAGGTGGCAATCACCTACAATTTCACTAACTGATATATAAGCAAGTTGTACCTCTACCCAATGGAGTTGTGAGAAAAGAAATAAAACCTTCTTGAACATCTCATTCTCTCCCATGAACAACCACCACGAACAAACACCAAACCATCAACACCACTCAACCATTTTCATAGTTGTTGTATGTGAGAGATCCCCAACACCCACCAATCAAACTGGTCGGGTCTGGCCAAGTGGTCAAATCGGTCAGCCATAGGCCGGCACACAAAGGGGGCAGACAGTCTCCATGGTCGAACCCCTTGGGGTGGAAAATATCAAATATTTAACTCCCCTTGTGCCCGCCGTGTTGGAATAGATACCCTAGAGGCAATCTTATTTAGTATGAACATTGTTTTTGGCTAGAATAATCATCGTATTATTTAAGGAGATATTTAATATAATGAAGTCCTTAGATAACAATGTGTTGTTTATCTTAAATATCCCTAGTCCATTATATTGATTAACTGGACGATCAACTATAGATTAGTATGTGGGTAGATTGATATGGAGATATCAAGTCTAACAAATGGGTATGCATTAGAGGTAATGACATACCGGATTGACCCGCGACGAGAAGGCTACATACAAGTTATGTGAAGTCCCAAGTGCTTCTCGTAGTGACAATGATATTGTGGTCGAAGTCACTGGATACTGTAGTTGTGAAATATCATGCTTTGATACTATCAAGCGTTGCGACTTAACCGGGTAACTGTAAAGGTAGTTATCCGGCATGATATGAAGCAAGCTTAGAGATGGTAGTGATGTAGAGAGGATTTGTCCATCCCACATAACATGAGCAAATATCCACGACCACTTGAGGGGTAGTTCTTACAGAATGTCTGGGCAGACTCAGATAAATCAATAAAGGATATTGATGTTATCTGCATGGATAAGACTATTCCCAGGATCGAGAAACTATGGATTAGATATACGAGTGTGACTTGTATGTCTCATATCCAATCCGGATATGGAAACAAAGGGATAATATAATACGGTAACATTGGTCACAAGGTTTGTCAGATTACTGACTATTTCTATTAGGTGGGTGGCATAGATGTCCTACTAGGGGCCGCTCTATGTTAGTAATTGTTACTACCAACTAAGTAGAAACCTATGGGGGCACACTCCCTTTGGATTAAACCGGACTTGGGAATTAATTAGTTGGACTAATTAAATAGAAGGATCAATATGCAACTACTTGCAAACATAGTACGACTAATTTGTAAAGTGGACTAATCCATGTACGGTCATGATTAGTAGACGGGCTAATATGTAGTCAACAAGGAGTTGTTAGACTATATAAAGAACACTCCTCGCTTATCTCTCCGAAGAGAGTGTCATAATTATTATCACACAAGAGAGAGAGAACAAATCAAGGAGAGAGTCAACAAAGAGGGCCGAATCTGACCCCCCGTCCGCCCCTCCTCGCCGTCGGCCAAAGAGCCGTGGCCTCTTTTGGTCTCATTTTGCCTGATCTTCTTCTTCCTCCTCCTTCCCTAGCTAGCACGAAGGTGTTGGAGGACCGGGGATCAATATAATGAGTGGAATTTTCATAGAGACGTGGACACTATTTCACGTGAAGTCATCAAGGAGACAATTTAAGGTACTTGATGTTCTCATCCTTTACCATCGTTATGAATTTTAGTCATGTGATCCTTGGAGGGTATTGAACGGAATTTGATTTTTTTTATTCCGCTGCGTAATCTGTATCAAAACGCTACAGTCGTATCAGAGCCACATGTCGTAGAGCATAATTTGGTTTATGTGTTACATTTATGTCAATTTTACACCTTAATTGTTAATTATCGCATAAAAATAAAATTGGCATAAAGATGAAACTTGAATATGATTCAGACAAGAATAAGCTAATTTTACATATGATATAAGTATTAGTGAATTTGGATCACATATGATGTGAAATTTTAGATCTAGAAAACTAGGGTTTGGGCACAAATTATGAAAAATAAGTTTTTCCCAATTTGGAAACAAGCAAACTTGTGAAACAAGGAAGGAGAGGAAGGAACCAATCCTAGGGCCATCGCCCCCTCCTTGGCGCCAAGGAAGCCATGAACAAGGGTCGGGCCGCCATAGCGCGTGGCCTAACCGCGTGGGCTAGGGGCGAGCCGGCCCAAGGCCATTGTGGCGGTCCATTAGGGGTTCGGCCAAGGTGTTGGTGGGCCTCTTGGACCGTTTTGACCCTAGTACATCCAAAATCAATTAAAATTGACCAAGCACGTTAAAATTGGATTTTAACTGTATTATATTATTTTGCATGGTGATTGGATATGGCCTTAGATGTGGATGTTTTGAATGTTTATTTTTGTGGTTTGGTTTTATTATAATAATTAATTAATTAGGTTTTAAGGTCTGCGAGCCGGTCTACTCCTCATCTTGTGAGGTCTCTCTATTTAGTATATACGCTAGCTAGTATTAGATAGAGTATATGATAGTCAATACTTGGAGAAGAAGCCTAAATAACTGAAGGAACCACAAGATGGCAACATTCCACAAGCTAAATGAGCATGGACTAAAAGATGGAGGCACATGGATATGAGCTTGCTATTTTAGAGCTTATAGATATTCTCATTTTGTTGGAAATATCTTAGTTTAGGAGGCCATATCCACATCACGTTTATTTATTGTTTGTGATTGTTTAATTATTGTCTTGTTATTTAATGTTGGTGTATGGATTATGCATGCAAATTGGTTCCAAGATAAAAATAACCCGAATCTTTTATTTTGGGATTGCCCGACCCAAATAAGTTGATCAGTTGATAAGGATCAACAAAACAATTAAAAATTAAAAGGAAAAATCTCTCAAATTTAAATATTGTGTTGTTGCATTCTCGTTACTTAAAACTCGTCATGATCATGATTTATCAAGTTCGGGCTTGCCAAAGCAAGGCAACTTGATTCATCATGACGTGGCGCGACGGCACAAGTTAGTAATGTGCGATTGTTGAAGTAAGAGGTTGGATGCAAGTGGACTACTTCAATTATGTAATTTCAACTCAGTTTCAAAGTCTTGAAATAGCTAGTCTATTTCAAGGCCTTGAAACAGCATTAAAAGCCTTGAAATTGACTATGCTTTATATGCATGAACTTAGGGGGAGTTTCTGATCTTGGTTCAACTCCTACACCCCTGTGCTTGATCAATTGTTACTTGATGTTAAAAGAAAAAGTATTTTGACACTTTAATTGTATCTAATCCATCTGTTTGACTTAGTTTTGCAGGGAAATTTTATTTCCTATTTTACAGGATCTATTTCCTAACCTAAGTTTTGCAGGAAAGGAAACTTTGTGTTTATTTGATTCTGTGATCAATTTTGCTGTGTTTGCCAACACGTGTTTACACAATATCAAATTTGTATCATTGAAGATACTAAGCAACTAACCGTTGGAGAAGCTGTTAGAGAAGTCAAAGCTGAAGCTACAAAATAGGGAAGTTTGTAAGAGAAGATCCTGAAGATCTGCTATTCAAACTGCTCTATAAAAGAGGGAAAGCTGAATCAATACAACGTGACAATAGACAGATACACTCAAACACATTCATGGATTGACAAGCAACAAAGAAGCAGATTCATTTATCTCAATCCAAGCATCTAAACAACACTGCATATTCATTGCAGATTCAGTTCTAGTGTTCTTCTATTCTGAACTTCATTTGTATATCATTCTGATAATACTTCTAGTTCTAATTCTCAAGGATTTTTCAAGGTGAAAAATAGAGAATTCTTAGTTAATCATATAGCTAGAGCAGGTACTAGATAGGTTAGTGAGAACCACAAGCTGTAACAGAGTAAGACATCTCTCTATGCTTGAGATCTAGGGCTTAGTTGTTGATTAATAAGAATTGAGTTGAAAATCCTTCAGGGAGAAGATCCCTGAGGTAGATACGTAGGTCCAAGTGGAATGAACTCTATATATCTTGTGTCTCTTTCATTTACTTTTCAGTTCCATACTTAGTTCTTTTGCAGCAATCAAAACCGATTCATTTCAAGGGCTTGAAATAGGGTTTGAAACGCATTTCAAGCCCTTGAAATATACTTATCTTTTTATACTTCAACTTTTTTCATTCCAAGGACTTGAAACTCATTTCAAGGCCATGAATCACTCTTCACTCATTAAAATAATTTTTTAAACCACTCTTCTAGAAATATTAGAAAAAGTTGGGATACTCTATTCAACCCCCCCCCCCCCCCACCCTTTCTAGAGTATTGATCCTGTATTTCTACCTACTATACTGTAGGGTTTTGATCATGGATGCGCAACGGAAAAACAAATATGATCCATGCAATACCCTCCAAGGATCAAAATTCAAGAGACATAACGATGGTAAGGGAATAAATCAATTCACACACCTTAGGGTTTCTCCTGTGATGACTTCTAACGTGAATTGTGTCACGTTCTCTATAGTTGATCCACGACTAGAGTTGAATTATAGATCTTCCTACTCCTTTTTGCTAGCCCAGAATGGATGAAGAGGAAGAAGAAATCACACAATGCGAGGAAACAAGGAGGTTCGACCTCCTTGTTTGGGCCGACGGGATGGGGTGGCCGCAAGGGGGGCGTGCGCCTCTCTTGCTTGCTCGCTCTCTCTCCTTTTGTTCTCTCCCACTCAAGTTATGATCTTAAAGGCTCATAAGTGTGGGAAGGAAGGAAGGAGCATCCTTTATATATTCCAACAATTCCTTGCCAACTACCTAAAGGACCCATTCTAGTCCTACAAGAATTCGGTTTAGTCCCTTCCTTGCAAATTAGTTCTACTAAGTTTGCAAGGTGTTGCAAAGTGATCCTTCTAATTAATTAATCTTATTAATTAATTCCCGAATCTAGTTCAACTCTATATCGCGTTGACCCCATAGGTTCTATCTAGTTGGTAGCAACAATTTGCTAATATGGAGCGATTTCTAGCAAAACATCCATTCTAGCCAACTAATAGAATAGTCATCCGACAAAACTTGTACAAGTAATTGTCTCATCCATTTGTCTCTATATCCGGATTGGACACAATACATACAAGTCACAAGTGCTTCTCATGGTGCAATGGTATTATCATCCTTAGAATTGAAGTCACTAGATATTCTAGTTGTGGATTATTGTGATTTTGGTAGCGTTAAACGCTACACCGTAACTGGGTAGTTATAAAGGCGTGTACCGGATACAATAAAAAGCAATCTTAGAGATCGTAGTGGACGTAGATAGAATTTGTTCCTCCCACATAACGGGAGCAAATATCCTAGGCCACTCGAGGGATAGTGCTTATAGAATATCTGGCCAGACTCAAATAAATCAATATGGGATATTGATGTTATTTGCACGAATAAGGCTATTCCCATGGATCGAGAAAATATGGATTGGATATACGAGTGTGAATTGTATGTATCGTGTCCAATCCGGATATAGAGACAAATGTTTGAGACAATTACTTGTACAAGTTTTGTCGGATGACTATTCTATTAGTTGGCTAGAATGGATGTTTTGCTAGAAATCGCTCCATATTAGCAAATTGTTGCTACCAACTAGATAGAACCTATGGGGTCACACGCGATATAGAGTTGAACTAGATTCGGGAATTAATTAATAAGATTAATTAATTAGAAGGATCACTTTGCAACACCTTGCAAACTTAGTAGAACTAATTTGCAAGGAAGGGACTAAACCGAATTCTTGTAGGACTAGAATGGGTCCTTTAGGTAGTTGGCAAGGAATTGTTGGAATATATAAAGGATGCTCCTTCCTTCCTTCCCACACTTATGAGCCTTTAAGATCATAACTTGAGTGGGATAGAACAAAAGGAGAGAGAGCGAGCAAGCAAGAGAGGCGCACGCCCCCCTTGCCGCCACCCCATCCCGTCGGCCCAAACAAGGAGGCCGAACCTCCTTTTTTTCTCCCGTTGTGTGATTTCTTCTTCCTCTTCCTCCATTCCGGGCTAGCACAAAGGAGTAGGAAGATCGAGAATTCAACTCTAGGCATGGATCAACTATAGAGAACGTGACACAATTCACGTTAGAAGTCATCACAGGAGAAACCCTAAGGTGTGTGAATTGATTTCTTCCCTTACCATCGTTATGTCTCTTGACTTGTGATCCTTGGAGGGTATTGCATGGATTATATTTGTTTTTCCGTTGCGCATCCATGATCAAAACCCTACAGTGGTATCAGATCCACAGGTCGTAGAGCATAAATGTGCATGATCAAAACCCTACAGTGGTATCAGAGCCACAGGTCGTAGAGCATAAATGTGGTTTATGTGTTACGTTTTGATAGTTTTACACTTTAAATTTATTGTTTATCGGGTAAAACAAGACAAATCAAGCATATGATGCAATTTGTCAATAATCAATCATAACAAGACCTAGTTTTAGCATTGAATGCATGAATTAGTGAGTTTGAGAAATTTTAGGATCTTAGATCTAGGGTTTGGGCATCCTATGGAAAGAATGAGTTCTTCCCATACAAGGAAACAACCTAACTTGGGCACCAAGCAAGGGAGTTGTTTTTGGAAATAACTCCCAAAGGAGATTCGGCCCCCTAGGGGACCGCCCCTCCTTGCTTGCCGCCCAAGCAAGGGACGGGGTAGGGGTCGGGGCAGCCCTAGCCCTCGGCCTAGCTGCGTGGGCTAGGGGCCGGCCGGCCCAAGGCCCTTGCGGTCCTTTTTTTGGGTTCGGGCAATATGATTGTTGGGCCCAATTGACCGTTTTAACCCTTGAAAATCCTAAAATCAATTAAAATTGACCAAGCGCGTTAAAATTGGATTTTAACTGTGTATGTGCAAATCGCATAGTGATTGGATATGTCTTTAGGATGTGGTTTGATGTGAATGTATAATTTTGTGGTTTGGTTTACGGCCTGCGAGCTGATTAATTAATTGTAATAATTAATTAGGGTTTTATGGCCTCCGAGCCATTTTTTCTCTCAACTTGTGAGATTTATTTTATTTAGTATAGTTGTTAGCTAGTACCAGATAGAGTAGATTGTTAGCCAAGATTGAAGAAAAGAAGCCCAAAGCCAAAGGGAGCCACAAAAGATGGAGCATGGAGAATTCCACATGACTATGAAGGATGGACCAAAAGATGAAGACGCATGGAGATGTGTTTGCTTTTAGGGTTCATAGATAATTCTATTGGCTTGGAATTATCTTAGTCTAGAAAATGCCATATTCACATCACGTTTTATTTTGTTTTGTGGTTGTTTATTTTATTGTCTTATTATTTTGTGGTTGGTTTATGGATGATGCATGCAATTAGGATAATAAGATAATTAGACAACCCGGATCTATTATTTGGAGTTGTGCCCAAACTCAAATAGCTAGATTAGTTGATATGGATCAACAAAACAATAAAAAATTGAATTAAAATCCCTCAAAATTCAAATATTGTGTTCTTGCCTTCTCGTTATTTAAACACTCATTATCATCATGATTTATCAAGTTCGTGCGTGCTAAAGCATGGCGACTTGGTTCATAATGAGGGAATGCGATGGCACAAGCAAGTAATGTGCAATTGTTTAATAAGAGGTTGAACACAACTAGGCTATTAATATGATTAAAACCTAGAGGCAATCAATTGGTATTATCCATACGGATGGATAAATAAGGATTTATTTGCCCAATTGAACCAAGAGTTGCATAGAGATGCAATTGGAATTGTTCCTACCTAAAGTAGTCAAATTATGGGTGACTTGCCAAAGCAAGCTCATAAGGAGATGAAATATGGGTCTTGGCCACTAGAAAATATAAGGATATTTTCCGCATTAATATCTTGAGGGTTATTACTGCGTAGAAAAATAGTGGGAGCTATATTTGATAAACTAGCCATTATTAAATATAGTCAAAAATTCACAAATACTAAAACTTTCGTATTTTCCTTTTTGTATAATTTCAAATGGCAAACAACTCATCCAGTTCACAACATTCCCTACGATCTGTCCTTGAGAAGGACAAGCTCTCTGGAACCAACTTCCTTGATTGGCACAGAAACTTGAGAATCGTTCTCAAGCAAGAGAAGAAACTATACGCAATAGAGGAGCATGTTCCAGAAGGTCCAGATAACCAAACACCTGCAGCCCTAAAGGCGTATCAAAAGCGTGTTGATGACGCTAATGATGCGGCCTGCCTGATGCTATGCACCATGACTTGTGAGCTTCAGAAGCAAAACGAAAACATGAATGTTGTCGATATGATCGAGCATCTGAAGCAGCTCTTCCAAGAGAAGGCAAGGGTTGAGAGGTATGAGGTCTCTAAGGCACTGTTCAAGTTTCATCAGGCATAAGCGAACCCGGTGGGACCCCATGCACTCCGTATGATTGGGTACCTGGAGAATCTCGCCCGACTGGGGTTCCCGGTCGGCCAAGAGTTGGCAACCTATCTCGTATTGCAATCGTTGCCTGAGAGTTATGGACAATTCATTATGAACTATAACATGAACGAGATCGTGAAACCACTGCCAGATTTGCTCAATATGTTGAGGACAGCTGAACAAAGCATCAACAAGGGTAAGGGCAAGGCCATAATGATGGTGCAGAAAGGAAAGGACAAAATGTTTTCCTTATCCTCCAAGGGCAAAGGCAAGTCAGTTGCCAAGTACAAGTAACCTACCCTTAAGCATGTTGGTGGCATTTCCAAAGGTGTGACTAAATGTGAATGTCACTACTGCAGTCAGCCTGGACATTGGAGAAGGAACTGCCCAAAATATCTCGAGGACAAGAGGCTTGGAATAGTGATTCCACCACCACCAGGTATTTTTGTTGTGGATGTCAATTTAACTGTCTCTACATCATGGGTATTAGATACTGGATGTGGATCTCACATTTGTCGAAATGTGCAGGATCTAAAGAGAAGTAGAAGATTGGCTAAAGGGGAGATAGATCTGCGCGTTGGGAATGGAGCAAAAGTTGCTGCATTGGCCGTAGGTGTGTGCGAGCTATCTCTGCCTTTAGGATTAGTTTTAGAATTAAATAATTGCTATTTTGTGCCTCCTATGAGCAGAAACATTATTTCTATTTCTTGTTTGGACAAGGAAGGGTTTATTATTTCAATAAAGAACAATTGTTGTTCCTTTTATTTAAATAATATTCACTATTTTAGTATGCAATTATTTAATGGACTGTATGTCCTTGATCAAAGCAATCCTGTCTACAACATTAATACCAAGAGGATTAAAATACATGATTTAAATCCTGCTTACTTATGGCACTGTCGTTTAGTCCATATAAACGAGAAACGTGTATCTAGACTCCATAAGGATGGACTTCTTGACTCATTTGATTTTGAATCATATGAGACAAGTGAGGCTGGTTTATTGAGAAAATGACAAAGTCCTCTTTCAATAAGAAAGGTGAGAGGACTAGTGAGCAATTGGCGCTCATACATACTGATGTGTGTGGGCCATTTTCCACGCCTGCCAGGGGTGGTTATGTCTACTTCATTACATTTACTGATGATTACAGGAGAATACTTGAGCCAAGAGTTTGACGGCTATCTTAGAGAGTGTCGGATCGTGTCCCAACTCACTTCACCCGGAACGCCACAATGGAATGGCGTGTCTGAGAGGAGAAATCGAACCCTATTGGATATGGTTCAATCTATGATGTGTCAAACCTATCTTCCATTATCCTTTTGGGGCCACGCTCTATTAAGTGCAGCTTTCACCATTAACCGTGTTCCATCTAAATCAGTCATGAAGACACCACATGAGATGTGGAGTGGGAGGCGTCCCACACTGTCGTTCATGAGGATTTGGGGCTGCGATGTCTATGTAAAACGTTTACAATCAGACAAGCTAGGGCCAAAGTCGGATAAGTGTAAATTTGTGGGGTACCCTAAGGAAACTAAGGGTTACTACTTCTACAATCCAACCGAGAACAAATTGTTTGTTGCTCGGACCGCGGTGTTTCTAGAAAGAGAGTCTGTCTCTAAAGAAGCAAGTGGGAGGACTGTAGAACTTGAAGAAATTCAAAAACCACAAATCACTGAACCGATTATGGAACATGAACAGGAACCACAAGCAGTTGTGGAACTGCCTGTTCAGGTAACAAAAGAGCTTCGTAGATCTAGTAAAGTGAGCTAGGAACCCGAGAGGTATGGACTTCTCGTGACCGATTCCAATGACACGATGCTCATAGATGATGATCCTACCACCTATGAAGAGGCCATGAAAGGGCCAGACTCTCAGAAGTGGCTAGAAGCCATGAGATCGGAGATGGAATCCATGTACACCAACAAAGTATGGATTTTGGTGGAACCACCCGAAGGGGCGCGGCCCATAGGGTGCAAGTGGGTCTTCAAGAAGAAGATCGACATGGATGGTAATGTGATTACCTATAAGGGCCGATTGGTGGTTAAAGGATTCAGAAAGATTCATGGTATTGACTATGATGAAACCTTTTCACCAGTCGCTATGACCAAATCCATCCGAATCCTACTTGCAATTGCAGCATACTACGACTATGAGATTTGGCAGATGGATGTCAAAACAGCATTCCTTTATGGGAATCTCCTCGAGGACGTGTATATGATACAGCCGGAGGGTTTTGAGGATCCAATGCAAGCCAACAAAGTCTGTAAGCTGCAACGATCCATTTATGGATTGAAGAAAGCTTCTAGGAGTTGGAATCGACGTTTTGATGAAGTAGTCAAAGAGTTTGGCTTCATCAGAAACGAAGATGAGTCTTGTGTCTACAATAAGGTTAGTGGGAGATCTGTAGCTTTTCTGGTCTTGTATGTGGATAACATACTACTCATTGTAAACGACGTTCCCATGCTGCAATCTGTTAAAGATTGGCTGGGGAAGTGTTTCTAAATGAAATACTTAGGGGAAGCAGCCTATATACTTGGTATAAAGATCTATAGAGATAGATCTAAGAGACTGCTAGGCCTAAGTCAGAGTACATATATTGACAAGGTGTTGAAGCGGTTCAACATGCAAGATTCCAAGAAGGGAGTCTTGCCCATGTCACATGGAATCACTCTTTCGAAGAGTGGTTGTCCTTCCAATGAGATTGAGAAGGAACGCATGAGTAGAATTCCCTATGCCTCGGCGATAGGATCTATCATGTACACCATGTTATGTGATGTGTCATATGCCTTGAGTATGACAAGCAGATACCAATCCAATCCGGGTGAGAGTCACTGGATTGGAGTCAAGAACATCCTAAAGTACTTGAGAAGAACTAAGGATGCTTTCTTGATATTTGGCGGTGAGGAAGAGTTGCGTGTAAGGGGTTACACTGATGAAGCTTCCAAACCGACAGAGATGACTTTAGATCACAGTCGGGATATGTGTTTGTCCTGAATGGAGCAGCGGTGAGCTGGATGAGTTCCAAGCAAGAAACGGTGGCTGATTCTACAACAGAGGCTGAGTACATTGCTGCAAATGGCGCAGCAAAGGAAGATGTTTGGATCAGAAAGTTTGTTTCTGAAATTGGTGTGGTTCCTAGCATTGCGGATCCAGTTGAGTTGTACTGTGACAACACTGGGGCGATCGCGCAATCAAAGGAGCCCAAATCATACCAGAAATCCAAGCACGTGCTCAGAAAGTTCCATCTGATTCGAGATATTATCGATAGAGGAGACGTTGGGATATGCAAGATTCCTACAGATGAGAATCTGTCAGATCCACTTACAAAGCTGCTTGTGCAGTGGAAACATGAAGGGCACACTAGGAGCATGGGCATTCGAGATGCGCCAGATTGGCTCTAGTGCAAGTGGGAGACTGTTCGAATAGATGCCCTAGAGGCAATCTAGTTTAGTATGAATTTATTTTGGCTAGAACATTCATTGTATTATTTATTGGATATTTAATATAATGAAGTCCTTAGATTTACAATTGCGTTGTTTATCTTAAATATCCCTAGTCCAGTATAATGATTAATGGGACAATCATCTATAGACTAGTATGGGGTTGGATTGATATGGAGATATCACGATCCAACACATGGGTGTGCATTAAGAGTAATGGCGCACCGGATTTACCCATCAACGAGAAGGCTACATACATGTTATGTTAAGTCACAAGTGCTTCTCGTGGTGCAATGGTATTTTCATCCTTAGACTTTAAGTCACTAGATATTCTAGTTGTGGATTATTGTGATTTTGGTAGCGTTAAACGCTACACCGTAACTGGGTAGTTATAAAGGCGTGTACCGGATACAATAATAAGCAAGATTAGAGATCGTAGTGGACGTATATAGAATTTGTCCCTCCCACATAACGGGAGCAAATATCCTAGGCCACTTGACGGATAGTGCTTATAGAATGTCTGGCCAGACTCAAATAAATCAATATGGGATATTAATGTTATTTGCACGAATAAGGCTATTCCCATGAATCGAGAAACTATGGATTGGATATACGAGTGGGACTTGTATGTCTCGTGTCCAATCCGGATATAGAGACAAAGGGATGAGACAATTAATTGTACAATTTTTGTCGGATGACTATTCTATTAGTTGGCTAGAATGCATGTTTTGCTAGAAACCGCTCCATATTAGCAAATTGTTGCTACCAACTAGATAGAACCTATGGGTTCACACGCTATATAGAGTTGAACTAGATATGGGAATTAATGAATAGGATTAATTAATTATAAGGATCACTTTGCAACACCTTGCAAACTTAGTAGGACTAATTTGCAAGGAAGGGACTAAACCGAATACTAGTAGGATTAGAATGGGTCCTTTAGGTAGTCGGCAAGGATTTGTTGGACTGTATAAAGTATGCTCCTTCCTTCCTTCCCACACTTATGAGCCTTTAAGCTCATAACTTGAGTGGGAGAGAACAAAAGGAGAGAGAGCGAGCAAGCAATAGAGGCGCACGCCCCCCTTGCCGCCGCCCCCATCCCGTCGGCCCAAACAAGGAGGCCGAACCTCCTTGTTTCCTCGCGTTGTGTGATTTCTTCTTCCTCTTCCTCCATTCCGGGCTAGCACAAAGGAGTAGGAAGATCTAGAATTCAACTCTAGGGGTGGATCAACTATAGACAACGTGACACAATTCACGTTAGAAGTCAGCACCGGAGAAACCCTAAGGTGTGTGAATTGATTTCTTCTCTTACCATCGTTATGTCTCTTGACTTGTGATCCTTGGAGGGTATTGCATGGATTATATTTGTTTTTTCGTTGTGCATCCATGATCAAAACCCTACACGAGTTACTAAGCATACTGATAAATTACTAGGTAAGTCTGCGTTTCCCCATCTAAGCCAAGCCTCCCTCGTCTAGACCTGCGGTGGGAATAAAACAAGAACCGCAGTTTTTCTAAAGTCATCATTGAAATACTGAGTAAGTAAACACTCAAGCTTGTAAACAGATTATGAAGCATATCTTTCCAAAAATAAATATAACTAGGAATGAACAAGAACTGAATAAATCCTTGAAGAGTAAAGAATGATTACTGTAACACGTATTTCTCTTCTTTTTGCCTTGCATCTCAATCTTTCTCTTATATCTCAAACGGGGAATATCATTCCCAATCTATCTATTCTTTCTTGTCATAAATCTCTTCTCAAATAAACTCATATTATTAAGTTGTTGATACGGGGAAGATCTAATTTCACAAAGCTACCAAGACCTTAAGTGCCGGCACCCCCCTAAGACTCCTCGAGGCCAGAGAGGTGAGTACATGGAGCGACCCGGCAGGTTGCGACCGGGTTAAAATAATACGGGTCGAGTGAACGAAGTCAGCACGACCAATCTAGCAATAATATAACGATCCCCGCACAACTCTTTCCACTTTACATGATTAATATATTATTTTCGTGTGACATCCTCAAAACATCCATATCAAAATATAATCAATGAGTAAAGCATGTAATTCATAAAACACATTTTGAGACAGATTATAAAATCATATTTCGACACGAAAGAAGCTAGGCACGCTAGACTTGGCATGTTTACTCACCTCAACAGTGCGGCATATAGCACGTAAGTGCTTACAGGTAGACGTCGCCCTCGTCTACAAATTCGTCACCTACAAATTTATAATTTCTAATTAATCACAAGTCCAAGTATGATGTGTGGGAATGCTATATTCCTAATCTCATTTTCCTCATTACCCCCATTAATTTCTAGCATACAGTATTTATGTAATAAGCCGGTGACGTAAACTACTATATTTATATTTATTTTATTTTTCTCATAGCAATATTACAACTTATATAATCGTTAAGTCGTAAAATTATTGAGCAAGAAATCGCATATTAAATCTATACACACTAATAAAATATTATACATCTTACTTTATTTGTAGGCGACCACAAGTTTGATTTATTCTAAACTAATTGTAGCTAATCATTTATTTAAAAGATATATACATACTATAAGATAACTAAATTTATAAATCAAATAAAACAAGTGTTTAGTCATACATATTTATACATTTATGTTGGATAAATAATTTCTAATATCTAGTAAAAAAATTAATTTTAATTAAACAAGAGAAATATGGATTGTTAATTAAGGAGTCTAATTATTATTTATTAATTTCCTAGCTCAACTTTCTAACTTATTTTATTTATTCAATATTATTAAAATAACCTATTTTACTCAAAACACTAGTTTACAAGCACTTTGAAAATATTTACTTAGCAACATATATTTTTATTTTTCTCATTTTTTAAGAGAAATAACAATATGTTATATTAAATAACTCCTACATAATTTTAATAGCCAAATTTTTATTTTACATAATTAAAAAAAATATTTAGAAATGTTAGAAAATAATTTTAATCCAAAAATTGCATTTTTTATTTTATACTTTATATGCAGTTTAGGTAAATAACAACTGGATTCCCCCAATTTTTGATAAAAGACACACAATAACCCCCCACTAACAAAACGGTTGAGAATTGGGTCCGGTTGAGTTTGCAGCCGTGGTGGCCGGCGGTGATGGTCGAATCCGGCGACTCCGGCGTTGTTGGCTGCGATCGTTGGCGTTCCTGTATTCCACTGACCTCCAGGAAGTGGACGGCACCAATCTTAGCAAGTGGGTGCGTCGTATTTGGAGAGGCCGAGCTTTTGTCGGCGTTAATGGCGTCGCTGGCGACAACATAGCTCGACGGGACTACTCCGGGTCTCCTTGGCTTCAGCCGAGGCCTCCATAGGTTTGGTCGGACCTCCGGGAGTCGATTGGGACAGATAACGGAGAGTGGGTACGTTTGATTCGTCGGCCGTGCACTGCGACGGTGTTAATGGCTTCGGCGGCGGGGGTCGTTTCTGTGGCGATCTTCTACTGTTGTTGCCTCTCTGCCCGTCGAAACATAGTGGAGAGGAGAGGAACGGGGTTGATATAGAGAGGAAGGAAGAGATTGAGGTGGTTGCTGGCGGTGGTGTCACCGTCGGGGAAGGTCGCGGCTTCACCGCCGCCGCTGCTTTCGCTGCTTTTCGCCGGCAGAACAGATGAGGGGAGAAAGAGACAGAGACAGAGAGGTGGAGGAGGAAGTGGTGGTGGATGTGGTGGTGTTGTCGGTGATGGAGGTGGTGATGATGTTGGTGGTGGTGGCTGCCGAAGGGTAGGGGGAACGGGGGTGTTAAGAAGAAGAGGGTGAAGAAGAAGACAATGTCTTCTTTATTTTTGGGAGAGAATTCTGGAGAGTGTTTGTGTGAGTTGGTGGAGAAACTACTCTCATTATTTTATTACTATTATTTTCTTTTTCTTTTTGTTTGTTTTATTATTTAATCATTTTTTATTAGATTGCATATGAGGCATTAAGGTTTCTTCAAATTGCAACCTCAACCCCACCCCTTAGTTAACTAGTTTATCTTTTCTTAAACTACAAATATCTCCCCAATTAACATTTAAACTTCACAAATGGCTATTAATTTACCCTTATAAAAATGGGGTATTACATCCTTCCCCCCTGAAATAGAGCTTCGTCCTCGAAGCGCAATCAAACTAATCCACGTAATGCTAATATAAGATTATATATATATATATATATATATATATATATATATATATATATATATATATATATATATATATATATATATTGCAACAGCCAATCCACAACAGCCAATTCACATAATACGATATGTAGAAACAGTCACCACAGACAATATATTAATTTTATTAATATTTAGTTCAATGCGGCACAAGGATTGACATCACGAAAACTAACGGGTTGCATTCCTCTCCCCCTTAGAGGAGTGACGTCCTCGGAACTCAGTTTACCTCGTCAAAGAGGTGCAGATACTTCTTTCTCATTTCATCCTCTACTACCCAAGTAGCTTCTTCCGTCTGACTGTTTGTCCATAAGACTTTCACTAGCTTAACACTCTTGGTACGCGTGTCTCTTGTCTTGGTATCGAGGATCTTGACAGGATGCTCTTCTTATGTCAAAGACGGATCTAACTCAATTGGTCGGGATCCAACACGTGGGATGAGTCACGTACATACTTATTTAATTGCGACACGTGAAAAACATTGTGTACTCGTCCCAAATTAGAAGGTAGGTCTAGTCAGTACGCAACTTCTCCAATTCTCTCCAGAATGTCATATGGCCCGATAAACTTTGGGCTCAATTTCCCTTTCTGATTGAATCTTGTTACTCCCTTTGTAGGTGAAACCTTAAGAAACGTCTTTTCACCCACTTGGAACTCTAATGGTCTCCTCTTCTGATCTGTGTAGGACTTTTGTTTGTCTTGAGCTTCCTTCATTCGTTGCTGGATGAGTCGTACTTGATCTGTCATTTCCTCAATCATTTGTGGGACTAATACCACTGTCTCTTTGATGTCACTCCAACATAGAGGTGTTCGAAACTTCCTCCCATACAAAGCTGGCGTGGTAGCTGTTATTATACAAGAACTCTATCAGTGGAAGCTTGTCAATCCATGATCCTTGGAAATCCATAACACAAGCCCTCAGCATGTCCTCCAATGTCTGAATGGTCCTTTTTGTTTGTCCATCCGTGAGGGTGGAATGCTGTACTGAATCATAGTTGGGTTCCAAATAAGTCTTGAAGAGCCTTCCAGAAATGAGAGAGGAAATTAGGGTCCCTATCATATATTGTCGAGCTTGGAACCCCATGATACCTCACTATGTTCTTGATATACGCATCAGCTCTTTGTTCCATACTCCACGTGTCCTTCATTGGAATGAACCTTGATGTCTTGGTCAATCTGTCAACCACTACCCATATCTGATTGAGTCCATTCTTCGACTCGGCAAAGCAGTTACGAATTCCATAGAAATGGAATCCCATTTCCAGACTGGGACATCCAATGGCTGAACCAAGCCTCCCATCCTCTTGTGTTCAAACTTCACTTTTTGGCAGGTCAAACATCGGGCTACAAACTCAGCAACTTATTTCTTCATGTTGGGCCATCAAAAAGCCTTCTTCAGATCCTTGTAGAGTTTGTCGCCTCCAGGATGAACAGAATAAGGCGTGATGTGCGCTTCGCGCATTAACTTTTCTTTGGTTTCTGCGCACTTTTGTGGTACACACCACCTTCCCTTGTAGCGAATGCTCCCATCCTCATGATTCTTGAAGTCTTCGGCTTCTCCTGCTTTAATCTTCGTCCGGATCCTTTCGAGCTTCACATCTCCGGCTTGATTTCTTCTTATTTCCTCAATTAAGACTTGCAAAACTGTCATGATCCCAAGTAGACCATGCACTGTTCCTTGTTCTACCACTTCGATTTCAAGCTTTTCGAATTCGTGGCGTAGCCAGTTTGGCAAGACTGTCATAGCATTCATTGCATGGCTTGACTTTCGACTTAACGCGTCGGCGACCACATTTGTCTTTCCTTCGTGGTACTGGATACGCAAGTCATAGTTCTTATAGATCTCCGTTGTCTGTTGTTCAGCCCCTTCTAGGTGAAGATATATTTGAGGCTTCTATGGTCCGTATAGATCTTGCAAACTGCTTCGTACAGATGATGTCTCCATATTTTCAGTGCGAACACTATTGCTGCAAACTCTAAGTCATGCGTAGCATAGTTCTCCTCGTGGGGTTTCAATTTCCTTGAGGCATATGAAATTACTCTTCTTTCTTGCATAAGCACGCACCCTAGCCCTTTCTTCGATGCATCGCTGTACATTTCGAACTCGCCAAAGTTGTTTGGTAGAGCCAATACGGGTGTCGTAGTAAGCCTCTCTTTCAGGGTCTGAAATTATTCTTCACAACTATCTTCCCACTGACACTTCACTGCTTTCTTTGCCAACGTAGTCAGTGGCCTGGGAATTTTGGAGAAGTCCTTCACAAAGCGCCGGTAATAACCAGCTAAGCCAAGGAAACTCCTTATTTCAGACACGTTCTTCGGTGTTGGCCAGTCTTTAACCGCTGAGATCCTACTGATATTCCCTCCTTCGAAATGATGTGACCCAAGAATGGAACACGATCCAACCAGAACTCGCACTTGGAAAGCTTGGCATACAACTGTTCTTGTCTCAGAGTTTGCAGCACTTCTCTGAGATGTTCCTCGTGGTCTTCCTTGCTTTTCGAGTATACAAGGTTGTCATCAATAAAGACCACTACAAATCAATTCAGAAATGACCTCATCACCCGGTTCATCAGGTCCATAAACACTGCAGGTGCATTGGTCAGACCAAATGGCATCATAGTGAACTCATAATGGCCATATCTGGTTCTGAAGGCAGTCTTCGGGATATCCTTCTCGGCTACCCGATGTTGATGGTACCCTGACCTTAAATCAATCCTTGGGAAAAAACTGGCCCCTTGTAGTTGATCGAACAGATCGTCAATCCGGGGTAGAGGATACTTGTTTTTTATGGTTGAACTGTTTAATTATAGGTAATCGATGCATAGCCTCAAACTTCCATTCTTATTATTTACGAAATGCACTGGTGCTCCCCAGGGTGACACACTTGGTCGTATGAACCCCTTCTCCAGGAGTTCTTGTAGTTGATCCTTTAGCTCCTTCAATTCTGCAGGTGCCATCCGATACGGTGCCTTCAAGATAGTAGAAGTTCTGAGTGCTAAGTCTAGGGTAAACTCCACTTCTCGTTTGGGTGGCATCCCTGGAATCTCGTCTGGAAAGACATCAGAAAAGTCCCTTACGATAGGTATTTCTTCCAACAGATTTTCCTTCTTGGATACATCCTGGACTTAACACAAGTAGGCAGAGTTTCCCTTCTTTACTTGGTTGACTATGGTCAAGGCTGACACTAGTCGAATACGAGGTTCCCTTACGATACCACAATAAGTGATCTTCTCCCCATGGGTCCTTTCAACCAGACCTTCTGATCGTAGCAGTCAATAACTGCTCGATACGTCCCAAGCCAGTCCATCCTTAGAATAACATCTATACCCCCAAGGTCAAATTTTATTAGGGTGGCTGGCAGGATACTTGATAGGATTTTTAGATTAACTCCTTCAAATAGGGTGTCACATACTGTTATTTGGCCAGTAGGGGTTGCTACGGGAATGGATATGGTATATGACTTATTCAAACTCAATTTCTCAATAAACGGTGATGATATGAACGAGTAAGATGCACCAGAATCAAATAGTATAAAGGCTGGTTGCTCATGGATAAGGAATGTACCAGTGACAACTCCATGAGCAGCTTCGGCCTCAGTCTTTGTTATGACAGCAATCCTTCCGACATTGGCATTCTGGTTTCCAGCTCCTCCTACTGCATTATTGTTAAACGCAGCACCATCATTGTTGTTATGGTACTGGCCTCCATTTTGTCTGGCATTCCCATGGTTGTAATTTGGCTGCCTTCCATAGTCAGTACCTCCATTGTTCTGATGGTAGCCAAAGTTCCCATACCCAATCTGCAAGTTAGCTGGTTGCCGGTTCCCATACTGTTGGTTGTGGCGAAAGTTATTCCCATTTTGCTGGCGATTCCCCTGGTAGTTGTTTTTTTGGGGCCTCGGAAAGTTTCCTCCTTGGTTCCCTTGCTGGTTCCCTGCAGGTGGTGATCGATATTCATAGGCTCGATGTCCCCTCCTACCACAGTTGTTGCTGGTGACAACATTCCCAGCACAATCCTCTCCTGGGTGGTTCCTTGGGCACTTCTTGCAGTAATAGCGGTGAACTCGCTGATTTCCCTGGTTCTGCTGGTTGAAACAATACTCACCCTGGTTACCTCCTCCGTTGTTGGGCCTGATCCTTTTGTTTCCTTTCGCAAAGTCGCTGTTACTTCCTCCTGCCTCCTCTAGCTTGCGCTTCTTGCGTCTTTCCTCTTAGACTGGTTGGACCCGCCAGATATCAGCGGCTCTATCATAGACTTCATGAAGGTTTGGATAAGTTCTGCTCAGCAGAGACGTCTGCAGCCGCTCGTGCAATCCAGAGATGAACTTTGAAACTTTGGACTCTTCATCGGGAATTGTGTTGCACGCAAACCGCATCAGCTCTGTAAATTTCTAAAAATACTCAGTTACCGAGTCACTTCCATGCTCCAGGTTCTGAAATTCTTGTTGCTTGCTCCTTTTCACATGACAAGGATAAAAGCAGGATCTGAGGGCAGCCTGGAGGGATTCCCAATTGAAATTGGGATGATCCAAGAGAGTTTCTCGAGCATTCGTCCACCAGAGATTCGCCTCGCTCTTCAGATAAAACACCACACAGTTGACCTTCTGGTCCTCAGGGCATTCCACATTCTCGAGGATCTTGTCCATCTCCATGATCTAGTCTTGCAGTTCAATGGGGTCTTCATTTCCCATGAAACTTGGCGGTTTCATGTCTGCCACTTTCTTGGCCCAGTTAACTCCCGCCCGAGCTCCATTGCCCATCATTTGAGCCATTTGAGCAAAGAATTCAGCCATGTTGTTGTTTTTGTCGTTTTGTGCCATTTTTTCTCGTTGGACTCTCCTGGTGTAGTAGCGCAGTGGTCTATCAGTCATATTGCTACACTATTGTACTATTTCTTAATCTATCACGGGCCCGAAAATAAAAATAGATCACCTTATAACGTACATGCTTACCAGTCCATGTAACACAAGTATCACACTTAAATATCATCCATCACATAAGAATCAAGTCATGCATCATCTAACAATTCATAATCATACTTGCTTTCATAAAATATCCCAAGTCTGTAATCATTTTTCTGAAACGCAACTCTAGAATAATAACTATGTCCTTCATTATGGGAGCAATGTACGTCCCATAGATATCAAGAAAGACTATCACAACTATATAATCCAAGTCGTGTCAAGTATATAAGGTTTCTTGTGACAGACAAAAAGGATGTGGGTGGGTGGGACCAATAAGACCATAACTTAGACTACCCACAACCCAGTCGGCTTGTCCAATTTTAATTATTTCTCTTAATTTTGTTTTAGGGTTGCCCTCAGGTTTTAGTTTCCCTTTTTGTACAACCTGCTCTGATACCACCTGTAACAGCCCAGGATTTCAAAGCTTTCCGTTCCGGACCGGAGAGCCCAAGAGGGTGCTACTCATAATGACATGGCGGAAATCAAGAAGAAACAGTGCCTTAGTTATATATTACATGAGCCAACAGTCTTACATATTGTCTTAAATTATTATTACACAAAAGATGCAAACCGTCTAGTAATTCGAGTTACTACGCATACTGATAAATTACTAGGTCAGTCTGCGTTTCCCCATCTAAGCCAAGCGTCAGTCGTTTAGACCTGCGGTGAGATAAAAAAATAGGAATCGCAGTTTTTCTAAAGTCAGCAATGAAATACTGAGTAAGTAAACACCCAAGCTTGTAAACAGATTATGAAGCATATCTTTCCAAAAATAATCATAACAGAGAATGAACAATAACTGAATAAATCCTTGAAGAGTAAAGAATGAGTACCGTAACACATATGAAATTTCTCTTTCTTTTGCCTTGCATCTCAATCTTTCTCTTATATCTCAAACGAGGAATATCATTCCCAATCTATCTCTTCTTTCTTGTTATAAATCTCTTCTCAAAGAAACTCATATTATTAAGTTGTTGATACGGGGAAGATCTACTTTCACAAAGCTACCAAGACCATAAGTGTCGGCACCCCCCTAAGACTCCTCGCGGCCAGAGAGGTGAGTACATGGAGCGACACGGCAGGTTGCGACCGGGTAAAAATAATACGGTTCGAGTGAACGAAGTCAGCACGACCAATCTAGCAATAATATAACAATCCCCGCACAACTCTTTCCACTTTACATCATTAATATATTATTTTCGCGTGAAATCCTCCAAACATTCATCTCAAAACATAATCAATGAGTAAAGCATGTAAGTCATAAAAGATATTTTGAGACAGATTATAAATCATATTTCGACACGAAAGAAGCTAGGCACGCTAGACTTGGCATGTTTACTCACCTCAATAATGTGGCATATAGCACGTAAGCGCTTACAGGTAAACGTAGCCCTCGTCTACAAATTCGTCACCTACAGATTTATAATTTAAAATTAATCACAAGTCCAATTATGATGTGTGGGAATGCTATATTTCTAATCTCATTTGCCCCGTTACCCCCATCAATTTCTAGCATACAGTATTTATATAATAAACCGGTGACGTAAACTACTATATTTATTATTTATTTTATTTTTCTCATAGAAATATTACTTTTTATATAATCGCTAAGTCGTAAAATTATTCAGCAAGAAATCGCATATTAAATCTATACACACTTATTAATTAATAAACATCTTATTTTATTTGTAGGCTACCACAAAGTTTGATTTATTCTAAATTAATTGTAGCTAATCATTTATTAATAAGATATATACATACTATAAGATAACTAAATTTATAAATCAAATAAAAACAAGTTTTTAGTCATACATATTTATACATTTATGTTGGATAAATAATTTCTAATATCTAGGAAAAAAATAATTTTAATTGAACAAAAGAAATATGGATTGTTAATTGAGGAGTCTAATTATTAGTTATTAATTTCCTAACTCAACTTTATAACTTATTTATTTTGTCAATATTATTCAAATAACCTATTTTACTCAAAACACTAGTTTATAAGCACTTTGAAAATATTTACTTAGGAAAATATATTTTTATTTTACTTATTTTTCAAGAGAAACAACAATATGTTATATTAAATAACTCCTACATAATTTTAATAGCCAAAATTTTCTTTTACATAATTAAAACAATATTTAGAAATGTTAGGAAATAATTTTAATCCAAAAATTGCATTTTTAATTTTATATTTTATATGCAGTTTAGGTAAATAACAACTGGATCCCCCAAGTTTTGATAAAATAAACACAATAACCCCCACTAACAAATAGCAGTTTGGTATGTGGCAGATTCTACCCTTGCAGTTTCTGAAAGTACATTTTAACCCTCCTGTTCAAGAACACTTAACACTTTCTTCACCCAATCGATTCAAGTCCAGATTTAGCTATTATAATAGCATTTTTTATTATAAAAAACGAATCAGGGGAGGATTTAGAAGTTACCCACACCAAAAATTGTGAAAAAAGGTTGGGAATGGGTCCGGTTGAGTTTGCCTTCGTGGTGGCCGGCGGTGATAGTCGAATCCGGCGACTCCGGCGTTGTTGGCTCCGGTTGTTGGCGTTCATGTATTCCTCTGACCTCAAGGAAGTGGATGGAAACAATTTTAGGAAGAGGGTGCGTCGTATTTGGAGAGGCCGAGCTTTCGCCGGCGTTAATGGCGTCACCGGCGACGGCGTAGCTCTACGGGAATACTCCGGGTCTCCTTGGCTTCAGCTGAGGCCTCCAAAGGTTTGTTCGGAGCTCCGGGAGTCAATTGGTACGGAAAACAGGGAGTGGGTACATTTGATTCGCCGGGCGTGCACTTCGCCGGCGTAAATGGCGTCGGCGGCGGGGGTCGTTTTTGCGGCGATCTTCTACTGCTATCGCATCTTCGCCCGTCAAAACAGAGAAGAGAGGAGAGGGACGGGGTTGACACAGAGAGGAAGGAAGATATTGAGGTGGTTGGTGGCGGTGGTGTCGCCGTCGGGGACGGCAGCGGCTTCACCTCAGTCGCTGCTTTTTCGCCGGGCAGAACAAAAGAGGGGAGAAAGAGAGAGAGACAGAGAGGTCGCGGATGAAGTGGTGGTGGTTGTGGTGGTGTTGCTGGTGATGGAGGTGGTGATGGTTTTGGTGCTGGTTGGTGCCGAAGGGGAGGGGGTACGGTGGTGTTAAGTAGAGAGGGTGAAGAAGAAGACAATGTCTTCTTGATTTTTGGGAGAGAATACAGCAGAGTGTTTGTGTGAGTTGGTGGAGAAACTACTCTCATTATTTTATTACTATTATTTTCTTTTTCTTTTTGTTTGTTTTATTATTTAATCACTTTTTATTAGATTGCATATCAGGCATTAAGGTTTCTTCAAATTGCAACCACAACCCCCTTAGTTAAGTAGTTTATCTTTTCTTAAACTAAAAATATCTCCCAAATTCACATTTAAACTTCACGAATGGCTATTAATTTACCCGTATAAAAATGGGGTATTACATCTGGACACGAGGCTTGATTCTTAGAACATCGATCACATATAATATCACTGAAAATGTATTCTATCTTTTCTAATGCTATCACTGTTTGTATTGAAATTGTAATAAGTTGTGTTTTGTCGATGGTTGCACTAGCTATGAACCGACGATCCTTATCCGTTCCCAATGAGGCTCATCACCTCTGGCGGAGATATCTTTCCAAATGTACGGTTTGGCCGGCCGTGCGATTTGGGGGTGTTGCAGTTGGTATCAGAGCCGACGGTTCTAAGTTAGTGTGATCATTCGATTTATACTAAAATAAGATTTTTCAAAATTAAAATTGATATAGGACAACTATAACTGGTAATAAAATTAAACAAAACGAGGTTTTTGGGTAGCTTACTTCCTATTTTACTTCATAAATGTTGGATATGATGATTGATTTTGGCTAGAAGAGTTAAATTCTATGACATGCTTATTTGCGATATTACTTGACATGTGTTGCTCGTTTATTTGTCGATAGTGATGCGTGTTGGCTTTAGATACTTTCTGATACTTTTCTATCTTGTCTCCCATATGACTCCTCTACCCGCTCCTTGCCCACCAGCCCTTAAGGAAGAGGATTGCCAGTCCCTTATGAAATTTTGAGAAGGACAAGAAACCATTGGACAATACTGCATGCGCGTAAACGAACCAATGCATGGCATGGATCGTCTCTCGACTTGGTAATTCTTTTTATCAAAACCTGCAGACGATTTTCCACTACATACTCAATGGACTACCATTAGTGTTCCCATGGTGGTCGTAGAAGCACACGTACGGTGATTTGCTCATTAAGAACGAGTGGGACGATATCGTACCCAATATATCCAAGTATCGCCACCCTATTATCAACCTTTATTCCATTACCCCACAAGACATCCTGGAGAAACTTGAGAACCTCGAGGAAAGAAAGAAGAGGAAGTATGAAACACCAGTTGCACTCGCTTCCCGAAACAGTGACAGGAATTTTGGAGGAGACAAGAAGATTTGTACCAACCCAACTTCCACCCATCAGATTAGTACCCATAATAATAGAGCATCATGTCGTAGGCGAATCTACTACTGTAGACATTGCGACAACAACCATCCAACTGGGACAGATTGTTAGGGGAACAAACTAACATGCAGGAATTGTGGCAAGCTGGGCCACCGAAGGCTCAATGTAGGTTGAGAACTCAAGTGAACAACACTGGAAGGGACCACAACAATAACGGGGATGACTATACCCAATGTAATGACGGGCAAGGTGGAAATGGCCTCAATACCCAAACTTATGGAAGTAATGCTACAACTACAACGGCACCAATAGTCATAGGACGCAGCGCAGCTGGGACTATCGATGCCATGAATCAAAATCAAGCGGAGCAAGCCAACACAGTGACTGTTACACCCCTGTCCATCATAAACATAACCATGAGACCTTAAGTGTCGACACCCCTGTACCGTAGTGACCCACACATGCATAAGTAGTACTCCATAGCCTTATATAACCCCATGACCGCATCACCTCGGTGTATGACGATCAAACACGGGGGCCGGGTATGTAATCTCGTAGGATTAGCACCAGAGGAGGTTCGCATGAAAGCGCCTCCGGCCCTAGTCTCCACGCACATCATTTGTACATCGCCCGATTTATATTATAGTTCATTATTCAACCGTCATTCCAGAATCGTGTCATTTGATTCAAAGATTATATCATAACCGCATATTTTACAAACGGGATATTCAAAACAAATTCTCAAAATAATGAATCTCAAATGTGTGGTCAATCCATAAAATATTCCAAGTTTCATGTGATATAGCAAGATTTTAGTTCGGAAGCAAGGCACGCCAAATTCACATTTTGACAGTAAGGTGTTGTACGTATGAACTTACCGAAACAAGTAGAGTGGTGCATGTGCGACATTAGGAGTCCTAGTACTCATACTCGATAACCTCGTCTCCTACTAATTGGGTGTCTACGAACACGCAAATTAACCTTAATTAATACAACATTTAGATCATGCTTTATATGCAATGCATGCCCCCGATTAGTTTTCCCAACACAATTTTATCCATACTATTCTTTATAATAACTCGTTTATTAATTATAGGTCATAGTGTGTTAGAGAAAAATCTAGTAAGATGAATAACACAAGTTTTGACTATTTAATAACAAACTATGGTTTGTCTAACAATTAACTCTTTTAGAAAGATAGTAATATTCAGAATTGCAATCTATCCTTTGTGCTAAAATAAAATTAATATTTATGTATAATTATAAAAGAGTGAAGTTTAGTTATGACAGCCACATTATTAACTTTAGAGAAAAAAAATCCATTAAGTAACCCAGAAAATATTAATTGCTTCCAGAATCAAGTTTAGATTTAGTGAAACAGTGTTATACACACATAATTATTACCATAGGTGGTAAAAGTTCATTTTATTCATTTTGTTTTTGTAAAGACCGATCGACTTAGTTATTTAGAAAAAAAATGGATTTATCGTAAAAATGTATGTAGCTATACGTAGGTGCACAAATATATTTATATAGACAACTAATACAAGTAAATAATTAGTTACAACCAACAATAAAATCATTACTAACAACTTATAAACAAAATCTGAAATTTCAGTCAATTCGGGTATTTTAACTGATAATAAAAGACACTAACCTCCCCTTACGTTTCAAAAACTACATGCACTACCCCACCATGTCATATAATCAAATATGACATGATTTATTAATGCCCCTAGATAACTACACCCAACTCCCCTCAAGTTTCAATTCATGCAACAGAACCCTTACTTGATTTTAAATTTTTCACTTATACCATCTTCTCCAATGCACAACGTGAATTATAGCTTTCAAAATCGAATTTTGACAAGGAGAAATGAACGGGGATAAGATTTAGAGCATACCCAACGGTTAAGGAATTGGGCGGGTCGAGCTTGCCGCTGGTGGGCTCGGCGGTGGTTCTCGTCGCCGAGGACTCCGACAATCTGGGCTCAGTTGGAGGCTCTCTCTAGCATCCTTGGACTCTCAGGAGGTGAATGGAAGCAATATTTGGGGGTGGGTACCACCGCAGCTCGACGGCAGAGCTTGTCGCCGGAAACAATGGAGGCGGCGGCGGTGTGGCTTGCAGCCACTGTTGTGGCTGCTGCTTCTCCTGGTTTTTTGAGCTCAACAAAGACAAAGGAGGGGGCGAGAGAGAGAGAGAGATTTAGAGAGGGGGAGATGGCCAGTGGGTGTCTCGGTGGTTGTTGTGGTCATTGTTAATGGCGTTTTTCGGCGGTGGTCGCTGTCGGCCTCCTCTGGTTGTGCTCCTGCTGCTGTTGCCGAAGCTGATGGGCAGAGAGGAGGGCAAGAAGATAGTAGAGAGATAGGGAGGTAGTGTTTGGGGTGATGGTTGCTTCGGTGGTGTTGGCGCTGGAGGTGTTGGTGGTCATGAATCAAAATCAAGCGGAGCAAGCCAACACAGTGACTGGTTCACCCTTGTCCATCCCACCTCAACGTTCGATTTAATTGAGGCGCCATTTTCCTTTATTTCGAATCCAAGTAGGAACCCTAGGAGTGGGATATCATCCGACCTGGTTCCATTTGATTTGGAAATCTATATGACATGAATAACCGGAGTATGTGTTTTCAATTGTATCTAGTTACAACGCCTTCATCTCGCATGTTTCACTTAGTCACAAAGTTTTGATATTGGGGAGATATTGCCTTACGCTTCGGGGACAAAGCTTTCTTTTAAGGGGGATATGATGAAATACCCTATTTTATTAATGGTGTGATTGTGCATTTTCTTTAAGTATTTCTTATGAAATATGGGGCTTAACCTCACATTACCATAAACTAAGGGGGAGTATTTGTCTTTTACATAAATTAGTACGTATATACACAGTATATATATACTAAATCTAATACGTGTATTTATACCCGTACACATACAGTACAATACATTGAGTATACACGTATAAAATACTTTATTATACCTAAAATAATAATAATAATAATAATAATAATAATAATAATAATAATAATAATAATAATAATAATAATAATAATAATAATAATAATAATAATAATAATAAAAAAAAACTATCTTGACAGTTTCCTCCACCCCCAACACCTTCACCATCCCCAAAACCTCTTCTCCCTCTCTCACGTGATCTCCTCTCCATCCTCCCTCTATTTATTTTCTTCTTATCCTTATTCTTCCTCCATCACCCGGCACCATCACCATCACCAGCCACACCTCCAACACAACCCACTATCTCCCTCTCTTCCCATAAATCAACAGCAATAGCAGCGGGAGAAGCTGCAAGAAGCAGCACCTCCACCACCAACACCTTCGGCGCCAAAACCACCGAAGCCACCATCACCCCCAAACACCACCTACCTATCTCTCTGCTCTCTACTTGCCCCTTCCCCCCCCCCCCTCTCTGACCATCAGCTTCGGCAACAGGAGCATGAGCACCACCGGAGGAGGCCGGTAGCGACCACCGCCGAAAAACGCCATCAACAACGACCACAACCACCACCGAGACACCCAATGCCCAGCTCCCTCTCTATAAATCTCTCTGTCTCTCGCCCCCTCCTCTGTCTGTGTCAAGCTGAAAAGTAGCAGAAGCACCGCCGCCACCTCCATTGTTTCCGGCGACAAGCTCCGCCGTCGAGCTATGGTGGTACCCACCCCGAAAGATTGCTTCCATTCACCTCCTGAGAGTCCAAGGAGGCTAGAGAGCACCTCCAACTAAGCCCAGATTGCCGGAGTCCCCGGCGACGAGAACAACCGCTGACACACCAAATTCACATTTTGACAGTTAAGGTGTTGTACGTATGAACTTACCGAAACAAGTAGAGTGGTGCATGCGCGAAAAGAGGAGTCCTAGTACTCGTACTTGATAAACTCATCGCCTACAAATTGGTTGTCTACAAATACGCAAATTAATCCTAATTAATACAACATTTAGATCATGCTTTATATGCAATCCATGCCCCCGATTAGTTTTCCCAACCCAATTTCAACCATAATATTCTTTAGAATAACTCGTTTATTAATTATAGGCCATAGTGTTTTAGAGAACAATCTAGTAAGATGAATAACACAAGTTTTGACTATTTAGTAACATACTAGGGTTTGTCTAACAATTATCTTCTTTAGAAAGATAGTAATATTAAGAATTGCAATCTATCATTTGTGCTCAAAGAAATTTAATATTTAAGTATAATTATAAAAGAGTGAAGTTTAGTTATGACAACCACATCATTAAGTTTAGAGGGAAAAAATCAATTAAGTAACCCTGAAAATATTAATTGCTTCATGAATCAAGTTTACACTAGGGCCGGCAAAATGGGTATTGACACGACAACCCGACACGAACACGACACGAAGTTATAGGGTTTGGGTTTAGTCATATGGGTCTGGGTCATAAACGGATCGACACGATTAGACACGACGTTTAACGGGTCGGGTGTGGGTTGACTAACGAAACCCATTTACAATCCACGTAACCCGCACTTTTTAAACAAGTCACCCGAACAGTTAAACCCAACACGACACATTTTAACCAGGGGCGGACGCAGGAATCTTCATCAGGGGGGCACAATTTATACTTACGTAGTAAAAAAATTGATGCATGCCTAAATCTACATATAGTGAGAGCTTTGTGCCTAAATTGTTATGCAGTGCGAATTTTGGGCCTATATCATAAATATTTGTGTTTATATTATGGGGTACTTAATTTATTTCAACAGAAAATGGGGTACTTTGTGAAATTTTTAAGAGGGGCATAAATGAAAAAAAATGACAAAAACTGAAAAATTGTAGTAGAGAAAAAAAATCAGGGTCAAATGTGCATCCGCCCACGGTTTTAACCAATATTTAAATACATAATAACCTAATTTTTGGAATAGGTGCCCTATAGGAAATCTATATTTTGTATGAACAATGTTATGGCTAGAATATTCATTTATTAATTATTGTGATATTTAATACAATGAAGTCCTTAGATACAATGTGTTGTTTATCTTAAAATTCCCTAGTCCATTATATAGGTTAACAGGACGATCAAATATAGACTAGCATGTGTGTAGATTGATATGGAGATATCAAGTCTAACACATGGGTATGCATTAGGAGTAATGGCATACTGGATTGACCCACGACGAGAGGGATACATTAGATTATGTCAAAGTCACAATCGCTTCTCTTAGTGCTAATATAATTGCAATCCTTAGACTTGAAGTCACAATATACTCTAGTTGTGAAATATTAGGCTTTGATGTTATCCGACGTTGCGCCATACTGGGCAACTATAAAGATAGCTACTGGGCATAATAGGAAGCAAGCTTAGAGATCGTAGTGATGTAGAGAGGATTTGTCCCTCCCACACAATGGGAGCAAATATCCATGGCCACTCGAGGGATGGTGCTTATTGAATATCTGACCAGACTCAGTTAAATCAATATGGAGTTATCTGCTTGCATAAGCACAATCCCAGGATCGAGGAACTATGGATTGGATATACGATTGTAACTATTTATGTCTCGTGTCCAATCCGGATATGGAGACAAAGGGATAATGCAATATGTGATATTGGGCACAAGGTTTGTCGTGATCACTGACTTATTTTTATTAGTTTGGTTGCATGGATGTGTTGCTAGACACTGATCCATGTTAATAATTAGTTACTACCAACTAAGTAGAAACCTATGGGGTAACACGTCAAATAGATTTGAACTAGATTTGGGATTAATTAATGTGATTAATTAATGATAAGGATCACTTTGCAATACCTTGCAAACTTAGTAGGACCAATATGCAAGGAAGGGACTAATCTAAATTCATGTAGGGTTAGGAAGGGCCTTTATGTAGCTAACAAGGAGTTGTTGGACTATATAATGGATGCTCTGGATTCCTTCCCACAAATAATGCGCTTAACAGAAGTGAGTGGGAGAGAAATAGAAAGAGAGAGCAAGACGAGCTAGAGGCCGAAGCCCCTAGCCGTCCGCCCCTACCCGTTGGCCACAAAGAGAGGGTCGAACCTCTCTTTGTTCCTCGTTGCTTGATTCGTTCTTCCCTCTTCCTCCGGTCCAAGCTAGCACTAGGAGAAGGAAGATCTAGATCTCACTTCTAGACGTGTATCAACCGTAACGACGAGAAAATTATTCTTCGTGTGATCTCCCGAACCAAAAGGTACACATCTTCTATGTCCCTCATCATGTTATGCATGTCTCTTCCTGTGATCCTTGGTGGGCTTTGAGTAGGATTTAAATTTTTGTTATTCCGCTGCGTTACCTACGTCAAAACCCAACAATGGTATCAGAGTCACAGGTCGTAGTTCATAACATGATTTTATGTGTTACAATTTCAGTTTATACACTGTTATATTCATATTACGCGAAAACTGAAATTAATTGGCATAGTAGATGCAAATTGAATTTGATTCAATTCTAATTTAACATTGGATGTGTAACTTGGTTAGTTTAATCACATGTGATCCATTGGGTTCTTGAAAATTAGGGTTCATGGGCACATAATTGGAAAAGGGGTTTTTCAATTATGGAAACAATTATATGGAAACAACCAAGCTTGGGCAACAAGGAAGGAAGGGGAAGGAGACAAGGGCCGAAACCCTAGCCGTCCGCCCACCTCTTCCTTGCGCGCCAAGCAAGGCCGCGGGTCACCAAGGGGCGGCCGTCCAAGGGCCGGGCCAAGGTGGCAGGCGCCGGTTCTTGGGGTTCGGCCTATGCCTAGGTTGGACCCCTTGGACCGTTGTAACCCTAATTACCCAATTCAACTAAAATTGAACAAGCGCGTTAAAAATTGGTTTTAATTGTAATGTGATTTGTTGCATGGTGGATGGATATGGCCTAGAATGTGGATGTTTTCTGTTTTTTAAGGTTTGTTTTACGGCCTGCGAGCTGATCAATTTAATGTAATAGTTAGTTTAATTTTACGGCCTGCGAGCTGATCATCTTCCTCAATATGTGAGGCTTTATTATTTTATATTCTAGATGTTAGGCTAGAATTAGAAATATTTAGATGATATCCAAGAGCATGGAGGAAAGACCGGAGAACCAATAAGTCAAAAGACGAATAAGACTCCCAACCCTTGGCGCGCGGCTATGGTGGAGAACATGGAGATGAGCTTGTCACTTTAGGGAAAATAGATATTATCATTGACTTGGTAATATCTTAGTCTAGGGGCCATATCCATGCCACGTTTCTCTTTTGTGGATGTTTATTATTTATGTCTTGTTATTTATATTTGTGTGCATGGCGATACTAGCAAAACGCTAACAAGATAATAATAATAAAATATGGTATTTTATTGTGTATTTCCCAATCCAAATAAGTAGATCATGTTGATGGGGTCAACCAAACAAATAATGACTATTAAATCCCTCAAATAGAATATTGCGTTTTGCCTTCTCTTGCCTAAACACCCTTCATGATCAGGGTCTATTTAAGTCGGGCTTTCCAAAGCAAGGCTATTTTAATTCACCACGATGTGTTGCGGACGACACAAGCTAGTAATGTGTGTATGTTGAAGCAAGAGGTTGGACGCAATTGGGTAAGAATCAATTGGATTGATGAACGTATAGGCATGACAATTAGGCGTTATCTAAAGGATAAAGAATAATGAGTTATTCACCTAATTGGACCACGATTTTCATGGGATGCAATTGGAATGGTTCCTACCTAAATAACCAATTCTTGGGTGACTTGCCAAAAGCAAGCTCAAGAAGAAGTGAAATATGGATCTTGGACCTACTAGAAAATATACATGATATTTTCCGCATTAATGGTGAGGGCTATTAATCCGAGAAAAATAGTGGGAGCTACATTTAATGACCTAGCCATTATTGAATATAGTTAAATTGTTCAAAATACTAAAAATTGCATATTTCTCGTTTTGTAGAATTCCAAATGGCAAACAATAACGCATCGACTTCATCCCTGCGATCTGTCCTTGAGAAGGAAAAACTGTCAAGAACAAATTTCCTTGACTGGTACAGAAACTTAAGGATTGTCCTTAAGCAAGAAAAGAAGTCGTACGTCTTGGACACTGCAATTCTAGGCCCACCCCAGGATGAGTCCATTCTAGCAGATGTAAGGGAACGTCAGAAACATATTGATGATTCTCGTGACGTGACTTGCCTCATGCTCTGCACCATGACCTCTAAGCTTCAGAAGCAACACGAGAACATGGAGGCCTATGATATGATCATACACTTGAAACAATTGTTTCAGGAACAGGCAAGGCATGAGCAGTATGATGTGTCCAAAGCATTGTTCAAGAGTAGTCCAGTTGGGCCTCATGTACTCCGAATGATCGGGTACATTGAGAACCTCGAGACACTGGGATTCCCACTCAGCCAAGATTTGGCTACTGATCTTGTCTTGCAATAGTTGCCTGACAGTTATAACCAGTTCATCATGAACTATAACATGAACGAGATCAGTAAGACTCCGCCAGACTTGTTGAACATGCTAAAGACAGCTGAACAGAGCATCAACAAAGGAAAGGGAAAAGCCATAAAGATGGTGCATAAAAGGAAGGGAAAAGGAGTTGCCTCTACTTCCAAAGGAAAGCGCAAGAACGTTGCAAAATCCAAGGAAACCCTAAAGCCTAGTGGGGGCGTGGCTAAAGGTGAATGTCACTACTGTAGCCAGCTAGGTCACTGGAGGAGGAATTTCCCTAAAAACATGGAGGATAAGAAGCTTGGAATAGTGATTCCACCACCACCAGGTATTTATGTTATAGACGTCAATCTTTCTATTTCTTCATCTTGGGTATTGGATACTGGATGTGGTTCTCACATTTGTCGAAATGTGCAGGATTTGAAAAGAAGTAGAAGATTGGCTAAAGGGGAGATAGATCTGCGTGTCGGGAATGCAGCAAGAGTTGCTGCATTAGCTGTAGGCGTTTATGAGCTATCTTAGCCTTCTGGACTTATTTTAGAATGAGACAATTGCTTTTATGTGCCTGCTATGAGGAGAAACATTATTTCCATTTCTTGTTTGGACGAGAAGGGTTTTTCTATTTCAATAAAGGACAAGTGTTGCTCCATTTATTTTGATAGTATGCACTATTGTAGTGCGCATTTGTTTAATGGATTGTATATCCTTTATCTAAATAATCCAATCTATAACATAAATACTAAAAGGATTAAAACTAATGATTTAAATCGTACATATCTATGGCACTGTCGTTTAATGAAAAACGCGTATCTAGACTCCATAAGGATGGGCTTCTAGACTCATTTGATTTGGAATAATATGAGACATGCGAATCTTGTTTATTAGGAAAATGACAATGTCCCCTTTCAATAAGAAAGGTGAGAGGACTAGTGAGTTCCTGGAACTCATACATACCGATGTATGTGGACCGTTCCCCACGCCTGCCAGAGGTGGTTACACCTACTTCATTATGTTTACTGATGATTTCAGTAGATATGGATTTGTATACCTTATGAAGGCCAAATCTGAATCCTTTGAATTGTTCAAAGAATTCAAGAATGAAGTAGAAAAGCAACTTGGTAAAAGTATTAAGGCTCTACGATCGGATCGTGGAGGAGAATACTTGATCCAAGAGTTTGATGAGTATCTTAGAGAGTGTGGGATAGTATCGCACCTCACTCCACCCGGAACGCCACAATGGAATGGCGTGTCCGATAGGAGGAATCGCACACTATTGGATATGGTGCGATCTATGATGTCTCAAACGGATCTTCCAATATCATTTTGGGGACATGCTCTAATGACGGCAACTATTACCACTAACCGTGTTCCATCCAAATTGGTCATGAAGACACCATATGGGATATGGAGTGGGAAGCGTCCTATAGTGTGGTTTATGAATATTTGGGGCTACGATGTTTATGTAAAGCGTTTACAAACAAAAAAATATCGGGCCCAAAGCGATAAGTGTAAATTTGTGGGATATCCTAAGGAAACGAACGGATATTATTTCTACAATCCAACCGAGAACAAAGTGTTTGTAGCTCGGACCGGCGTGTTTCTAGAAAGAGAGTTTGTCTCTAAAGAAGCAAGTGGGAGGGCTGTAGAACTTTAAGAAATTCAAGAACCACAAATCGCTGAATCGATGATGGAACATGAGCGGGAACCGCAAGATATTGGGGAAGAACTTGTTCAGGTGACACAGGAACTCCGTAGGTCAGGAAGAGTACGCCATGAGCCAGAGAGGTACTGACTTCTTGTAACTGAGCCCGATGATGTACCACTCATTGATGATGAGCTTGCAACCTACGGGGAGGCCATGAAAGGCCCAGAATCCAAGAAGTGGCTAGAAGCCATGATATTCGAAATGGATTCCATGTACACCAACAAAGTATGGAATTTGGTGGAACCACCTGAAGGAGCTCGGCCCATAGGGTGCAAATGGGTATTCAAGAAGAAGACCGACATGGATGGCAAAGTAGTTGCCTATAAGGGGCGATTCATGGCTAAAGGGTATAGATAGATTTATGGTATTGACTATGATGGGACCTTTTCCCAGTCGCCATGACTAAATCCATTCGAATCCTACTTGCTATTGCAGCATAATATGACTATGAGATTTGGCAAATTGATGTCAAAACAGCGTTCCTTTATGGGAACCTCCTAGAGGATTTGTATATGACACAACCGGTGGGTTTTGAGGATCCAGAGAATGCCAATAAAGTATGTAAGCTACAAAGATCCATTTATGGATTAAAGCAAGCTTCTAGGAGTTGGAATCGACGTTTTGATGAAGCAGTCAAAGAGTTTGGCTTCATCAAGAACGTTTTTAATATGCCACTTAAAAATCTTACTAGGAAGCCTTACTGACAAGAACCATACTTAGCCATGTGCTTACAAGAAGGTTAGTGGGAGCTCTGTAGTGTTTCTGGTCTTGTATGTGGATGACATACTAATCATTGGAAACGATATTCCTACTTTGCAATCTGTTAAAGATTGGCTAGGAAAGTGTTTCGCAATGAAAGACTTAGGAGATGCAGCCTATATACTTGGTATAAAGATCTATAGGGATAGATCTAGAAAGCTGCTCGGCCTAAGTCAGAGTACATATATAGACAAGGTGTTGAAGAGGTTCAACATGAAAGATTCCACGAAGGGGTTCTTACCCATGTCGCATGGAGTCACTCTTTCTAAGACTGACTGTCCTTCCAATGAGATTGAGAAGGACCGCATGAGTAGGATACCTTATGCGTCGGCCATAGGATCCGTCATGTAAGCCATGTTTTGTACTAGACCAGACGTATCATACGCGTTGAGTATGGGAGAAGATATCAGTCCAATCCGGGTGTGAGTCACTGGATTGCTGTCAAGAACATCCTAAAGTACTTAAGAAGAACTAAGGATGCATTCTTGATATTCGGAGGTAAGGAGGAGCTAAGTGTAATAGGTTACACTGATTCAAGCTTCCAAACCGACAAAGATGACTACAGATCGTAGTGTGGATACGTGTTTTGCCTGAGTGAGGAGTTGTGAGCTGGAAGAGTTCCAAGCAAGGTACAGTTGCTGATTCTACAAGTGAAGTTGAGTACATTGTTGCTGTAGAAGCAGCAAAAGAGGCAGTTTGGATAAAGAAGTTTATCACTGAGCTCGGTGTGGTCCCTAGCATCAAGGCTCCCATAGAGTTTTTGACGCGGATCTACTAACGCGTTAAGCGCAAGTGTACAGTCAAGTAATATAATGGATTATTTTGGACTCCGAGTTATCGAACCCAAGGGAAGGATGTTTACTTTGCTCTAGATTTTAAAATTAAATTCAATTTACCTAAGTAACCGGTAAAAATGGTTGTGAATGGAGTGTTGTCACCCTCAATCAAGTGACTAGATCAAAAAGTAAAACTAACGCAAAAGAAATGATTTAAGATAAATCAATGGAGATGAGACTAGGCAATCTATAAATCACCTAGGGTCGTTTTGACAATTCTGGATTTCATGTTCTAACACGATGACTCTTAGTAACCTATGCTGGGTAATGGCACTGACAATTACCTCTCGGTCTCTTGTCGTTCTACACACCGGTACCGTTCTGTCCCTCTTAGGTCAACACTGTCTGCCGATACATTCTAGTAGGCTAACGATCATGCAAAGAATTACATCCTCTCAGACCATCACCAAATGTACACCTCACTATTTCCTACCTAATACACCCTATTCTATCCATTCCTACTCAACTAACCTCTCAGTCTAATCAATTAAGAATGATATTGTTTACTCATCCTAACTAGGGTAGAGTTGCTTTCACACACTCAGTAGTTAATTAGCAATTTCGGGTCATGACTCCTACGTTACTAAGGATTAAGCACAATAAACAAGATATCTAGGCTACCAAGATCATCATTAATCCTAGTTCATGATTGAATGAAGAAATAGATAATCAACGTCATACATCTTAGTCCTAACTTGTCAATGGAAGAACTCAACATGATGAAAACCAAAACAATCCTCATTAAATCATAGCCCTAGCATGAAAGTTCATCCAAAATCCGGAAAATATCATCAAAACATAAACCCTAGTCTCCCCATAGATGCCTAGGTATGAGTTTAGCTACTCATAACACAATTCAACATAATGTTTGAATAGTTCATACAAGAAAGTAGAGAGAAAATAGATCAAACGCTAGAAATCGTGATGTTCTTGCGATCCGGGTTCTTCTCCTTGCTTGATGATGTTTCCCAATGAAGTATCCTTGCTCTCCTCCTTCTTCGTGGCTCTCTCTATGTGTGAATGATGTGTTTTTCCGTCCCTAGGTCGTTCTTTAGTCCAAACCCGTACAAGTCTTCAGTAACTGCACAATAGCCCCCTGAAATCTGCTTCTGACTTCGTGGGGTCATATCTTCTTCGTCCGAACTCGGATTAAGCTCCGTGACCTATCGTTGGAAAGATCTTTGAGTCTTATTTCATTTTGCACAGGTATCACCCCCAAAGAAATTGTAGAACTTCGGATATGATCAATTTAGTGTAGACTATTCATCCAAGCTCCTCCAATTCGACTCTCTTCACTCCACTTGAGCACCCGTTGTTTTCGAAGTTCGTTCCATGCCTCCTATCAACCGATTAGCATCCGTTCCTGTCAAGACAACATGAAAAAAGATACCAAGCGATTTTATTTGACAAATAACAATGAAATATGCATAGAAAACGCCCAGACTAACAATATAGCACATGGTGAACAACAAGTGATAAAACGACTCATATTCTCTAACATTGGGCTCAAATCACTCTCCAAATACATATTGAAATGTGGTAAATGCTAATGAATTATAGCTCCTAAAAGGCGCTATCAAACTCCCCCACACTTACTCTCTTGCTCGTCTCGAGCAACCATGAAGCACACGATTCCCACACTTGAGACATTGCATACATACCACAACCAAACCAGTGCATACCCAACCGCCTTGCATATTTCACTTTTCGCTAGCCAACACGACTCACGACTCAATACACAAATACACGACTATGCAAACTACATGATATGTACAATGCAACTCAAGTATGTACAATGCAAGGAATTAAAGAATTTTTTTTTTCTTTTAGTTAGAGATTGGGCAATCTCGAAGAACAAACCGGATGTCATAAGGCTCTCATATCCCCTAAAAGATTATATAACTTCGGTGATCGGTAGAGCTTGCGGCCAGTTTCGTCAGACAGAACGGGCAGGAACACAAAATAAGTTGCTTCCGCACACTCATCAAACGTATCTGTAGAACTTACCATCCGAGCTATTTATCCATGGGTTAAATTGTTGACAGCTTAGGACGGTTAGGATAGGATATTTAGAAGCGCAGTCCTATACGTCATGATACATCTCACAAGAACCCATTCTCACACTCCCTCACCAAAATCCAAGGGATCCCACCAAATCTAACTACTCCGCTCATTCCCTCAATCTTGGTGCAACGCCGTTCTCGCGGCCACAAATGTGAAGAAGTTATCAAAACTCATAGCTCATCTCCTCGATCTTCATGAAGTTTAATTTCCGGCTCCCTATTCCATTTCACTTTCAAGTTCTGTTTTTTTATTTTTTTTTAATTTCAATTTCAAAAATAAGCACATGGAGCCACCAATGTAATTAATATGTAGATGTCGACACCCCCACACTCAATGTAAAGCATATCACGAACCTGATAGTCAATGTAACACGTGCTAATTCCCACCAATCCTCATCATCACCTAAGATATAGAGAATATAAATGAAGCACAAGCACGTCCTCCTATAAGATCAACAACCCCACCCCATATCGTGCGGAAAATTATCACGCACTACGGCAATCCACCTGTGATCGTGATGTATGGACACGACTCACCACCACACCGAAGTGTGCTGCCGTCTCTAACTCACCCTCACATCCCCTCAAAAGATGACGTGTAAGAGAAGCCACTCAAGATGTATAATATCAGCTCACCCTCAACGAGCCTCACTAACTCAACTCCCTCTATCATGACGCGTAGGAAGGGACCATTCTAACTAGTGATGAAAGTCACAAGGAATGGCTTCCTAGGCTAGAGGCTGTGAATAAAAGGGGTAAATGGATCAAATTGGGGTAACTAGTGGACTTAAGGGATGGAGACGGGACGTGAGGTCCCCATAAAAATCACTCGCACAGCTGTTCCGTTTCCACTACGAGGAGGGTTGACGACTACCTAAGTGACGGTGGTGTAGCGCTAGTAGGATAACTAGTCTGAGAGACAGCTACTCACAATTCTCGAGTGCATTGACCCTATAGCATTCACACTCCAGATTCTCACATCTACCTCATCTCAGATTTCCATACTAACTAGGGAATACTATCATTAAGCCCTCTCCACACTTACTCTCTTCAATTGCCTTTCTCAAAAAAAATCAATTTTTAGGATTTTATTGTTTTTTTAAAAAAAAAAAAAAACTATATGTAACTGGGAAACTCGATTAACCAACAAAATAAGGTAGGTGGACTCAATAAATAAAAGTGCAACAATATATATATATATATATATATATACAATGCATAAAATAAACATGCACATGCAAAACTAGCCGACTCGACAACTACATGCAAAACTGACTCAGTAAACTACATGTAACAAGGCTATGCAATGGCTAACTAGCGGATAGCTAAAAACTCCTCCTTACTTAAGCACTTCGTTGTCCTCAACAAAAAATTAAATGGAATCAAGAGGACTTGGCTGCTCAAGCGTACGGCCGGTGGGTCTAGTCGGAATGAGTCCTCCCTTTGTCCTCAGCTCGGACGTCGGGACTCGACTATGGGTATACATCTGACTGGTAATGGAACAATCCATCGTAGGTATGTAGGTGCTGCAACTGGACATTGGCCGCCACAGCCAAGTCCTGAATCCACCCACCCTGCTGGGCACAGTCATAGCTAAGTGACTCCATATCTCGGCCCAGCTGACGCTGACTACCACGGATGTGCTCAAAATGTCTCCTCTCCCTAGCTCTATCCTCATCATCTTGGAGTCTCTGAGACTCCATCATATGAATAAGCGTGTTGAGATGTCGCTCCATGTTGGAGCTCAAGCTACTCGCATGGTCTCCGCTAGGTTGTGGGTGTTCAACACGTATTTGGTTCTTGAGGGGTCAGGTATTCTCTCCCAAGTACGCGACGCATCCTTCTTCTTCTTGTCCTTAGAGTTATTTTCATACTCTACACCACTTAAATTAGCTTTGGCATCTTGTGCTAGCTTAAGGAGCAAGCACGTGTGCCCGGGAGATCTACGGTTATAGCGCTCAGTCCTCTCCATAAGAAAACGATAAATGAAGTACGGGACATTAATACGCTTACCCATCCACAAACAATAAGCCATCGTGCAAAGCTGGAAGGAGAACGTGGGTTGAGCGGTGACGCCATCAACCCAGTTCTCAAGAAGCTCACACAACCACCTCGCACGTGGGAACACGAGTTTCCTAGAAACATTCCACTCAGGTAAAGTGGGTCTCTCAGTCCATCCTGCTTCAGACACTCCCTCAAAACAAAAGGCACTCAATACCTCAACAACATCCACCCTTCTAATGGTCTCATGGTAGGTGCAAATCCCATTATTGAGAGGCTTGAAGGGCATGGCGGCCGCTATAGTCTCGGGCGTGATGACTATGTAGGCGCGCCGGCAATACACTTTCCTCTGATCATCTCCCCCTCCCTCCTCATAAAAACGAGCATTTACAAGAATTTCTCTTGCAAGAGAGGAGCTAGACTTCTTACAAATTTTAAACCACCTATCTATCCTATCATTCTTGAAGAGATCCTTAAGCTGTTTTGGCATTTTATCGCTTGGCGGGAAGGGTTTTTCAGGAGTCCCTACCCTCTTCAAGAATGCGTCAGTGCAATATGCCTTATGGGATTCGCACTAACGAACCTGAAGCTGCAGAATTTGGTACTGCAGATAGCAGCGAGGTCAACATCCTTTGCAGCCTTACCCCTCAACCCAATCTGTGGAAGTGGAGGCATATCCTGGTTCAACTCATAACGAATTGGAGACGGAGGCACCTGACGGCGGTTTCCAGAAACGTCTCCCTTGTCCACATTCTCCTCATCACTCATAACTAGATCCTCCTTAGGATTAAATATGGGGTGATCATCAACAACTATACGCCGTCTCCTCTTAGCACTTCCCGATATATACATAATGATAGAGAAAAGAAAAGACAAGTGCATGTGAGGTCTAGAGTGAACTAAGAAAGTATCCAAAAATCCAAGTAGGAGCAAGTAAAAATTTCCAAGCAAATAAGGCCCTAAGAGTGCGTAAGCAAGAAGTTAAAGCGAGAGAAAGATTTCGGTACCTACGGTCCCGGAGTACCATTCTTACGTGACCGTTATCGCAAAAATTGGTCAAGAATGGACCGATTGGTCGACCAATTTCTCGAAAACTTGAGAAATGTGAAGCAAGACTACCTCCTTGTGCTCCTCGGTGTCCCCGCCGGAAGTCTCTTCTTGAGCTAAGGCCGAATCCCCCTCCAAGTCGATGAATCGGAATTTTTTTGTTCTTGGAGCTCTTCCTCATTGAATTCCCCCACACTCAAACTGTTGGCTATCTCTCAAAAACCCAAGAGTTAATGTTGTTGTTGGGTTTGCAAGGAGGAAAACCCAACAAACATTTTTCAATTTGGTTGATTTTTGGATGTTGGGTGTATGGGTGTTCTTGAGGGTTTGGAGGAAGTAGATGAAGAAAAGATGAGTTTTGATTCGAATTGGGGGTCTTGGGACACTTCATGGCGTTTTTAGGCTTTAAACACCCCCCAAAGTACCAAAACTACCCCCCATAAGTGAGCAACCCGGACGATTTCGGCCCGAAATGGATGCCGAAATCGCTGGGCGATTTGAAAACAGTTCGTCCGTTTGATTTTGGCCCGAAATCACTGAACTTTGCCCACTTTGTTTTTGCTCTAGTTTCTTCATCCAGTATCCGATTCGCGCGACTCTTACACTGATGGACTCCATATTCGACGAGGAATCCATTTTTGACTAGAAAATTCCCCAATCCAGGGAATTTTTCATTTCTTCTCAAATTTTCTTTGCTTGTGCAAGAATATCACCTCCAAAAGCTCTTGAAATTTCTCCCCACTCCCCATTCCAATGCGTGCAAGCCCGATACTCCAACTCGCTACCAGGTTCCTCGCGACTAATTGGCTACTCCTCGACCTCGAGTAGCTCCTCTATCATGAAAAATCCTTTCGGTTAGCTCGTTGTTCCTCGTTTTTCGTGCGAAATTGTACACATGCATCAAGAAAGGGAATCCGGAGAGTTCTTCGATACCTGTCTCATGTACACTCATTGAAAATATTAAACCACTCTATCTCAACCCTCAAAATCAAGTATGACTATCAAAAATAAAATACGGAAAGCAAATAACAACTAACTACATTGGGTTGCCTCCCAATCAGCGCTTGTAATTTAAGTCGACGGCCCGACCCAGTTACCTCAAAGCCCCTGCACAGGTGGCTTGGCACCCCGTTCCTTCTCTTCCAACTTCCTCTGCTGGATCCTCAACACAACACGATGAAATTTAACTTTTGAATTTGGTGGCTCAACACGAACCACCTCAGAACTCTTGTGCACTGATTGCACGGCCACTGGCACTTGTGTCTTATCTTGATATTGTTGTGGAGTCTTCTTAGAAACCCGGAAGGTCTCCCATGCATTATTGATCCCCATGATCAATTCTACGTTCTCAACATCAATGAGAGTCCGACCGGTAGCCAGAAAGGGCCTACCCAGGATGATCGGAACATCTCCCACAAGCATCTCAAGAATAAAAAAAATATGCAGTGATGCTAGAATTCCCCACCTTTACCAACACATCTTCCACCACACCATATGCTCTCATGCAAGACTTGTCACCAAACTGAAGGTTGATCCATGTGGAACGAGCTTCTACTCCCAGCTTTTGAAAGACTGAAAGGGGCATTAAGTTGACACTAGCCCCCAAATCACATATGGCATGTCCTGTGTAGGCTCCTCCAAAGTTAGCTTCTATCACAAAACTTCCAGGATCCTTATGTTTCTGAGGCAAACCCTGCATCACGCATGAGCTCACCTGCTCGGTCAAATCAACTGTCAGAAAGTCTGGCACCGCCCTCTTTCCTGAAATTGCATCCTTCATATACTTTGCACATTTTGGCATCATCTTGACTACCTCAATAAATGGAACGTTAATGTGCAATTTTGAGAAAATGGACAAGAACCTATTGTACTCCTCAGAGTCATCTTTCTTATTTCTTGCTTTAAGAGGATACAGAATATTCTTAGACATAGAAGGTGGTGGTGTTACCTCATCATCAATATGTAGAGTCACGCCCTTTGATTGGGGGATCATGACAGGGGTCTTGTCAAAGACCTTATGCTCCCTAGCCTTTGAGGCTTCAGCTCTGGCATGGCTCGGATATGGTGGATCATCAAGAACAATCCCACTGCGAGTAGTGATGGCGTTCACCTGGCGCACATTCTCAGTATTTGACGGTAAGGATCCTAGTGCTCTAGAGGAGAGTTGAGTGGCGATCTGTCCTACCTGCACCTCCAGGTTATGAAGTGAGGTCTTCATGATGTTCAAATCAACTGTCAATGTCTCCACCTGAGAAGTGAAGGTATTCACGTTCTTTCCCATCTGATACATCATGTTCTTGAGATCTGTCATCTCTATATTCTGACCCGCAACTAATGGTGGTGGCGCCTGAGCAGCTGCCACAGCTGGCCTGTGCTGAAATCCGGGTGCATATGAAGCTCCCGCTTGATCTCCATACCTGAATCCTGGATGATTTCTGGTCCCTGGCCTGTAGTTCCCCTTATTACAGTTGCGCTGTCCCTGTGCCCCCACATAGTTGACGTCCTCATTAGCAGCTTGAGTCAAAGCTGCATCGAAATCCTGCTCCTCTACTACAGACACTGTCTTCTTATCCAGATACACATGCCTTGCCATATCAGACACCATCTTTGTTATCCCATCTTTCCACTCATCGTTCTTTGGCTCGGGTAACTTGGACAACCTCCTAAAGTCATAGAATTGAGCATCCTGTTTTTCAATTTTCTTCATCAAAGCATTGCTCCATCCTTGTCAACCCCGTACAAGAAGTTACCACCTGCTTCCGTGTTCAATTGATCCTGGTTGGGACGCTCCAAGCCGTGATAGAAGACATGAAGGATCTTATAGTCGTCGAAGTTATGATTCGGACACTTGCGTATCGTCCTCATGAAACGGTCCCATGCTTCTACAACTGTCTCATCAGCATGCTGCTGAAAACCAAGAATCTCTTCCTGTAAGCCAATGACACGCTGCGCGGGGTAGAACTTGTTCATGAACTCGTCAACACATTGCTACCATGTGGTGATCGATTCTGGCTCCCTGGACTCTATCCATTTCTCTACCGCTCCCTTCAGACAATACGGAAACAAAATCAGCTTCAAGTCTCCGGGGTCACATTCTTATACTTCACCATCTTGATGTAAGCCTCAAACTTCCCAATGAAGTCATTTGGGTCTTCATCCCTATTCCCATAGTACTGAAACTGATTTTGCACCGTCGTGATGGTGGATTACTTCAAATCAAAGTGGTCCGCCTGTATGTCTGGCACCACTATAGCTGGCTTGTGTCCTCGTTGAGTTGACTGAAAATTTTCAACCAAAGCTTGCCCCGACTTGTTGTAGGGTATCTTGTTCTGCTGCTCATCAAGTTTCTCCTGAAGTTCAGTCAACTTCTGATTCAGTTGAGCGTTAGTCAAGTGCTCACCCATTGCGATCTGTCTTGGACCTCTTCTCGGAGTTCTGAATATCTGTTCTGGGTCTTCAAATGTGGGCACAAGGTCTATAGAGATCCGCTGCATACACTGAGAACCTGAAACAAAATTCAGAAAACAAATCAGAAATCACAAAAATAATAAACAAAAAGAAAAAGGTAAATTAAACTAATTGCTAAACTAGAATAGTAACCAATGCCTTCCCCGGCAACGGCGCCAAAAATTTGACGCGGATCTACTAACGCGTTAAACGCAAGTGTACGGTCAAGTAATATAATGGAGTATTTTGGACTCCGAGTTGTCGAACCCAAGGGAAGGATGTTTACTTTGCTCTGTTGGGATAGATGCCCTAGAGGAAATCTAGTTTAGTATGAATTTGTATATGGCTAGAAAATTCATTTATTATTTATTGGGTATTTAATATAATGAAGTCCTTAGATTTACAATTGTGTTGTTTATATTAAATATCCCTAGTCAAGTATAATGATTAATGGGACAATCATCTATAGACTAGTATGGGGTTGGATTGATATGGAGATATCACGATCCAACACATAGGTGTGCATTACGGAATGTTGCACTGGATTGACCCATCTCCGAGAAGGCTACATACATGTTATGTTGAGTCACAAGTGCTTCTCGCGGTGCAATGGTATTGTCATCCTTAGACTTGAAGTCACTAGATATTCTAGTTGTGGATCATTGTGATCTTGGTAGCGTTAAACGCTACACCGTAACTGGGTAGTTATAAAGGCGTGTACTGGATACAATGAGAAGCAAGCTTAGAGATCGTAGTGGACGTAGAGAGGATTTGCCCCTCCCACATAACGGGAGCAAATATCCTAGGCCACTCGAGGGATAGTGCTTATAGAATGTCTGGCCAGACTCAAATAAATCAATATAGGATATTGATGTTATTTGCACGAATAAGGCTATTCCCATAGATCGAGAAACTATGGATTGGATATACGAGTGTGACTTGTATGTCTCGTGTCCAATCCGGATATGGAGGCAAAGGGATGAGACAAATACTTGTACACAGGTTGTCAAGATGACTATTCTATTAGTTGGCTAGAATGGATGTTTTGCTAGAAACCGCTCCATATTAGCAAATAGTTGCTACCAACTAGATAGAACCTATGGGGTCACACGCTATATAGAGTTGAACTAGATTTGGGAATTAATTAATTGGATTAATTAATTAGAAGGATCACTTTGCAAAACCTTGCAAACTTAGTAGGGACTAATTTGCAAGGAAGGGACTAAATTGAATTCTAGTTGGACTAGAATAAGTCCTTTAGGTAGTTAACAAGGAGTTGTTGGACTATATAAAGGACCCTCCTTCCTTCCTTCCTTATAACTTATGCTCATTAGTGAACATAACAAGAGTGGGAGAGAACAAAGGAGAGAGAGCAAGCAACAAGGAGGCTGAACCCGACCCCCTTGCCGCCGCCCTCACCCCGTCGGCCAAAAGAGGGCCGAAGCCCCTCTTTTGTCTCGTTTTGCGTGATTCCTTCATCCTCTTCCTAATCCGGGCTAGCACCAAGGAGTTTGGGAGATCTAGGATCAACTCTAGGCGTGGATCAACTATAGAGAACGTGACATTATTCGCGTTTGAAGTCATCAAGGAGAACCCAAAGGTGTGTTTATGATTTCTTACCTTTACTATCGTTATGCATCTAGACTTGTGATCCTTGGAGGGTTTTGCATGGTTATTTGTTTGATTATGCTTCCGTTGCGCGATCCATGAATCAAAACCCTACAGTGGTATCAGAGCCACAGGTCATAGAGCATAAACGTAGTTTATGTGTTACATTCTAGTTGTTTTACACCTTAATTTGATTATTTATCGCGTAAAACAAGACAAATCAAGCATGGGATGCAATTTTTCAATAATTACTCATAACAAGATCCAAATTTTGCATTGGATGCATGAATTGGTGAGTTTGAGAAATTTTAGGATCTTAGATCTAGAGTTTGGGCATCCTTGGGGAAGAAGGAGTTCTCCCAAAACAAGGAAACAACCAAACTTGGGCTCCAAGCAAGGGAGTTGTTTTGGAAACAACCCCCAAGAGGAGGTTCGGCCCCCCTAGGGACCGCCCCCTTGCTTGCCGCCCTAAGGGGCCGGGCGGCCCTAACCCGCAGGCCTAGCTTGCGGGTTTTGGGCCGGGCCGGCCCTAGGGCCTTGTGGTTCACCTTAATGGGCCCGGGCAATTGGATTGTTGGGCCCATGGACCGTTTTAACCTTAGAAATCCTAAAATCAATTAAAATTGACCAAGCGCGTTAAAATTGGATTTTAACTGTTTATGTGCAAATCGCATGGTGATTGGATATGGCCTTAGGATGTGGTTTGATGTGGATGTTTAATTTTGTGGTTTGGTTTTACGGCCTGCGAGCTGATCAATTAATTGTAATAATTAATTAGGGTTTTATGGCCTGCGTGCCATTTTTTTTCTCAACTTGTGAGATTTATTTTATTTAGTATAGATGTTAGTTAGTGCTAGATAAAGTAGATTGTTAGCCAAGATTGGAGAAAAGAAGCCCAAAGCCAAAGAAGCCACAAAAGATGGAGCATGGAGCATGGAGCAATCCACAAGACTATGAAGGATGGACCAAAAGATCAAGACGCATGGAGATGTGTTTGCTTAGGGTTCATAGATAATTCCATTGGCTTGGAATTATCTTAGTCTAGAAAAGGCCATATCCACATCACGTTTAATTTCTGTTTTGTGGTTGTTTATTTATTGTCTTATTATTTGTGTGGGTGGTGTATGGATGATGCATGCAATTAGGATAATAAGATAATTAGACAACCCGGATCTATTATTTGGAGTTGTGCCCAAACTCAAATAGATAGATTAGTTGATATTGATCAACAAAACAATTAAAATTGAATTTAAAATCCCTCAAATTTTAAATATTGTGTTCTTGCCTTCTCGTTATTTAAACACTCATTATCATCATTATTTATCAAGTTCGTGCGTGCCAAAGCATGGCGACTTGGTTCATAATGATGGAATGCGATGGCACGTAACAATGTGCAATTGTTTAGATAAGAGGTTGAACACAACTAGGCTATTAATTTGATTAAGAAACCTAGAGCAAATCAATTGGGATTATCCATATGGATGGATAAATAAGGAGTTATTTTCCCGATTGAACCAAGAGTTGCATATGGGATGCAATTCGAATTGTTCCTACCTAAAGTAGTCAAATTATGGGTGACTTGCCAAAGCAAGCTCATAAGGAGATGAAAGATGGATCTTGGCCCACTAGAAAATATAAGGATATTTTCCGCATTAATATCTTGAGGGTTATTAATCTGTAGAAAAATAGTGGGAGCTATATTTAATAAACTAGCCATTATTAAATATAGTCAAAAATTCACAAATACTAAAACTTGCGTATTTTCCTTTTTGTAGAATTCCAAATGGCAAACAACTCATCGAGTTCACAACATTCCCTACGATCTGTCCTTGAGAAGGACAAGCTCTCTGGAACCAACTTTCTTGATTGGTACATAAACTTGAGAATTGTTCTCAAGCAAGAGAAGAAACTGTACGCAATAGAGGAGCATGTTCCAGAAGGTCCAGAGAACCAGACACCTGCTGCCTTAAAGGCGTATCAAAAGCGTGTTGATGACGCTAATGATGCGGCCTGCCTTATGCTTTGCACCATGACTTCTGAGCTTCAGAAGCAACACGAAAACATGAATGCTGTCGATATGATCGAACATCTAAAGCAGCTCTTCCAAGAGCAGGCGAGGGTAGAGAGGTATGAGGTCTCAAAGGCACTGTTCAAATGTCATCTGGCAGAAGGGAACCCGGTGGGACCCCATGTACTCCGAATGATCGGGTACTTTGAGAATCTCGCCCGGCTTGGGTTCCCGGTCGGCCAAGAGTTGGCAACCGATCTCGTGTTGCAATCGTTGCCCGAGAGTTATGGACAGTTCATTATGAACTATAACATGAACGAGATCGTTAAACCACTGCCAGATTTGCTCAACATGTTGAGGACGGCTGAACAGAGCATCAACAAGGGTAAGGGCAAGGCCATTATGATGGTGCAGAAAGGAAAGGGCAAAAGGTTTGCCTCTTCCTCCAAGGGCAAAGGCAAGTCAGTTGCCAAGTCCAAGGAACAAGCCCTTAAACCCGTTGGTGGCATTTCCAAGGTCGTGACTAAGGGTGAATGTCACTACTGTAGTCAACCTGGACACTGGAGGAGGAACTGCCCAAAATATCTGGAGGACAAGAGGCTTGGAATAGTGATTCCACCACCACCAGGTATTTTTGTTGTAGATGTCAATTTAACTGTCTCTACATCATGGGTATTAGATACTGGATGTGGATCTCATATTTGTCGAAATATGCAGGATCTAAAGAGAAGTAAAAGATTGGCTAAAGGGGAGGTAGATCTGCGCGTTGGGAATGGAGCAAAAGTTGCTGCGTTGGCCATAGGCGTGTGCGAGCTATCTCTGCCTTCAGGATTAGTTTTAGAATTAAATAATTGCTATTTTGTGCCTGCTATGAGCAGAAACATTATTTCTATTTCTTGTTTGGACAAGGAAGGTTTTATTATTTCAATAAAGAACAATTGTTGTTCATTTTATTTGAATAATATTCACTATTTTAGTGCGCAATTATTTAATGGACTTTATGTCCTTGATCTAAGCAATCCTGTCTACAACATTAATACCAAGCGGATTAAAATAAATGATTTAAATCCTGCTTATTTATGGCATTGTCGTTTAGGCCACATAAATGAGAAACGTGTATCTAGACTCCATAAGGATGGACTACTAGACTCATTTGATTTTGAATCATATGAGACATGTGAGGCTTGTTTATTGGGAAAAATGACAAAGTCCCCTTTCAATAAGAAAGGTGAGAGGACTAGTGAGCAATTGGCGCTCATACATACCGATGTGTGTGGGCCATTTGCCACGCCAGCCAGGGGTGGTTATGTCTACTTCATTACGTTTACTGATGATTACAGTAGATATGGATTTGTGTACCTCATGAGGGCAAAATCCGAATCCTTTGAAGTGTTCAAAGAATTCAAGAATGAAGTAGAGAAGCAACTTGGCAAAAGTATCAACGCTCTACGATCGGATCGTGGAGGAGAATACTTGAGCCAAGAGTTTGACGACTATCTTAGAGAGTGTGGGATCGTGTCCCAACTCACTCCACCCGGAACGCCACAATAGAATGGCGTGTCCGAGAGGAGGAATCGAACCCTATTGGATATGGTTCGATCTATGATGTGTCAAACCGATCTTCCATTGTCATTTTGGGGCTACGCTCTATTAAGTGCAGCTTTCACCATTAACCGTGTTCCATCTAAATCAGTCATGAAAACACCATATGAGATGTGGAGTGGGAGGCGTCCCACACTGTCGTTCATGAGGATTTGGGGATGCGATGTCTATGTAAAACGTTTACAATCAGACAAGCTAGGGCCTAAATCGGATAAGTGTAAATTTGTGGGGTACCCTAAGGAAACTAAGGGATACTACTTCTACAATCCAACCGAGAACAAAGTGTTTGTTGCTCGGACCGGCGTGTTTCTAGAAATAGAGTTTGTCTCTAAAGAAGCAAGTGGGAGGAATGTAGAACTTGAAGAAGTTCAAGAACCACAAATCACTGAACCGATTATGGAACAAGAACAGGAATCACAAGTAGTTGTGGAGCCACCTGTTCAGGTAACACAAGAGCTTCGTAGATCTAGTAGAGTGCGCCAGGAACCCGAGAGGTATGGACTTCTCGTAACCGATTCCGGTGACACGATGCTCATAGATGATGAGCCTAATACCTATGAGGAGGCCATGAATGGCCCAGACTCTCAGAAGTGGCTGGAAGCCATGAGATCCGAGATGGAATCCATGTATACCAACAAAGTATGGACTTTGGTGGAACCACCTGATGGGGCGCGGCCCATAGGGTGCAAGTGGGTCTTCAAGAAGATGATCGACATGGATGGTAATGTGATTACCTATAAGGGCCGATTGGTGGCTAAAGGATTCAGACAGATTCATGGTATTGACTATGATGAAACCTTTTCACCAGTCGCTATGACCAAATCCATCCGAATCCTACTTGCAATTGCAGCATACTATGACTATGAGATTTGGCAGATGGATGTCAAAACAGCATTCCTTTATGGGAATCTCCTCGAGGACGTGTATATGATACAGCCAGAGGGTTTTGAGGATCCAAAGCAAGCCAACAAAGTCTGTAAACTGCAACGATCCATTTATGGATTGAAGCAAGCTTCTAGGAGTTGGAATCGACGTTTTGATGAAGTGGTCAAAGAGTTTGGCTTCATCAGAAACGAAGATGAGTCTTGTGTCTACAAGAAGGTTAGTGGGAGCTCTGTAGCTTTTCTGGTCTTGTATGTGGATGACATACTACTCATTGGAAACGACATTCCCATGCTGCAATCTGTGAAAGATTGGCTAGGAAAGTGTTTCTCAATGAAGGACTTAGGGGAAGCAGTCTATATACTCGGTATAAAGATCTATAGAGATAGATCTAAGAGGTTTCTAGGCCTAAGTCAAAGTACATATATTGACAAGGTGTTGAAACGGTTCAACATGCAAGATTCCAAGAAGGGATTCTTGCCCATGTCACATGGAATCACTCTTTCGAAGAGTGGTTGTCCTTCCAATGGGATTGAGAAGGAACGCATGAGTGGGATTCCCTATGCCTCGGCCATATGATCTATCATGTACGCCATGTTATGTACTAGACCAGATGTGTCATATGCCTTGAGTATGACAAGCAGATACCAATCCAATCCGGGTGAGAGTCACTGGATTGCTGTCAAGAACATCCTAAAGTACTTGAGAAGAACTAAGGATGCCTTCTTGATATTTGGCGGTGAGGAAGAGTTGCGAGTAAGGGGTTACACTGATGCAAGCTTCCAAACCGACAGAGATGACTTTAGATCACAATCGGGATATGTGTTTTGCCTGAATGGAGCAGCGGTGAGCTGGAAGAGTTCCAAGCAAGAGACGGTAGCTGATTCTACAACAGAGGCTGAGTACATTGCTGCAAATGGCGCAGCAAAGGAGGCTGTTTGGATCAGAAAGTTTGTTTCTGAACTTGGTGTGGTCCCTAGCATTGCGGATCCAGTGGAGTTGTTCTGTGACCACACTGGGGCGATCGCGCAATCAAAGGAACCCAGATCGCACCAGAAGTCCAAGCATGTGCTGAGGAAGTTTCATCTGATTCGAGATATTATCGATAGAGGAGACGTTCGGATATGCAAGATTCCTGCAGATGATAATCTGTCAGACCCGCTTACAAAGCCTCTCACGCAGTGGAAGCATGAAGGACACACTAGGAGTATGGGCATACGAGATGCGCCAGATTGGCTCTAGTGCAAGTGGGAGACTGTTGGGATAGATGCCCTAGAGGCAATCTAGTTTAGTATGAATTTGTATATGGCTAGAAAATTCATTTATTATTTATTGGATATTTAATATAATGAAGTCCTTAGATTTACAATTGTGTTGTTTATCTTAAATATCCCTAGTCAAGTATAATGATTAATGGGACAATCATCTATAGACTAGTATGGGGTTGGATTGATATGGAGATATCACGATCCAACACATAGGTGTGCATTACGGAATGTTGCACTGGATTGACCCATCTCCGAGAAGGCTACATACATGTTATGTTGAGTCACAAGTGCTTCTCGCGGTGCAATGGTATTGTCATCCTTAGACTTGAAGTCACTAGATATTCTAGTTGTGGATCATTGTGATCTTGGTAGCGTTAAACGCTACACCGTAACTGGGTAGTTATAAAGGCGTGTACTGGATACAATGAGAAGCAAGCTTAGAGATCGTAGTGGACGTAGAGAGGATTTTCCCCTCCCACATAACGGGAGCAAATATCCTAGGCCACTCGAGGGATAGTGCTTATAGAATGTCTGGCCAGACTCAAATAAATCAATATAGGATATTGATGTTATTTGCACGAATAAGGCTATTCCCATAGATCGAGAAACTATGGATTGGATATACGAGTGTGACTTGTATGTCTCGTGTCCAATCCGGATATGGAGGCAAAGGGATGAGACAAATACTTGTACACAGGTTGTCAAGATGACTATTCTATTAGTTGGCTAGAATGGATGTTTTGCTAGAAACCGCTCCATATTAGCAAATAGTTGCTACCAACTAGATAGAACCTATGGGGTCACACGCTATATAGAGTTGAACTAGATTTGTGAATTAATTAATTGGATTAATTAATTAGAAGGATCACTTTGCAAAACCTTGCAAACTTAGTAGGGACTAATTTGCAAGGAAGGGACTAAATTGAATTCTAGTTGGACTAGAATAAGTCCTTTAGGTAGTTAACAAGGAGTTGTTGGACTATATAAAGGACCCTCCTTCCTTCCTTCCTTATAACTTATGCTCATTAGTGAACATAACAAGAGTGGGAGAGAACAAAGGAGAGAGAGCAAGCAACAAGGAGGCCGAACCCGACCCCCTTGCCGCCGCCCTCACCCCGTCGGCCAAAAGAGGGCCGAAGCCCCTCTTTTGTCTCGTTTTGCGTGATTCCTTCATCCTCTTCCTAATCCGGGCTAGCACCAAGGAGTTTGGGAGATCTAGGATCAACTCTAGGCGTGGATCAACTATAGAGAACGTGACATTATTCGCGTTTGAAGTCATCAAGGAGAACCCAAAGGTGTGTTTATGATTTCTTACCTTTACTATCGTTATGCATCTAGACTTGTGATCCTTGGAGGGTTTTGCATGGTTATTTGTTTGATTATGCTTCCGTTGCGCGATCCATGAATCAAAACCCTACATGCTCTAGATTTAACAATTAAATTCAATTTTCCTAAGTAACCGGTAAAAATGGTTGTGAATGGAGTGTTGTCACCCTCAATCAAGTGACTAGATCAACAAGTAAAACTAACGCAAAAGAAATGATTTAAGATAAATCAATGGAGATGAGACTAGGCAATCTATAGATCACCTAGGGTAGTTTTGACAATTCCGGATTTCATGTTCTAACACGATGACTCTTAGTAACCTATGCTGGGTAATGGCACTGATAATTACCGCTCGGTCTCTTGTCCTTCAACACACCGGTAGCATTCTGTCCCTCTCAGGTCAACATTGTCTACCGACACATTCTAGTAGGCTAACGATCATGCATAGAATAACGTCCTCTCAGACCATCACCATACGTACACCTCACTATCTCTTACCGAATCCACCCTCTTCTAGCCATTCCTAATCAACTAACCTCTCATTATAATCAATTAAGAATGATCTAGTTTACTCATACCAACTAGGGTAGAGTTGCTTTCACACACTCACTAGTTAATTAGCAATTTCGGGTCATGACTCCTACGTTACTAAGGATTAAGCACAATAAACAAGATATCTAGGCTACCAAGATCATCATTAAGACTATTTCATGATTGAATGAAGAAATATATAATCAACATCATACATCTTAGTTCTAACTTGTCAATGGAAGAACTCAACGTGATGAAAACCAAAATAATCCTCATTAAATCATAGCCCTAGCATGAAAGTTCATCCAAAATCCGGAAAATATCATCAAAACATAAAACCTAGGCTCCTCATAGATTCCTAGGTATGATTTTAGCTACTCATAACACATTTTAACATATTGTTTGAATAGTTCATACAAGAAAGTAGAGAGAAAATAGATCCAACGCTAGAAATCGTGATGTTCTTGCAATCCGGGCTCTTCTCCTTGCTTGATGATGTTTCCCAATGAAGTCTCCTTTCTCTCCTCCTTCTTCGTAGCTCTCTCTATGCGTGAATGATGTGTTTTTCCATCCCTAGGTCGTTCTTTAGTCCAAACCCGCACAAGTCTCAGTAATTGCACAATGGCCCCCTGAAATCTGCTCCTGACTTCGCCGGGTCATATCTTCTTCGTCCTATGACCTATCGTTGGAAAGATATTTGAGTCTACTTTCATTTGGCACTAGTCTCACCCCAAATTAATTTTATAACTCCGGATATGATTAATTTTGTGCACACTAGTCATCCAAGCTCCTCGAATTCGGCTTCTCTTCACACCACTTGAGCTCCTGTTGTTTCCAAAGTTCGTTCCATGCCTCCTATCAACCGATTAGAATCCGTTCCTTTCAAGACAACATGAACAAACATACCAAGCGATTACATTTGACAAATAACAATGAAATATGCATAGAAAAGGTCCGGACTAACAATATAGCACATGGTGAACAAAAAGTGATAAAACGACTCATATTCTCTAACATTGGGCTCAAATCAATCTCCAAATACATATTAACATGTGGTAAAGGCTAAATAGTTATAGATTCTAAAGGCACTATCAGTTGTACTCTGACAACTCTGGCGCGATCGCACAAATCAAGGAACCAAGATCACACCAGAAATCAAAGCATGTACTTAGGAGACTCCATCTTATTCATGATATGATCGATCGAGGAGATGTGAAGATGTGCAAGATTCTAACGGATGACAATCTTTCAGATCCGCTCACAAAACCATTTGCACGGCGAAAGCATGAAGGGCACGCAAGATCTATAGGCATATGAGATGCACCAGATTGGCTCTAGTGCAAGTGAGAGACTGTTGGAATAGGTGCCCTAGAGGCAATCTATATCTAGTATGAACAATGTTATGGCTAGAATATTCATTTTTTAATTATTGTGATATTTAATATAATGAAGTCCTTAGATACAATGTGTTGTTTATATTAAAATTCCCTAGTCTATTATATTGGTTAACATGACGATCAAATATAGACTAGAATGTATGTAGATTGATATGGAGTTATCAAGTCTAACACATCGGTATGCATTAGGAGTAATGGCATACTGGATTGACCCACGACGAGAAGGATACATTAGATTATGTCAAAGTCACAATCGCGTCTCGTAGTGCTAATATAATTGCAATCCTTAGACTTGAAGTCACTAGATATACTAGTTGTGAAATATCATGCTTTGATGTTATCCAACGTTGCGCCTTAACCAGGCAACTATAAAGATAGCTATCGGGCATAATAGGAAGCAAGCTTAGAGATCATATTGATGTAGAGAGGATTTTTCCCTCCCACATAATGGGAGAAAATATCATGGCCACTCGAGGGATGGTGCTTATTGAATGTCTGGCTAGACTCAGATAAATCAATATGGAGATATTGATGTTATCTGCTTGCATAAGCATAATCCCATGATCGAGGAACTATGGATTGGATATACGAGTGTCACTATTTATGTCTCGTGTCCAATCCGGATATGGAGACAAAGGGATAATGAAATTTTTGATATTGAGCACAAGGTTTGTCGGGATCACTTCATTTTATATTAGTTAGGTTGCATGGATTTGTTGCTAGACACCGCTTCATGTTAGTAATTAGTTACTACCAACTAAGTAGAAACCTATGGGGTCACACGTCAAATAGAGTTGAACTAGATTTGGGATTAATTAATATGATTTATTAATGAGAATGATCACTTTGCAACACCTTACAAACTTAGTAGGACTAATATGCCAGGAAGGGACTAATACAAATTCATGTAGGATTATGAAGGGCCTTTATGTAGTTAACAAGGAGTTGTTGGACTATATAAAGGATGCTCTAGCTTCCTTCCCACAACTAATGGTCATAACATAAGTGAGTGGGAGAGAAAGCGAAAGAGAGAGCAAAACAAGCTAGAGGCCGAAGCCCCCAGTCGTCCGCCCCTACCCGTTGGCCACAAAGAGAGGGCCGAACCTCTCTTTGTTCCTCGTTACTTGATTCGTTCTTCACTCTTACTCCGGTCCATGCTAGCACTAGGAGAAGGAAGATTTAGATCTCACCTCTAGACGTGGATCAACTGTAGAGACGAGGACATTATTCTTTGTGTGATGTCCCGAACCAAAAGGTACACATCTTCTATGTCCCTCATCATGTTATGTGTGACCCTTGGTGGGATTTGAGTAGGAATTAATTTTTTGTTATTCCGATGCGTTACCTACGTCAAAACCCAACACTAATATATGCTGTAATATATAACTAATATACTAGATATTTGAGCCCAACCCACTTAAAAGTTACCCTAATTTTTTCTCAAAAAATTTAGCGTAGTTATTCCTATAAAAAGTCTATCTCTGGTCTACAGATCTTCATCACCTCACAATCCTTTCTGTTTGCCCTTACTCACCTCCGCGCTCCGGGCTCCCATCGTTGCATATTGCGAGTTTGCGATTACAGCTTCATCCTTGCCTTAATGGAAGCCTTACTAAGAATAACCTTGTAGTTTATGCATTTAATGACCTCGCAACAGGCTAGTTCGGTAGGCTTTATGATGATCAAGAAATCATAATTTTTGCCGACACAACTTATTCGGATTGATTGTTTGTGTAAGTTCTTTATTACATAGTAATTTTTTGTGACTATGCAAATAAACGGGTTACACAATGGGTAACCAGTTTATTATTTAGGTCGGGTTTGGGTCCTTATTACAGAACACGTGTAATATATGGGTCGGGTTTGGGTTGACCCCATATGGGTCTCGACACGAATATGACCCGACACGAACACGACCCGTGACATGAATTGCCGCCCCTAGTTTACACATATAATTATTATCGTAGGTGTTAAAAGTTCATTTCATTCATTTTGTTTTTGTAAAGACCGATCGACTTAGTTATTTAGAAAAACAAACATTTTGAATTTATCTTAAAACTAATACAAGTAAATAATTAGAAAACTAATACAAGTAAATAATTAGTTACAACTAACAATAAAAACATTGATAATAATTTAGAAACAAAATCAAAAATTTCAGTCAATTCAGGTATTTTAACTGATAATAAAAGACACTGACCTCCCCTTACGTTTTTTGAAACTACAAGCACTACCCCAGGATGACATATAATCAAATAGGACATGATTCATAATGCCCCTGGATAACTACACCCAACTCCCCTCAAGTTTCAATTCATGCAACAAAACCCCTACTTGATTTTAAACTTTTCACTTATACGATCTTCTCCAATACACAATGTGAATTATAGCTTTCAAAATAGAATTTTGACAAGGATAAATGAATAGGGATAAGATTTAGAGCATACCCTCGCCAAGAATGGCGAAAAACAGTCGAGGAATTGGACGGGTCGAGCTTGCTGCCGGTGGGCTTGGCGGTGGTTCTCGTTGCCGGGACTCCGAAAATCTAGGCTCACTTGGACACACTCTCTAGCCTCCTTAGACTCTCAGGAGGTGAATGGAAGCAATCTTTGGGGGTGGGTACCACCGTAGCTCGACGACGGAGCTTGTCGCCGGAAACAATGGAGGTGGCGGCGCTGTGGCTTGCAGCCACTGTTGTGGCTGCTGCTTCTGCTGCTTTTCAGCTCGATAGAGACAGAGGAGGGGGCGAAAGAGAGATATTTAGAGAGAGGGAGCTGGGAAGTGGGTTTCTTGGTGGTGGTTGTGTGTTTGATTGTCATACACCGAGGTGATACGGTCACGGGGTTATATAAGGCGTGAAAACTATGGAGTACTACTTATGCCTGTGTGGGTCACTACAGTGTAGGGGTGTCGACACTTAAGGTCTCATAGTTTTGTTATTGAGCGGGGATTGACGTAGGGGCTCCCATAACGCTCGTGTGAATTGGGATGTGTGATATCCCAAGAGGCACCCTATTGTGATTTATTGCATCGTGACCTCTCTGTGGACGTCGTTATCCGCTGGTCTCTTATACGTCCAGCTGAACTATGATTAAATTGTGGAATCAGTTATTATTACAGTTCATGTGGGTTTACTCCAGATACTTGTTGATTATATAATTGTTGAGCCAAAACTCGTTTTACATGTTGTGTGTGTTCCTTACTCAGTTTTTACTGACTTCAAAATATTTTTCTGCGGTCGGCTTTCGCCATTTCAAAACCCTCAGGTTAGCGATGAGGTGGGGGCATTCACGACACTGCTGGACAGGAGGCTTGATACTTAGAACATCGATCACATAGAATATCACTGAAAAATGTATTCCTAGCTAGTCTAATGCTATCACTATTTGTATTGAAATTGTAATAAGTTATATGTTGTCGATGGTTGCACTAGCTATGAACCGACGATCCTTATCCGTTCCCAATGAGGCTCATCACCTCGGGCGGAGAAATCTTTCCAAATGTACGGTTCGGCCGGCCGTGCAATTTGGGGGTGTTGCAGTAGGATTAGGATTATCTGAACCTTGCTTAACTTTGATGTTATTTGGTGTCTTTCAGTAATTTAATTAGTTGGATTTATTTTGGCTATCATGTGTTATGAGTTACTACACCTTTTGCTAATGAGTATTTATTTTGCAGAAATATAGTACCAAACAAATTGTGATTTTGTCTTTCATCGACGGGGAGATTGTAAGTTCAACTCAGTTTTAAAGGCTTGAAATAGCTTTAAGGCCTTGAAACAGCCTTGAAACTGACTATGCTTTATATGCATGAACTTATGGGGAGTTTTTGATCTTGATTAAACTCCTAAACCCCTGTGCTTGATCAGTTGTTACTTGATGATGAAAGACAAAGTATTTTGACACTTTAAACAGTATCTAATCCATCTGTTTGACTTAGTTTTGCAGGGAAATTTTATTTCCTATTTTACAGAATCTATTTCCTAACCTAAGTTTTGAAGGAAAGGAAACTCTGTGTTGATTTGATTATGTGATCAATTATGCTGTGTTTGGAAGTTTCCCAACATGTGTTTACAAAATATCAAATCAGTATCATTGAAGATACTGAGCAGCTATCCGTTGGAGAAGCTATTAGAGAAGTCAAACCTGAAGATACAAAATAGGGAAGTTTGTTAAGAGAAGAGCCTGAAGATCTTCTATTCAAACTGCTCTATAAAAGAAGGAAAGCTGAATCAATACAACGTGACAATATACAGAGACACTCAAACACATTCAGAGATTGACAAGCAACAAAGAAGCATATTCTTTTCTCTCAATCCAAGCATTTGAAGAACACTGCATATTCAGTGCAGATTCAGTTTTAGTATTCTTCTATTCTGAACTCCATTTGTATATCATTCTGATAATACTTCTAGTTCTTATTCTCAAGGATTTTTCAAGGTGAACAATATAGAATTTTTAGAGAATCAGATAGCTAGAGCAGGTACTAGATAGGTTAGTGAGAAACACAAGCTATAACAGAGTAAGGCATCTCTCTGTGCTTGAGATCTAAGGCTTAGCTGTTGATTAATAAGAATTGAGTTGATAATCATGCAGGGAGAAGATACCTGAGGTAAATATGTAGGTCCAAGTGGACTGAACTTTATATATCTTGTGTCTCCTGCATTTACTTTTCAGTTCCATACTTAGTGCTTTTGTAGCAATCAAAAGAGTTTCATTTCAAGGGTTTGAAACTCATTTCTAGGCCTTGAAATAGACTTATCTTTTTATACTTCAACTGTTTTCACTCCAAGGGATTGAAACTCAATTCAAGGCCTTGAATCACTCTTCACTCATTACAATTCTTTTTGAAACCACTCTTCTTGCAAGTTTAGAAAAAGTTGGCATACTCTATTCAACCCCCCCCCCCCTTCTAGAGTATTGATCATGTATTTCTACATACTATATACCCATTCAAAATGTGTTAGACTTGATATCCCCATATCAAGCTGCCCACATACTAGTATACAGTTGATCGTCCTATTAATCAATATAAACGACAAGGGATATTTAAGATAAACAACAATTGTAATCGAGGAACTTTATTATATTAAGTATCTCCATAAATAATACAATGATTATTCTAGCCAAAATAGTGTTCATACTAAATATGATTGCCTTAGGGCATCTATTGCTACAGTTTAATATAATGAAGTCCTTAGATTCCAATGGTTGCTTATCTTAAATATCGCTAGTAAAGTATATTGATTAATGAGACGATCACTATGCATATATGAGTGTGACATTTATGTCTTGTGTCCAATCTGGATATTGTGACAAATGGACATACATAGCATGGGTAACATTGGTCACGTCGGTTTGTCAGATCACTAACAATTTCTATTAGTTGAGTAGCATTGATGTGTTGCTAGACACCGCTCAATGTTTGTAGTTGTTGCTGCTAACTTAATATAAATCTGCAGGGTCACACACCAAAAAGATTAAACTGGATATGGATGTTAGTTAGTTTGACTAATTACTAATTAAAAAGATCAAGGATCAAATCGAAACCACATAAAAAGTTAGTTGGACTAAAATGCAAAGTGACTAATCCGTGTACGGACATAATTAGTATTGGGACAAGTTTGTAATTAATAAGGAGCTATTAACTATAAAAGGGGAGTCCTAGTTCAATTATTTCACAAAAGTTGTCATTGAGTGAAATAACAGAGCAAGGAGTGATAATCAAAGGAGTCACACGACACCCCCTACCCGACAGCAAGAGGCGCCCGGTCCCCCTCGGCCTCCTTTCCCCTTTTTGCGTGATCGTTTGATTCCTTCTTCTACGAAACTAGCACTATCCGTGGGGGAGGTTCCAGTTGGCAATCCTAAGGTGTGGATACCGATAGAGACGTGGACATCATTATGTGTTGTGATCACACAAACCTACAAGGTAAACATTACTTCTTTTATAACGTTATGAGAGAATAACCTGCGATTCATCAAGGGCTTTGACGAGGAACAATTTTGTATTTCTGCTGCTTAACCTGCATCAAAAACCTACAATTTATCAGTCGATCTATATGGCCGGACTACTCCTAACACACTTCGCCTTTCGGTCCATGATGTTATACAGAAACAAAATCCCTATTTTTCTTCCTAACCTAATCTGGTGCACATGTTAGATTTTTAGTACTCCTAGTTAGCTACTCAGTTCATACATGAAAGTAAACACCAAAGACATGTAGGGTTTTGATACAGATTAAGCATCGGAATAAACAATAATAGATTTCTTTCAATACCCTCCAAGGATCACAGGACTAGAATTCATAATGATGGTAAAGGATGAGAACATTAAGTGCCTTAGTTTGTCTCCTTGATGACTTAACGTGAAATATTGTCCACGTCACTATGCAAAGTCCACTTCTAGGATTGTCTCCAGATCCTTCAACACCTTTGTCTAGCTAGGGAAGAAGGAGGAAGAAGAAGAATCACGCAAAATGGACACTCAAGGGTCGCGCCTACACTAGGACGACGACAAGAGGAAGGGCGGACCGAGGGGGGGGTGGGGGTGGATGGGGTGTCGGGTTCGGCCTCCTTGTTGGCTCTCTCCTTGCTTTGTTCTCTCCTAGTGTGATAGAAATTATTACACTCTCTTAAGAAACAAAGCTAGGAGTGTTCTTTATACAGTCTAACAACTCCTTATTAACTACATATTAGCCCCTCTACTAATCATGTCTTTACATGGATTAGTCCTACTACGTTTGCATGTGGTTGCGTACTGATGCTTCTATTTAATTCGTCCAACTAATTAATTCCCAAGTCCAGTTTAATGCATAGAGAAAGTGACCCCTTATGTTTTACTAAGTTGGTAGTAACAATTACTAACATAGAGCGGCCTCTAGCAAGACATCTATGCCACCCAACTAATAGAAATAGTTAGTAATCCGACAAACCTTGTGACTACCGTATTGTATTATCCTTTTGTATATATATCCGGATTGGACACGAGACATAAAATTCACACTCCTATATCCAATCCATAGTTTCTCGATCCTGAGAATAGTCTTATCCATGCGGATAACATCAATATCCTGTATTGATTTATCTGAGTCTGGCCAGACATTGTATAAGCACTACCCCTCGAGTAGCCGCGGATATTTGCTCCCGTTATGTGGGAGGGACAAATACTCTCTACATCACTACCATATCTAAGCTTGCTTCCTATCATGCCCGATAACTATCTTTACAGTTAACCGGTTAAGGCGCAACGTTTGATAATATCAAAGCATGATATTTCGCAAATAGAGTATCAAGTGACTTCAAGTCTAAGGACCACCATACCATTGTCACTATGAGAAGCACTTGTGACTTTACATAACTTGTATGTAGCCTTCTGGTTGTAGGTCAATCCAGTACGCCATTACCCCTAATGCATACCCATGTGCTAGACTTGATATCTCCATATCAATCTACCCACATACTAGTCTATAGTTGATCGTCCTGTTAATCAATATAGTTGAATAGGGATATTTAAGATAAACAACACATTTGTAATCTAAGGACTTCATTATATTACATATCTCCATAAATAATACAATGATTATTCTTGCCCAAAACAATGTTCATACTAAATAAGATTGTCTCTAGGGCATCTATTCCAACAAGACAGAAATATAGGTAGAACGTAAAACTGCATTAAGATCCGAAGATCATGAATCCATATCAAAACCCTAGAAGAAACTGAATCTGAACCCTAGGTTTCCGAGGAACCTTGTTAAAAGTTTAGATACTAAAAACTCACATAATAACGCTAATAATGTTTTTCATAAACTAGAGAGACGAGAGAAACTATTCAAACGAAGAAACTCGAAATCTGGTGACGATCTTCCTCCAAATTCGTCTCCGAAAGTGTGTATGTGTTACTCATACTGTTGGGTTGAGGTCCCATTTTTATAATGCACGAGTTTCCATAAATTTGCCTGAAATTACGAAACTGCCACTGGGCTCGAAACCGCCTAAGAAAAAATCTTTCTGTCAAAATTCAGTAACCACCTTAACATCTTAGTTCGAAAGCTTCCAGAAAATTTTCCCTGCGCTTTGACCCGAAACTTGTAAAAATTAACAAAATACTCCTGGGTCAAAACCGCCTCGAAATCCAGCCTGAATGTGGTCATGAGAAAATTGTTGACTATATTAGGACGGCAAAATCTGGACTTGGATTAGAATACCGGGCTTGATGATAAAATTATAAAAATACCCCTAGCTCAAAGCTGACCTGGAAATCAACTTGTCAGTGTCTAAACATGAAAGATTTGACCACGACTTAAGAAACCGGGTCCCAAGACCCAAGTTTGGACGTGGCTCAGAGGGGACCCACGTTTGGACGTGGCCTGTCTGGGACCCATGTTAGGACTCGATTTTTTAGCCGAACTCTTTTTCACCCTTACAACATGTTTTTGGAAAGCTCTTGACGTCTACTTTCTTCTGCCGCTGGTTTTACTTCAAAATTCCAAGTAGAAATCAAGATATATTCAACTGAGTGTAGCACATTCATTCTCTATTCCAGCGCTTCCTGCTTTCTCAGTCGGTTTTCACTGCCCGGTTTTCCTCCTGTCTTTCGGTTTTCTGTTCTGCTCTCCCTTTTTCTAGCCTCGGTGACGTTCTGTCCAAAAAAATTATGTATGTTCCTGATGCAATCCTAATTCTGTCTCGGCAGGCATTTCAATGCGCTTCCCGAACATGTTTCTGCAAAGGCAACATGAACAGACCCGCGATCATATACAAATGTTTATATGAAAATAATACAGAAATACTCGAAATCCCGATACCAGCTCAAATGCACGTCGTGTGCATTACCGAGACTTTCAGTGCTAAAACTGGCCCAAAACTCAAGAAAACTCGGCATTTTTATCTCAATTATGTTCAACCCCATAACTCCTTTCTAGGAGTTATCAAAAAGTTAACTGTGATGGAAATCTCAAGTAGGAAACTTGGTATGGGTATCTGCATAAGTGATCACTCTGGGAAGATGCTTTGCATTGAAACTTATTTTGAAGAGGAAATTGAGGTGCATGAAGCCGAGTTTAAAGTTGTAGAATTGGGGGTGGCTACCTGCATGAAATTCGATCTTAACTTAGTGTGCCTGTAAACTGGTGCTCTTACTGTGAAAGCTTGAAAGAATCCTAATGTTGCACAGTAAGTCAGAAGACTAGAGTAGTGAGCATCCATGAGTTATTAGTCGAGAAAGGATTGAGTCTAATTTTGTTAGTATAGTTAGTAATAGGTTAGCTCACTGCCTAGCAAACTGGGCAATAATAGAAGGTGTAAAAGAGATTGTCAATTTTGATCAAACTTCTGGTGAAGTCTGTGATGCCAATTGTTGTATCTCCTGAGAATCTCTTGATTATATAACTTCATCTTTTGTATAAAAAAATGAGAGTTTATTTTTTTCCTAATTGGGGAGTTAGAGTCTTTTATATTTTTTGAATTTTTTTGTTAAGTTGTTGCCAAACTAATCATTATTATTAATGCAACTAGGGTGGTAGCTCAAGTGATAAAGCGTTGGAAGCCCTAACATGAGATCTTGGGTTCAAACACGACTGACGATAAAAACAATTACTCAAAAAAAAAAAAAATCATTATCATTAATAACTTTTCAAAAACAATTATTATTATTATTAATTATTTTTATTAAGTAGATTTTCCCTAAATCTGTTTCCTTGTGCCGATTGGAAGTGTTTCTCAAAATTGGCTTTTTGCTTCTTACCGTCTTGCACAATTCACAGAAACGCTGAAACCCTCAAAATTAAATGGCGAAAGGCCGAAGTGAATCGCCGGAAGAGAGAGATGCTGCAAACGGAACTGCGGCCAGAAAAGACCACAGTAGAAGCGCATCGAAGAGAAAGTCCCACAAATGTTCTGAATCAGATTCTGATGACCGGTCGAGTAGGTCCGATGTAGAAGCCAAACACGGTGGTCGAAGCAAGAGAAAGAGAAGTCGAAGCTCGAAGGCAAGATCCCGACGGAAGTATAGTGATGAAGACGATTCCAGTTCGAGCGCAAGGAGTTCGGATTATTCTTCTGACGAGAGTGAGGAAGAGAGGAGGCGGAGGAAGAGGAGGGAGAGGAAGAGGAGAGAAGAGAAAGAGAGGAAGAAGAGGAGGAGAGATAAAGAAGAGAAAAGGGGGAAGAAGGATGGAGAAGACAAAAAGAAGAAAAAAAAGGATAAGAAGAAGGACAGTGATAAGGGGAAGAAAGGAGCTGTTACAAATTCATGGGGGAAGTATGGAATCATCAGAGAAAGTGATATGTGGTAAGCTTTCCTTCAATCTTTAGCTCTCTGATAATATTGATGTATCCTATGTTATTATGTCTGGTTGTTGAATATTGTGATCCTACTACTCTATTTGTTGGTTTGATACTAGTAAATAAATTTCTCATTCCTGCTGAGCCTAACCTATAATTAGGTTGCTAGTTTGCTAAGTTCAACAGTCGTCGTTGCATGCTTAATTTGTTAATTAACCAACTTGAAATGTATGTTTCTGGGATTTGAAGAGTTGATTTGTCTCGTCACCCTGAACGACTCTTTACATCAAACCAAGTCACAGCTTACTACCCAAGAGGCCCCTTCAACTGATCCACTAAAACAACCAAAAATTCCATTTAGGCCAACCATACAACACGTGAAGCACATGTAACAATGTCAGTGACCGATGTGATACTATTGGATAACATACAGCTTAAAGAAAATGCGGAAACTGACATGGCATGATATGCGGAAGTAATTATGTTTTGTCTGTGATCTTTCTTCTTCGTGTGGAAATTTTGTTGCGATGAACTTGTATAGCTTGCCCAGTGCCTACTAAAGATTTTGATAACTACTAGGAATGGCATGAAATGATGGGTAAATGACACAATCCACCCCTCACGTATGGCACATTACCAGCTCATGGCCTCCAACTTAAGAAAATGTCCGAAACCGCCCTTTTTTGCTAACGGAGAATAATGGAGATGTGCAAAGTCCATTTTACCCCCTTTACTAACAAATGTTCCACCACAATTTTTGAGGAAAGACGTAAATATAAACGCTTTCCCTTCTTATCCGCTCTCCCATGCCTTGTCTTCTTTGCAACCAACACAGCCAACATGGCTGCCACCACCAACAGCCACCCACCATTTTTGCCGATGAACCCAACAAACACACTACCATTGTTCAACCTCTCACAGCTGAATATATCAAATCCAACACCCAGCCTATGCAAATCACCCCCAAGCATTACCCCCTGTAGAACCCAATTCCAGACACAACACCGAAAACCTTGTTCCACAACAGCCTCAAAAGCTAAGATGATAGTGCAACATACACAAAAATGTCCATACCCAGAATCACAACCACCGAACAACACTGTCTCTCTCTCCCCCTCTCTATCTCACAACAAACAAAACACCCAACCTCGGGAATCACTGCAGAGCATAATCCCAAACCAAAACACTTTTTGAACCCGAACCCATCCCAAATTAAAACCGAATTTCACGAATCAACACCAAACGGTTATCATCCTTTGATTTCCGCTTCATAATTTTTAATGAACTACCGCGAGCCAAAATTCAATCTACACGATTGAACAAGTAACTTAACTCCAATTGTCAAATTGATTAGGGCTTTAACAGATGAGAGATAGAAGTGTTAAAGCTCTTTTGAAAAATCAGATGCTCATAAAAGTGTCGAATAACTTCTGTAACATCATCTTTTATACAAGTCCAAGCGAATTTTAGAAAGCCATGGAAAACCAGCCAGGTCCTTGTGCTTTAACCCCATCACAGGTCTGCAATGTTTCCCGAACCTCTTCTTCTGAGAATGGTGCGTCCTACCCCTTCATTGTCTCTGCTGGAGATCTCCTCAATTAACAATCCATCAGGAAGGGGTCTGCTCTCATATTCTTCATACAGGGTCTTGTAAACTTCACTATTTCTGCACTTATTTGCTCTTGATTACTAATAACATGCCACTGACATCCAATTGTGAAATACTCTTATATCGATTATGAGCATTAGCCAATTAATGAAAAAATCATGTATTGTTGTCTCCTTTAAGCCACATGGTGCGTGACTTTTGTCAAACAACAAACTTCCTCCATTATGACATTGCCGAATTTAGCTTTTTCTTTGCTTCAAAAACGCCTCCTCATCCATCTGCTTAGCGCTCTCAAGTTCATCCACTATTTATATGATCTTCTGAGCATCATCTTTCTGAACTTTCAAATCTCGAAACTCGTCTTTATTCCACCTTTTCAAGTCCTCCATTAAGAGCTGCAACTTTCTGGATTAGATGTACCCCGCATCGCCAGAAATAATGTAACCACGCTGCCATGTACTAACCTTATCTAAGAACCAATACGGTTTCAGCCTCATATTCTCAAAAACGGAAAGGAAGCTTTCCTTTCAAACTCCCCTCCACAGTCTTTCAGAGCATCATCATTCTGAACTTTTAAATCTTGAAACTCCTCTTTATTTCACCTTTTTAAGTCCTCCTTTAAGAGCTGCAACTTTCTGGATTAGATGTACCCCGCATCGCCAGAAATAATGTGACCACGCCGCCATGTACCAATTTTTCGACGAACCAATACGATTTCAGCCAAATATAATCAAAACGAAAAGGACGCTTTCCTTACAACTCTCCTCCACAGTCTAGTAGTATTGGTACGTGATCTGATGCAGGACGTGGGAATGTGCGCTGAACTATGGACTGAATGTGCTTCTCTCAATGTGCAGTTATGAGAACCTGTCGATACGAGTTGCTTCCGGACGTTGTTGGCCCTTCCACCATGTAAAATCAGCTCCACCAATGGCAAATCAATTAGATTGTGATCCAACACAAAATTGGTAAAACCTTGCATCAAACCGTAAGTATGTGAGCATCCTCTTCTTTCATGTGGATAACGAACACAACTGAAATTTTCCCACCATGCGGCACAGAAGTTTCCATAACTCTTCCCACATTCTTTGAGTCTCATCCCCTCACGTGGTCCATAAACCCCTGAACAGATCCAATTGAAATCTTCGCAAACCGACTTAAAGTGGCCAGTCACCGAAAATTTCCTACACGACTGACCCACATGATAATTATGCTTCCTGATGCTCCTATCACATCCAACACTTCCATTTGACAAATCTAGATCCCCATAAGCTCCTTAGCATTTCGACTGTAATGTTTGAGATTTTAGGACTCCTGCAAACAAATGACTTCAGTTTGCCATTCCCTAATGCAGGATTTTACCAGTGACAATCTCTTATCAGGACTATTTAAGCCCCTCACATTCCAAGTCAACATTTTCAACCTCATGAAGAAAAATCTGAAATTGCCACCATGCTGTTCTCAGTATGTTTCCCTTTATCAAAAATCATATCAAACTCTCAGTCTTTTCAACTGATGTTTTGTTTTTGACACTTCTACCGTTGCTCTTGTTTGCCACTGATTATTTCCTTTCTCAACCCACCTTACTTTCAACTTGTTAGAGTCATTTCAGAGCATCATTTTCAAAACCTCGGAAAGACAGCCCCAACACATTCTGCAATCCTTTCATCTTCCGTCTCACTCACCTGACCATGCCTCCTCGTTATCCTTTCTATATTTTGGTACTTAATTTTATTCTTTCTATACGGAAGAATTTAAATAACGGTATCGCCGACGTATCGGTTTGGATCATGGGTAACGGTATCAGCCCATATCGAAGAAACCGTAACGGGAATCGGAAACCTAACTCTTGAATGTTAAAAATTGTTAGAAAAGCAATGAAACACTTTTAAGACATTGTTTTTGTATATCAACTATATTTAGGCCTCGTTTGGGTAGAGGATATGATATGAAGGGATAAGGCTTATGATGGGATTTGAGCAAGGATATGAATGTTGTCGTATAAGCCCTGATAAGATATGATGGCTGTTTGTGTTCGGGTGCTGTCGGATATGATGCAGGGATATGATGCAGAATATGAAATACCACGTTCGGGTAGTATAGGATATGAAGCAGGATATGTGCGAAAATGACTAATACTCTCAGTAGAGTCACTTTGTATAAAAGATTGCAAATTACAAATTGATTATGAAAAATGTATAAAAAATGTATCAGACGCATTAATACTACATTTAAATTCCAAAAGCAGCGTTCTAGAAAGCAAAAGCTGTACCAACTAAATCAAATAATGGTACATCTTTGAATCCTTATCTTTCATTCACATAATGATGTTTATTGTTGGAGGGAGAAATTGAGATGTGGAAGTCAGTGTTCTTTTTTTTTTTTTTTTTTTTTTTTTGGTAAAATGTCTGTTTTAATTTCACTGAAATTGGTCGACGTTTTACAAATATACTACAGACGCCTGATTGTGGGAACTAATTTGTTCCTTTCGTTTTGAGGAACCAACCGATTTATTCCTAATAACTATGAATATTGTTCGTAGTAATTTTAACGGAGGGAGACCGAAAAATGAAAATCTGGAAGGTGGGAGTGTGGACAAATATCTAATTATCTATAGGTTGCTAAATTCTATGTGATCAATCAAGGTCACATTAGTAACGTGCTATAAAATCATTTGAATTTTTCAAGACAATCAAGATTGACATAAACTTTGTACGCTATTTAGACCATGGTGGGGCAGGAATACAAGTTAGCACACCAAAATTAAAAACAATAAAATGATGATTTAGAAAACAATGAAATGATTAATCAGCCGCTTAAACAGGATTGCGTCCGGCACCTTTTTTTTTTTTTGTACATGCACCATTAGTCGTACACCCCAAAGAGTTAGCAAGATGAATACGAACCCTTCAAAAAAAATTAAGTGGTTGTAAAAATCTTGAACTTGAAAATGTGAAAATGGGTAGGAAATTTGATATTGCGTGAGGGTATTTTCGTCAACATCCTAGCATCCTCATATGCTCCATTTTCTTATCCGAGCTTAGACCACCTATTAGGTGATATATAATTTGTTCACAAAAAGCTCCATCAACAAAAGGGACGATAAGTTATCCCCTCCCTTTATCTTATCCGCCCCTTTATCCGCTTCCCAAACATGACGTTACAGTCTTTGACTAGTTGTTTAGACCATGCCTAACTAAATTTTACACAATCAGAAATTATACACTTTAATATATAACAATTTAAGTCAACCAAGCTAACATACCATTTCCAAAAAAAAGTACAAACCCACACAACCTAACTCCCTACTTTATTCTGTTAACATTTAATAGATGTGGGGATGAGAATAAAGAAAATTAGAAATTTGGAAGAAAGAAGAAAAACCAGTACAAACACACAACCTAACTCCTACTTTACTCTAAACCAGTAAATTTAGAGAGAGAGAGAGGGAGAGAGGCAGAGAGAACCTGTCTGCGGCTTGGTGGTCTTTGGTGCGAAGAATGGCGTGCGATTCACCTGAAGCGTATCGGGCGTATTGTGGCGGAGACCCCCGATACGGGCCGTTATATAAATCCTTCATACGGACCCACATGTACTACCACCATTGATATACGAGGCAATTTGGATAATAACTGATCTTTTTGGCATCTTTTTTCACTACCTTAATGGGTGAAAAGTTAAACAAGACATTTTGGGACAGGGAGGGTGAACCGAGCGAACTCTAAGTTCCATTCCTCAACATGTCTAAATACCGAATAAGTGTTTGGAAGGTTTATACAATGGCCCCATATATAATGAAACTTGTAATTGTTTCCCTAGTGACCAGAAAGGACATACTAATTTTACACCATTGCTTAATTCACGGCTAAGGTAACAAGCTAATGAGCAATAAAAGCTGCAGCCTCGAGCCTCTACATAAAAAGACTGGTATGGGAGCAGGGGTCCACCAGTATACATGATATTTATGGACGCTCTTGCACCATTTCCTGCTATTAGCTCTATAACGGAAGCTGTTAAAGCAGAGCAAGTAAACCCAATAGGCTGTTAGGATTTGCCTGCATCATTTATTGCCAACGGTGTTCTTCTCTGGCCCACCCTTCTGTTGCCCATCCTTCCTTCCAGCGGAGCCCTAACAATTTCATTCTCTGGTCATGGAGGGAAGAGAGAAAGCGCTATTATCTTTTGATTTTGCAGGATTGTAAATTTGAGTAATTACTTTCTCCGTCCCATTTTATCCATCCACCTTTCTTAAAATAGGTGTCCCAATTTATGTATCCACTTCCATATAAGTTACTTTTTACTTGACTTCCATCAATACCCTATCTTACTTCTTACCTTTTCTCTTCCCATTAAAAGTATCACTAGAGACGAAGGACAATGTTTTGTAAATTTACCAAGTCAAAAACATCTCTTTAATCCATGTTCAAGTCAAACATGACATATAAATTGGGACAGAGTAGTTAATAGGGTACATTAGTAATTTTAAGAGGTGTGTGATTCCCAGTTAACGGCAAAAGTACAAACTTCCCAAAAGTACGTAGTTTCTTCTCCCAAAAGACAGGGTTACATAATGACATTATGCCAAAACATAGGGAGATAAATTGTCATTTACACAGTATAAAAGATTATCTGTGGGTATTCACGAGTAGATCCACAGTTCTTATATTTGTTGTTTCCCAATGCTAATTTTGATAGGAAATTAAGATATGTTAAAATATTGTTTACCAGAGTGACTGATAGGTAGTTCATAACCTACACAACGAGAGAAGACAAGTTACTAAACCAAACTATGTCAAGGAATTTATATGATCCAAGAAATGATCAAGCAAATTAATTGGCATGCAGGTCCGTCATTTTAGTAAAGACCGACGAACCAGCCCTTTGGTAGATGCATCTGAGATACGGACATATTAAAAGATTTTCTGTGGCGCAATCTCCAAATGATCCATATAACAACCAAAGGACCCAACCGCCAGACTTTTCGCCTTTCTCTATCCACCTGATCACCACTCCAAGCAATAAAAGACTCTGAAATCATAGCGAGATTCGTACAGTTGGTTTATGATTATTTATGATGGTAATGAAGAAAAACATAATGTTCTCTGATCCAGTTTGAACAAGTACTGTTCATAATGTGGAGACAGAAATTGCGTCAGCAACTACTTTATCTTCCATGTACAAATTGGGGATTTTTGCATCCACGTCCGATCACTCTGTATGTTGTCCCACCAAACCGCTGCGTCTCCTTCCAGCTTGAATAAGCCATACCTACTGGAACCTCCATCAGGTTGACGAAACTCTCTAGCTCTGAAATCCAATCCGAACGCCTCATCAATTAGATTTATGTTGTAGCTGGAAACGTGTGAACTCATCCGGTTATCCTGAAGAGGCTGGTTACAGTGCTGATTGTCAGCAAGCTTCTCTTCCTCCTCCTCCTCCGACAGTCCCTTCGCGAAGATGGGTTTGCTTCGGAGGTCGTCTCCTTGCTCCAGGATTTGTAGCAACATGCTCTACAGCCATACTGACGTTAAGTCCATGCCTCTCAGAACTATCGGCAGCGGGCATTTTAGTGGTGGGATTAGCTTGGGCTTTGATATCCTTTCGGAGCAACTCTCAAATCTCCGCTATGCCAGCCTCCAAGGCGTCCATCTGGCGCCCAGCCGCAACCACACATGTCTTAGTGGCCTTGAGTGAGGCGAGTCCTTGCTATGACACCATTGGACACAGTGAAATAATCAATGGAGACGATATGTGTCAATCTTCAGAAAAATTAAGCTCTCCGAGTGCAGAGAAATTATGAAAATATATTGAATGTAAAGATTGTCTGGCCTAAGGGCTTAACGCCTAGAAATAGATCGAATTCACAAAAATGGTCAAAAATATGAAAATACTGAAAATTGCCGAAATTGTCTCTTAGTAGAGGAAGCATTCTAAAATTAACAAAATTCGTGGAATCGTGATTGGGTTCATCAACCAAAAGTAGTCACGTCTTAAAGTCATTCCATAAATTGTAAAGAAAAAAAAATGAAAAAAAACCCGATTTCCATCAAGTTGAAGAATCGTGTTTACTTCACACATTATGAAACGATTAACAAGTTCTTGTACGATTTCACTATTCAAATAACCTCCTAGAAATGCTTGTAACCAACTGCAGGACTCATTTTGGGGGAGGGAGTTAATTAATATAATTAAGTCTTGTTCTTTGAATGTATTTCTCATTTTTCTTGTGCAAGCGATGATTCGTTGCTGACAGTATGATAGTGTTTTAGTACCTGATGCATCGGATTGAACAAATGAATTTGTGTATTTTATCCTGTTCCTATCACTTCCACTCTCTTTTCAGTCTGAGTCTTCTATCATATCTTGCTTTTGTAGGAACAAGCGACCTGAATTCACTGCGTGGCTGTTAGAAGTGAAGAAGGTATGTCATCTGCCAGCCCATTACGGTCTAGTAACACCTGAAACAAGTTCAGAGGATTGTATTATACAAAGTACAAGTGGTATGATGTTTGACTATACCGTGATGTGCTACAGGTGAACATTGAAAGTTTGCCGAATTGGGAAGAGAAACAGATGTTCAAAGAGTAAGTAGCGGAACTACTGAGACACAATTTGCTAGCATTTCCAGTATATACCAAAAGTTTCCCCATACAAGATGTGACTTTATGATCTTCCTGATTCTATGTTTAACACTAATTCATAATTGATATGTTGCAGTTTTATGGAGGATCATAATACAGGCACCTTTCCCTCTAAAAAGTAAGTCTTTTTGCTGCTGACTATCCCATGTACTAGTCCATTTAAGAAAGTGAAGGCTACTACTTAAGTCTCCCTAGCAGTCTAGCACTTAGCCTGATGCGTCGGCACTTTTTTTTTTTTTTTTTTTTGAGAAGCTGCATTTGTATTTTTGACTTTTGATTGATACCTGGGTGCATTTGTTAAGCTAGTTGTTGGTACTGCTTTCCTCTCTCACTAAGTTGGCATTGTTTCGGCTGTAGACATTATTCTTTGAAACTTCATATATCGTCCTAGCAAAATAACTTTCAATTTTTGATGCAGGTATTATAACCTTGATGCATATTTCCAACGTAAGATGGAAAAGGAATTGATAAATGGCATGAAAGATGGTGGTCATACGGAACGAACAATATTTAATGATGAAGAGCAGCGCAGGTACTTTCTTGTTGCATGTGGTTCAAATTTTGTTAAGCTCAAATCCTTGTATTTTTGTGCCATACATCAAATTGAAACCCACATGCTCTTGTATGACGACTTGTTCTTTTCCAATAATGGATGTCTGCATTTGACAATTTGATAAGTTATTGGTAATTGCTGAAAGAACGGTAATTGACTAAACAATAGTCACTTGCTGGAAATATGGTAGTTGAATCAGAGGGTTTGGTAGATAAATATTGTGGTTTCAAATGACTATCTATTTCTTTTGGACCTATGAGATATCCTAAGCAGGTCAACTAAGAGAACACTTAAGACTTGGGTAGATTCAAGATCTATATTGATTTGACATCATAGCCTTGCTACCATAAAGAGTGAATTCGATACCCGGGCTTTGAGGAGACTTCTCCGTAATGCATGGAGGGGCAAAGCATTAACTAGTTTTCTTTGTCGTTGTTTCTTGTTGCAATGGCATTGGCTGGAGACTGACTGAAACAAAGTGAAACCGAAACTATATCTGTCCATCCAACAAATGCCCTCACTGCACACTTTAGTAACATAGTTTCGTTTAGCAGGGTCATATCGTGTTTCTTGTTGCATGAGACATCTGAAAGCAGCAGATTTATAGAACCTTTTAATTCGAATGTTGTTTAAAGAGCTACCGCATCTTTATTTTTAAATTTTGAACTCAGTATGGACATATCACATGAGACCTCCAGTGAGGCAGTTACAAGGTTGATAACTATCAGCAAAGGTTTTTGACAGGTTGATTGGAAATGCTCTAAATCTGAAAAGATGGAGTACCGTCTCCTTTACCCTCTCTTCAGCCGGCGTCCTCCATGGCTACTGATCAAACCACCTAAAACCCACATCTCTACTAGGCCGACCACCACCAATAAATGGGATTTCTAATCGGTGGTCTGAGTGTTGGATGTGGAGAGAGAAAAGGTTAGCAGCTGAGTTAATTGTAGTTTGGCGGTGGTCTTGGAGATGGTGGGTCGGTTGAGAGAGGTGAGTTAGTTGTTTGGCGGTGGTCTTTGGAGGTGGTGGGTCGGTTGAGAGAGGAGAGAATAAGCAGATTTGTGCCCAGTGTCTTGGATTTGTGGCTGAAACCAATTCAATGGGTATAGTGCCCTTAGGGCATGGGGTTTTACCTAGTCTATTTACCTCTCTGTCTCTTCTGTTTAGCCTCATTTTGACTTTTTAACTCGTATTTGCGACACTTTGACCGGATGATTTCGACAGCAAAACGATGCGATTTTTTTAAAAAAATTTCACCGTGTTATAGAGCAACTTTTACTCTACAACACCATGAAAAAAATATCAAAAAATTGCGTCATTTTAATAGCCAAATCACCGGGTCAAAGTGACCTAGTGAATAGTAACAAAAGTCAAAATGGGGCTAAAGAGAAGAGACAGAGTGGTACTAAACAAGCGAAGGCTTTTCCGGTTCATGTTGGCCTTGCTGTTTTGCTTTGAACGGTTGAATTATTTGGGATTAAATTGTTCAGATTGAACCCTTTTTCACTCAACTATAGATCCTGCTACATCAGCCTACATCCTCCCTCTCCCACACCAAACTCTGACACAGCAGCCGACCTACCTCCTCCTTTCCTGACCACTTTTTCCCCCTTTTCACTCAAATATAGATCCTGCTACATCAGCCTACATCCTCCCTCTCCCACACCAAACTCTGACACAACAGCCGACCTACCGCCTCCTTTCCTGACCACTTTTTCCCCCTTTTCATCTTTGGCCCATCAAATGTTCGGTAATTATTATTTACCCATTGTAACTGAAGTAGTAAAAAAATATTAAAATTCGATAAAACTTTAATTTGCAATAGTCCCAAAGGGATGGTTCAATTACTAGTAGGTTCTAAGAGTGCTTTGGTTCCCTTTCAGGCTGGAAATGCAGAAAGTACGTGAAAGACAGAAGGAAGAAGAAGTAGAAGCATTGAAGCGCTCTATGCAAAGTGGAATGGTCAGTTTTTCAATTTTAATTCTCTCGCAACAATGCTAAAACGTAGCATACCTTCATGGCATAACAATATTCCCTCTCATATGTGCCATATGATATTTTAGGCACAAGCAATGAAAGAGCAAGCTCGGCTCAAGGAAGAAATGGCTTATCAGTACAAGCTCGGCAATTTTGAGGTGAGAAAAAATAATGTCTGTTATTTCTGTGTTGTTTCTTGTACAGTTTTGTGTGATGTCACAGAGACCTACATTTGCAGGCGGCTGCTGCAATTCAAAGAAGGTTGGATCCAGATGTTCCTATGTAAGGAGGGCTCTGCAGAATCACCAATGGTTATGTTCAATACTGCTAAAGATCGCAAGGTGCTTAATGGGTCTCTACTCTCTACTCAGGTCGAGTTCTTCGCAAATCAGCTGATTGTAGATTCCCGAGAATGGAATATCATTAGTGTTATTTTCATTCTGTGTTGCATTTTTGCAGAACTTAGGAAGTAACGTCTTGTAGGTATATACTGTGTATTGTGCCTTTTGCATCTAGTTCTGTTATCTTATTGAGTCCCGATGTAGTAAATTGAGCAAATGTCTGAGTTTATGATCAGCATGCAGAAGACTATCCTTTGGAATGTCATGGAATACAAACCTGTGGAAGGACCAGAATTATCTCCCTACTTTGGAATGTCAGGGAATATAACCTGTGGAAGGACCAGAATTATCTCCCTACCACTAATCCATATTTTAGTCATCCTTGACTACTGCCTCGTGACCTGTCACTTGCCGGGGTTGTGTGAGAAAGCTAATCTCAGCGAATCTGAGATTCAGGGAAGGAATGGAAAAAGGAAGCATGAGTTGTGCAGCTAGCCCATGTGACCAGGACCAGACTAGAGTTAGAGTTGCCTAACACCCGCTTTGAGTTTTCTTGCAGATAAATAAAAATTATTGCGATATGTACTTTTCTTCCAATAACAAATAAATGAAGTACGAGTCTTTAAATGAGCTATCTTACTAGATTCTTGTAACTGGAACAATTAATCTCCGAAAGTTTCGGTTTACCAAGTCCAAGGAGAATTGTGCGAGAACCAACTGCTATGTTTGTGACTTGAATTTCTTTACTTTACCCTTCCAGCACAATGACTAAATCCTTGTAATTTGTTTGAATGTCTCGACCATTGGACAGTAACCATCTAGGAGTAGGTTTACTCTTGTCTCTGTTAGCAAAGAATTTAAAGCTTGAATGATCTTTGTGGGGGCAAATTGGTATTGCTTTTATTGATCTAGGTTAACGGATAAACTCCAGCTAATTTGCTTGAGCGGTACCGAGTTGCCTGGTGGAGGGTGTTTTCTTTTTTAAACCAAATAACATTAGATCAAATTAAACAACGAGTTGAACTTAAAAAGGCGACACCACACGTATTCTAGAGAGAAAATCCTCTCTAAATTCTCATCTTTGTTTATCAGCATCTCTTTCAAGTTCATCGCATCAACCAGAAAGCTAGCAAATTTCATCTTCTCTCTCAAGCACCTTCCACTTTTTTTTTTTTTTTTTTTTTTTTTCTTCTAAGAAAACAATTTTAATAATCTTCCGCAAACATTCTTCCTCTCTCTCTCTTTACAAGATTCTTTAATTTCACCAAGAACAGTTCGTTGTTCTTCACCCTCACCGACCATCTCCGCCAATTACATTGCAACTTACATTGTAATCCTTCCCCCTTCTCCCAAATGCAAAATCTCCTCCCCACCTTCCCCTTAATCTTCAAAAATCATGTACATCATCATCTGCAGGAACCCGTATCAAAACTCAATATATCCCTTCGATTATGCAAACCTACCGCTAGAGGCAATCGACTACCATCTAGGTATCGCACTCTTTTAATGGCAACGGCGATGGATTTCATGGACATCTTCTTCACTGCATCAATCCACTGGAAAAGCATCCCTCACGAATCGCAATCTTTACTGATCTCCCCATCGGAGATATGGACCCTTACCAACAACACCAGTTGCGCCAATGCCTTTCCATGGTCCGCGACAACCTTAAAAACTTCAATTTCTACAGCCACAAAACCCCCAGAATGCATACCACCTTATGCCGCTCCTTACCGCCCTCGAAACCACAACTTCAGCAACCCTCCTCTTGAGGCGCCGCCATATCGCCGCCATCGGCCTCCGACAGCACACCGAGCACCAAATCGGAACACCAACTACGGTGTTTTCTCGATGACCAACACCAAAGAGCTTTTCACACGGTCCTCCGAAATCACATTCGCAATTTCTATCCCCCAACGGCATGCATCAATGTCTCTTCATCCGTGTTCATGACATGCATCATTTTCATCCAATACTGATTTGCAATCTCCTCAAAAACTATGTCGAGCAACTTCAGACATCCAGATGGTCGCACGTTATGGCCATTTGTATGTCATTCATTTTCCAAGCTACAAAAAACTCTTGGCGGTGTTAATGGTGGCCCCTACTCTGTTTGAGGCTCTCGGGTAGCTGTCGTTCACTGGAACCTCGATGTGGCGTTATAGGATGTGCCTATCCCTTTGATTTCTATATGGTTCAGATTCTATAACAACCCCTATGTTGCTTTACGCCAGAGACTGCACGGTTCTTAGGCTCTCTTTGGGCCAAGTTGCTAGAGGAGATGTTGCTTTCTTCCCCTCTCGGGTACAAGGTTATTTACGAGCTCAATTTTGGATTGATCCTAACCAACCTTTGGTTGCATGATTTTTTTATTCTGATGTTCTTGTGGGGTTATCATAATCTATGCTACACATAGATAATCATGATTTTTTTGGTTGCATATATTCATGATTTTTTTGTCTGTTGCATGATTTTTTTATCAGCCAGAAAAATTTTATCATCTATGTGTAGCATGTGGCTGCATTGGCCACATTTATGAACCAGTGCGCTACTTCACCACTCCAATCCCGTGTTCAAATTGACCAACAGCTTCAGCGCATCGTAGAAGCAATTGTAAGATCAGGTTGTGCAAGGCTTCGAATAGCTCAGCTATTTCAAGGCCTTGAATCAGCTTCAGAGGCTTGAAAATAGCTAAAATATTTTCAAGGCCTTGAAACTGGATTCAAAGCCTTGAAACTGCTTAACCAGTGTGAACACTCTCAGGAGGAGTTTTCTGCAAACTCTCTGAGTTGATTCCATTTCTATCTCTCATATGTTTGATTCACTGTTATTAGATGATGAAAGACAAATTATTATAACATGTTTTGTTCATAGAATATCATCTGTTTGACTTTGATATTGCAGGAAATTTTGTTTCTAATATTTGCAGGATTGTTTCCTAAACTGAATTTGTGCAGTTTTGGATATAGTTGGACATTTTGATCCTGTGATCAATCAGAGACTTATGACAGCTTCTCAGAATGTTTATAGACAAGATCAAGACAATATCTCCGAAGATTGTGATCAACTATCCGTTGGATAAAGTTGTTAAAGAGAGTCAAAGCTGTTGCCTACAAAATAGGAAGTTGTTGCTGAAAATCTGAAAAGATTTGTAGAGCTTCAAACAGTATAAATGGAGCTCACTTCTAAGAAACAAAATACGAGAATCAACGGGAAAAATCAAGAGACAAGTTTCTGGATTGACAAAGCACCAAAGAAGAACATCAAACTCTCAATCCATTCCACAGAAGTTCACTGCATTTTCACTGTAGTTTTTTATTCTAAGTGTACATCTGTTTTGAGCTGTATTGGTAGATCATTTCTGTATTATCTCTACATCTATTCTCAAGGATTGTTCAAGGTGAACAATAGAGAATTCTTAATTAATCAGTTAGCTAGAGCAGGTACTAGACAGGTTATGGAAAACCACAAGCTGTAACAGAGTAAGGGAACTCTCTGGGCTTGAGCTAGGTCTTAGCTTTTGATTAATAAGAATTAAGTTGAAAATCCTGCATGGATCTAATACCTGAGGTAGAGACGTAGGTCCAAGGGGACTGAACTCTATAAATCACTTGTCATTTGCATTTACAGTTCATTCTTTTTCATAGTTTTTGCATCACACACAACAGTTTGTTTTTCAAGGGTTTGAACCTGTTTTCAAGGCCTTGAAAAAGGCATACTTGCTTTATACTGTTTGCATCTTCTCAAAGGGCTTGAACTAGTTTTCAAGGCCTTGAACTTCATTGTTTTCACAAGTTTTCATCTTCCTAGCAAGTTTTGCAAAAAGTTGGCATACTCTATTCAACCCCCCCTTCTAGAGTATCTTAGCTGCAATAACATCTGCATACTCACACTTTCAATTGGTATTAGAGCTTGTATCACTGTATAGATTTAACCATATGGTGATCATGAGTGCTGCATGTGATGGTGGTTTCTCACAGGGAAGAGCTGCTAAGAACAGACGTCCTCTATTGAAGAAGCTCAGAATCTCTCAACTCTACAACTTGATGACCTACAAGGGAAGCTCTCTGACACATGAGATATCTATGAATGAAGTTGATGGAGAGCTCCCAGATAGTGTCAAGAACTTATCTCTCAAAGGCAAAGAGAATGAGAGAACACAGAGCCTTGAAACTGAGGATGGTGATGATGAAGATCCAATTGCCATAATTTCCAAATCCTTGACAAGGATTCTCAAAATGAAGAAAAAAATTGGAAACAAAGACTTCAACAGAGAGAGGCATAGATCATCCAGCAGCAAGGACTACAAAGGTAAGTCCTCTTCACAAAATAAATCAAAAGTTGTGAACTGCTTTGAATGTGGTGATGCAGGACACTTGATAAGAGATTGTACACACAAGAAAAGCAAGATCTTTCAAAAGAAAGATCATGACAGAAGAAAGAAAGCCATGATAGATTCATGGAGTGATTCAGATAGCTCTAGTGAATCTGAATCTAAGGGAAAACATGCCAACCTATGTTTCATGGCCAAGCATGATGAAAGTTCTGAGAAGAACATTGAGGTAATGGTAAATTGTCTGATTTCAAAACCAAAAGAAGCTCTTTCAGAATATCTCAGAACAATGCTTTTGAATGAGGAAGATTATCTGAAAGAGATCAGACTTTTGAAAGAAAAAGTTCATGAGCAAGCAAAATAAAACTTACAACTTGTTTGTCTAAATCAGAATCTTGAAATCTCTCAAAAGAAAACTGATAGTGATTTCAAGGCCTTGAAAACCAGTTTCAAAGCCTTGAAAACACAAGTCAAGGAAGTAGTCACTGAAAACTCCTCATTGAGTGATAGCCTTGTTAATCTAAGACATAAGATTGATGAATTAGATAAACAAAAGACTACTCTTACTGAGAAACTTCAAGAATCTGAATTGGTAAAAGTCAAGCTTGCTGAATCAGAACACAAGTTGAACTTGATTCTTGGAGGAAGTTCACAGTCTGTTCACAAAGCTGGTATTGGATTCAGTCCAAACTTTCTAAGGAGGAACAATACTAGATTTGTGAAAGCTGTAAACAAAACGTCTCCTACATGTCATTACTGCTGCAAAACTGGTCATGTTAAGATGACTTGTCCTTTTAGAAGAAGAGACCCTCACATAATGAGGAACACTTTTCCTTTTCAACTCAAAGGACAAGTTAAGCAGATTTGGGTTCCTAAAGGGGTTAGGCCACCTAACATGGTTGATCCTGAATATGAATCCAAATTACACACTTGGTCTAACAGCTGGGTAAAGAAGTGATTGGTGATTGCAGGTTGTCACCAATATCAAAGAACATAAGTGGTTTATGGACATTGGTTTCTCAAGACATATGAGTGGAAAGATTTATCTATTCTCAGAATTAAAGGAGTAATCAGAAGGTTCAATTACACTTGGTGACAAAGGCAAATGCAATATTCTTGGTATTGGAAAAGTTGGTACAAATTCTGAAAACTCTATTTCTGATGTGTATCTAGTTGAAGGTTTGAAATTTAATTTGCTTAGTGTATCTCAGCTTTGTGACAATGGCAACAAAGTTATCTTTGATAAGGAGAAGTGTGTGGTGCAAAATGAGAAATCAGGAGATTGCATTCTCACAGCCTCTAGATCAAATAATGTTTATACTTTTTAGACTAACAAAGTTGCAGGTGAAAGTTTGAAGTGTCTCAAGGCCTTGAAAGAGGATTCAAAGCTTTGGCACAGGAAGCTTGGTCATATCAGTTTGCATACTTTGAACAAGTTGATTTCCAAAGACTTGGTAAGAGGATTGCCATCCATCAAGTTCAAAGAAGATGAAATGTGCAAAGCCTGTGCTCAAGGCAAGCAGACCAGAAGTTCCTCCAAGCCAAAGAAGTTTGTAAGTACAAGTAGACCTATTGAATTGCTTCATATGGATCTCTGTGGTCCTATGAGAACTCCTAATCTAAAAGGTAAAAGGTATATGCTAGTTGTTGTTGATGATTTTTCTAGATACACTTGGGTTATATTTCTCAAAGAAAAATCTGAAGCACTCTCTGAATTTTCAAAGCTTTGCAGAGAACTTCAAAAATTGAAAAACCTACCTGTAGCTTCAATCAGAAGTGATCATGGTAGATAATTTGATCAGTTAGAATTTGATTTATTCTGTGATAAGCATGGTATTACTCACAACGTTTCTGCTCCAAGAACTCCTCAATAGAATGGTGTTCTTGAAAGAAAGAACAGGACTCTTGAAGATATGTCAAGAACAATGCTTCTTGAGAACAAGCTGCCAAAACAATATTTGGCAGAAGCTGTGAATACAACAAACTATATTTTGAACAGGTGCTTGATCAAACCTATTCTGAAGAAGACCCCCTATGAACTATTCAAAGGGAGGAAGCCAAACATTTCATACTTCAGACCCTTTGGATGTACTTGTTTTATCCACAACAATGGAAAAGACAATCTTGACTTGAATTTGAACAAGCATAAATCAGAAGAAGAGACTGAGAATCCACTAGGATTCAAGAAAGGCTCAGAAGAAAATAGAAGACATTTTCAAGACCTTGAAAATGGTGCTCAAAGCCTTGAAAATAAGCCTCAAAGCCTTGAAAAAGATGATCAGAAGGATTCAAGTGACAAAGCTACTACTTCAAGACCAGATAAGATCTATGGAGATCCTGAACCATGGTCTCCAAGAAAGAGATTCAAATATCTCTTATCTCATCCAGTTGATAATATCATCTCAGACCCAACCACTGGTACACAAACTTGATCACAGTTGAAGAACTTATGTGCTTTTAATGCTTTTATTTCTCTTGTAGAATCAAAAACAGTGAAAAAAGCATTACAAGAAGCAGACTGGATCATTGCTATGAAAAGTGAACTCAATGAGTTTGAAAGGAATAAGGTTTGGAACCTGGTTCCTCCACCTACAAACCAGTCTGTCATTGGTACCAGATGGGTATTCAGGAATAAGTTGGATGAAAGTGGCAATGTGATCAGAAACAAAGCAAGGTTAGTTGCTCAAGGTTACAATCAATAAGAAGGTATTGATTATGAGGAAACTTCTGTTCCAGTTGCCAGTTTAGAAGCAATTATAATTTTTCTTGCATTTGCTTCTCACAAAAACATGTAACTTTTTTCAAATGGATGTGAAATGTGCTTTCTTGAATGACTTTTTACAAGAAGAAGTTTATGTCGCAAAACCACCTGTTTTGAAAATGACAAGTTTCCAAATCATGTTTACCAAATTGACAAAGCTCTTTATGGTTTGAAACAAGCTCCAAGAGCTCGGTATGAAAGACTGTCAAAGTTTTTGCTTGAAAATGATTTCAAAAGAGGTTTAGTAGACAAGAATCTTTTCATAAAGAATCATGAGAAAGATTTACTTGTAGTTCAGATATATGTTGATGATATATTGTTTGGAGCTACTAATGATCAATTGTGCAGAGAATTCTCAAGTCTTATGAGCAGGGAATTTGAAATGAGCATGATGTGAGAGTTGAACTTCTTCCTAGGACTTCAAATTCATCAATTGAAGAAGGGAATCTTTCTACATCAAAGCAAATACACAAGAAACTTACTAAACAAATATAGCATGGCTCAATGCAAGGAAGCCAAGACTCCTATGAGCTCTACACTATCCTTAGACAAGGATGAATCTGATAAGAATGTCAATGTGAAAGAGTATAGAGGCATGATTGGATCATTACTCTATATCACAGCAAGCAGACCAGATATTATGTTTAGTGTGTGTATGTGTGCTAGATTTCAAGCTGATCCAAAAGAATCACACTTGACTGCTGTGAAGAGAATATTCAGATATCTCAATGGTACCAAAGACTTAGGGCTTTGGTATCCAAGACATTCTAACTTCTCTTTGCATGGATTTTCAGATGCTGACTTTGCAGGTTACAAGGTTGATAGGAAAAGACTTCAGGAACTTGCCATTTATTGTATCATCCTTGATCAGTTGGCATTCCAAGAAACAGAATTCAGTTGCTCTATCAACAGCTGAAGCTGAATATATAGCTGCATGAGCATGTTGCTCACAAGTGCTATGGATTTCTCAACAGCTAAGAGACCTTGGATTTGATTTCAGAAGCATACCTATCAAGTGTGATAATACCAGTGCAATTTCAATTACAAAGAATCCAGTGAAACACTCAAGAACCAAGCACATTGATGTCATACACCATTTCATCAGAGATCATGATGAGAAAGGTGACATTGTTCTTGAATTTGTTGCTACTAACATGAAAATTGCAGATATCTTCACTAAGCCATTAGCATATGAAAGGTCCTCAGCTTTAAGATTGGAATTGGGAATGCTAAATAAAGATGCATTGGTTTATGGGGAGCACCAGGTAAGCAAGGTGAGTTGTATGTGTTTTCAAAGTCTTGAACTGATTTTCAAAGCCTTGAAAATCATTTCAAAGCCTTGATCTTTATCTGTTGCAGTGTTACAGTTTTTCAAGACCTTGAAAGCCTTTTCAAAGCCTTGAAAATAAGTCTGCTACACTAATAGTCAATAATCTTGGATCATTCTGTGTTGGGTGATATCTCTGTAGATATTTACCTAATATAGCCCCTACCCTTTTCAAAAATATGTTTTATCCAAAGATAGTATTAGAATATTTTATTTTCCAACGGCATAAAAGATTTTAATTCTCTCTGATTATTGCAAATCTTTTGAGATTAGAGAGATACTGGTTTCCTTTTGAAACTCAAACTATTTCAGTATTTAACTTCTTCTTTTCTCCTTCTTTCCGTATCATTCCATCTCTCTCTATTCTTCTCCCAAACCCTAATGAGCACAAGGAGAGCCTCAGACAGAATCAAGATGACTGGAGGATCGAAACCTACTTCAGAGAAGAAAAGAAAAGCAGCACTGGATGAAGTTCAAGAAATCAGTGAAGACTCTGCTTCAAAGAGCTCTACTGATAAAGAAGAAGAATCTTCACCACCCAAGAAGATTGTGAGAAAAAATCAGGCTCCAGCAAAGAAGAAATAAACTATGGCATCTAAACAAGAGAAGCAGAAAGGAATCCAAATTGGAAGTCCTAAGAGAGATAAGAAAAAGACAGTCTCTGAAGTCAAAGGCAAAAGGAAAAGAAATTCTTATTCATGTCTCAGACTCAGACACTACTTCAGGATCCTATGGAGTGTACTCCATATCCAACAAAGAGAAACATGAGAAGGATCCATCCCAATATTTAGAAGCTTCAAAAGCAGGAAAGAAGAATCTCAAGATTGTCTCTCCTCAACAGAAAAGGTTAGCTGTAAAGAAGAAGCTGAAGCATGGGAAGAAAGCCCTGGAAGGACTCACATTCTCATTTAGCACTGTTATTGAGAAGATCAGTTCCTTCATTGAGGAACTAGATGTAGTTTCACAAGAACTTAAAGCCAACAATGAAGAAAGTGAAGAAGAAGAAGGAGATCAAGATGAAGATCAAACCCCTTAATCGTGCCTACTCTTTCTTCACCATTATCTATTCTTCAAAGTTTTTCTTTAAGTTTTCAAAATTTTCCATACACTTGATCCAACATCTTCTATCTTTTTGATGAAAGTCAAAAAGGGGGAGAAAATTATAGGAGTTAGTTTTTATTTCTAGATTTATTTGCTATTTGCTGAACTGTTTAAGTTTCTGTTAGTATTATGAATAAGTTGGATATTTTTGGAATTACTGTGTTTTTATAAATTGTGAACTAATCAGTTTATTTTGCGGAGACTAAGGATCAAACAGAATTTGGTTTTGTCTTTCATCAAGGGGGAGATTGTAAGATCAGGTTGTGCCAGGCTTGGAATAGCTCAGCTATTTCAAAGCCTTGAATCAGCTTTCAAAGCCTTGAATAAGCTTCAGAGGCTTGAAAATAGACTATTTTCAAGGCCTTGAAACTGGATTCAAAGCCTTGAAACTGCTTAACCAGTGTGAACACTCTCAGGAGGAGTTTTCTGCAAACTCTTTGAGTTGATTCCCTTTCTATCTCTCATATGTTTGATTCACTGTTATTAGATGATGAAAGACAAATTATTCTTACATGTTTTGATCATAGAATATCATCTGTTTGAATTTGATATTGCACGATTTTTTTTTCTAATATTTGCAGGATTGTTTCCTAAACTGAATTTGTGCAGTTTTGGAAATAGTTGGACATTTTGATCCTGTGATCAACCAGAGACTAATGACAGCTTCTCAGAACGTTTATAGACAAGATCACAACAATATATCTGAAGATTGTGATCAACTATCCGTTGGAGAAAGATGTTAAAGAGAGTCAAAGCTGTTGCCTACATAATAGGAAGTTGTTAATGAAAATCTAGGAAGATTTGCAGAGCTTCAAATAGTATAAGTGGAGCTCACTTTGAAGCAAAAAATAAGAGACTCAACGGGCAAAAGAAAGAGACAAGTTTCTGGATTGACAATGCACCAAAGAAGAACATCAAGCTCTCAATCCATTCCACAGAAGTTCACTGCATTTTCACTGCAGTTTTCTATTCTAAGTGTACTTCTGTTTTGAGCTGTATTGGTAGATCATTTATGTATTATCTCTACATCTATTCTCAAGGATTGTTCAAGGTTAACTATAGAGAATTCTTAGTCAATCTGTTAGCTAGAGCAGGTACTAGACAGGTTAGGGAAAACCACAAGCTGTAACAGAGTCAGGGAACTCTCTGGGCTTGAGTTCTAGGGCTTAGCTTTTGATTAATAAGAATTGAGTTGAAAATCCTGCTGGGGTCTAATCCCTGAGGTAGAGACGTAGTTCCAAGTGGACTGAAATCTATAAATCACATGTCATTTGCATTTACAGTTCATTCTTTTTCATAGTTTTTGCAGCACACACAACTGTCTGTTTTTCAAGGGTTTGAACCTGTTTTCAAGGCCTTGAAAAAGGCATACTTGCTTTGTACTGTCCGCATCTTCTCTAAGGGCTTGAGCTAGTTTTCAAGGCCTTGAACTTCATTATTTGCACAAGTTTTCATCTTCCTATCAAGTTTTGCAAAAAGTTGGCATACTCTATTCAACCCCCCCGTCTAGAGTATCTTAGCTGCATTAACATCGGCATACTCACACTTTCATCAATGAAGGAGAAGTTTTAGCACAAACTGATGTTAGTCTCTACGGGAATTAGTGGCACCATCCGAATTCTCCTTTACCTTAAAATCCTGAGCTTCCTCAATTGCAGTGGTCTTTGTTTCTCACTTGGTTTTTGGAAGGCTTCTAAGAATCTTTCTGATATTTTCTTCATTAAAGAATGCTTTCCCCAAGGACTCTAGATTATTCACAATGTCTGTGAACCTTTTGAACATGTCCTTGACGGATTCATTAGAATTCATCTTGAATAGCTTATACTGCCTTAGGAGAATGTTGATTTGGTTTGCTTGACCAGACTGGTTTCTTCATATATCACCACCAGTTTGTCCCAAATCTCCTTGGCACTTTTGCAGTTGGACATCCTGTTGAACTCATATGCACTAAGAGCACAAGATATTAAGTTCATAACTTTATAGCTTTTTGATACCTTCTCCAATTCAGTAATTGAAAGATCATCTTCAGTCCTTACAGTTTTGATCTTATCTGAAGTAGAATAGAATTATAGAGGGACCATTTTGAGTGATCGACCATAGCTCCATGTTCTGATCTATTATAAACATTTTCATCAATGCTTTACAATGTAAAAAGTTGTCACCACAGTACAGTGGACGTCTGTTGGCTGCTCTTCCCAGTGAGAATCCACCATCACCTAGGTTACTCATTGTCACAAGATTGTTAGATATTTATAGTGACCCAAGCTCTGACAAATTGAAAGTGTGTCATGCAGGTAAAATACAGGATCAAGATACTCTAGAGGGCAGGGGGTTGAATAGAGTATGCAATATTTTACTAAAAATGGTATGTTAAACTTAACACAGAGGTTTGATAGATTTTCAAAGCTTTGGACAAATACAGTAGTAGTTTTAAAGAGTTTGAAAATGTCTGAAGCTTCAAAGCTTTGAAGTAAGAACTTTTCCAAAGATTCGGAGAAACTCTGTGTTGATCAGTTTTGTAAGGGGAATGAAATGCAGCAATGTAAAGCAGATGAACACAGTGATTTTTTACGAAGTTCAGCCACCAATGGGCCTACTCTCCACTTGAGGGATACTATCCCTCCAGGAAATCAACAACTTCTTATGAATCACAGACCTAGCCCTAGATCTCAAGCCTAAGTGAATTCCCTTACACCTATACATCTTGTGGTTCCAAACCAATCTAGTTTCATCTACAATCTCATGAAACAATAAGAACCTCTTGTTTTTCACTTGAACAACTTCAACTTCTAAAGCCAATGAGGTTTAGGAATTCTAATGAATACAAAGATTAAGCACAAGTATGAAAAACAAAGAAAATAGAATAAGCAATGAAGCTTGAAGCGTTCTTCATAAATCTAGAATGATTGAGAAGAATGATCTTCTTCAATGTTGAGCTCTCAATCTGTTTAAATGGTTGAAAAGTTGTTGGTTGATCTCATGTGTATGTTCTTTTTCAATCACCTCTATCTATAGCTGCTTGAAATTCAAACTCTGTTTATAACAAACTGGCAGCAACAACTTGAGAGATTTGAGGAACAAACTCCTGCAAAAACTCAACAACCTATTAGCTATCTTTAACAGCTAAATTCACACGACTCTCGTGACTTGATCATCCAGATTTGATCAAAGTCTAGCCCTTCAAAACATGAACACAAGTTAAGACACAATCCAGATTAAAGAGTATAAATATAATGACCTGTTTGCCAGACCATTTTAAATCAATAAGCATAGCTATTTTCTGTGTATAAACATTATATAAATATATCCAGATAATAATTAGTATTGAGAATATGATTTAGAACAAGTCAATAAATAAACACGGCTTGATATGTCACCCCGCAACAAAGATTTGTTAGCCACTATACCATAAGAAAGAATCCAAAATAACCTCCAAATCTTTTGTAGCTCTGTCCACCTTCAAAGCTTTGGCCATCATCCAGTGATCCTTAAGACACATCAATCTGTACACTTGTCTAGCAATATAAACTCAATATATATATATATATATATATATATATATATATATATATATATGTATATATGTATATATATATGTGCTCAAGAATATTTGTAAGAGACAATATAAATTCTATAATCAAGCTTTCAATCCAATGCAAGTCCTGCAACACAAAAATCTTGCAGCCAGGGTATAGCAATAATATAAGAATTGTAAGCTTCAACGCTTTGGAGCTTTGAACATGTCTCTCAAACCAATCCTTTCTTTCATGATCTTCAAAGAATAACTCCCCTTTAGTTTATATACCACATTAGTTCAGAATGATTAAATTATCAATCTCTCCTTTGATGAAAGACAAAACAATTATTCTTCCTGTCATATCTGTCCTGAAACTTAATAGCATTTAGAATCCAGATAGACATATATATGCAATGTTTTTTTTTGATGAAACATCATCTTCATTACTTCAAAGAACGAGCCCGAAACAAGCAACAATACAAGCAAGCGTAGCAACACACCAAACGAGCTACAGGACCAGAGAAAGAAGGAAAAAGCAACAACCTACAGGACCAACAACATCTGAGACAAAGGAAAAAAGCAACACCTACAAGCTAAAAGTCCAGAGAAACAGAAAGGAAACAACAATGATCTACTGAACTACTACTAGCCAACTAAAACATGAAGGAACTAAGAGACTTAAGTAGGATGATTCCTGAGCAAAGCATCTTTCCCAGCTTTGTGAGCTGGATAGACCATAGACCTAGAGACCTTAGTGATGGCACACTAAGGAAGCTGACTCACACCTTTCCTAATCCTGTCCACTACCGAGGTATCCTGGATCGCTGTTCGGTGCTTGCCCCGGAGACAATGTAAAACAGGGAGACAATCAGTGTTGATAATAACATTATTAAGATTGAAATGAAGAGAAAAGTTAATTCTGTGTTCCACAGCAAGGAGCTCCGCCTGGTGCGGACTTGATGCGAAACATTTTTTACCAATGGTCCACTTACGACCATCAGTTCCCTTGGTGTTGATGCCAACGATGGAAGAGAAATCCCTAGCGTTCGAAGCACTATCAACAAATAAATTGTAACACTTAAAACATAGCATATACTCTTAAAACACTTAGCACATAGATGAACAAAGAACTGTACAAAGATAAAAACTAAAGTATCCAACATATTACATAACCAAAATAAAACAAATAAGGCCACATAAACTACATATTCTCTCCCCCTTTTTGACTTTTTATCAAAAGAGTTTGAGCAATGTTGGATCTTGTTCAGAGTGTAACTTAATATGAATTTTAAAAACTCCAAGGCTTTGAGATAGAAGAAGGAAATAGATAGAAAGAAGAAGGGGTTCTAGGCTTTGAAACTTTGTCTTATGCTTCAGTATCCTTCTTAGCTTTCTTCTTCCCTCCTTTGGCCTTGCTCTTCATCTTGTCCTTTTCTTTGGCTGTCTCAGCTTCTTCTTGTTCCTCTCACGCTGATTCCTCATTATCTGAAGCTTCTTCATGTTCCTCCCCTGCTGATTCCTCATCACCTGAAGCTTCTTCATCACCAGCAACCTCTTTATTATCAGTAGCTTCATCATCACTTGATTCAAACAACTCATTTGAGGTCACAACAACTGGTACTTTATTATCCCTTTTCAGCTTTGCTACTTCTCCAATGACCATATCTGAATCAATGTTTTCCTCATCCTCACTCTCAGCAGATGGTACTTTCTCCAGATTCATCCCGTTGATGATCATATCCAACTTTTCTTCCATTGAAGACATCACATACTTGATCTTCCCAGCTTCCTTGGATAAGTCAAACTGACCCTGCCTTAGGTCCCTGTTCGCGAAAATTCCCAAGTATAGGAATATCGTTCCAAGTAGTACCCTGGTAAGTCCGGGGTTTGATTTCCACAAGGATTGGGAAAGAGATATTTAATTAGCAAGAAACAAGCTAAAATAAAGCTTACTAGTGCAATGAAAGTAAATTCCTCAAAGACTTTTTTAACTAGTCAAGCTTCAAAATCCACCAAGTGAAACTTGATGGAGCAAGGGTTTTTGTGAAACAATCTAAAGACACTATGTAAATAACTAGGCAATCAAAAAGAGATTGAGAAAGAGTTTGTCAATAAGAAAGTAAGTTGAGCCAATTGATTTCGTTAGAGAACTTGTGTGTGAGGTTCAACACCCAACTTTTGTGTCAATGAAAAACATGGATTCTATAGAAATGAGTAGTTGTCTAGCTCACGAATTCAAGAGAGAAACTCAAAATTGAGTTATGTGAAGCATCAATGATATGTACTACAAACACAAGTCTTCCAACTTCACCAATCAACCCAACAAGTCAACTAGCTAAGCATGTAAATGAATGAAAGAGAAATATAGAGAAATATATGTTCAACCATCATGCTTGAATCCAACAAAAACTAGCAAAACTTCACTATAATACTTGATTCAAACTACACAATGAAGAACAAAATAATTCGAAATTGAATCTCAACTACACACGATGTAACTAGAAGAAGATGATAGCAATTCAGTGCTGCTGCTAGAGTAACCGGAGGAAAATGCAGAGCATGAAACAGACCACCAAATTCAACACAACAACCCACAAATTTTGGTCTCCTCTTTCCCTCTCTTCCTGTGTCTCTTGTTTATAGCCCTGAATTTGCTCACTAGGGAGCTGAGGAGCTCAAGAACAAGCTCGAATATGAGTTAAAGCAGAGAGAGAGGAGAAAAATAGAACACGTCGCTTAATTTTTTTGGTGCCGAAGGAGATGGAGAGAGCCGACAATTTCTTCATTCTTTGGTTTATATAGCCTCCCATACCTGGTAGAGTAGCCTCCAAGAGATCATCCAAGCCCTCCAACTCGTATCAAACACTCTCTCTAGTTGATTTTAGCTTCATCTTCAGGAACCCAGCTTTTGGGGCTTTCTTGTTGCTGAGATTGTGGGTCGAATTGAGATTTGTAAGAGGGTCAGAATGGGCTAGGGACTGATTTCGAACTGTTTTTGAGCTATTTGGTGGAGGTTTGAGGTCGATTTGGGCTGGCAGAAGCTTCTGGCGGAGCTTTCATGGCTTACGCTCTCTGTTGCGTCATGAGGAAGAAGAGAGAGAATGAATTGGCGTGCTACCCGTCTGGTGAATTAGACTCTGAAAAATACCCTCCGAGTCGAGTACGTTTAAAGTTTGGACCCTACTTGAGGTTGAAAAATTTAATTAACTAAATTAACTCTTAATCAGGTCAATTAATAAAAAAAACATATACACATCCTCACCCTTACCCCCCGAATTCACTTTTCACTTAGCTCGCAACTCTCTCTCTCTCTTCTCTGCAGTTGCAACGATCTTCCATGGCGTCTTTTGCGGCTTCCTCTTCCTCCTCCGCTCCGGCCGCCGTCGCCACTATCACGGTTAGCACTCCACCCACTGTCGCAGAACATGTTAGGTTTTTCAAATACCCTCTTTCTCAATTCTTGCATTCTGTAACTTACGTGATGATTACATGTTTGAAATTGATGTTTGACTTGTTATGTGTCTGTAAAATTTGATCAAAAACTGTTTGAATTCCACCAAATCAAGAACTCGAACGAGAATAAAGATCCAGACCTAGAACTCAGAGGATGACCTGTTCTAGATCTGGAACTCGAACGAGCAGTTCCCGTCGCCACTGTCACGGGTAACACTCCACCCACCGTATCAGTATCTCGTGACACTGAGACGAGAACAAATAAAATTGGTATGAGGAGAAAGTAAGACCTATTAAACGAGCATTTTACTCGTATTGAGACGAGTACTTCACTCTCCTCTTTGTATAAGCCATCTTATAATGAGACGAGCAATGTACTCGTCTCAGTATAGACCAACTTATACTGAGACGAGCAAGTTACTCGTCTCAGTATAGACCAGATTATACTGAGACGAGTACCTTTGTCTCAGTATAATTCAGTCTATACTGAGACGAGTAAACTGCTCGTCTCAGCAGATAGAAAAAGAAAAGAAACCATTGATTCCAGACTTAGAAAAGTTCGACAACTTTAAAACTTAAAATTTAGAAGTGTGTAGACTTGAACAGTTAAGGATCTACCAGCAACACTTCACTTAAAATAGAAAATGTGACACAATTATAGTTGAACACTTAATCTAAATTCAGTAACACGTATAATAATTCATAAAATTTTAAACAATAAAATACCATTTATAAATACTTTAAAGTATTTCATTATCAATTTGACATTATTAATGGAAGTTTCATTTGAATTGTAGATGCAAATAATTAAAGTTTTGGAGTTCGACGAGAAGTTGGTAGACGTACCGCTTCCATTGTGCAAGGTTAAAGTCGAGAGAGGAAACATAAGTATGAGGGTAGCCTTGAAAGGATACAAGCAGAGTTTGCAATACATCTGCCCTGAAGTTCAGTAATTGATTGAGGCAAGGCTCCCACAGCTGTAGTTTTTGTTGGACATCCATTGCGCAAACAACATTACCTTTCCAAGTATGCTTGTGAATCTTTTCATCCACGCAAAGATGAATGCGGGGAAAAAAGATCCCGAGTTTGGGTTCTACATTAACTACATGCCAGTACGGTTTGGATTGCAGGAGTTCAGTTTGGTTTCGGGGCTGAGCTTGAGCGAAACTACTGGTTTAGCCAATAAAGAGCATGCATACAGTTGGGCTGCAAAGCATTTCCCTAAACACAAGCTCGGTAACAACATCAACGTATCGGAAATTTAAAAGGTTTTGGATGGCCTGAAGCCCAAAATTAAAGAGTCGACCGAGGAGGAGAAGTTTGATTATGCGGGACTGCTAATGGTATGCTTGATTGGGCGAATGATGTTTCTGAAAACAAATGCAGACACAATATCCATGGTACCGTTTGACCTTCTTTCAGATTTTGATTGGGCAAACAACTTCGGATGGGGCAGGCACTTGTGGCCAGCTTTCGTTGAGCAAGTGGCTGAGGAGGCTTGGAGAAAAATATGGATCACCTCGGTCGCCGGAAGTACAACATGTTGAATTTTCCGCACATATTTCTGGCATGAATTTGCGAGGCCATACCCCACTTTGGCGAACTGCTGAGAAAACCGAGGGTATTTCACGAAAGGAAGTTGCCGCGCTTGGCTCATTGGATGTGGAGAGGATGCAAATTGGGCTTGGACGAAGTAGCCCAATACTGGAGCGAGATAAAGATTGTTCATCCTACCCTTGTCCCAAAAAAAGAAGAGAAGAAAAAAACACTACTGGAGTAGCTTCATTGAATACAGGAGGACTCACCCCGACCAACCACTTCACCCTAGGTGGACTGCTCTGTTTGAAAAGATGACATTGCTTGAGGATGACATGAGTTGTAATCGGAAATTCACACCAAGCTACAACTTTGAGGGAGTGGCTACGAACGAGGCAATGGATACTGATAGGGCGCAGTAGAGGAGGAAAAAGGATGTTTCAAGGAATGATGGGGATGGGCCACAAAAGAAGAAGCAGAAAAAAATAGTTGACGACGACGAGCCTGGCCCACAGTCGAAGAAGAAGAAGAAGGCGGAGAAGCGCAAGGAATTCGCTCTTGTGGATGAGGAAGAAGAAGAAGAGGAAGAGGAGGATGCAGTTCTTGGCCCACATTCGAAGAAGAAGAAGAAGGCGGAGAAGCGCAAGGAAGTTGCTCTTGTGGATGAGGAAGAATAAGAAGAGGAGGATGCCAGTCTTGCCATGAGACGGAGAAAGAGTGCATTTGTGATTTCCTCGCCCCCACCTCCATCTCCACCGAGAACCCAACCTTCAGTGTCTGCCATACCTCAAGCTACCGGTCGACTCGAAGCTGCAATAACTGAGAGAGTTGACTTAGAAGACTTGAAATGGTAAATGCGGAAAGATTTTGAAGAGGCATTGGTTCCTATCAAATATGTGAATGTGCCAACATTCCCCATGAGGATTTTAGAAAATCCAGGGGATGCTTTCATAGAGGCATTCAGTGCATGGTTTAACGACCCCAAGAAAGAATTCCTATAAATAAACTATGGATGCAAGACGCTTGGACGAGAATTCTTCCGTTACATTCTACTGGATAAATCAGCTTTGGCTTGGGGTCACATGGACAAAATGACTTATGTGCTAAGACGAATGTACTCGAAGAATTGATGCGAAGCTAGGACAGACATATGCATTACTAAATTCGAATGGTATGACGTATTCACAAACCATTCCTTAGATTACGGAGCACGGAAGAAGAAGCTGTCTCTACATTTTGGAGGGAATAGGTCTATTCAAGGCACTGAGGTTGTCAAAGCACGTAAGTGACTCATGCCGTGGTATTCCAAAAGGCCGGTAGATGGGATAGCGCATTGGTTGCTTGTTTGCATTGAAGTCAATGATATGGTGGTTCATGTCTTCAACTCGTTGAAACACTCGGGATTCAAGGAATGGGATCTTGAAGCACTTTCCACAAAATTCCCTACGATGCTCAGAGAATCTGGTGAATGCCAAGCTCTATACATGTTAATCAAGAGGTTAAAATTTCATCACTTATTCAAGCTGGCTGAAAGAGCGAGACATACAACATGGAAGAAGAAAGAGACATGCTTCTATGTCGTGAAAATGATGGAGCACCTTATGGAAGGTTGGAATAGGCTGGACGAGAAGGCTCTGTATAGACATAAGTGTAAAATTTGTACCTTGATTTGGATGACTGCTTTTCACTTCCCGGTAGTTGATGGAGAGGGTAACAAGAAGGACAAGAAGACAACCTATTAGGTGGAATTGGTGTAGGTACTTGTAATGAGATTAAAATTTTGGATCGACAATGTTGCTGTGTAATAAGATTTTGTGTTTTCCATTACTAACAATCGATTACGAACTCATGAACAAAAACGACTACCACCGATTACAAACACACGAGCGCATAACTACGGCATGATTATATAGCAACTACATGAACCAACAAAAAAAAAACAAAAACAAGGAACGAGTTAGCTTTTGGAGGCACATTAGCAAATACGTTTACAAAAGTGGATGGACCGGCATGAACATTGCCCTCGTATGAAGTTTGTGGTCCGGTACTGTCATTTTCACGGCGGTGTTGCTAGTCCTCAAACCAAGCGTTTGCAGCCTCTTCATATGTTGCATAACTAATATAGAAAACGTTCTTATATCCTGCCGTTTGATCATGACATGCTGGCAAAGAAGTATATATGCCGGTCTGCTGACCCAAAAAATCAACGTAATAATAATCTTTGCGAGGCATTCCTGACATTTAACATTACTACGTTAGATAATCTAGTATTGAGGTGCTTAAATTATTGAATAACATTTTTAGTACCCATAGTAATAGTATTTAGTAGATTTTAGGGTTTACTGTTTACAATTTTAGGGTTTTGGTTAAATTATCTAATAGGTACTTCCAATTGGTTTTTTAAACAAGAATAGAATTTTACGTTTTTTAGTACCCATAAAAAATGTTTTATTTATGATAATAGAATTTTACGTTTTTTTTTTTAAATATAGGATTTCAGGGTTTATGTTAAATTTTAGGGTTGACTGTTTACAATTTTAGGGTTACTCTTATCACATTTGTTCATTGTGTGGACTGGGACAAATCCTGACTTGCACGATAAGACAATCAAGATGCATTAAACAACTGGGACGAGGAGGAACACCAAGACAGAGACGAGTTATTCCGTCGTATGGAGTTAGGAAACAAGACGAGCAAACACTTGTCTCAGTCTTATGCACATGCATGCCCAGTCTATGAAGTGAAAACTAAGACGTGGAGGAACTCCAAGAATGGGACGAGTGATTTCCTCGTATGGAACTTCAAACTGAGACGAGCTGCCACTCATCTCAGTCTTGGAGGTCTTACAGTTTGATGGTTTAGGGTACATGATATAGGGTTTAGTTGGATACATGACTTAGGGTTTATGGATTTAGGTTGTAGGGATTCAATATTTATTTATTTGAGGGGTTTTACATGGTTGAATAACATTTTTAGTAATCAAAGTGATGTACTTAGTTGGTTTAAGTGTTTATTGTCTACAATTTTAGGGTTTAGATTAGATGATCTTTGGTTTAGGGTATTACATGACTTAGGGTTTATGGATTTAGGATTTAGGGATTCATGGTTTATTGATTTGAGGGGTTTTACATGGTTTAATAACATTTTTATTTATCATTGTAATGGTTCCTAAGTTGTTTTACAGGTTTAGGACTTAGAATCGTAGGGAATGTTGTGAACTCGATTAGTTGTTTGCCATTTGGAATTCTACAAAAGTAAAATACGCAAGTTTTTAGTATTTGTGAATTTTTGACTATATCCAATAATGGCTAGTTTATCAAATATAGCTTCCACTATTTTTATACGGATTAATAACCCTCAAGATATTAATGCGGAAAATATCCTTATATTTTCTAGTGGGCCAAGATCCATCTTTCATCTCCTTATGAGCTTTCTTTGGCAAGTCACCCATAATTTGACTACTTTAGGTAGGAACAATTTCAATTGCATCCCTTATGCAACTCTTGGTTCAATTGGGCAAATAACTCCTTATTTATCCATCCATATGGATAATCCCAATTGATTGCCTCTAGGTTTCTTAATCTCATTAATAGCCTAGTTGTGTCCAATCTCTTATTTAAACAATTAAACATTACCAGCTTGTGCCATCACATTCCATCATTATGAACCAAGTCGCCATGCTTTGGCACGCACGAACTTGATAAATAATGATAATCATGAGTGTTGCAATAACGAGAAGGCAAGAACACAATATTTGAATTTTGAGGGATTTTAAAATTCAATTTTAATTGTTTTGTTGATCAATATCAACTAATCTATCTATTTGAGTTTGGGAACAACTCCAAATAATAGATCCGGGTTGTCTAATTATCTTATTATCCTAATTGCATACATCATCCATACACCAACCACAAAATAATAAGACAATAAAGTAAACAACCACAAAACAAAAATTAAACGTGATGTGGATATGGCCTTTTCTAGACTAAGATAATTCAAAGCCAATGGAATTACCTATGACCCGTAAACGCAAACACATGTCCATGCGTCTTGATCTTTTGGTCCATCCTTCATAGTCATGTGGAATGCTCCATGCTCCATGCTCCATTCTTTGTGGCTCCTTTTGGCTTTGGGATTCTTTTCTTCAATCTTGGCTAACAATCTACTTTATCTAGCACTAGCTAACTTCTATACTAAATAAATAAATCTCACAAGCTGAGAAAAAAAATGGCACGCAGGCCATAAAACCCTAGTTAATTATTAGAATTAATTGATCAGCTCGCAGGCCGTAAAACCAAACCACAAAAATAAACATCCACATCAAACCACATCCTAAGGCCATATCCAATCACCATGCGATTTGCACATAAACAGTTGAAATCCAATTTTAACGCGCTTGGTCAATTTTAATTGATTTTAGGAATTCTAGGGTTAAAACGGTCCATGGGCCCAACAATCCAACTGCCCGGGCCCAAAAAGGTGAACCGCAAGGCCCTATGGCCGGCCCGGCCCCTAACCCACACGGCTAGGCCGCGGGGTAGGGCCGCCCGGCCCCTAGGGCGGCCAAGACTTGGGTGGCAAGCAAGAGGGGGCGGTCCCCTTAGGGGGCCGAACCTCCATAGGGAGTTGTTTCCAAAACAACTCCCTTGCTTGGTGCCCAAGTTTGGTTGTTTCCTTGTTTTGGAAGAACTCCTTCTTCCCCAAGGATGCCCAAACCCTAGATCTAAGATCCTAAAATTTCTCAAACTCACTAATTCATGCATCCAATGCAGAAATTAGATCTTGTTATTTTAGATTATTTACAAATTGCATGCCATGCTTGATTTGTCTTGTTTTACGCAATAAACAATCAATTTAAGGTGTAAAAAAACTAAAACGTAACACATAAACCACGTTTATGCTCTAGGACCTGTGGCTCTGATACCACTGTAGGGTTTTGATTCATGGATGCGCAACGGAAACAATAATTAACCATGCAAAACCCTCCAAGGATCACAAGTCAAGAGACATAACGATGGTAAAGGAAGAAATCAATAACACACCTTAGGGTTCTCCTTTGATGACTTCAAAGGCGAATTGTGTCACGTTCTCTATAGTTGATCAACGCCTAGAGTTGATTTCTAGATCTCCCACTCCTTGGTGCTAGCCCCGAAAGAGGAAGAGGAAGAAGAATCACGCAAAACGAGACGAACCAAAGGAGGTTCGGCCTCCTTTGGGGCCGACGGGGACGGGCGGCGGCGAGGGAGGGGCGGTCGGCTCCTTCCTTGCTTGTTGCACTCTCCTTTTGTTCTCTCCCACTCTATTTATGATCAATTATGAGCATAAGTTGTGGGAAGCAAGGAAGGAAGGTCCTTTATATAGTCCAACAACTCCTTGCCAACTACCTAAAGGACTTATTCTAGTCCTACTAGAATTCAATTTAGTCCCTTCCTTGCAAATTAGTCCCTACTAAGTTTGCAAGGTTTTGCAAAGTGATCCTTCTGATTAATTATTCCAATTAACTAATTCCAAAATCTAGTTCAACTCCATATAGCGTGTAACCCCATAGGTTCTATCTAGTTGGTAGCAACTATTTGCTAATATGGAGCGGTTTCTAGCAAAACATCCATTCTAGCCATCTAATAGAATAGTCATCTTGACAACCTTTGTACAAGTAATTGTCTCATCCCTTTGTCCCAATATCCGGATTGGACACGAGACATACAAGTCACACTCGTATATCCAATCCATAGTTTCTCGATCCATGGGGATAGCCTTATTCGTGCAAATAACATCAATATCCCATATTGATTTATTTGAGTCTGGCCAGACATTCTATAAGCACTATCCCTCCAGTGGCCTAGGATATTTGCTCCCGTTATGTGGGAGGGACAAATTCTATCTACGTCCACTACGATCTCTAAGCTTGCTTCTTATTGTATCCAGTACACGCCTTTATAACTACCCTGTTACGGTTTAGCGTTTAACGCTACAAAAATCACAATTATCCACAACTAGAATATCTTGTGACTCAACATAACGTGTATGTAGCCTTCTCGGAGATGGGTCAATCCAGTGCGTCATTACCCTTAATGCACACCTATGTGTTGGATCGTGATATTTCCATATCAATCCAACCCCATACTAGTCTATAGATGATTGTCCCATTAATCATTATACTGGACTAGGGATATTTAAGATAAACAACACAATTATAAATCTAAGGACTTCATTTTATTAAATATCCAATAAATAATAAATGAATTTCTAGACACAAATAAATTCATACTAAACTAGATTGCCTCTAGGGCATCTATTCCAACAGTCTCCCACTTGCACTAGAGCCAATCTGGCGCATCTCGTATGCCCATACACCTAGTGTGCCCTTCATGCTTCCACTGCGTGAGAGGCTTTGTAAGCGGGTCTGACAGATTCTCATCTGTAGGAATCTTGCATATCCGAACATCTCCTCTATCGATAATATCTCCAATCAGATGAAACTTCCTGAGCACGTCCTTGGATTTCTGGTGTGACCTGGGTTCCTTCGATTGCGCAATCGCCCCAGTGTTGTCACAGTACAACTCAACTGGATCCGCAATGCTAGGAACCACACCAAGTTCAGAAACAAATTTTCTGATCCAAACAGCTTCCTTTGCTGCGCCATTTGCAGCAATGTACTCAGCCTCTGTTGTAGAATCAGCCACCGTCTCTTGTTTGGAACTCTTCCAGCTCACCTCTGCTCCATTCAGGCAAAACACATATCCCGACTGTGATCTAAAGTCATCTCGGTCGTTTGGAAGCTTGCATCAGTGTAACCCCTTACACACAACTCTTCCTCACCGCCAAATATCAAGAAAGCATCCTTAGTTCTTCTCAATTACTTTAGGATGTTCTTGACTGCAATCCAGTGACTCACACCTGGATTGGATTGGTATCTTCTTGTCATACTCAAGGCATATGACACATCTGGTCTAGTACATAACATGGCGTACATGATAGATCCTATGGCCGAGGCATAGGGAATTCTACTCATGCGTGCCCTCGCAATGTCATTGGAAGGACAACCACTCTTCGAAAGAGTGATCCCATGTGACATGGGCAAGAATCCCTTCTTGCAATCTTGCATGTTGAACCGTTTCAACACCTTGTCAATATATGTACTTTGACTTAGGCCTAGCAGCCTCTTAGATCTATCTCTATAGATTTTTATACCGAGTATATAGGCTGCATCCCCTAAGTCCTTCATTGAGAAACACTTCCCTAGCCAATCTTTCACAGATTGCAGCATGGGAACATCGTTTCCAATGAGTAGTATGTCATCCACATGCAAGACCAGAAAAGCTACAGAGCTCCCACTAACCTTCTTGTAGACACAAGACTCATCTTCGTTTCTGATGAAGCCAAACTCTTTGACTACTTCATCAAAACGTCGATTCCAACTCCTAGTAGCTTGCTTCAATCCATAAATGGATCGTTGCAGTTTACAGACTTTGTTGGCTTGCTTTGGATCCTCAAAACCCTCCGGCTGTATCATATACACGTCCTCGAGGAGATTCCCATAAAGGAATGCTGTTTTGACATCCATCTGCCAAATCTCATAGTCATGGTATGCTGCAATCGCAAGTAGGATTCCGATGGATTTGGTTATAGCGATTGGTGAAAAGGTTTCATCATAGTCGATACCATGAATCTGTCTGAATCCTTTAGCCACCAATCGGCCCTTATAGGTAATCACATTACCATACATGTCGATCTTCTTCTTGAAGACCCACTTGCACCCTATGGGCCGCGCCCCTTCAGGTGGTTCCACCAAAGTCCATACTTTGTTGGTATACATGGATTCCATCTCGGATCTCATGGCTTCTAGCCACTTCTGAAGGTTTGGGCCCTTCATGGCCTCCTCATAGGTAGTAGGCTCATCATCTATGAGCATCGTGTCACCGAAATCGGTCACAAGAAGTCCATACCTCTCGGGTTCCTGGCGCACTCTACTAGATCTACGAAGCTCTTGTGTTACCTGAACAGGTTGCTCAACAACTACTTGTGGTTCCTGTTCATGTTCCATAATCGGTTCAGTGATTTGTGGTTCTTGAACCTCTTCAAGCTCTACAGTCCTCCCACTTGCTTCTTTAGAGACAAATTCTCTTTCTAGAAACACGCCGGTCCGAGCAACAAACACTTTGTTCTCGGCTGTGTAGAAGTAGTAACCCTTAGTTTCCTTCGGGTACCCCACAAACTTACACTTATCCGATTTTGGCCCTAGCTTGTCTGATTGTAAACGTTTTACATAGACATCGCAGTCCCAAATCATCATGAACGACAGTGTGGGACGCTTCCCACTCCACATCTCATATGGTGTCTTCATGACTGATTTAGATGGAACACGGTTAATGGTGAAAGCTGCACTTAATGGAGCGTGGCCCCAAAACGATAATGGAAGATCAGTTTGACACATTATAGATCGAACCATATCCAATAGGGTTCGATTCCTCCACTCATACATGCCATTCCATTGTGGCGTTCCGGGAGGAGTGAGTTGGGACACGATCCCACACTCTCTAAGATAGTCGTCAAACTCTTGGCTCAAGTATTCTCCTCCACGATCCGATCGTAGAGCCTTGATACTTTTGCCAAGTTGCTTCTCTACTTCATTCTTGAATTCTTTGAACACTTCAAAGGATTCGGATTTTGCCCTCATAAGGTACACAAATCCACATCTACTGTAATCATTAGTAAATGTAATGAAGTAGACATAACCACCCCTGGCAGGCGTGGAAAATGGCCCACACACATCAGTATGTATGAGCGCCAATTGCTCACTAGTCCTCTCACCTTTCTTATTGAAAGGGGACTTTGTCATTTTTCCCAATAAACAAGCCTCACATGTCTCATATGATTCAAAATCAAATGAGTCTAGTAATCCATCCTTATGGAGTCTAGATACACGTTTCACGCTTATGTGGCCTAAACGACAGTGCCATAAATAAGAAAGATTTAAATCATTTATTTTAATCCGCTTGGTATTAATGTTGTAGACAGGATTGCTTAGATCAAGGACATACAGTCCATTAAATAATTGCGCACTAAAATAGTGAATATTATTTAAATAAAAGGAACAACAATTGTTCTTTATTGAAATCATAAAACCATCCTTGTCCAAACAAGAAATAGAAATAATGTTTCTGCTCATAGCAGGCACAAAATAGCAATTATTTAATTCTAAAACTAATCCTGAAGGCAGAGATAGGTCGCACACGCCTATGGCCAACGCAGCAACTTTTGCTCCATTCCCAACGCGCAGATCTACCTTCCCTTTAGCCAATCTCTTACTTCTCTTTAGATCCTGTACATTTCGGCAAATGTGAGATCCACATCCAGTATCTAATACCCATGATGTAGAGACAGTTAAATTGACATCTACAACAAAAATACCTTGTGGTAGTGGAATCACTATTCCAAGCCTCTTGTCCTCCAAATATTTTGGGCAGTTCCTCCTCCAGTGTCCAGGCTGACTGCAGTAGTGACACTCACCTTTAGTCACACCTTTGGCAATGCCACCAACAGGCTTAAGGGCAGGTTCCTTGGACTTGGAAACTGAATTTCCTTTTCCCTTGGAGGATGAGGCAAACCTTTTGCCTTTTTCCTTTCTGTACCATCAGAATGGCCTTGCCCTTACCCTTGTTGATGCTCTGTTCAGCTGTCCTCAACATATTGAGTAAATCTGGTAGTGGTTTCACGATCTCGTTCATGTTATAGTTCATGATGAAATGTCCAAAACTCTCGGGCAACGATTGCGACATGAGATCGGTTGCCAACTCTTGGCCGACCGGGAACCCCAGTCGGACGAGATTCTCCAAGTACCCGAACATACGGAGTACATGGGGTCCCACCGGGTTCCCTTCTGCCAGATGACACTTGAACAGTGCCTTAGAGACCTCATACCTCTCTACCCTTGCCTGTTCTTGGAAGAGCTTCTTCAGATGCTCGATCATATCGACAGCATTCATGTTTTCGTGTTGCTTCTGAAGCTCAGAAGTCATGGTGCATAGCATAAGGCAGGCCGCATCATTAGCGTCATCAACACGCTTTTGATACGCCTTTAGGGCAGCAGGTGTTTGGTTCTATGGACCTTCTGGAACATGCTCCTCTATTGCGTACAGTTTCTTCTCTTGCTTGAGAATAATTCTCAAATTTCTGTACCAATCAAGAAAGTTGGTTCCAGAGAGCTTGTCCTTCTCAAGGACAGATCGTAGGGAATGTTGTGAACTCGATGATTTGTTTGCCATTTGGAATTCTACAAAAGGAAAATACGCAAGTTTTTAGTATTTGTGAATTTTTGACTATATTCAATAATGGCTAGTTTATCAAATATAGCTCCCACTATTTTTCTACGGATTAATAACCCTCAAGATATTAATGCGGAAAATATCCTTATATTTTCTAGTGGGCCAAGATCCATCTTTCATCTCCTTATGAGCTTGCTTTGGCAAGTCACCCATAATTTGACTACTTTAGGTAGGAACAATTCCAATTGCATCCCTTATGCAACTCTTGGTTCAATTGGGCAAATAACTCCTTATTTATCCATCCATATGGATAATCCCAATTTATTTCCTCTAGGTTTCTTAATCGTATTAATAGCCTAGTTGTGTTCAACCTCTTATTTAAACAATTGCACATTACTAGGTTGTGCCATCGCATTCCATCATTATGAACCAAGTCGCCATGCTTTGGCACGCAGGAACTTGATAAATCATGATGATAATGAGTGTTTAAATAACGAGAAGGCAAGAACACAATATTTGAATTTTGAGGGATTTTAAAATTCAATTTTAATTTTTTTGCTGATCAATATCAACTAATCTATCTATTTGAGTTTGGGCACAACTCCAAATAATAGATCCGGGTTGTCTAATTATCTTATTATCCTAATTGCATGCATTATCCATACACCAACCACAAAATAATAAGACAATAAAGTAAACAACCACAAAACAAAAATTAAACGTGATGTGGATATGGCCTTTTCTAGACTAAGATAATTCCAAGCCAATGAAATTATCTATGAACCCTAAAAGCAAACACATGTCCATGCGTCTTGATCTTTTGGTCCATCCTTCATAATCATGTGGAATGCTCCATGCTCCATGCTCCATTCTTTGTGGCTCCTCTTGGCTTTGGGCTTCTTTTCTTCAATCTTGGCTAACAATCTACTTTATCTAGCACTAGCTAACTTCTATACTAAATAAAATAAATCTCAGAAGCTGAGAAAAAAAAATGGCACGCAAGCCATAAAACCCTAATTAATCATTACAATTAATTGATCAGCTCGCAAGCCGCAAAACCAAACCACAAAAATAAACATCCACATCAAACCACATCCTAAGGCCATATCCAATCACCATGCGATTTGCACATAAACAGTTAAAATCCAGTTTTAACGCGCTTGGTCAATTTTAATTGATTTTAGGAATTCTAGGGTTAAAACAGTCCATGCAATCCAACTGTCCGGGCCCAAAAAGGTGAACCGCAAGGCCCTATGGCCGGCCCGGCCTCTAGGGCGGCCAATACTTGGGCGGCAAGCAAGAGGGGGCGGTCCCCTTAGAGGGCCGAACCTCCATAGGGAGTTGTTTCCAAAACAACTCCCTTGCTTGGTGCCCAAGTTTGGTTGTTTCCTTGTTTTGGAAGAACTCCTTCTTCCCCAAGGATGCCCAAACCCTAAATCTAAGATCCTAAAATTTATCAAACTCACTAATTCATGCATCCAATGCAGAAATTAGATCTTGTTATTTTAGATTATTGACAAATTGCATCCCATGCTTGATTTGTCTTGTTTTACGCAATAAAAAATCAATTTAAGGTGTAAAAAAACTAAAACGTAACACATACCACGTTTATGCTCTACGACATGTGGCTCTGATACCACTGTAGGGTTTTTATTCATGGATGCGCAACGGAAACAATAATTAACCATGTAAAACCCTCCAAGGATCACAAGTCAAGAGACATAACGATGGTAAAGGAAGAAATCAATAACACACCTTCGGGTTCTCCTTTGATGACTTCAAACACGAATTGTGTCACATTCTCTATAGTTGATCCACGCCTAGAGTTGATTTCTAGATCTCCCACTCCTTGGTGCTAGCCCGGAAAGAGGAAGAGGAAGAAGAATCACGCAAAACGAGACGAACCAAAGGAGGTTCGGCCTCCTTTGGGGCCGACGGGGACGGGCGGCGGCGAGGGAGGGGCGGTCGGCTCCTTCCTTGCTTGTTGCTCTCTCCTTTTGTTCTCTCCCACTCTAGTTATGATCAATTATGAGCATAAGTTGTGGGAAGGAAGGAAGGAAGGTCCTTTATATAGTCCAACAACTCCTTGCCAACTACCTAAAGGACTTATTCTAGTCCTACTAGAATTCAATTTAGTCCCTTCCTTGCAAATTAGTCCCTACTAAGTTTGCAAGGTTTTGCAAAGTGATCCTTCTAATTAATTAATCCAATTAATTAATTCCCAAATCTAGTTCAACTCTATATAGCGTGTGACCCCATAGGTTCTATCTAGTTGGTAGCAACTATTTGCTAATATGGAGCGGTTTCTACCAAAACATCGATTCTAGCCAACTAATAGAATAGTCATCTTGACAACCTTTGTACAAGTAATTGTCTCATCCCTTTGTCCCTATATCCGGATTGGACACGAGACATACAAGTCACACTCGTATATCCAATCCATAGTTTCTCGATCCATGGGAATAGCCTTATTCGTGCTAATAACATCAATATCCCATATTGATTTATTTGAGTCTGGTCAGACATTCTATAAGCACTATCCCTCGAGTGGCCTAGGATATTTGCTCCCGTTATGTGGGAGGGACAAATTCTATCTACGTCCACTAGGATCTCTAAGCTTGCTTCTTATTGTATCCAGTACACGCCTTTATAACTACCCAGTTACGGTGTAGCGTTTAACGCTACCAAAATCACAATAATCCACAACTAGAATATCTAGTGACTTCAAGTCTAAGGATGACAATACCATTGTACCGCGAGAAGCGCTTGTGACTCAACATAACTTGTATGTAGCCTTCTCGGAGATGGGTCAATCCAGTGCGTCATTACCCTTAATGCACACCTATGTGTTGGATCGTGATATCTCAATATCAATCCAACCCCATACTAGTCTATAGATGATTGTCCCATTAATCATTAGGGTAAAAGACACTGACCACCCCTGAGTTTAGGCATAATTCCATCCCGCTATCCTGGGTTTTGGATAAAGACATTCCGCACCTTTTTTTTTTTATGGAAGCTAACTGTTGATTAACAGCAGGGGAAAAAGACATTTGTACCCCTGATTTTTTTTTTAAAATTAATCCCTATATGTTATTCTAACCCTCTCTCCCCTTCATTCCTAACCCTACTCCTTCTCTCTCTTCCCCTTCTTTTTCTCTTCCCTCTTCCTTTGAAACACTGCCGCCCCCTTTTTCTTGATTTCTTCTCCTTCAGTTCATTCTTCTCATCTCTCTCTCTTTCTCTCTCTCTCTCTCGATCGATCTGAGATGAAGAAGCAGAGCAGAACTCCTCCCCTCTACTCTACTCTCCTCCCCTCCTCCTCCCTCTCCTGAAGATCGAATCTAGCCCGTAGTTGGACCCATGGCGGTCAAACCCTCCTGTCGGCGCAGATGGTCCGAAGCGGTCGGATCCATAACCGATCCTAGCGTCGTCATCGCGGTGGCCGTCGTCGTGGATAGTCGGGCGTCAGCCAGACCGGGCGTCGTACGGAAGGTTCTGGACCGACCCGATTGTGGACCGGTCGAGCGAGAACCGGAGTCAGGCGGTGGTGAGGCCGCCGAGTAGGAATCCTCTGGCGACGCAGAAGAGGACGTGTATGGGCTCGCCGACGAATCATCCAGGCTCGTTCCGATGCAGCTTGCACAAGAACACCGGGAGAAGCCGGGCCGCGCTGTATCCGTCGAACCATCCTGTCGTCTTGGTACGAGCTAGATCTGAAGATGAAGAAGCAGGATATGGAGCAGTCGACGGCGAGGACGCGGGTTACGCCGCCGTGGTAGCAGAGCTTGCCGTGGTGGTTTAAGAACTGTGAGTATGCAAGAAGTCTTTGGTTTGGTACTATTGGGTTAAGAACTGATATGGTCAAACACTGTAATTTGCAAGATTGTATGAAGTTTTTTTTGGGTGCAGAAACATAACATTCAGGGGGATATCAATCTGGGTGTTTGGATGGCTATTATCTGTGATCATATTTGAAGAAGGAGAAATGAAGTTTTTTTCGGGAAAAGAGGGAGCAAATTATCTGGCACTTCATGTCTAGAATGGCAGAGTTCAAATAATTTGGAGGAAGACATTGGTGATTTGGAGCTCCAAGTAGTGGAGATGGCTATCAAATACATTCTAAGACAGGGGCTGGAGGAGGTGAATATTGAAACTGATAGTACAAATGTAGTTGCTGCAATTAGAAGCCCAAACTCAAGTCCTTGGAAGTGGAGGTGCAGAGCTCAAGGGATCCATGATTGTCTTCAACAAAGATAAAGAATCTCCCTTCCTAAGATTCATAGAAGTGCAAATAAAGCTGCACACTGCCTTGCAAATTGGGACAGACAAATTGGTAGAGATGGTTCAGGTTTAGATAATGTTAGTGATATGAAATTCCTTTCTGCTGTGGTAGAGGACAGTAGAATTTTGATGTAGTTTGCTTTTGCTATTTGAATAAATCTACAATTCATCAAGGAAAAAAGATCATAGTGGTGGTTTAAATTACATAGTGTTTAGAGAATGAAGTTTGGTTGGGTTTTAGGTTTGACATACTTGGTGTTCTTGGTCTGTTCTTGATGGTCTTGAACTGATGTTCTTGGGGTTCTTGATGATAAACAAGGGCAAAAAGGTGCAAAAAATACACAAGGTCAATATGGTCCAAAAAAATTTGAAAACTCACTTTTTTAACGGAACATAACAGATGGTGGTTTCTGTCCATGGAGTATTCCGTCAAATGGGTGCGGAGTGTCTTTATCCAAAACCCAAGGTAGCGGCGTGGAATTATGCCTAAACTCAGGGGTGGTCACTGTCTTTTACCCTAATCATTATACTGGACTAGGGATATTTAAGATAAAAAACACAATTGTAACTCTAACGACTTCATTATATTAAATATCCAATAAATAATAAATGAATTTATAGCCACAAATAAATTCATACTAAACTAGATTGCCTCTAGGGCATCTATTCCAACATACGGTCCACAAGACCCCTTCATGTTGTAGTTTCACATCAAGGTGCCCATGTAGTTCCGGGCACCTCAGGTATCTCGTTCTCTCTCGACGTCTAATTTGAGCTGTAATTGTGGAGATCCACCGCCTACACATTTAAGCGATGAGTCCTCTTATTATATCTATAAATTCGTTGAGGACAACGAAACGCTTAAGTGTGGGGGGTTTGTGTATACTTTTGCTAGCCATGTCTGTTTTGTATAGCCTTGTTACATGTAGATTGCGTTAGTATTGTGAGTAGTGTGGTTAGTGTAGTGTGTTTTAAATATATTAACGTTTTGTGTTAGATTGCGTATTTTATGCATTGTTTACACTTTTATATTTTTGAGTCTCCCTACCCATGTTATGTGATTAGTAGAGTTGGCCAATGCATATAGAGTTAGGAAAAAGCGAAAAAGAAAAAAAAAATAGAAAAGTGAAAAATCAGAAAAATTTAAATTTTTTGAGAATAAGGGCAATTGATGAAGCTAGAAACCAAAGAGAGTTCAGTGAAAGAGTCTCTGAGAATAGGAAGCGCCGTAGTACGAAGCTTTTAATTTTTAGTATCTTGCGCACTTGTTTCACGAAAGGATGTCCCGGGTATTCAGGGAAAAGTGGATAGTAGACGAGGGCTTACCTTTGTTCCTTTATTGTGCTAGGAGGATTTAGTCCTAAGGAGTTGAATAGTCTATTTTCGAGTGGAAACTTGTGGCCTCTTGTAAATCTGGGGTGGACCTTCGTGTTGAGTCGGTTCCATGTGGTACGGTTGCCTCGTCCTAAGCGAAGTCGGGGGATGTACACCACCATCCCTTAAGGCAGTTTCAAGAGTTAACCGAAAAAGCCCACACTTAGTAGCTCGAAATGCACGGTTGAAAAAATTATAAGAGAATGAAAAAAAAAAAAAATCAAAATCTTCTCTTGAATTAGATACGGTGAACAACCTAATGTGCCTCCATTCACGTGGAGAATTTGGATTCAATCCAATTAGAGCGTCTAAGGAAAATTAAAGTCAAGCCGTATTACACGGAGTTGTGTCTCCCGTCAATGGGACAACTTGCATTCAATGCAATAACGGCTAAGAGGGTCTGAAAACCTCAAATGACTTGGCGATGAAAGACTATCTTAGTACTTAAGATGCCTAGACCCTCTGAGCTAAGGATGAGCCCGGATCTTGGATTGAGTTTGGTGGATGTTTGGGGACCCCTTAGTGAACTTGTGTGTATGATCATCTTATCTCAATTTCTTGCTATTGGTTGTGAAATTTCGAAAAAGACTTGTGAGAGCTTGATGATTTTGGTTAGTAACAGCGAGATTGCCCATTCTCTAAAGAAAAACAAAAACAAAATATTCATATTGTTTCAATTCTTGCATTCTTTGATAATCGAGTTGAATTGTTTATAGTCATGTAGATTACATTGGGTATGTGTGTTGTTTGTGTCACATGGCTAGTGAAGTTTTATGCAATTCGGTGGATTAAAACATAGTGTAAGGTTTGAGTTTGCTCGGGACGCGCAAAAAGGTAGTGTGGGGAAATTTGATAACTCTCTATTAGAGTTATATTTCTTGCATATTTTATATCGTTTTGCGTGGTTCCCGGGTTGAAATATGAGTTTTACACTATGAATGTTGAGAAAACGTAGAAAGTTGAGTTTTTATCACTTTATTGTTAATCAGGGCGTTTCGATGCATATTTCGATGTTATTTGCAAATATAATCGCTTGGTATGGTTGTTCATGCTGTCTTGAAAGGAAAGGATGCTTAACAATGGCTAGGAGGCGTGAAACGAACTTCGGAAGCAAAGCAAACTCAAGAGGAAGCAAGAGAAGCAAAGTCGGAGGAGCAAAAGTGACCAATCTCCACTATTTTGATTGTATCTTGAGTTCTACAATAAATTTTGGAGTGAGACCAGTGGCAAATGAAATTAGACTCAATGATCTTTCCAACGATAGGTAACGGAGCTAAAACGGAGATCGGACGAGAAAGATATGGTCCGTAAAAGATGGCAAAAAGGGTGAAAAAGGGACTGCTGGAAAATAAGAACAGGAAACCTGTTCGCACGAACACTGTTCGCACGAACAGTCGGGTGTTCGTGCGAACAGAGAGGCCAGACGCGGATTTTTGGTTTCTTTTGGTAATTTCTTGAAAGTTTGAAGGCTCTAACCTATTTCCAATGTATTGGGACGATCCTAAGGAGGTATTCACACATATTTGGAGTCTAGAGAGCTGGAGAAGACGATGAAAAACGCTTGGAGCTTGGAGGATCATCAATAGTGAAGATTTTCGCGTTTGATTATCGTTTCTTCATATTTTCCTCATGAACTCTATTATTTTGATTATGCTGAACCATCTTATGTCTAGCTAAACACTTTAAGCTAGGTGATTGATGGAAAACTAGGGTTTTGTTGGATGATTTTCCGGATTTAAGACTTGATGCATGCTTTTGCTTAATTCTATGAACGTTCTATTTATCCTAACTATTCTTGTACTTAATTATTAATGTTCTTGGCTTGATAACCCTTATAACGTTACTTGTTGATAGGGTTGCACGAATGTGAACTCGTTGAGACGTGTTCAAGAATAGTTTAGGTGATCTTGTAGTTTCTTGAGACCGAGAGGATATAGAAACTTGATTAATCGTGTGAGGGTAGTTTCGGTTTATTTTGTTATAACTTAGTTAATTCGGTGGACCGATAGGACCCGGTGAACGAGTCTCACAACTCAACTAGATTGTAGTGATAGACGGAGGTGGACCGAGAGGACCCGAAAGCTATTAATTGCACAAATTCACGTGAGATCGAGAGAAGATCGTGATGAGCATTACGCGGTATAACTAGAACGTGCATAGAGTGTTTCAAGCATAACTCGGAAATCGTTATCAACCCTAGGGACCATCAATTTCCTAGTTCTTCCTTATTAATCATATTCAATCGCAAGTTATTTTCGTTTAAAAGTGAAAATTCCACAAAAATATTTAGTTAATTGTCATTTAATTTAAGTCGCTTGTTTGTGGGCGACAACGTTATAAAATCAAACACCTTTTTACCGGTTACGTAGATCTCTTATAATTAATTTGTAGTTAGCTAATAATCGTAAATTCCATTGGGTTCGATACTCGGAGTCGTAAAATACTCCAGTTACTACTTGACCGTATACTTGCGTTTAAACGCGCAAAGAATCGCGTCAGACCGACAGGAGATGGTCAGTGTTGTTACCCGTCTTAGTTAGAATATAGTTAATGTGTTGCTCAGATAATCCGAACATCGTTTACAACCCTAGGTGATCAACAAGATTGCATAATTTTCTCCATTTATTGGTTAAGACATCTTCTTAATTTCCGTTTACCTTTGCTCTGTCTTTACTACAACAACTTGTTTGGGGGTGGCAACACCATAAATCAAACATTTTTCTTCCTGTTACTCTGTGAACTGCACGACGTTGTTAGTTATAGACTTGTTGCGATCTTGTCCTCGAGGGATCGACAACCCGAGTACCAAAATACTCACACTCTACTACTTGACCGTACGCTTGCGTAATACGCGCTAGTAATCCGCGTCAAGTTTTTGGCGCCGTTGCCGGGGACCACGGTCAACAAGTTTTTAGTGAATAATTAGTTTAGTTTGCTTTTATTTTTCTGTTTTATTTGATAGTTTGATTTCTAATTTGTTTTCTGATTTTCTGCTATTTCAAGTACTCAGTGCATGCACAGGATCCCAAGAGAGCTTGTGCCGCTAGAAGACCCAAAGCAGTTGTTCAAAGACCAAAGGAGAAGACAGAAACAGAACACCATGGGCAAAAATTAACCAACCCGCAACTCAATCAGCGGTTGGAAGAGGTGTCTAAGCATCTAAATGATCGCAACTCCCAGACACCGTACAACAAGTCTGGGCAGACTATTGTGGACAAGTTCAGTCGTACACCTATGGACACAATTCGGCAATTGTAGTGCCAGAGATACAGGCCGAGCACTTCGATCTCAAGCGTGCAACAATTCAGACGGTGACCAACCAGTTTCAATTCTATGGGAACAGGGATGAAGACCCCAATGACTTTATTGGAAAATTCAATGCTTACATAAAGACTACAAAGTAAAAAGATGTGACTGTAGAGGAATTGAAGCTCATTCTTTTCCCATACTGTCTGAAGGGTGCAGCGCATAAGTGGCTAGAGTCAAGGGCACCTGAGTCGATCACTACATGGGCTCAGTGTGTGGACGAGTTCATGGCAAATTTTTATCCAGTTCGGCGGGTAATTGAGCTACAGGGTGATATTCTAGGCTTTCGGCAACATGCCAATGAAACCGTGGTGGTTGCATGGGACCTGTTTATGCAATTGATCAGGAAGTTCCCAAATCATGATTTTGGGGATTACAAAATTTTGCAGGTATTCTACCATGGTCTAGAACGTCACAATCCAAAGCTGGTTAATAGAGAAGTTGGGGGCAATTTTCTGTACTCTTTTGATAAAGAAGGAGCTTATGCGCTCATGATGCAGCTTGCTAAGCAGGACTCACAACTTTATGATTCTAGGAGATTATCGGCAGTGCCTGGACCTAAGGATGATGAATGGAAGACTGGGATCAGCAATATGGTGTCTGACTTAGCCAAGCATGTGTATCAGGACAAGAAGCTAGTTGCAAGGGTAGACGAGCAGGAATTTGATTGAGCCTTGGCCCAGATTGCAAATGAAGATGTGAACTTTGTGGGGGCACAAGGACAACGGCAGAATTGAAACCAAGGGAACTAAAGACCAGGTAGGGGTTTCAGAACATGCCACAAGCACCAGTTTCACAAGGTCCACCATCAGCTGCTGCGGTGCCAAACCCAGAGATTTCTGTACTTACTAAGGCGTTAACACAGCTGAGTAACAACATGAACGATATGACCAATAACAAAAACAATATGACCACGACGATCAATGTTGTTTCTTCTGATTTGCAGGCTACGAAGACTTTTCTTCGTTCACTAGAGGTTCAAGTTGGGAAAATTGCAACACAATTATCTGTTAGAGCACCTGGCTCTCTACCGTCTGAAACAGAGAATGTGTAAATACCATTACCACTCGCAGCGGGATTTCATTAACTAATCCACCATACCCGAGCCATGCCAGACCTGAAGCATCAAAGGCTAAGGAGCATGAGGTCTTCGCTGATGAGAAGAAACCTTTCATGACCCCCCCCCCCCCCCCCAATCAAAGGGCATGACTCCACATGATGAAGAAAAGTCCAATGAGGTATTACCACCACCCTTTTCATTTAGAGATGTACCTTTTCCATTGAAAAACAAGAAGAAGAAGGATGACTCTGAGGAGTACAGGCGATTTCTTTGTATTTTCTCCAAACTGCACATCCACATTCCATTGATTGAGGCGCTGCAGCGAATGCCTAAGTATGCAAGGTTTATGAAGGACACAATACTTGGGAGAAAATCTATGGATAACTTTCAGACTGTGAAACTGAATGAACATGTGAGTTCATTTGTCTTGCATGGGCTACCTGATAACTCCTTAATAAGAGTTATCCTACGTACGTTTCACATTGTTATTTTTGTGCGTTTCGGTGCAAAGTGATGGATTTTGGGCTAATTTTAGAAGAAAATGCAGTTCTGGATGTTTTTGAGCTTTAATGCACAATTCGGGCGTTTCTTAATGGTTTTGAGTATGATTTTGATAATTTATCACATTTGATCTTCGCGGTAGTGTTCGTGTTGTTTGACAGGAATTACGTATGCGGGAATCAAGTTGAGAGAAGAAACGAGCTTCGGAATAGAAGAAAAGACGAATTTGGCGCGTTTTGGATGTTTTCGCCAAATATTGGGCAATAATTGAGAAAAAATGAGAAAATGATCTGGAAACGGGAATTTCTCTACATGGATGAAGTCTACGTCGCAAAAAGAATCTAAAGGTACGAAAATCACATTTATCGGAGTCCGGACGAAAAAGTTATGTCAAAAAGGATGCTCAAAGAGATAAAACGCGGCCAAAAGCATCCGGAAATGCCAAACACGCCTTTCAAGGAGCTAAATTGATGAATGAAGGGTTCCCAGGAATTTGGGAATGTTTTATAGCATAAAATGAGTCTCGAGGTCGAGGAGATACTTAAGGTAGCAAAGGCGCGGGCAAGGAATCGGAAATTAGTCGAAAAAGGATGCTTTTGGGTGACCCAGACTTCTCTTCGTACGAAGAGAATTGTCTTCGTATGAAGAGATTATACTTAGCCAAATTTTGAGTTGCTAAAAATGTCTTCCTAAAACAGCTTGCAGTATCTATCTGGTAAGACCTTCCTACGAAGAGAAAAAGTCTTCGTACGAAGACTCTTCCTACGAAGACCCTTCCTACGAAGAGAAAATGTCTTCGCAGGAAGACTCTTCCTACGAAGAGAAAAGTCTTCGTACGAAGACACTGTGCAGACGCGGCCAAAATAAAGGAAACGATGCTTAAAACTTTCCTAATTGACCCGGGACTCTTAGGGAACTTATTTTAGACATATTAGGTCATATTTTCAGAGGAGAGACACATTATTGAAGGACGGGACATCAACTGGGAGCTTGGATCACATCGTGGAGCTTGGGAAACATTGTTTGATCTCTTTTCTCCTTCTTTTCTTGTTTTTGATCATGATCACACAAACACTTGTATTTGTGATCATGAATATGCGTAGCTAAACTTCTTAGATCAGGACCCGAATTTAGGGCTAGGGTTTTCACATTGATTATGCGTTTTATGAATTGAGATTCATGTTTTGATAAACCTAATTGATGATTTTACGTTCGCTATGATTGTTTTGTGATCTTCATCCTATCTAGTTAATTGGAGACATCTTGTTAGCTAGAAATTAGTTTGCAATTTTTTGGTAACTCGGTAATTGTTAAACCGGAAAATCAAACAATCACCCGTTCATAGGCTTGGTAACTCGGCTAGCTCGAATGGGATCGTTAGAGTAGAATTCATCGTTAATGCATGTTTAGGGATAATTAGAACTTGGTAACTCGATTTTAATCTAACCTAGGCATAGGATTCTCACTTGGTAACTCGGTGAGTTAGTATTGCTCGATTAGCAAAGTGAATTTTGTCTGTGTTTCACAAATCATAGAACGTCGTCAACAAGAAAATCCTAGCAATCCCCCAAACGAGGTGTCCTGGTTGTTCATCCTATATTAAATCTCAATAGTTAAATATTTGTTTTATCTTTTTAATTATTTAGTTTAGAAAACTCTCAGTTTCTAGCCCACATAAAGTTACTCATACTAATTAGTTCACGACAAGTCCTTTGGGTTCGATAAACCCGGATTTCCGGATATTACTACACACGACGGCCATACACTTGTGGTTGAAACGTGTCAAGTTTTTGGCGCCGTTGCCGGGGACTTCGGTTGAATTAGTTAGAATTATTAACTTTAGGGAATTTTATTTTTTCTTTTGTTTATTTATTTATTGATCTCACCTGCTTCCTAGCGAATTATTGTGAAGGTATCTTGGTGTGCGTTTTATGAATTGAGATTCATGTTTTGATAAACCTAATTGATGATTTTACGTTTGCTATGATTGTTTTGTGATCTTTATCCTATCTAGTTAATTGGAGACGTCTTGTTAGCTAGAAATTAGTTTGCAATTATTTGGTAACTCGGTAATTGTTAAACCGGAAAATCAAACAATCACCCGTTCATAGGCTTGGTAACTCGGCTACGTCGAATGGGATCGTTAGAGTAGAATTCATCGTTAATGCATGTTTAGGGATAATTAGAACTTGGTAACTCGGTTTCAATCTAACCTAGGCATAGGATTCTCACTTGGTAACTCGGTGAGTTAGTATTGCTCGATTAGCAAAGTAAATTTTGTCTGTGTTTCACAAATCATAGAACGTCGTCAACAAGAAAATCCTAGCAATCCACCAAACGAGGTGTCCTGGTTGTTCCTCCTATATTAAATCTCAATAGTTAAATATTTGTTTTATCTTTTTAATTATTTAGTTTAGAAAAATCTCAATTTCTAGCCCACATAAAGTTAATCATACTAATTAGTTCACGACAAGTCCTTTGGGTTCGATAAACCCGGATTTCCGGATATTACTACACACGACGGCCATACACTTGTGGTTGAAACGTGTCAAGTTTTTGGCGCCGTTGTCGGGGACTTCGGTTGAATTAGTTAGAATTATTAACTTTAGGGAATTTTATTTTTGCTTTTGTTTGTTATTTATTTATTGATCTCACCTGCTTCCTAGCGAATTATTGTGAAGGTATCTTGGTGTGCGTTTTATGAATTGAGATTCATGTTTTGATAAACCTAATTGATGATTTTACGTTTGCTATGATTGTTTTGTGATCTTTATCCTATCTGGTTAATTGGAGACGTCTTGTTAGCTAGAAATTAGTTTGCAATTATTTGGTAACTCGGTAATTGTTAAATCGGAAAATCAAACAATCACCCGTTCATAGGCTTGGTAACTCGGCTACGTCGAATGGGATCGTTAGAGTAGCATTCATCGTTAATGCATGTTTAGGGATAATTAGAACTTGGTAACTCGGTTTTAATCTAACCTAGGCATAGGATTCTCACTTGGTAACTCGGTGAGTTAGTATTGCTCGATTAGCAAAGTGAATTTTGTCTGTGTTTCACAAATCATAGAACGTCGTCAACAAGAAAATCTTAGCAATCCACCAAACGAGGTGTCCTGGTTGTTCCTCCTATATTAAATCTCAATAGTTAAATATTTGTTTTATCTTTTTAATTATTTAGTTTAGAAAACTCTCAATTTCTAGCCCACATAAAGTTAATCATACTAATTAGTTCACGACAAGTCCTTTGGGTTCGATAAACCCGAATTTCCGGATATTACTACACACGACGGCCATACACTTGTGGTTGAAACGTGTCAAGTTTTTGGCGCCGTTGCCGGGGACTTCGGTTGAATTAGTTAGAGTTATTAACTTTAGGGAATTTTATTTTTGCTTTTGTTTATTTATTTATTGATCTCACCTGCTTCCTAGCGAATTATTGTGAAGGTATCTTGGTGTGCGTTTTATGAATTGAGATTCATGTTTTGATAAACCTAATTGATGATTTTACGTTTGCTATGATTGTTTTGTGATCTTTATCCTATCTAGTTAATTGGAGACGTCTTGTTAGCTAGAAATTAGTTTGCAATTATTTGGTAACTCGGTAATTGTTAAACCGGAAAATCAAACAATCACCCGTTCATAGGCTTGGTAACTCGGCTACGTCGAATGGGATCGTTAGAGTAGAATTCATCGTTAATGCATGTTTAGGGATAATTAGAACTTCGTAACTCGGTTTTAATCTAACCTAGGCATAGGATTCTCACTTGGTAACTCGGTGAGTTAGTATTGCTCGATTAGCAAAGTGAATTTTGTCTGTGTTTCACAAATCATAGAACGTCGTCAACAAGAAAATCCTAGCAATCCCCCAAACGAGGTGTCCTGGTTGTTCCTCCTATATTAAATCTCAATAATTAAATATTTATTTTATCTTTCTAATTATTTAGTTTAGAAAACTCTCAATTGCTAGCCTACATAAAGTTAATCATACTAATTAGTTCACGACAAGTCCTTTGGGTTCGATAAACCCGGATTTCCGGATATTACTACACACGACGGCCATACACTTGTGGTTGAAACGTGTCAAGTTTTTGGCGCCGTTGCCGGGGACTTAGGTTGAATTAGTTAGAATTATTAACTTTAGGGAATTTTATTTTTGCTTTTGTTTATTTATTTATTGATCTCACCTGCTTCCTAGCGAATTATTGTGAAGGTATCTTGGTGATCATGTGGGGGCAGAATTTCTATCGGCAAGCTCCAGGCTATTCACCGTACTACTCCTATGGAGATATGTACACCCCACCTCCTTGCAATCAAGAAGATGAGGAGATGAAAGAAATATTGAAGCTCATGATAGCTCAGTTGGACAGAATTGAGGAAGGGATTGATAGGATGGATGAAACTCTCCAGCTGAAGGGACAACACTTGGCAAAACTTTCGAGTGCATTGGCATATGCAGATAATGACGATGGGCCAATTAGCATCATTCCGGACTTAGTTGAGGAGTGCGAAGAGGAAGACGAAGAACTCCCAGAGGTCTATGTCTACAATACTGTTCATCATGAAATAATAGATCCTCGGGCTACTTCAGACTCGGAGTCGGACTCAGATTGGGATGATATTGTGAAGCCTATATAACTTGTGCCTCACATAATTCCGGAGTCGTGGCATGTATGGAAGAGTGTGGACATCGCTAGCCTATGGCCCACTGAAGATATTTTCTTTGAAGAAAGTCATGAAGCTAAAGAATTACCGCAGGGAGATGTTCACATGGACATATATAAAGAAATTCCTGAGTGTAATCCATATCTCTTTGAGATCATAAAATGGGGTGAATCACATGAGGAAGACCAAAGACACCGGTTTTATGCAATACATGATTTGAAACATGTGATTCCAAGACAAGAGCTAGGGAAGGAAGCAGTCAAGACGACACTCCTTGTCATTACTGTTCCAACTGAGGTTCTATTTCCACATAACGGATCCTCAATGATATTGATTTTGAAGAACTGGAAGAAGAAGAAGAAGAAGAAGAAGAAGAAGAAGAAGAAGAAGAAGAAGAAGAAGAAGAAGAAGAAGAAGAGGAAAGGTACAATGGGTCATGATGTGGTGAATGAATTCTCGAGAAGACCGGTGACCAAGGAGTGGAAGCACAAGAAGAAGAAATTTGCAAAGGTCGTCTTCTACAACTTCTTCTTTCCATATGTGTCTCATGCATGCTCACTTGATAAGAGACAAAAAGAGAGACGATGGTGGAAGAAGAAAAAGTGGAGAGAAAAATCTCCAAAACATCTTTTGAGGTAACTGGGTCGGGTCGTCGACCTTAAATTACCTGGCGCTTGTTGGGAGGCAACCCAACCTATTTATTTTCTTAAATTAGGGAGTGCGTTTTTAATACAGTTGTGTGTGTTTTTAGTTATTTATATGGAGAGATGAGAGAGAGGGACTAATGATGTTTTCCTAGTGACATACTTGAGCAGACTATGGGAGAATCTACCCCGGTGTGCCATGGCACACATGACCATCAAAGGGACTTGTGCATGCGAGTTGGGGATTCTTCAGACATGGATTTAGCAGAGGAGGCAGTCGACCCCGGTGTGCGAGTACACATTGACTGTATATAAGTATGTCATAGCTCCATCTCATCTACTGGCCTTTCACATTGATTGCTGAGTCTTCTTGCATACTCTAAATTCGTTGAGGACAACGAAGCATTCAGTGTAGGGGTAGTTTAACTGTTTACTAGCCAATGTGTCTTGCATAGCCAGTTACATGTAGGATGTGTTTATAGTGTATTGTGAGTTAGTTTTGTGGTTTATGTTTAGTTTTTCCTTATATTGTCGTATTGTGTAGAGTAGATTTAAATACTGTTTGCAGTTTTAAATAATTGAGTACACCCACCAAACAAAATGTTTGTGTAGAGTCATTTTCTTTTTTAGTCTAAGCCTTGCATATAGAGTTAGGAAATTATAAACAATACAAAAAAATTATAAAAAGAGGAAATCCATAAAAAATAGAAAATTGAAAATTTTGAGAAAAGGCAATTGAAAGAAGTTTAGACCTGGTTGATTTAGTGAGATGTGAAAACTTTAGGCATAGGGTGTGAATTTTGACCGAGAATGTACAATTTTAGTTCCCCCTAGTAAGTATAGAGAGAATCTCATTACGGGAATGCCTACCTATTTTTAAACTGAAATTAAATTTTAAAAGCTAAAATGTGTGTTGTTTTTCTCTTAAAAGAGTTGAGCTTGGTGTTTGCTAAACAAGCCGAACGTTCATGTTGTCCGTCTTAGGTAGTCGCCAGCCCGCCTCGTAGTGGCACACATAACAGCTGTGCGAGGATGTGTATGAGAGCACTCACTGCTTTTAGATCTTACCTTGTAGGACCACTAGATAACCCTAATTGATCATTGGATTCATTGTTAGCCTCTATGACCTAGGGAGACGATTCTTTGCCTTCATCATATATCGTTTAGAATTAACTTTCTAGAGCGTCACGAGGGAGTAGTAGTTGAGGGGGTTAGTTGAGGGAGTGCTTCATTACATATTTTTGTGAGTTCTACAGATCGCATATGCTTCATTGGATATCTACGAGGGGATGCGAGGGTGAGTGAGTTGGCTTGCACACTAAAGTATGGCGGTGTTCCATGTCATTACATCATGGACACAGTGGTGGAGAGCCTAAGTGCGTGACATCTAATCCGCACGGAAATGGGGTTGGTTGTACTTAATTGGTGGATCGTGTTAGGTATCGGATTTCTATCATCTTGGTGTAGGAGGTTCGGTTGGATTAGGCACGTGACATATCTTATATGGCTATTTGAGAGGGAGACGTGACTGCATTCTAATGTGGGGGTGTCGACTTTTGACTACAGACATAGAGATTGTGCATTGACGACACCACCCCCATACACGCTTTGACTTGGACGGTTTGTGGCATCTTGCGCTTCATGGCTATTTGAGATTCATGTTTTGATAAACCTGATTGATGATTTTACGTTTGCTATGATTGTTTTGAGATCTTCATCCTATCTAGTTAATTGGAGACGTCTTGTTAGCTAGAACTTAGTTTGAAATTATTTGGTAACTCGGTAATTGTTAAACCAGAAAATCAAACAATCACCCGTTCATAGGCTTGGTAACTCGGCTACGTCGAATGGGATCGTTAGAGTAGAATTCATTGTTATGCATGTTTAGGGATAATTAGAACTTGGTAACTCGGTTTTAATCTAACCTAGGCATAGGATGCTCACTTGGTAACTCGGTGAGTTAGTATTGCTCGATTAGCAAAGTGAATTTTGTCCGTGTTTCACAAATCATAGAACGTCGTCAACAAGAAAATCCTAGCAATCCCCCAAACGAGGTGTCCTGGTTGTTCCTCCTATATTAAATCTCAATAATTAAATATTTGTTTTATCTTTTTAATTATTTAGTTTAGAAAACTCTCTATTGCTATCCCACATAAAGTTAATCATACTAATTAGTTCACGACAAGTCCTTTGGGTTCGATAAACCCGGATTTCCCGATATTACTACACACGACGGCCATACACTTGTGGTTGAAACATGTCACTACCCAATAAGAAGAAATATCCAGGTAGTTTTCCGATTGAAGCTACACTTGGTGGGGCCTATACAAGAAAGGCTCTGTGTGATCAAGGGGTGAGTGTCAACTTAATGCCGCTTTCAGTATTTAAATATCCAGGAGAGGGGGAGCCTCGTAAAACTTGGATCAATCTTCAGTTCGCGGATAACTCATCTAATAAGGCCATTGGGGTGGTAGAATACTTACTTTTGAGGGTTGGTAGTTTGATCATGCCAGCTGATTTTGTGATACTGGACATGCCCGTTGGTGACGTTCCGATCATTCTTGGTAGGCCCTTTCTGGCTACCGGTCGAACATTAGTTGATGTAGAGAATGGGGAGTTGATCATGGGAGTCAACGATACTGTGGAGACCTTTCGGGTTTTCAAACCAACTCCTCAGTACACTCGTGAGGTGAAACTAGGATTTCCATTTCCAGTGCAAGTTAGGAGAGGAATTCCATAGCTGACATAGGAGGATCCGCCTGAACTTAAGGGCAAAGCATCGAGTGTGTAGGCGCACGAGGTAGTTATGAGCATCCAGCGCCATAAGTTGGATGTGGATCGACCTCCCAAACTACTTCTCTGAGGCGCATGAGGTAACATGGTCGGGTCGTCGACCTTAACTTACAAGCGCTGCTTGGGAGGAAACCCAATGTAGAGTAGGATGCTTTTTGTTTTTGTTTTTGTTTTTATTTATTTATGAGTTCTCTATATTTGACTATGAGGGGTGAGAGAGAGTGGACTTATTTTTCCAATCAGTGTGCATGGACAAGAGTACAGAAGACGCACCGGATTCCCCTTCTTCATGTGCCTGCTAGAGATTGCACGAAATTGTCGAAAAAAAGCCCCACAGGAGTATGCATAAAACATATAGAGAATTGCTCGAGGTCGAGGAGCAATTCCAATATTTTGAGGTCCACACGCATGAGAGGGCTACACTTCATGTCCTAGACGCACATCAAAATCTAGGCGCGTAGAGACTTCTCCATAAATTGTCAACGGTCCACAAGACCCCTTCTTGTTGCAATTTTGGGGCAACGGTGCCCATGTAGGTTCGGGCACCTAGGTACCTCTAACTCTCTCTCTCTCTCGCGTCTACGTTTTTGAGTGCTAATTGTTGAAATCCACCGCCTACACATTTAAGCTAGGAAACCTCCTAATTGATCTCTAAGTTCGTTCAGGACAACGAAAAGCTTAAGTGTGTGTGTGTGGGAGGGGGGGGGGGGTTGTATCTACTTTCACTAGCCATGTTTCGTATGCATAGCCTTGTTACATATAGTTTTGTCGTATTGTGTCGTATTTGTGGTTAGTGTTGAGTGTTGATATACTGTCGTATTGTGTGAGGTTATTTTCTGCATTGTTCCGCACTTTTACTTAATTGAGTCCCCCTACCCGAAACTTGTGGTTAGTTGAGTTGGCCCAAGCATATAGAGTTAGGAAAAATGAAAACAAAAGAAAAATTCAAAAATTAAAAAAAAATGAAAACTTTTGAGAAAGGGCAATCGAAGAGAGTGAATGTGGAGAGGGCTTAATGATAGAATTCCTTAGGAGTATGAAAATCTGAGGTGAGGTAGACGTGAGAATCTGGAGTATGAAGACTTATAGTGCTAATGCACATTAGAAATGCGAGTAGCTTCCTCTCAGACTGGTTATCCTACTAGCACTACACCACTGTCACTTAGGTAGTCATCAACCCTCCTCGTAGTGGCAACAGAACAGCTGTGCGAGTGAATTTTATGGGGGCCTCACGTCCCGTCTCCATATCCTAGGTCCACTAGCTACACCTATTGATCCCTTTACCCCTTTTATTCGCAGCCTCTAGCCAAGGAAGCATTTCATTGTGACTTTCATCACTTGTTAGAATGGCCCTTTCTTATGCGTCATGATAGAGGGAGTCGAGTTAGGGAGGCTCGATGAGGGTGTGCTGAATTGATACATCTTACGTGGATTCTATTACATGTCGTCTTTTGAGGGGATGTGAGGGTGAGTTAGAGACGGCACCACACTTTGGTGTGGCGGTGAGTCGTGTCCTTACACCACGATCACATGTGGAGTGTCGTAGTGTGTGTTGGTTGAGATTATAGGAGGTCGAGCATTGATTTTCATTTATATTATCTATATCTTAGGTGATGAAGAGGATCGGTTGGAAAAGCACGAATTACGTTGACTACCGGGTTGCGAGAGTTGCTTTACATTGAGTGTGGGGGTGTTGATGCATATTTGATTATATCACTAATTTGACACATTCCAACCCCACATTATCTGCTTTGATCTTAGATCTCCTCGGATATTACTATGGTATTATTGGCTCCATGTGTTAATGTTATTGTTGTGGAAATTGAAAAAAAAAAAGAAAAAATAAAAAACTGTTACGAAATTGGAAGTGAATGGAATAAGGAGCTTGTTTACACTTAATGAATTACCGAGGAGATTAGCTATGGATCTTGATCACTCTATCACATTCGTGGCCGCGAGAACGGCGTTGCACCAAGATTGAGGGAATGAGGGCCGGAGCAGTGAGATTCGGTGGGGGTTCCTTGGATTTTGGTGAAGGAGTGTGAGAATCGGGTTTTTTTGTGAGGTATATCATGACGTCAAGGATTACGCTTCTAAATATCCTATCCTACTAGTCCCAAGGCGTCAGCAGTGTGAACCCGTGGATAAATAGCTCGGAAGGTAAGTGCTAGGGATATGTTTGATGAGTGTGCGGAAGCAATATCTTAAGTGTCCGTGCCCGTTCTGTCTAACGAAACTGGCCGCAAGTTCTACCGATCACCAAAGTTATAGAATTTTCGAGGGAATATGAGAGCCTTATGACTTGCCGATTTACTTTTCAAGATTGCCCAATCTCTAACTAAAAAGAAAAAATTGCATTGTTTAATTCTTGCATTGTTCTATAATCGAGTTGCATTGTACAGTCATGTAGTTTGCATTGGGTGTGTGTGTTGTTTGTGTCACATGGCTAGTCGAGATTGTATGCAATTCGGTGGATTAAAACGTAGTGTGACATTTGATTTTCCTCGGGACGCGCAAAAAGGTAGTGTGGGGGATTTGGTAACTCCCTATTAGAGTTATATTTCTTGCACGTTTTACATCATTTTGCGTGCTTTCCGAGTTGATAATCTTAGTTTCATGCTATAAATTGGAAGAAATATAGCATGCTTGAGCGTTTGAGCATAAATGTGTAATCCGGGCAATTTTGTGTAAATTTTGAGCTTTTATTGTCACATTTGATCTTTCGATATTTGTTTTGTGTTGTGCGTTTCAGGAACCGGAGGCTCGGGAATGTAAACGGGAGGTGGAATGAACTTCGGAAGGAGGAGAAGGCTCAAGATATTGATGGAGTAGAAGACGGGTGAAGAAAAGACTAAAGAATCAAATAACAAGAGTGGAATTTTTCCATACTGACTGGTCTTAAGACCAGTCTATACTTAGAATTCTGGGCGAAATTAGCTTGAAGACTGCCCGCTACTGGTCTTAAGACTAGTCTGACGCCCAATACACGGAAATATGGGGTTTCAATGCAATTTTTAAGATTTGGGCAAGAAGTGAGGGTAATCTTGTATTAAGTGACCTACGAGCTGGGGAGAACAAGGATTCACATTTGGGGGATTGATTCACCAACAAACGGGAGAAGAAAAAGAAGGAGACGACAAAGAACAAGAGTTTTTCACCATTGAAGCTTCTTTGCATTTGATTTCTTCTACTCTTCTTATTCAATTTTAATGTAGAAACTTGACGCGTGTAAACTACATGTTGCTGCGCAAGTATACGGTCAAGTAATATAATGGAGTATTATAGACTCCGAGTTATCGAACCCAAGGGAAGGTGTCTACTATGTATCTAGTTTAGCAATTAAGTTCAATTCACACACAAGTAACCGGTAAAAAGGTTTGTAGTTTGAAGTGTTGTCACCCTCAAACAAGTGACTAGAAATGGTAGTAAAATAACGCGAATAAAATTATTTGATGTAAATCAAAGGAGAGAAAGCTGGGCAATCTATAGATCACTTAGGGTAGTTTTGACGATTCCGGATTTCATGTTCTAACACGACAATTCATAGTTAGTTAAGTTGGGTAATGGCGTTGACAATTACCTATCGGTCTCATGTCGTTCTACACAATAGTAATGATTTGTCCCTCTCAGGGCAAGTATACTACCTATGTGTTCTAGCAGTTTAACGATATTGTAAGGGATAATGTCCTATCAGACAACTATTCACGACCATATCACTACATCCTACTGAATTTACCCTCATCTACCCATTCCTATTCAACTCACTTCTCAGTCTAATTGATTACGAATGTCCTTGTTTATTCATCCCAACTAGGGTAGAGTTGCTTTCACACACTCACTAGTTATGTAGTAATTTCGGGTCATGAATCCTACGGATTAAGCATAATAAACAAGTAATTAACTACTACGAATTATCTATAAGCCTAGTTCATGATTACGTGGAGAAATAGATAATCAACATCACACGTCTTAGTTCTAGCTTGTCAATGGAAGAACTCAACATGAAATAGAACATAACAATCTCCATAAAATCATAAACCTATTGTGAAAGTTCATCCAAAATCCGGAAAACATCCTCAAAACATAAACCCTAGGCTCTCCATAGATTCCTAGGTTTGAGTTTAGCTACTCATGGCGATGATCCGGCTCGTCTCCTTGCTTGATGATGATCCAAACGAAGTCTTCTAGCTCTCCTTAGTGTTATTAAATCACAACTATGGATCTCTTTTCGTCCCTTGGTGATTAGGTTGAAGTAGTGAAGTCAAACTATAAAGAAATTGCATTTTAGCCCCAAAATCGCGCACATTGGTCAGTGCATTTCGGCTGGAATTTTGGCCCGAAATGCTATGACCCTCAACTTCTTGAAACTTCACTTTTGCCCTTCAAGTTCTTTAAGCCTCTTTCTTAGCCCTTCCTTTCTTCCAAAGTTCATGTCCTTGATTCCAAATCACTGCAATAGCTATATATCCTGTAAAAGACAAAAACAATAACTACACCAAGCGATTAGATCTGCCAATAAAGCTCAAATCAAAGTAAAGAACATGCCTGGACTAACATTAAGCACATGAAGGAAAAAGTGATAAATCGTTCTAATCCCAACTCAAGTAGGCTCAAAACTATCCAAAAACCTATCAATCAAGTGGTAAATGCTCAAGAAATATAGCTCCTAAAAGGTGCTATCAAATTCCCCCACACTTACTCTTTGCTCGTCTCGAGCAACAATGACGCTCAAAACCCCCCACACTTAAGACATTGCATACATATACCAACAAAAAACCGATGCATACCCCACCGCTTTGCATACTTCACTTTCCGCTAGCCAACACGACTCACGACTCAATAGACAAAGACACGACGATACAAACTACATGATATATACAATGCAACTGAAGTATGTACAATGCAAGTAATTAAAAAACATATTTTTTTCTTTTTAGTTAGAAATTGGCAAACCTCTCTATCACTAACCGAAAATCATCAAATCCACACTAGCTCACTTTGAAATTTCACAACACATAGCAAGAAATAAGATATGATGATCCTATGCCCAAATTACCTAAGGCAACCCCAAACATCCACCAAATCATATCAAGATATGGCACGTCTTTTGATTCAAAGCGTCTAGGCATTTCAAGTTTCTAAGTGATCTTCCTTCGCCAGTCATTTGAGTTTTTCAGACCCTCTTAGCCGTTATTGCTTTGAATGCAAATTGTCCCATTGTTGGGAGACAGAACTCCTATGTAATACGGCTTGACTCTAGTTTCCATCTTAAGCTCTACGTTTGATTGAATCCAAAATTTCCGTTCACACGGAAGCACATTAGGTTGTTTCACCCTTAAGAAAATAAAATTATTTTATTTTTCATTTTCTTTTTATTTTATCCTATTTTTTTACAACCGTGCAATAGAGCTTAAGAGTGTGAGCTTTTTCGGATTTTCTCTTACAACCACCTTAAGGGATGGTGGTGTATGCTCCCCGGCTACGCTTAGGCCGAAGACTCGTACCACATGAAACCAACTCAACACGAAGGTCCACCCCAGATTCTAAGAGTCCCCAAGTTTCCACCGGAAACGGAATAATCAACCACTCAAACACTCAATCCTTCTAGCACAAAAAGGAATCAAAGGTATGCCCGTAATCTATCTTCACATTTCCCTAGATACCCGGGACATCCATTCGTGAGACTTGTGCACAAGATGCTAAAATTACAGTCTCCCTACTACGGTGCTTCGTACTCTCGTGATCTCTTTCATTGGATTCTCTTCGGTTTCTAGGTCCTAATTTTCCCTTTCTCAAAAAAATTAATTTTTGGGAATTTTTCAATTTTTAATTTTTTTGTATTTTTCATTTTAGTCTTAACTCTACATGTGTGGACCAACTCGATTAACCAACAATGTATGGGTAGGTGGACTCAATAAATAAAAGTGCAACAACAATATATACAATGCAAATATTTAAACGTGCACATGCAAATGCAATCCTATGGACTAACTCTATATGCATAACAGACTCACTAATCTACATGTAACAAGGCTGTGCAATGGCCAACTAGCGAATAGCTGAAATCCCCCCCCCCACACACTTAAGCGCTTCGTTGTCCTAAAAAAATGATAAAATAATATCAAGAGAACTCGGCTGCTCAAATGCAGGGCCGGTGGGTTTCGTCAAAGTAGGCCCCCTCGTCCTCAGCGACTGGGGGATCTGGACTCGACTCAGGGTATACATCGGACATGTACTGGTACAGTCCTTCGTATGTGTCAGGATGCTGCAAGGTGACAATAGCCGCGAGGGCCATGTCCTTAATCCATCCTCTCTGCTCAGCACTATCCACGCCTAGCCGCTCTAAGCCTTGGACAAGCTGATGCTGACTACTCCGGACATGCTCAAACTGCCTCCTAGACCTAGCTCTGTCAGCATCTTCTTGCAGTCTCTGCTGCTCTAGCAAGTGGGTGATATGGTTCAGCTGACTCTCAATCCCAGAGCTAGAACTAGAGGTACTTGCCTCGCTAGGGTGTGTGGGATCAACAGGTTCTGGGGCTCTGAGGGGGTTGGGTTTTCTCTCCCACTTACGCTCTCCATTGTTCTTTTTAGATAGATCATAAACTAGACCCTTCAAATCTGATCTAGCATATTTTGCTAGCTCTAGGAGAAGGCAAGTGTGGCCGGGAGATCTACGGTTATTAGGAACAGTCTTCTCCATAATAAAGCAATAAATGAAGTACGGGATGTTAATCCTCTTACCGATCCACAAACAGTAGGCCAAGGTGCAAAGCTGGAAGGAGTAAGTGGGTTGATCAGTGACGCCCACAACCAAGTTCTGAAGAAGTTCGCACAACCACCTCGAATGTGGAAGCACGACCCTCCTAGAAACGTTCCACTCACGTATGGTGGGTCTCTCATTCCGTCCTGCCCCCAGGCACACCCGCAAAGTAAAAGGCGCTCACAACCTCAACAAATGAAATCTACGGATAGTCTCATGGTAGGCACAAGTCCCTTCTTTTAGGGGCTTGAAGTTAATGGAAGCTGCTATAGTCTCGGGCGTGAGAACTATATAAGCACTCCGGAAAAATATGTTCCTCTCATCATCACTCTCTCCCTCGTGAGATCTAGATTTCTTACAGATTTTCAACCATTTCTCTAACTTCTCATTCTTAAAGAGGTCCTTAATTTGTTGGGGCATCTTAGGGTTTAGCGGGAAGGGTTTTTCAGAAGTCCCTTCCCTCTTCAGAAACTTGTCGGTGCAATACTCCTTGTGGGCGTTTGCACTAACAAACCTGAAGTTGTAGAATTTGGAATTGCAGATAGCATTAAGGTCTACATCCTTAGGTGCCATGCCTCGAGTTCCTATCTTAGGGAGTGGGGGCATCTCCGCTTTAAGCTCATAACGAATTGGAGACGGCGGAACCTGACGGCGTTTTCCCGACCCGTCTCCATCGTTCACTTCTTCCTCCTTCTCACTCATAACTACATCTTCCTCAGGGTTGAAGACTGGTTGGTCATCAAGAACAAGACCCCGTCTCCTCTTATTAACATTCCTAGATGTAGACATAGTGATATGAAAAAGAAAAACGAGTGCTCGTGAGTTTTAGCCGTGAACTACACCAAGTAACCCAGGGTACAAGTAATGAACACGTATAATTTGCGAGAAAATTAAGCTCTAGGAGTGCCTAAGCAAGAATTAAAGCCGAGAGAGAGAAAATTGTACCAACTTTTCGGAAACACGAGCAAGTGAAGGAAAGAGTACCTCCTTAAGCTCCTCGGCCCGAAATGATTTGGAATTCTCAAAACAGATCCCACTTTTCATTCGGCCCGAAATCAAGGGTATTTCACTTACCGGTTTTTGGTTTTGCTCTAGTTTCTTCATCCGGTGTCCGATTCCTTGGATTCTTGCGCTCACGGACTCTTCATTGAATGTAGAATAGTGCCCAAAATTGCTCTCTAGCGCAAGAATCGCGCCCATTTAAAATTGTGTTTTCTTCCATCCCTCTTCGGATTCCGATGCGTATAAATCTGGGCCACAACTAGCTGTCAATGTACTCAATTACTGCATAGCTACTCCTCAACCTCGAGTAGCCTCTCTCTAAAGCTCCTATTATCAAATTGCTCGATGTGCCTCGTTTTGCGTGCGATGTAGTGCACATGCATCAAGAAGGGGAATCCGAAGGGTATTCGGTACCTGTTTCATGCACACTCATGGAAAATATTAAATTTATCTCTCTCACATATCTCAATCAAGTAAGAATATGAAAAATAGAATACGAAAAAAAATGTGACTACCTAATTGGGTTGCCTCCCAATCAACGCTTGTAATTAAGGTCGACGACCCGACCCAGTTACCTCTAAACAGGTGGCTTGGCACCTAGTGCCATCTCATCCATCTTCCTCTGCTGGATCCTCAACACAACTTTATGCGCTTTGACTTGCGAAACCGGTGGCTTATCACAAACCACATCAGAACTCTTGTGCACTGACTGCACTGCCACTAGAAACGGTGTCTTCTCTTCAGACTGCTGTGGACTCTTCTTGGGAACCCGAAAGTTTCCCACGCATCATTGATACTCGTGATCAATTCCCCGTTCTCAACATCAATGAGAGTCCGACCAGTAGCCAAAAAGGGCCTACCCAGGATGATTGGAACATCTCCCAGAGGCATCTCCAGTTCACAAAATCTGAAAGGATAATAGAATTCCCTTCCTTTACCAGCACGTCCTCCACCACACCATATTCCTTCTTACAATATTTTTCAGCAAACTGCAAGTTGATCCACGTCGAACGAGCTTCTACTCCCAGCTTCTAAAAAACTGAAAATGGCATTAGGTTGACAGTGGCCCCCAAATCACATAGGGTCTGTCCTGTGTAAGCTCCTCCCAAGTTAGCTTCTATCACAAAGCTTCCCGGATCCTTCTGTTTTTCTGGAAATCCGTGCAAAACACATGAGCTCACCTACTCAGTCAAATCCACAGATTGAAAATCTGGCACCGCCCACTTTCCTTAAATTGCATCTCTCATATACTTGCCGTACTTAGGCATCATCTTGACAAAGGGGTCTTGTCAAAGACCTCATGCTTCATGATTTGAGAGCCTAGGGTTCTTGTAAGCCATGATTATTTTCCAGATTTGATCTTTCTTCACGATTTCTTGATTTCATTTTTTGAATCAATTATAGTTTCTTGTTTATGTTAGTAATACTACTCGAGTGACGCGATTATGAGTGAAACTATGGTTCAATAACTAGGGTTTATTCAATAAGTGATTCATGCTTAAAGTTAGCTTATATTAATTTAATTGTTCATGTACTGTGCTTCATACTCAGTGTTAATGGAGTAGCTAATCGGAAACACTGCTTAGTTAGCGAATGCACGACAGTGATTCTAACTAACTAGGATGAGACATGAGCATCAATCCCGTATCACTGAGACTGAGAAGAGACGTGTTAGGATTTGATAGTGGGGGTAGATTCGGTAGGTGAGATTCGAATACTTCGTGCAACGGTGGGCCGACATGACTTTTTTTCGTGCATGTCGTTTGCTAGAGCGGACCAGTAGACACAAGAGACCGATAGGAGATTGTAGTCTACCATGAAGTAGAATGACCTGAGATCGATAGGAGATGGTCAGTGCTGTTACTCGGCTTAGTTAGAATATACTTAAAGTGTTGCTCAGATAATTCGGACATCGTTTACAACCCTAGGAGATCGACGAGATTGCCTAGTTTTCCGCATTTATTGATTAAGAACATCTTCTTAATTTCAGTTTACCTTTGCTCTGTCTTTACTACAGCCACTTGTTTGGGGGTGGCAACACCATAAATCACACACTTTTCTTCCGGTTACTCAGTGACTGCACTACGATGCTAATTATAGACTTTTGTGGGCTTGTCCTCGAGGGATCGAAAACCCGAGTACCAAAAATACTCACACTCTACTACTTGACCGTACGCTTGCGTAATACGCGCTAATAATCCGTGTCAGCCACGATCATGACGAAACAATTCATTTCCTCTTCGTTTTTCATCACGCTTCAGTGATTTGGTTTGGTTCTTCTCTTGGTTTTAGAGCACCACCACATGGCACGCTACAAACAATCTAGGGCACCATTTCAAACTTACTTCAAATTCTTCCATCATCACATGAGAAAAATCAGGTTCTTCTCATCCTTTGGCATGTCTGGCTCTCCTGGAATTCATTCTTGATGAACACAGAGTTATCACTACCCAAAGTTCCTTAGCATCCTTTTTTTCTTGAAGAACACAGTCACAAAAAACAGTCATAGAATCTTGCAACTTTAATCGGCGTCTACAACACCAAGTACCGGCCCATCTCCACCAGTTTGCTATGGACATGGGAGAACAAACACCCCACATCCATCGTCCATCTTCTTGGTTGACACTACCTGGAAAAAAGGTTTCTCTCTTTGAGACGACGAAACTACAACTAGATACAGCGTTTTTGTGCGCTAACTCATCTACACGCTAAAGCATGGGAAGTTACTTACGACTTAAAATGGCTCCTTTCTCATGGATAAACAAACATCGATCTGCACACTGAAAGTCAAAAAATCATCAATTGCCTTCAATCCAAGGCTTTACCAACCGATATCTACATGATCCTTAAAGACATAGAATCAACTGAAGCAACTTTTAATACTTGTACATCATGTTTTGTTATAAGAAATATTGTAGTCCCTACGTATGACGTGGTAAAGCATGTTAGCAAATCCGATACTATTCCTTTCTATTCACAATATACTGAATATCAAACTTCCTAAAGAATAATATTAAAACGAGTAATAATACAGCCATATAATCACCAAGCGGTTGATTCTAACAACGCTCATACTCAAATTACTCTTCTTTTTCTAAGTGTGCAACGTACTACTGCGCTCTCACCTCTCTCCTCGATACCTTTCGCCTCTTCCTCTCTCTCTGCTAACCTTAACCCCGCCTTCAACGCCAGTAAACACCCTCAACTATCACTCTCTTCTCTCAATTCAATTCAAGTCGTCATATTACCTATGTCACCGCTTCACCAAGTGTACTCTTGAACTATTGCTTCACCAAGTTCCTTCTTTGCGCCTTCCCATTTGGAGGGTAAAGATACTACCGGACTTCACTTAATGTCTCACAAATGCAAAAACCAGATCTTTCACAAAAAATCCTCCAATTCTTCTCTCAACTCTCTCTTTTTCTCTTCCTCTTTATTACCACCACCAAAAAACAAAAAATCATTAGCCAAACCTAAAATTTTCCTCCCAAACGGTGGAAATCTAACTCAAACCTTCTTTAACCCCTCTTTTATAACCCTCCTCCACCTATGAACAACCAATTTCCTTTGCTCTTTGCCAATACCCAGTACAACTATCCCCTATTTTGCCGCCGCCTCCTCCACCATACCCTCAACAGTAATTCACACCAACTCCTACCCCTCCTCAACCGTGGGATCAAAGAAGAGCCAGATTTTTTTACTCCTAACTCAGCCTCCTCCTGATTCATTGAAAACCTCGTTTTCCACCTCAAGGATAAAAAAGTCTAATTAACCCTCACCTCAAAACCCTCATCCCTGTTCTTTGGAAAATAGATATGGATTCTACATCACCGAATTACAAAACAACCACATGTATGTTCATTTTAATCACTCCAGGTGAGGCTAGTTCCATTGTAGTCGGAAGCCCTTACTCTATCGAAGGTCATCTTATCCCTGTTGATCACCAAGAGCTCCATATTCCGCTTACTTGGTGGAAGTTTGATGAATGTCCATTTTGATCCGTCTTGAAGGGATACCCCTCCCCTATTTTACCCAACATCATTGGAAAGCTATTTCGACCATTTTTGGAGTCCCAATCAAATGGGATACCTCATCCTCAACTTATCGGCAGAAGTTCATACTCCGTGTTCAAGTTTGGATTTTGCTTGTTTAACCTCTTTTAAGTCGGTGTTTCTTTTTTCCCATAATGACTGAGTCTCTTGGATAACATACAATCACGAACGAGTTCACAAAGTTTGTTTGGGTTGTGGGGTATCAGTCATCTTGTTAAAAAGTGTCGAGTTCCGAATCACTTAGCAAAATGAGCCATTTACAGGAAAATCATCGACATAGCCGACCAACTGCACCTCATTGTTATTTTGGAGAATCATATTGCTATGTTAAAAAACTTTCCTCGCACCTTCCACAATCAAAGAATTCATCCCTCGTTCTTCCAACTCTCTCATCCTTTATAAACCGTACCCCCCCTCACCTGTACCACCTCCTCAAAATACTTACCCACCAAAACCTGACCATTACCTCTCTAAGACATAGCCATTTTTTTCCCAGCCAAGCTCTCAATCTTCCAAATAACATGGAGATTTGTCCAGCTTCTTCAACCATTAGACCGTCACTAAGTCATAATAATCCTAGTCAGGCCAACTCCGAGTAGTTCTACGACTCTTGCGAAGCCTTCCTCTAAGAGCCACCTGATGATTTCCCGCAAGAATAGCACCCGCAAGCCAACTTCTTCGTCAATAAAAACCACCATCTTTTGAACCCCCTCACAGCTTTCTTGAAAAACGATCCGTTTTTTCTCCCTCAAGTGAACAAATTATTGGTGAATGGGACGATTGGCTCAGCCACTTACATGAAAACATTGCCCCCATCTCCGCATAAAGGATTGTGGTTGACGAAAAACCCAGTAACACTCAACCTCTATTGGCTCAATCGACGATTCCCTTTCCACCTCAGGCAGAGGAAGAAGTTGCAGCTGGCTTGGCCACGAATGTTCTGCCCTTACCCAATGACACTAACAACTCTCACAATGTGGAGAACATCTCGGGGAAACTCTCCTCTCAACACATCCCTTCGCACCGCTTCTAAACCAGTCACCACCTTTGGCTATAGGTTTAAGCCGCAAGGCGGACATTAGGGTGTTTGAACTGAAAAAATAGTTTTAATCCAAGTCTCTTTGGAGTTTGAGAACGAAAAATTATTGGTTCATCATCACAGATTAGTGCCCACCAACGTTGGGAAAAGGAAGAAAGAAGAACTTATTAATGTAGCTTGCTTTCTTCTCCATAAAGAATTCCATAATGTAAACCTTAGTAAAACAAGTCAACTCCCTCTCAGGCGGTTCTCCCAAAATAAATATAGCAGACAGAACCCTCGAGACCTCAATGGAGCCTCCTTTGAAGAAAAGTATTTGCTTGAGAAATGATAATGAAGCTTCATGCTCCTTGCCCCTGTCCCAATTGAGCTGAGACAGCTGTTACATCATAAACATAAAATTTTTGAAGACAAAGATGGCTTTCCGTAGGTTGAGCCCAATAGATCACCTTTACCTAAATGAGGGTTCTTACCTGGAATTATAGTGGCACATGACAACCCGCAACAGTTCAAGCAGCAAAGTTATTGTCTAGGAAGCACTGCCCCAGTGTGTTTTATCTTTCAGAAATGAAAACAAGTGTCTATAATCTGTCTTTTTCTGGTCAGTCGTTAGGATTTGATAACATTTGTGGTAGCAATGAAATAGGACCTAGAGGTGGTCTCTGGTCAGGGTAGGACTCGTCCTTAGACATAAGTACCTCGTTTTGTTGTCTTTGGTTCATCAAGTTGTTAGTCATAGAAGTTGCTTGCTTTTCTTGGTATCTCTTTCAATCTACGTAAGAACTCACCATGCGGATTGAGAGATTGTCTTTAGGATCCTAGAAAGCATCTATTTATGCAAAAAAAAAAAAAAAACTACATTCATTTGAGATTTCAACAAAGTGTCGGGGCCATATGAAAAGCTAAGCTCGAGAAAAAGATCTATTTTCGGAACAACTATGTTCAAACAGATTCTCCCAACAAGAAAATTTCATGAAAATTCAAATTCATGGAGTTTTCTTCCCATCGTCCAACAACAGACAAGGAACCAACTTCACCATTGAAAATATATACAAGGCTTATTTTTCTCCAGACTGGAAGCTTCATTTCAAGGATGAAATTATGATCACGCTTATGGTTCATTTTTCAAACACTACCCCTTGGTTCTTGATACGTATGGTTGACACGTCTCAACCGCAAATGCACGTTTTCGCGTGTAGCAATAAGTGAAAGTAGGTTTGTCGTATCCCAAGATACTTTTTGTAAATTAATTATAATTTCTAACCTTATGTGGGCCAAAAAATGTGGTTTTGTTTTATTACACTACGAATATAAAAGACAGCTAAATTACTGATTTCAGGATTAAATAAACCGTGAAAATGAGGAGATACGATTTAAAGAAGAATATCGGGATTCCTCATTTGGATCACTCGGGTAACTATGGACGCTTGTTTTGATTTACGAAACACTGATACATTTCTTTTGTCAATCGAGCAATTGTGACTTGTCGAATTACCAATTTAGTGATCTATGCCTAGATTCAATTTAAACCGAGTTACCTTGTCCATATTAATACTAGACGAGCATTAAGATTGGTGTTATACTCCACGATCCTAGTTAAGGCTACTGAGTTACCAAATAGTGATAAAACTAGGTGAATGATTCAATATAACGACTAACTCATGGAGTTTCCACACAAACGTTAATAATAATAAAATCTAGTGTGACGTCAAATGCAAGAAAGATAGAATTAAGAACGTAAATCATCCTTAACATGAGAAAACTGCATCAATTAAGTCAAAACGTGAATTATAATCTCAAACATATAATCCATAGCAAACCATAGCTACTGGTGAGGATCCCGATATGAAAAACTTAGCTACTAGTAGTTTCTAACATGATATTGTTGTTTCTCATGATAAAAAACAAGAATAACGTAGAAGAAGAGCGAAGAAAGATTCAAACGATGACTTCCTAAGCTCCAATGATGTTGCCCAACATCCAAGCCTTCGTCCCAACCAGTCTCTCACCCGTTAGAACGTGCTAAATCACGTTATAGGAATTTATATATGTTTCCTAACGTGTTAGCACAAATTTAGGAATATACACAACCCCCCCCCCCCCAAGAAGATATACGATGGCTTCGGGTTTGATGGTGTAAAAGCATGGAAATGGTGGTGTACTGGATTGAGAAGGTTATTCGAATTTGGTTATAATGGTGGTAGTGGCTGAAGTTGGATTGATCCTAAAAACTATTAGAACGACGTTGTGAGAGTAGAATATGTTGGAGACAAGACTTAGGAGCTTGGAACTTTCTTGGACATTGAAGATTACGCGTTTGATTTTTTTTTCTCTTCTTTTCTTTGTTTTTTCTCATTTTCGCACAAATTCTTGTTATTGTGATCATGAGTATGTCTAGCTAAGTACTATATTCGGGATTTCTCCATGGTAGCTAGAGTTTGAAGCCGTTTGGCGAATTATAGATCTTGATTCATGTTTTTCTTAACTTAATTGATGATGAACTATTTTCTATGTTTGATTCATGTTTGTATCCTATCTTTTCATTGTGAGACGTTGCACTAGAAAGATCATAGGTACTATTTTTTAGAGAAATCAACAAATTACCCAGAAAAGTGCATTTAACACTTAGTCGCACCTAGGCTAGAGAAATCAACCTAATTGATTGAGAAAGTGAGTTTATTAGATGAACGTAATGCATGTCGTAGACACCGTAAGTTAGAGAAATCGATTTGTGTGGTCGTTGACATAGGTTTGCGAGAGAGATGAATAAATATTAATGGTCGTTTGGCAAAAGAATCATCATATGTGTGTCATAAGCATAATTCGTTAGCGGTAATACCCTAGTGATCCAAGACAATATCCCGGTGCTCGTCTATTATCGTAATCATAAGAATTACTTGTTAGCGGTTGGGATGTGTCAAGTGTTTTGCGCTATTGCCGAGGACTTCGGTTAAATTTAATTGAATTATTTACCTTAAGGAATTTTATTTTATTTCTTTGTTTATTTATTTGTTAATCTCACCTGCTTCCTAGTGAATGATTGTACAGGCATCTTGGTAATCATGTGGGGGCAACATTCCTATGGGCAATCTCTAGGCTACTCGCCATGCTATTCATATGAAGATACGTATGCCCCTCCTCCTTGCAATCAAGAAGATGGGAGGATTAAGACAATGGTGGAGCTCAATCGTCTCACATAGCTAAATAAGACATAATCGAGGAAGGAATGAAGGTGAATGATGAAACTATTCTGCTTCATCAACTACAATTGGCAGAACTTTCTCGTGAAATGGCAGATGCAAATAATAATAATGGGCCAAGCATTATCATTGCTGACTTAGTTGAGGAGTGAGAAAAGGAAGACGAAGAACCCCCAAATGTCTATAATAATATGTGTCGTAAAGTAATAGATCCATGGGCCGCTTTAGACTCATATTTGGACTCACATTGCGATAACGTTGTGACGCCTATACAACTGGTGCCTGGCATAATTCCTGGGTCATGGCATGAATGGGAGAGTGTTGACATCGCGAGCTTAAGGCCTAATGATATTAAAAAGGGTTTTGTTGAAGAACGAGCTCATAAGTGCAATGAGGATGTGCTATTTTTACTCGTTGAAGATATTTGCCAAGATGCAGCATGTCATGAGTCTAGGGAATCACTGCACGGAGATTTTCACATGGACATGTATCAAGATATTCGACCCGAATGCAGGTCCGTGCCTAAAAACTGGAAGTTGAGTGAGAAGAGAAATTGGACATGTGGTCCCAGAGCAAGTTTTACGGGTGTAGTTTGCAGTTTTCCGGCAAGATGGACCTCGATCGGTCGCGGGAAAGTTCGTCGGAAAATTTTCTTGAACCGGTCAAAATGTAGCTTGTTACTTCATATTTAACTTTCCCTTCTTCACCGTGTACTAAATCTCACTCCAATTCTGTAGATTTGAAATTTCTTCTATGAAAACCCTTGGGTTGACTTTCACCCCCACACTTGCTCGTCGCGTTTTTTGGATTTATGAAAGTGGGAGGGGGTTTCTAAAGTCACAGGGATCACATAAACGTGCTCGGATTGGATTTGGATGAGCTTGGATTTTTGGTGTTCGGGAGGCTTGAGAGAAAACTGCTACAGAGAGTGAAGAAGTAGGCTAAAAACTGATAGAAAGGGTTGTTTTCAGCCCCCTCCCCAACTCTTATATAGGTAAAATCCAAAAATTACCAAAATGCCCCTGAGCGGGCTGAGTTTTTTGCTGTTAACTGTCAGCGTAGCTATGCACACCCCCTGCGTAGCTATGCGGAATGAATATCTTCAAACTTTTTCTGGTCTTCAACCTGCATAGTTGCTGCGTAGCTACACATTATGAACTTTTTCTGCACTACTTTTCACCGCTCTGGCTGCGTAGCTACTTGCGTAACTGTCTGTTCCTACGTAGCTACGCAGGCAGCAACCTCCCCTGCATGATTTTTGAGCCATAATCTTCTCTGCATGCGTAGTTACTGCGTAGCTACGCAGGCACTGACTTCCTAACACTCTTTTTGCACCTCTTTATTCTCTTCCTGCGATTGAGTATCCTACAATGTTTCTGCATTTTCTACCCTCTGCCTGTGTAGCTACTTGCGTAGTTGTTGCATAGCTACGTAGACAGAGACTTTTCTGCAGTATTTTCTGTCTTTTCAACACCTGTTACCTGCACATACTTGGGTAAATATTAGATCACACTCATCTGACCTCTCCATAGAACATCAAAACATAAAACATTAACCTACTCCCAAGTTGGGTTGCCTCCCAACTAGCGCTTGTAATTTAAGGTCGACGACCCGACCCAGTAACCTCAGGTTTGATCAAGGGTCATAAAAATAGACTATTTATACCTTGACGAATGCTAGTGGGTCTAAATAAGGTTTCACCCGGTTTCCGTTCACCCGGAAACTTGTGTCGTCTTGCATATTTTTGTTCGTGATCGAAAATCCCAAGTATAGGATATCGTTCGAAGTAGTATCCGCTAAGACCAGAGTCGAATCCACAAGGAGAGGAGGGTTAGACAATGACTTACTATACTAACAATAGACCGTAAACTAAGAAACTAACTAAAGCAAGTAATGAAAATTCTCAATGGCTTCAAAGCTATCCAAGCTATCAAACCCACCACATATGTGATGGATCAAGTTGAGATTTCGATTCATGGAATAAAGAAGACAGCTACTAAAACTATGATTCAAGAGAGTTCTGGTCGAAATTAAAGTATTTTGGGTCAATTGAATCCTTTAGAGAACTTGTATATGAGTTTCAACACCCAACATTTGTGTCAATGAAGTAACATGGATTAAAGAAAATATGAATGTCCAGCTCATGAATAAAGTGCGAAACCCAAAATCGAGTTATGTCAAGCATAAAGGATATGTACTCCTCCAAGTGAGTCCACATACAAGATCAAGCCACAATTCGGATTTGTCTTTCCACACACGAATTCGATGAACTCGACATCAGAACTTGTGAAAACTTAAAGAACAATTGAAAACCTCACAAAAGCGACCCAACTTCATCAATCAACCCAAAAAGTGAACTAGCTAAGCATCTAAATGAATTCAAGAGAGATATAGAGAAATCTATGTTCAATCATCATGCTCGAATCCAACAAAAATTATACTTCACTATATTACTTGATTCGAACAAAACAATGAAGAACAAAATAATCCCAACTTGAATCTCATCTACACACAATGTTACTAGAAGAAGATTATAGCACTCCCGTGTTGCTACTACAGTAACCGAAGGAAAAAAACAGAGTAGTGCAGAGCATGAAACAGAGCACCGAATTCAACAAAACAGCCCACAAAATCCGGTCTACTATCTCCGTCTCTTCCTTTTTATCTTGTTCTTAGCCCTAAATCTGCTCACTATGGAGAGGAGGAGTTCAAGAAAAAGCTTGAATTCGAGTTAAATCAGAGCGACAGAGAGACAGAGGTGAAAAATAGAACTCGTCGCTGACTTTTATGGTGCCTACGGAGTTAAAAGAGAGCCTTTTTATTTCTTTGATTCTGGTTTATATAGGCATGCCTCAGGGATAAATTAACCTCCAAGAACGTATCTCATCCATTCGATTCGTCATCTTCTCTGAATCGTTGATTTGAACTTCGTACTCATGAACCCTAGGTTTTAGGGTTTTTCTCTTGGATCGTTATTCGGACGAATTGAGTGAAAAGGGGAGGGGGGGAGATCGTGGGATGGGGAGCATTTTGGTCTTGATTTCGCTCGATTTTGTAAAGAAATGAGGTCGGGATGAGCTGGTAAGAACCTTCAGTGTGCTTCCATGGAGCTAATGTGCTTTTGTGCTGTTGCGAGGAAGAAGACGCACGCTGTAGCTGAGTTGTTCGACTGTATTTGGAAGAAAGCCCCCTCTAATTTTTGGGGGGCTTTAAAAAGGCCACCAACACTTGAAATAATAGCACAAAGACCCCCTTAGGTGTTAGAATCTCTTCAAGTCAGCCCTTGAAACGTTTATAAAACTCCATTTTACCCCCACTTCCGCTGGAATCTTCTTTTCTTGGCCCTTAACTTCAACTTTTGCCTCGCACTTTAGTCCTTGAACTTGAATAATCCTCACTTTTGGCCTCTTTATTCACTTTCCTTGCACTTGAGTCTTCAAATCAAATGCTCCAAGCTCTTCTTCATGTTTTTTTGCCTTCTAAGATCCTCGTTAAATCATCATTTCAGCTCAAATGCGACTTTTAACCTATAAAATGAGAGAAAAACAACAAAAACTACAAGAAGAATCATAAGTCTAGATGGTGAGATAAAATAAGCAATTTACACATATAAGCAAGTTCGGAAGAGTTCAATAACCTCCTAAAACTTGCAATTTTATGTTGTTAACAATTTTTCAGTTCGACAGCACCTCCATGCAAATATATCCTTGATGATGAACGGACCTGACCACCAGGATCTCAGCTTTCCCAAAAAAGACCTCATCCGAAAATTATAGAGAAATACTTTTTTCCCTACTCGAAGCTGCTTTGGCAAGATTCTCTCATTATGACACTTTTCATCTTCTCTTTGTAAATCTTGGCGCTCTCGTATGCCGTCTTGCAGAATTCTTCCAAATCAAGTAACGCCATCTTCCGTTTATCCCTTGCTAGACTGTGATCCATGTTAAACTGTTTGATGGCCTAGTAAGCTTTGGGTTCCAACTCCACTGGTAGGCGACAAGCTTTCCCAAACATGAGCTAGGATGGAGACATTCCCAGTGGTGTTTTGAAAGTTTTCTTGTATGCCCAGAGAACGTCATCCAGTTTTAAAGACCAACCATTGCGTCCCGAATTCACAGTTTTCTCAAGTATGCTCTAAATCTCCCTGGTTGAAACCTCCGCTTGCCCGTTAGATTGGGGGTTATAAGGCAGTGATACCTTATGGATAGACACCCCGTATTGCTTCAAAACTTTGGCAAACACTCGGTTTATAAAGTGTGTTCCTTTATCACTGACCATGGCCCTAGGTGTTCCGATTCGCGTAAAAATGTTGCGTTTCAAAAAACACTCAATTGTGGCTGCATCATTTTTTGAACACACAATTTCTTCAATACACACATAATCCAATGCCAGAAGAATGTAAAGATTCCCCATAGATGATGGAAACAGTCCCATGAAATCGATACCCCAAACGTCAAAGGGTTCGACTTCTTTCTGCATGGTCATAGGCATCTCATTCCTTTGCAAAGTGTTGCCCGTCCATTAGCATTTATCACATCCTTGTACATAATCATGACAATCCTTAAAACTTGTTGGCCAAAATAAATCAAACTGCAGTACCTAATGTCTTATGCGGTTCCCACTGAGTTGACCTTTACACTGAGTTGACTGCAAGTGCTTTATTACGTTCCAAGTCCCATGACTCAGAGTACACCTTCGAAGAATATTTTCTGCCCCTTGTTTGAACAAGTAAGTGTCGTCCCAGAAATACTGTCGACATTCATTAATGAATCGTTTCCACTACGGTGGAGTTAGATCTGCAAGAAATGCTCCATTCACGAAATAGTTGGCTACGGCATAATACCAAGGCTTTCCAATCTTGAGTGCCATGATGTGCTCATCCGGAAAGTTCTCCTGAATTGATACCAGATCTCGTGCTGAATTCTTGAGCCTGGAAAGGTGGCCAGCAACAAAGCTCTCGACTCCTTTCTTGTCTTGGAATTCCACATCAAAATCATTTATAAGTAAGACTGAAACAACCCTGGAACCTACGGCTCCTTGCTAGTAAAACCAAATGATAATCCAAAGGAATTTATTTCAAAAGTAAAGGAGAAACCCTCCTTACATTATTTAATATCAAGAAAAGAAAACATTGTCTAAATCAAAAGGAAAGTGCTACTGAAATGTTTATTAGAAAATCCTAAACTTTGACTTGTGTGCGTGTTTCCTCCCCAACTAGCTTATTCATAACCAGCGGGTTTTCAAATGGCAAAAGTCGACGCAGAAAAATAGTTATCAGTAAAAACTGAGTAAGCAAATAACACAATATGTAAAAACAGAGTTTTGGATACAAGAATGGAATAGATATAACTGCATATATTCATATTTTAACTTATTAGTTGAGCTGAGGCGTTTAGAGCCCAGCGGGTATTGGATACAATCCAAATTTCCCATAAAGAACAATACCAGATTTGTGAAAGCTGGAAGCACAACATCTCCTAAATGCTATCACTGCAATAAAATTGGTCATGTTAAGGTGACTTGTCCTTTCAGAAGAAGAGACCCTCACATAATGAGGAATAATTTTCTAGTTCAACTCAAAGGACAAGTTAGACAGATTTGGTTTCCCTAAAGGGGTTAGACCACCTAACATGGTTGACCCTGAGTATGAATCTAAATTCCACACTTGGTCTAACAGCTGGGTAAGGCAGTGAATGGTGTTTGCAGGTTGTCACCAAGAGCAAAGAACATAAATGGTTTATGAACAATGGTTGCTCCAGACACATGAGTGGAAAGAGATCTTTATTCTCATAATTGAAAGAGAAATATGAAGGTTCAATCACACTTGGTGACAAAGGCAAATGCAGCATTCTAAGTATTGGTAAAGTTGGTACAAATTCTGTAAACTCTATTTCTGATGTGTATTTTGTTAATGGTTTGAAATTTAATTTGCTTAGTGTTTCTCATTTTTGTGATAATGGTAATAAAGTTATTTTTGGAAAAGAGAAATGTGTGGTGAAAAATGAGAAATCTGATTGCGTCCTCACAACCTCTAGGTCAAACAATGTCTATAATTTTCAAACTTAACAAAATTTTAGGAGAAAACTTGAAGTGTCTCAAGGCCTTGAAAGAAGATTCAAAGCTTTGGCACAGAAATTTAGGACACATTAGCTTGCACGCTTTGAACAATCTAGTCTCTAAGAAATTAGTAAGAGGTCTACCCTCTATCAAGTTCAAAGATGAAGAAGTATGCAAAGCCTGTGCACAAGGCAAGCAGACCAGAAGCTCATTCAAACCAAAGAACTTTGTAAGTACTACTAGACCCATTGAATTATTGCATATGGATCTCTGTGGTCCTATGAGAACTCCAACTCCAAAGGGTAAGAAGTACATGCTTGTTATTGTAGATGATTTCTCTAGGTTTACTTGGGTTATGTTTCTTAGAGAAAAAATCTGAAGCCCTCTCTGAATTTTCAAACCTTTGTAAAGAACTTCAAACCTTGAAAAACCTACCTATTGCTTCAATTAGAAGTGATCATGGTAGAGAGTTGGTCAATTTGATTTTGATTCATTTTATTCTAAGCATGGCATCTCTCATAACTTTTCTGCTCATAGAACTCCTCAACAGAATGGAGTTGTTGAAAGAAAGAACAGGAATCTTGAAGACATGTCAAGGACAATGCTTCTGGAAAACAATTGCCAAAATACTATTGGGCAGAAGCTGTGAATACTGCAAACTAATTTCTCAACAGGTGCTTGATCAGACATATATTGAAGAAGACTCCTTATGAGTTGTTTAAAGGAAGAAAGCAAAAAATTTCTTATTTCAAAGCCTTTTGGTTGTACCTGCTATGTTCATAATAATGGTAAGGACAATCTTGGTAAGTTTGATGCAAGAAGTGACGAAGGTATTTTTCTTGGTTATTAACAGACAAGCAAATCCTATAGAGTTTACAATAAGAGAACCAAGCTTGTTTAAGAAAGTATTCATGTCATATTTGATGAAAGCTATGATGGTTCTTTGAGTGATGGTTTTGCAGATCTTAATCTGAACAAGCATGATTCAGATAATGAAGAGGATTCTTAAAAAGGTTCCAAGGAAAACTTACAGGAACACAAAAGGCATTCTCAAGGCCTTGAAAATGAGTTTCAAAGCCTTGAAACAAATCCTCCAGAAAAGGCAGTTGATCAAGCTACTACTTCAAGTTCTCAAATACTTGAAAAACAGATTGAAGAGCCTGAACCTTGGACACCAAGGAAGAGATTTAAATATCTCTCATCTCATCCTGCTGATAACATTATTTCTAATCTAACCACTGGTACACAAACAAGATCACAGTTAAAGAATATTTGTGCTTTTAATGCTTTTATTTCTCTTGTAGAACCTAAAACTGTGAAGGAAGCATTACAAGAAGTAGAATGGATCATAGCTATGCAAAGTGAACTCAATGAGTTTGAAAGGAACAAGGTTTGGAATCTAGTTACTCCACCAAGAAATCAGTCTGTTATTGGCACCAAATGGGTATTCAGAAACAAGTTAGATGAGAATGGGAAGGTAATCAGAAACAAAGTTCGATCGGTAGCTCAAGGCTACAATCAAGAAGAAGGTATTGATTATGAGGAGACTTTTTCTCCCGTTGCTAGGTTAGAAACAATTAGAATTATACTTGCATTTGCATCTCACAAGAACATGAAACTTTTTCAAACGGATGTGAAGTGTGCATTCTTAAATGGATATTTGCATGAGGAAGTTTATGTTGCTCAACCACCAGGATATGATAATGACAAGTTTCCAGATCATGTTTATAAAGTTGACAAGGCTCTTTATGGTTTGAAACAAGTTAAAAGGGCTTGGTATGAAAGATTATCAAATTTTTTACTTGAAAATGATTTCAAAAGAGGATTAGTAGACAAAACCCTTTTCATAAAGACTCATGAGAAAGATATGAACGTAGTTCAAATATATGTTGATGATATTCTGTTTGGAGCTACTAATAACCTTCTTTTCAAGGAATTCTCAAGTCTTATGAGCAGGGAATTTGAAATGAGTTTTATGGGAGAGTTGAACTTCTTTCTTGGACTTCAAATACATCAGATGAAGAAGGGCATATTTCTACATCAAAGAAAGTATCCAAGAGACTTGCTGAGCAAATATAATATATCTAAATCCAAAGAAATCAAGACCCCCATGAGCTCTACATTTTCATTAGACAAAGATGAATCTGGTAAGAGTGTGAATGTGAAAGAGTATAGAGGTATGGTTGGATCATTAATATATCTTACAGCTAGCAAACTTATCAAGTTCAGTATTTTTATGTGTGCTAGATTTCAAGCTGACCCTAAAGAATCACACTTGACTGTTGTCAAAAGAATATTTAGATATCTCAACGGTACCAAAGAATTAGGGCTTTGGTATCCTAAACTGTCTAATTTCTCTTTGTGTGGCTATTCAGATGCTGAATTTGCAGGATATAAAGTTGATAGAAAGAGTACATCCGAATGCTGCCAATTCCTTGTATCATTATTAATCAGCTGGCATTCAAAGAAGCAAAACTCAGTTTCACTATCAATGGCAGAAGCTGAATACATAGCAGCTGGAGCTTGCTGCTCACAAGTGTTATGGATAGCTCAACAAATGAGAGACCTTTGATTTTATTTCAGATATATACCTATTAAGTGTGACAACAAAAGTGCAATATCAATCACAAAGAATCCAGTTCAGTATTAAAGAACCAAACATATTGATGTTAGACATCATTTCATCAGAGATCATGCTGATAAAGGTGATATTGTTCTTTAATTTGTTTCAACTAACATGCAATTTGCAGATATCTTCACTAAACAACTGACAGATGAAAGATTTTCATCCTTGAGATTAGAATCGGGCATGCTAAATAAAGAAGCAATGGTTTAGGGGGAGTATCAGGTAAGTATTATGTGTTTCAAAGATTTGAACTGATTTTCAAAGCCTTGAAAATCTTTTCAAAGCTTTAATTTCATTTGCGTTTGCAAAAAAGCTTTTCAAGGCCTTGAAATACTTTTCAAAGCCTTGAAAATAAGACTGTTTTCCAGTTAGTCAATAATATGGATCTTCCAATGTTGGGCGTTATATTTTTAGATAATTTCTTAATATTACCCCTTACTTTTCAAAAACCCATTTTCAGCCAAAATAGTATAATATTATTTATTTTCAACGGCACACACAACTTTGATTCTAATTGATTCAGCAAATCTTCAAAATATTAGGAAAATATTAGTTTCCTTTTCAAACTAAAACTCTTCATTGTTTATCTTCTTCTCTCTTTCTCTCCTTCGTATATCTCCTACCTTTCTCTTCTATTTCCCAAACCCTAATGAGCACTAGAATATCCTCTGATAGAATCAAGATGGCTGGTGTTCAAAGGCTGCTACAGAAAAGAAAAGAAAAGACTACTGAGGAAGAGGTTCAGACCATTAGTGGTGACTCAAGTTCAAGAACTCCAATTGCAGAAGACATTGACCCTCCTCCACCTAAGAAGAAGGCAAAGAAAGATCAGACACCCACTTCCAGCAAGAAAAGGAAGATTAAGGTAGTTGAATCTACTCAGAGACACAGATTGCTAGTCCTAAGAAGCAGAAGAAGAAGCCTACTAAAGCAGACAACAGAAAAGAAAAGTAACAGAGGATGAGCCAGAAGAGAACATTGAGAAGGCACTGCAGATCTATACGGAAAAGAAGAAATCCACTTGTAAGAAATTTGGCCTTGATAACAAGTGTTTCGTTACTAATGGTACTAGAGGTCAAAGGCTAGATGGATATGCTTCAAGATCATTTGCTTACTACAGTATGGTCAGTGTTTCCATGTTGAATAGTATGAATCTAGAGTGTATTAAGATGTTGAAGAAAATCTCTCTTTGGTTTGTTATAAACCCTCCAGAGATAACCTACCCCACACTCACTAGATTCTTCTACCTAAAACAACTCAAGACTGTGAACCTTGTGATTTAAACCAAAGTTGCTAGTATTAATATGGAATTAGATCACTCTGAGTTTGCCACTGTTCTAGGATTTCCAAAGAGGTTTGACACAAGCAATCACCCTCCTCGAATTGAAGCCCTGAAACTGGCCAAAGAAGAATTCTTTCTACCCAACACCTCTACCACATCCAAGCGGTTAACAAACTACGTGATAACTGTTGAAGCTAAAGTCTTTTTACAATCTTGATGAGATGTGTGGTACCAAGGGAGAACTCAAAGAAGTTGATAACTGAAAGAGTGAAATACTTAATGCACTTGGTTATGCATGGATATGAGGTTGATCTTCCACAAATTGTGATGGAACACATGCTTTATTTCCATATCAATCGGAGAAAGCATCATTTTCCATATGCTAATATGCTTACCTCATTCTTTCAACACCTTGAAATTCCAATTGAAAGGGAAGAAAATATTATTACTGGTTTTGGTATGCTTGATGAGAAAGCATTTGAGAGAATTGATGTAGTAAAAAACAGTGCTAAGACTTGGAAGTTATACTCTGAATTAACTGAATAAGAGATGAAATCCAAGAAGTTTATTAAACCCAAAGCCTTAACTCCTACCTCAAGCCAAACCACTCAGCCTCAAGACCTCTCCTTGGTTCTTCAGAAACTTGATGGACTTGAGAAGCACATGGATGAACTTAAGGAGAATCAGCATGAGTTTGGAACTGAGTTCAAACAGGTAGAGTACATGGTTGAAAGCATATTCAAGAGCATGAATTTACTTGATATGGAAGTAGAATTTTCTCAAGCTGCAGATGCATCCAAGACGGTTGGATCAACCAAGGAACTGTTCTGTGACCATTCAACTCAGGATGAGACTGCTGGAGTGAAGGATAAGGGTACGCAAGTAGTTGAAGAAAAAGGTGGTGAAGACCAAGAGCAAGATGAAGCCGACAGTCCAGATTCAGGAATGCTGCATAAAGATGTTAAGAAGAAGTAAAAGAAGCCAACCATTCCAGAAATAGTGACTGAAGCTGATTTGTTTGAGGGAGAAGGTGAAGCTGGTGATAAAGTGGCTCAAGAAGAAGACCATGATGATGAAAATGATGAAGAAGATAGTGAGGAAGAAGATGCAGAGAAGCAATGAGATCGAGGCCCAACCCCTTAACTCTTCCCCAATCTTTCTATCTTTTTCAAGGCCTTGGAATCCTTTTCAAAGTCTTGAAAAAATTTATCTTTCAAACAGCTTTCTTAACTTATTTCCTAAACTTTGGTCCAACATTTTCTCATTCTTTTTTGATGAAAGTCAAAAAGGGGGATACATTATAGGTGTTTTTATGTTTACTTCTTGTTTTACAGACCTGGTTTTGGTCAATAGGATTATCTGAAACTTTGTTGCACTTAGTTGCTTAATAAGTTGGATTATTTGGATACCTTGTAGTTCAAATTATTGGTATGATTACTATGCTATGTTCAATGAGTAATTTTTTGCAGAAACCTAGTCCTTAACAAATTATGGTTTTGTCTTTCATCAAGAGGGAGATTGTAAGTTCAGCACGGTTTCAAAGGCTTGAAATAGCCAGTCTATTTCAAGGCCTTGAAACAGTATTCAAAACTTTGAAACTGAAAGCACAGTTTTAGCATGAACTTAGGGGGAACTTTTTTATTCCATTCCAACTCCTATTCTCCTATACTTGATTATATGTTATTTTATGATGAAATACAAATTATTTTGACACTCTAAGTCGTGACTAATCCATCTGTTTGACTAAGCTTTTGCAGAGATATTATGTTTCCTATTTTGTAGGAGCTATTTCCTAAACTGTGTTTTGAAGGACAGGAAAGTGGATTGATGAAGTGATTTTGTGCCAGATCAATCATGTTTGAAGTTTCCAAATATCTCTCTAACAAAGATCAAAGAATATCCTAGGCAATTAGCCTTTGAGGATTGTTGTTGAAGAGTCAAGATCTTATGTAGATTTGTAGGAAAGTTTGTTACAACGAAGATCCTGAAGATCCTAAAATTCAAACAGCTGAATAAAGCTAGCGTGGCTTGAAGAAATAAAAACGGGAATTTTACAGAAACTCTCAAGCACTCTACAGAGATTGGAAAGCAACAAATAAGAAGATCAAATCATCCAATCCAATCATCTGAATAACGCATACTCACTGCAGACTTAGTTCTAGTGCACTTTTATTCTGATATTTATTTGTATATCATTCTGATAATACTTCCAGTTCTCATTCTCGTGGATTGTTCAATGTGAATAATAGAGAATTCTTATTTAATCACTTAGCTAGAGTAGGTACTAGATAGGTTAGTGAGAACCACAAGCTGTAACAGAGTAAGGTATCTTTCTGTGCTTGAGATCTAGGGCCTAGCTTTTTATTAATAAGAACTGGGTTGAAAATCCTGCAGGGATCAAATCCCTGAGGTAGAGACGTAGGTCCAAGTGGAATGAAATTTATACATCTTGTGTCTCTTGCATTTACTTTTCAGTTCTATACTTAGCTTATTTGCAGCAAACAAAACAGATTTTATTTCAAGGGTTTGAAACTCATTTCAAGGCCTTAAAATAGACTTAGCTTTTCTACAACGACTGTTTTGATTCCAGTGACTTGAAACTCTTTTCAAGGCCTTGAAATACTCTCTATTCTTTAAAAATTATTTTTTGAAACCACTCTTTTTGTAAGTTTAGCAAAATGTGCCATACTCTATTCAACCCCCCCCCCCTTCTAGAGTAATGATCATGTATTACTGCCTACATTACAGTCCTTCAATGTTATATTATAAGAGTCATCTTAATAGAAATGATGTTATTTATTGAAAAGAATTTTTTTCTGACATAAACAAAATAGGGCAAATTAGTTGTTAGGGGAACATACTATAAGTATTATATTTACATTTTCCATAAAAATCAATTTTTAACATTTGTAAACTACATAATCATTTTTAGAAAAATAATTTATTAAATTTCATTACCAGTGTTCATAATAGTTGTACCAATTACTATGAAAATGAATAGAAACCCACGTATGTGCACTTAACATAACAAATCAGATTGTAATGACATTAGCTTTCCCCTCCAGATTCATACATGACAAACAGTACCCCTTGACACGGTCTAACCACAAGTTTATGGCTGTCGTGTGTAGTAATATCCGGAAATCTGGGTTGTCGAACCCAAGGGACTTCGTTATACCATTTATTATCTTAAACCTTATGTGGACAATTCGCAAGGTTGTTTGTTTTTCTAATTCTACTAAAATAAAAAATGACATGATTCTCAATTAATCGAGTAGAATGATTTACAATTAACAAAGAGTGATTTATGACTTTTCTAATAAGAGGAAAAATATCGGGAATTCTCTAGGTTCACTAACGATGATATAAACTTATGCTTTGATTCGAGAAACATCAACGTGTCTTCTACTATTAATCGAGCAATGTAAAATTTACCGAGTTACCAAGCAAATTTTCTATGCTTAAAAGTAAAATATACCTGGTTACCAAGTCTAATTTAATTTTAAGCATGCATTAGAAATCACAATTCTACTCAAACGATCCTAGTTAACAATACCGAGTTACCGAATATTGATTCAACTAGATGGATTTTTCATTTTACCGACTAACTTTCACGGAGTTACCACGTGAATGTTAACTAAGATTACTCCTACGTAAGCTACGCGCAAGAATAATAGAATCACAACCATAAACAACCCATAATAATGAAAGAACACGATATATTAAGTTGAAAACTTGAATCACAATCTCAAAACATCAAGTTTATAGCAAACCCTAGCTACACCCATACGATAATTTCCAGAAAAAAGGGTTTAGCTACTACGATTCATACTCAAAACAACGAGTTTCATGTATCTCATACGCAAAAACTAAGAGAAAGAAAGAGTTGAGAATCCAAACGAGTGATCCAAAGCTCCCAAGCTCCCACAATGACTTCTAGCTCTCCAAAATATGTCTCTACCGTGATGAACTACTGAAAATCACGACCTAAAACACTCAATACGTTTCCATAACAATATTACAAAGTTTGGATTAACTACCCAAAACCTCAAAAAAATCTGCGTTTTTCTGCGATGTCTTCGTAGGAAGACTTTTCTCTCCGTACAAAGAGTCTTCGTGCGAAGACAATTCCTCTTCGTACGAAGTCCTTCCTATGTAAGTACTGCAAGCTTTTTTAGGAAGAGATCTTCAGAATTCAAAATTTTGGCTAAGTATAAGCTCTTCGTACGAAGACACCCCTTTTTCTGCACTTCTTCCTTGACTTTTTATTTGAGTTCCTTGCTTTCGAAGCTCGTTTCCATCTCCCTCATGATCCTCCAAGCCCTGTTTTCCTACGAATCACAACAAGAAAACACAACCCGCTATCATATCACAATAAAAGCTAAAAATATCCATCGAAACGCCCGGATTTAACAAGTAAAGCTCATGAACTCATATTCTCATATTTTAGCATAATTTACTCAAAAGATGACAAATTCTCCATGTTGAGCACGCAAAACGTAGAAATATAAGGCATAAAATAACTCCAAAAACGAAGTTATCATCTACCCCCACACTACCTTTTGCTCGTCCCGAGCAAATTCTCAAGTCATATAAAACTTCTCAAGCCAAAATCCTCTCACTTTTCCGCAATCAATCCAACTTTGCTTCTCAAACTAATTCATCCTTGCATAACTTCCCTACGCCAATTGCCTACTATCACCATCCATTGCATACAAATCCGACATCAATTGCATAGTAGTCTGAGTTAGATCAAACCACAAACCACCCTTTTACTAGTCGACACGACTCGATTATACACAATGCACCTATATGCAAATGCAATATTCACAATGCAAGTATTGAAATAACATTTTTTTTTCTTTTGCAAGATCGGGAAATCTCCATTGGCTTAGACCGATTATCACGAAGCGATGAGAAATCTAGATACAAGGCATGAGTTGAAACCAAATTCGACAACGAGAATCTCCCCTAGCTAGTATAGAGAACCTAGCTTTACTACGTACAAGAATGCATTACCTCTTCGTGTGTGCCACAAAATAAGAGGCTACGATAAGCTAAGCCACGTTCAAGGTCCGAGCTCCTATTCCGTTAACAGGTTTAGAATGATGAAGCTTAGGGACGAAAGGATAATAATCAAGTACTAGTCCTAAAGCGTCACATTCTCAAAAATAAACCACATCTCCCACACCCTCACAACAATGGTAGAAACCGAACCCGAAACTCACCATCTCCGGCCCTCGATCACCTCAAACCCCGGTACAATTACGATCTCCGCGACCATTGTCGTAAATCGTGCACAAGCTGAAACTTCCCGTTGATCAACTAGTTGCTCCTCCACTCGGTCTTCCAATAATCTTCCCATTTATTCCTTTATTCAACTCTCCTTTTTTTTCTCTCTTTTTTTCTGATTTCTTTTTTTATATCTCTCTCAAATTTCCGCAAAATTGCAACAATATAAATCCCGAGCGGTCTTCCACAAGTCAAACCAAAATAAGATGATAGGGGGAGGAAATACTCAAACCAATGAATACGTATCACAAATAAATTCATCTGCCCCTAATTCGAGGAAATCCATGGTGTCACAAACTAAGCCGCAAACAAAATAAAGCACATGTGTGGGGATGGAATCGTCGCAAGCTCAATCTCAATGTCCGCAGTCAAAATTCGACACCCCCACACTCGAATGTAATCATGTCCCCTCTCACGTAGTCAATCGCATGTATGTCTCGTGCCTAATCCAACCGAACCTCCTGCACCACGATGAATGAAAATCTGGTACCTAGCACGATCCACCAATTAACTCCCCCAACCCAATTTTGTGCGTATTAGATGTTACACACTCATGGCTCTCCACAACTGTATCCATGTTGTAACGACATGGGACACCGCCACACCGAAGTGCGCAAGCCTACTCTCACTCACCCTCGCATCCCCTCGAAAATCACAAATGAAGCATATGTGATGTGTAAGCCTCACAAGAATATATCATGAAGCACTCCCTCATCTAACCCCCTCAACTATAACTCCCTCGTGACGCACTAAAGCGATGATTCTAAACAATAAATGATGAAGGCCAAGAGCCGTCACCCTAAGTAAAGAGGTTATCAAAGAATCTAAGGTTCAAATCCGGGTTTACTAGTGGTCCTACAGGGTGAGTTCTATAAGCAGTGAGTGCTCTAATACACGACCTCGCACAGCTGTTCTGTGTGAAACTACGAGGCGGGTTGGCGACTACCTAAGACGTACACAAGAACTTTCGACTTGTTTACACCTAGCTCAACTCTTGTAAGAAAACTAGGCACACACTTTAGATTTGAAAATTAAGTTCGAGTGAAAATTAGGCACGCATTCCCGTAAAGAAAGCTTCTTTATACTTACTAAGGGGGACTCACGTTGTCACTCTCAATCGCAAACCATGCCCTATGCCTAAAAGCCTCACACTTCTCGATTGTACGAATTTTCAGCTTCTTTTGATTTCCCTTTCTCAATTTTATTTTTTTTGGTTTTTTCAAATTTTTAGATTTTTTTATATTTCTTTTTTAACCTATACTACATGCACGGTCAACTCGACTACCGACTCGATATGTTGGTGGGATGACTCAATAAAAATAAACATGCAAACAAAATTATAAATAATAAAGATGAAAATAAGGACCTCAAAAATTCCTACCTAAATGCGACACGGGAGATGCAAAGACTCAATAACTGACTAGTAAAAGGGTATAACCCACCACCACACTAGGATGCATCGTTGTCCTCAACGATAAAACGAGGACTCAACAATCCTAGCGTAAGGGCACGATCCACTACTCATCTTCTTCCTCATCCTCCTCATTTTCATCATCCTCTTCTTCCAACTCTAACTCGTCCTCACTCGGCGGAATCGGATACTCAAATTCGTCTTCCTGAAACCACTGATCCGCCGTCGGGACTGGTGGAACAAACTCCTCCGCCGCCTGACCACTAGACTGAATAACCCTCTGGCCCACCATCTGGATTAAGCTACCCAGCTTCGCCTGATTGTCCCTAGTATGGTCAAACTGGCGTCTTCTCTCAATTCTATCCTGGGCCATTTCTGCCTTCAAGTGGTCATAGGCAACTTGGTTGTCAAACCGAGAGGTGTTCATCTTCCTACCCTTGCCCTGTTTTTTGGCCGACTCATCAAACCTAGACCACTTCCTATCAGTAAACCTTTTTCAGGTCCATATCTTTCCCAATTGGTATTTCCGCGGTCTTAGCCAAATGAGTCAACAAACAAGAGTGGTCGGGACCCAACTTGTTAGTCCTCGACACCCTCTCCAAGAAATTGGCCCAAATCAGCCTAGGGATGTCTACCCGAACCCTGGTGTATAGACACAGAGCCAAGACACATGGTCGGAAAGAGTAATGGGGATTCTGTGTGATTCTCAGAACTCAATTCTCTAACAACTCACAACACCACCTTGCCTCGGGCCTAAAGTAGTTCTTGTGAGCTTTCCATTGAGGCACCTCCACTCTCCTATCCCATGGGTCTACTCCCTTCGCGAAACAAAAGGCATTGACTCGAGACCAAATACCCTCACTACGAATAGTGGCACTGTAACCACAACCATCTAGTAGACGTGGAAAACCCATGGCCAAGCCGATAGTCTCTGGCGTGAAGACTATCCACTCATTTCGACAGTATACGAGGCGGGGGTCCTGGCTCTCACCATCTCTAGCATACCTCAAACTGAGGCAAAACTCACGAGCTATGTGAGAACTAGACTTCCCTACAGCTTGAACCAATTGGTCAGCTTTTCACGCTCAAAGATGTCCTTGATTGCCTGAGGCATGTCCTCGTGCAATGGAAACTCCTTCTCTGACTGCCCATTCTTCTTCAAGTAAGTGTCCCTAATAGAGTCTAGGTGGTCCTCGAATGTAACAAATCGATAACTATCATAGCACGCGGGCCCAATACTACGCTCTTTCAGGTTTACTTTAGACGATCGTCGTCCTACAATTCCTGGTTTAGAAGGTGGAGGGTTATTCAAAACAGGATATTGGGGTGAAGGCAGGATTTCTAACTAAGGATCACCCGAGTCGGATGCCTCTTGAGATGTACCCTCACCCGTATTTCGTTTCACTCCACCACCAGCCATTGTAATGATCAAATCCAAGAAAAAAAAGTAATTCAACCTGTGCAATGTGACAAGAAGTGTTTGCAGAAATTAAACACGTAAGCAATTTGAAGCACGTAATCCTAGGACTCTATTCAATAGCCCCCAAGCACGCTACTAAGCGCAACAAAATAAAATTGGGTCATTTACTCAATTGTGCCTAAGACTCGTATATTGAAATTTGCTAGAGTAGAGATTACCTACGTGCCCCGAGCAAGTCTTACGGGCACAATTTGCAGAAAATCCGGCAAGGACCGTTTTTGCGGTCGCATGAAAATTTTCGATGAAATCTTTAATTGAATGGTGCACCGTGCTCCTTGTGATGTCCCCGTCGAGGTTGTCTTCTTGACCGAAGGTTGAATCAAGCTCCAACTTTCCCAAATTTCGAATCTAGGACCGAAACCCTAGAATTTCTTCTACTGATTTCTCCCTCTTTCTTCACTCTCAATCAAAATCCTCCACCAAGCTTTGTTTCCCTCTGATTTGCGCACAAAACCATTGTCTTCTTGTTGAATTTGGTGAATTTTGAGTTTGGAGAGAGAAAGAGCAAGAGAGGTTAGCTATGGAGAAAGAAGCTCTGAACGTGAAGAATGAAGGAGAAGACCCGATTCTTCCTCAGATGTCTCAAGAAATTCGTGCAGAAAGTCCAAAATGTCCCCCATAATCATACCCCTTTCTCTCTTGCACGGGCTAGACAAAATTATCAAAGTGTCAGTTGTCTTCGTACGAAGACAATTATTTTCGTACGAAGACTCTTCGTGCGAAGAGAATATGTCTTCGTACGAAGGTCATCCCAGACAAGTACTGCAAGCTGTTCTGGGAAGAAAAAATTCAGAGCCAAAAATTTTTCTAAGTTAAATGTGTTCGTACGAAGACACTTTTCTTCGTACGAAGAGAAGTCTGGAGCTGCCAAAAACATCCATTTTGGTATATTTTCGCGTATCCGATCGTGCCTTTGCTTTCCGAAGGATCTCCTCGGCCTCGAGACTCTCTTTTTACCCTAAAACACTCCCAAAGTCCGGGGAATATTTCATTCGTCAATTTTACGCTTTCCAATACACGTTTTGTATTTCCGGATGCTTTTGGCCTCGTTTTACTCTCTTGAGCATCCTTTTTGGCGTAACTTTCTCATCCGGACTCCGATATGCGCGATCCACCTGTCTACAGAAAGCTCTCAACCACCCCCACACATTGGAACTATTCAATTTTGTTTTCAGTCTCGTCTTCAAAATATCACCTCGTAATCCGTGCCGATGTGCTAACTTTCTCCGTTCCTCAATAAAATCCTTCCGTATATCAAGACGGGGAGTCCGGGGACATGATCTTCCTCAGGTGCGTGTGTTGAATAAGTGTAGGAATTGCATCAATCTTCAATACCTTCCTTCCGGATCCCGATACGCGTTTTATGCTGATATTCTGCAATTTTCACTCTGTTTTGCATACGCACATCAAGACGGGGGATCCGGAATAGGCCTTTCACCTCGGAATCCTTCACATACTCATTGGAAATATTAAATCCACTCTCTCGCACCTCTCAAATTAATCAAACTGAATAAAAATAAACAAAATAGTATTAAAACCTAAACAATAAATAGGTTGGGTTGCCTCCCAACAAGCGCTTGTAATTTAAGGTCGACGGCCCACCCCTGTTACCTCAGAGATAATCAAATAGCAAGAATCGCATGGAGCCATTCAATGACTCCAATGAAATTCCCATACACATACGACTTTGCTCACTGGCCATTTACCTTGAATCTGTTCCCATTTGCAACTTCCACCTCAAGAGATCCCCATGGATAAACTGCAGTAATCGTGTAGGGACCACTCCATCTAGACTTCAACTTTCCTGGGAACAGCTTTAGTCTAGCATTGAAGATCAGCACTCTCTGTCCTACCTTGAAGTCTCTCGGTATTATGTGCCTGTCGTGCCACTGCTTTGTCCTTTCCTTATAAATTTTTGCACTCATATGCCATCAATCGAAATTCCTCAAGTTCAAGTAGTGCTTGTTTCCGTTTCTTACCTGAGAGTTTGGCATCCAATTTGATCTTCTTCAAGGCCCAGAATGCCATGTGCTCAAGTTCCATCGGAAGGTGAAACGACTTCCCAAATACTAGCTGGTAGGAAGACATGCCTAAAGGGGTCTTTATGCAGTCTTATATGCCCATAGACTATCATCTAAATGGAGGGACCAATCTTTGCGTCCCGGATTGACTGTCTTCTCCAGAATCCTCTTTATCTCTCGGTTAGAGACTTCAGCTTGCCCATTCGAATGCGGATGATAAGCTAGTGATATCTTATGTGTCTTTAACCCATATTTGCTTTAACATTGACAAAGACCTTGTTCACGAAATGCGATCCCTCATCACTGATAATGGCCCTGGGAGTTCCAAACCGCGTGAATATGTTCTTGCGCACGAATCTCTCTACAGTAGCTCCATCATTCTTGGGAAAAGCCATTGCATCTACCCACTTGGTCACATAATTCACAGCTAACAGTATATATAGATTTCCAAGTGAAGAGGGGAATGGCCCCCTGAAATCAATGCCCCACACGTCAAATGGCTCCACTTCCAACACGGAATTTTGAGGCATCTCATTTCGGTTGGAGATATTCCCGGTTCTCTGACACCGGTCACACTACTGTACAAATAAATGAGCATCCTTATGTAAAGAAGGCCAATAAAAACCACTTTTAAGTACCTTAGCCACAGTGCGCGTCTTGCCAAAATGTCATCCACAATTAAGTTTAGGGCAAATGCCTAAGAATATCCAACATATCGGGCTCAGCTACACACCTTCTCAACACATTATGAGCTCCTAACTTGAACAGATAGGGATCATCCCAAAAATAACGTCGTGCATCTGCGAAGAACTTCTTTTTCTGATGGAAGGTCATGTCTTTGGGGAAAATGTTGAGTGCCTTGAAATTTTCCAAGTCTGCAAACCACGGCACAGCTGCTACCACTACCATGTGTTGTTCATCTGGAAAATCTTCTCTAATTGGCACATCTTCCTGTTTTCATTCTCCAGCCGTGACAAATGGTCTGCAACAACATTCTCTAACCCCTTCTTGTCTTTGATTACCACGTCAAACTTTTGCATCAACAGAACACACCTGATCAATCTTGGCTTTGCATCCTTCTTGGTAAGAAGATACTTGAGGGCTGCATGGTCTGTGAAAATCGTCACCTGAGAACCCACAAGATATGGACGAAACTTGTCCAACGCGAAGATGATGGCCAACATCTCTTTCTCCGTGGTGGCATAGTTAACCTGTGCATTATTAAGAGTACGACTGGCATAGTAAATGACATGAGCTACCTTGTCTTTCCGCTGTACCAATACTGCTCCCACCGCATAGTCGCTGGCATAACAAATAAGCTCAAACGGCAAGGTCCAGTCTGGTGTGGCTATGATGGGTGAGCTGATCAACTTTTCCTTGAGTACATCAAAAGTTTCCCTGCATTTTGCATCAAAGTCAAAAACTGCATCTTTTTCAAGCAAAAGATAACGGTTTCGTAATCTTTGAGAAATCCTTGATGAACCGCCGATAAAACCCTCCATGTCCCAAGAAACTCCGTACCCCTTTGACAGATGTAGGGTAAGGAATCTTCTCAATCACCTCAATTTTTCGCCCCGTCCACCTCTAAACCCTTGCTTGAAATCTTGTGCCCCGACACTATTCCCTCGGTCACCATGAAATGACACTTCTCCCAGTTAAGCACTAGGTTGGTGTCAATACATCTGTCAAGAACCCGAGCTAGCAGCTGTAGACAGTCTTCGAACCCATCACCATAGAGAGAAAAATCATCCATGAAGACCACAAAATTCTGCTCCATCATGTCAGAGAAGATAAACATCATACATCTCTGAAACGTGGCAGGTGTGTTGCATAGCCCAAATGGCATGCGTCTAAAGGCAAAGGTCCCATAGGGACAAGTGAATGTCGTCTTCTCCTGATCAGCTGGCTCAATTGCTATCTGATTATACCCGGAGTAACCATCCAAAAATCAATAACGCGAATGATGTGCCAGCCTATCAAGCATCTTATCAACGAACGGGAGGGGAAAATGATCCTTCAACGTGGCATCATTGAGTTTGCGGTAATCCATGCAAACTCTCCACCCAGTAACAGTACGAGTGGCAATCTGATCACCTTTTTACCCTTCCACCACAGTAATACCTCCCTTCTTAGGGACACACTGTACCGGGGTAGTCCATGTGCTGTCGGAAATCGGGTAGATGATGCCTGCTTCCAACCATTTAAGCACCTCTTTCTTCACCACCTCTGACATGTGAGGGTTGAGGCGGAGCTGATATTGAACTACCGGCTTATTATCTTCAATGAGCCGGATCTTGTGCTGGCGAACTTTGGGGCTAATCCCCTTGATATCCGCTATGGTCCATCCCATAGCTGCTTTCCTTTCCTGCAATACCTTGAGAAGCTGCTCCTCCTGTTCCCTGTTCAAACATGTAGACACGATTACAGGAAAAGTCTCATTAGATCCCAAGTATAAATATTTTAAATGAACAGGTAAAGGGTTTAATTCTGAAATGGGAGCAGTAATAAGAGAAGGATTAGGAATCTTCCTGCTTCCCTCACTAAAGGGGGGTGGGGGCGGACGCCAGTGAGCTTCCATAGCTTGTTCCTTTTCTCTTGAGTCGAGTAGAGCTAGCTCCTCATACAGCCGCTCCAATAAGATATCTTCCTCCTCATCTGGTGTGTATGCCTCCACACCAAAACACTGCTCACTCACCGCATACGCGGGAAACTTCATAGCTTCAAAGACATTGAACGCCACCTTCTCATCATTAATCTGCACTGTCAATTCTCCATTGGCAACATCAATGATAGTCTTCCCCGTGGCTAGGAATGGTCTTCTCAATATGAGTGGGACATCATCATCAGCATCCATGTCTAGGATCACAAAATCTGTGGGGAAGATGAGTCCTTCGACTCTCACAAGCACATCCTCCAAAACACCCCTTGGGCGTTTGATAGTACAGTCAGCCATCTGCAAGCACATACGAGTAGGTTTTGGATCCCCTGCACCAAGTTGCTCAAATACTGATGTGGGAATCAAATTTATGCTTGCGCCAAGATCACACAATGCTCTATCATGGAACGCATCTCCCAATGTCACAGGAATGATGAAACCGCCCGGATCTTTCATCTTCTTGGGCAACGCCTTTTGAAATACGGCGCTACATTATTCATTCAGGGTTATGGTTCAAATTCATCCATGCGCCTCCTCTTGGAGAGGAGGTCCTTGAGAAATTTGGCATAATTTGGCATTTGTGAAATGGCCTCTGCGAAAGGGAAGTTGTTATGCAACTTCCTGAAAATATCCACAAATTTCTTGAAGTTCTTATCGTCCTCTTGGCTCTTCAACCTTTGCGGGTATGGGAAGCGCATGTTGTACTCCTTTGTCTTTTGCTTCTCCTCCGACTTCCTACTCGTGTCCTTTTATTGGGGAATCACCATAGGCACGGGAATTGCTTCATCCAAAGCCTTCTCGGTTCCTTAGTTGATTCTGCTCGCGCGTGGCTAGGATATGGGGGATCCTCAGTAGTGATGCCACTGCGAGTTGTGATTGCATTCAACTTCTCATTAGGCGTGATGGTGTTTGCTGGAAGTATGCCTGGTGGAAGTTTGATATTCTGATTGGCATTCTGCCCAATCTGAGTCTCGTGGCTCTTCACTGTGGCTTGTATTGAAACAATTGTGCTCTCCATCCTGTCTTGATTAGCTAGTAGCTTTCTCAATAAAGCATTTGTATCTTGTTCCTCTTTTTGTGGAGCCATCTGTTGTGGAACTTGCCTTTGCGCTTGGTATGGAACAATTGGTCTCTGACCGGGTGTATATAATCCACATGGTCTGATTGGCATAACTGAAGTTGGGGTGATTGTGATTATTGGGATGATATGTGTTGGGCCATTGCTGCTGTCTCATAAAATTCACCTCTTCAACACTATTATCGTAACCCTGGGTCTCATCTGCTAGTGATTCACCCATGGGCTTCTGTGATGGAGGTTGCATACCGTGAAATGTTGAGGTCATGGATTCCAGCTTTTGTTTCATATATTCAATCTTGTTTACTAAGGCTGCATACCCCGGTTTGGAGTACCTACGAGTTTCAGCTCGTGTAGTCTCTCTGTTTGACACGTTGTTCAGCAAATCTTGGGCTTGTTGTGCCCCAAGCCCCATAAAATAACCTCCTGCTAGCATATCCAACTGGTCAGCTGTTTCTTTGTCTAATGCAGTGTAAAAGTAGTGGAAGAACTTGTGCCATGTGATAACTCTTTATTGGAGTTATATTTATTGCAAATTTAATATCATTTTGCGTGATTCCGGGGTTGAAATATGAGTACACTATGAATGTTGAGAAAACGTAGAAAGTTGAGTTTTTAGCACTTTATTGTTAATCCGGTTGTTTCGATGCATATTTCGATGTTATTTATCAAATATAATCTCTTGGTATGGTTGTTCATGTTGTCTTGACAGGAACAAATGCTAAACGATTGCTAGGAGGCATGAAACGAACTTCGGAAACAAAGCAAATTCAAGAGGAAGCAAGAGAAGCAAAGTCGGAGGAGCAAAAGTGACCAATCTCCACTATTTTGATAGTATACATTTTGGAGTGAGACCAGTGGCAAATGAAAGTAGACTCAAAGATCTTTCCAACGATAGGTCACGGAGCTAAAATGGTGATCGGACGAGAAAGTTAAGGTCCGTCGAAGGGGATGAAAATCTGAGTTCATCTCCAGGGGTGTTCGTGCGAACAAAATGCCTTATAATTCTTTTCAGTTGGCCAAAAAGGATGAAAAAGGGAGTGCGAAATTGTACGAACAAGATTTTTGTTCGTGCGAACAGAGAGCAAAAACTGTTCGTGCGAACACACGAGTGTTCGTGTGAATAAAGGGTCTGATCGCAGATTTTTGGGCTGTTTTGCAAATTTTTGAAAGATTGAGCAGGAAGGACTTGTTCTAACCTAGGAGGCCGTGCAAGTGAGGGTATTAACGCATCTTTGACGCATCTTGGGAGTAAGAAACAAGGAGAGAAGAATATTGAAGGCGCATATCATCAATTCTTGAATATTACTCGTTTGATTTCTCTTCTTTCCCCCTTATTGATTTATTATGAAGACTTATGTATTGCTAAACAATTATATGTCTAGCTAAACACTTTAAGCTAGTCAATTGATGAATAACTAGGGTTTGATTAGCTTTTTCCGGATTGATGACTTGATTCATGTTTTGAAAACTTAATTCTAGTTGATGTTCTTGTTAGATTTCTTGTTCTTGTGCTTTAATCTTTAGTATGCTTGGCTTGATCACCCATAGTATGCTAGTTGTTGATATAGTTGCACGATAGTGAGCTATTAGAGACGTGGTTAAGAACATAGGAAGTATTCTTGTAGTTCTCTGAGACCGAGAGGAGAAGAGAGCTTGAATAATTGTGTGGTTGTTTCGGTTTGTATCGGTAGGACTTAGTGAAAACGGTGGACCGACAGGACCCGGTGAGCGAGCCTAATGAACCAACTAGAATGTAACAGTAGACGAAGGTGGACCGAGAGGACCCGAAGTCAATCGATTATGCAAATTCATGTGAGATCGACAGAAGAACATGATGAGTGTAGCCCGGTATAACTAAACATCACTAGAGTGTTTTAAGCGTAATCCGGAAACTGCTAAGTTCCCTAGGGATCATCAATTGCGAAGTTCTCTCCATAATCGTATCAATCAAACCTTTCTTCCTCTTACCTTGAAAATCATATAAAAAGATTAGCGTAGTTTGTCATTTACTTTAAGTCACTTAATTGTGGGTGACGAACCTTCAAATCAAACACTTTTTACCGGTTACCTAGGTATCGTTTAATTAATCTTTAATTAGATAATAATCGTATAATTCCCTTGCGTTCGATACTCGAAGTCCTAAAATACTCCACTTACTACTTGACCGTATACTTGCGTCTAAACGCGTTAGTAAATCGCGTCACCATGGCTCCCCATGATTCGGACATCTACAGAGAATTTGGCTGAACTTCCTCCAAGCATCTCCCAATGAGCTGTTTTCTTCGTGAGTAAATTTTGTAATTTCAGCCATCTGCTGAGCGACTCTGGATGGTGGCAAATACTTCCTTAGGAACTCATGACAACAATCTGCCCATGTCACTATGCTCCCAGCTGGCGATTCTATAAGCCGCTTCTTAGCTTTTCCAGACAAAGAGAAGGGAAACAGTAAGAGTTTAACTGTTTCGTCTGGAACTCGTTGGTCGTGCAAGGTAGATGTAATCTGCTCAAATACCTGTAGATGGTGGTTGGGATCATCTCCTGGAGCTCCGTTGAACACGCACTCATCACGAACCATATTGATCTTATGTTGGCGCAGCTCGAAGTGTTGGGCATTGATCTGCGGCCTGACAATGGTAGGTTGGTAACATGCTGGAGTATTCTTGAAATAATCCACCATAGGGCGCTCTTCAATCTCGGCATTGTTAACCTGTGCCACCACATCCAGTTCATTATTCCCCCCATTATTATTTTTTACCCCATTGTTGTTATTACCTCCATCGTTCCCCACTTGTACCCCCACACCAAGACGCGGTTGTGGATTTGGAGGGTTCAAGCGTGCCATAGCAGCTTGCACCTCGGTCAACTGAGCTCTGAGCTCCTCAGCTTCCCATGCTCTATTAGCTGCATCTTCCACAGCTGCAACTATAGCTGCTTCCGCATCTTGCATACCCTTGCGGATCCTCTCAAACTCGTCTCTAGGTTCAACATCCATGGTAACTGAGCTTGAATTCCTCTTGTCTCTACGCAGTGCTCGTAACAGGGATTACGGGTCTTCAAGTGTAGGATGCAAAGGCTCATCCCTAGAACGGGATATGAAAGGTACACGCTGACCTGAAATCACAGATCACGCAAAACGTAGGTGAGTATCAAATATAAAAGAGAAAATTAAAATCCCTAAGCTAGGAATTATAACTAATTTAGCCGAAGTCCCCGGAAACGGCGCCAAAAACTTGACACAGTCTAACCACAAGTGTATGGCTGTCGTGTGTAGTAATATCCGAGATTTCTCAAGGGACTTTGTTAAACCAGTTATTATCTTAAACCTTATGTGGGAAATTTGCAAGGTTGTTTTTTGTTCTAATTCTACTAAAATAAAAAATGACAAGATTCTCAATTAATCGAGTAGAATGATTTACGATTAACAAAGAGTGATTTATGACTTTTCTAATAAGAGAAAAAATACCGGGAATTCTCTAGGTTCACTAAGGATGATATAAACTTATGCTTTGATTCGAGAAACAACAACGTGTATTTTACTATTAATCGAGCAATGTAAAATTTACCGAGATACCAAGCAATTTTCTATGCTTAAAACTAAAATATACCGAGTTACCAAGTCTATTTTACTTTTAAGCATGCATTAGAAATCACAATTCGACTCAAACGATCCTAGTTAACAATACCAAGTTACCAAATATTGATTCAACTAGGTGGATTATTCACTTTACCGACTAACTTTCATGGAGTTACCACGTGAATGTCAATTAAGATTACTCCTACGTTAGATACGCGCAAGAATAATAGAATCACAACCATAAACAACCCATAATAATGAAAGAACACGATTGATTAAGTTGAAAACTTGAATCACAATCTCAAAACATCAAGTTTATAGCAAACCCTAGCTACACCAAACGAGAATTCCCAGCAAAACGGGTTTAGCTACTACGATTCATACTCAAAACAACGAGTTTCATGTATCTCATAAGCAAAAACTAAGAGAAAGAAAGAGTTGAGAATCCAAACAAGTGATCCAAAGCTCCCAAGCTCCAACAATGGCTTCTAGCTATCAAAAATATGTCTCTAACGTGATGAACTACTGAAAATCACGACCTAAAACACTTAAATACGTTTCCATAACAATATTACAAAGTTTGGATAAACTACGCAAAAGCCCCAAAAAAATATGCGTTTTTCTGCGATGTCTTCGTACGAAGACTTATCTCTTCGTACGAAGAGTCTTCGTGCGAAGACAATTCCTCTTCGTACGAAGGCCTTCCTATGAGAGTACTGGAAGCTTGTTTAGGAAGAGATCTTCAGACTTCAAAATTTTGGCTAAGTATAATCTTTTCGTACGAAGACATTTGTCTTCGTACGAAGACCCCTTTTTCTGCACTTCTTCTTTTTTACTTTTTCTTTGAGTTCCTTGCTTCCGAAGCTCGTTTCCATCTCCCGCATGGTCCTCCAAGCCTTGTTTTCCTGCGAATCACAACACGAAAACACAACCCGCGATCATATCACAATAAAAGCTCAAAATATCCATAGAAACGGCCCGATTTAACAAGTAAAGCTCATGAACTCATATTCTCATATTTTAGCATAATTTACTCAAAAGACGACAAATTCTCCATGTTGAGCACGCAAAACGTAGAAATATAAGGCATAAAATAACTCCGAAAATGGAGTTATCACCCCTCATGTTTCAAATCGTGCAAAAGACACCCCCAATTCTCAACATGTTTCACTTCACCTTCTTCCCCATTTACCAACACACTGTAACAACCAAACCCACAAATTCTTTACCCAAACCCACCGCTCCTAAACATGAATTCAAGTTTGGGTTTGAACAAAATAAAAATTAATAAAGTTGAAGGATGAGGACTGAAGCACCAAAACAAAAACAAGATTTTCGGTGTACCAACTGATGGGGACGGAGAGGAACAGAGGCGGCGGCTATGCTGGCTCTCGGTGGCTTCCAGCTGCTGCTGCAGCTCATCGGATACGCATAGAAGACAACGAAGAAAGGGAGACGGCGCTGGCAAATTGCGAAACAGGGTTCGCAGGACCTGGCTAGGTCGGACCGCTTGGCGCTGGGTTTTCTCGGTTGGGTCTGCTTCGGCGCAGAATAGAGAAAGGAAAGAGAGCAAGATTGAGATGGGTGAGGTGTCCAAGAGCTTCTCTTCTGAGTTTCACTCTGTATTTATAGGCTTCGGGTGACGACTCGAATGGAAGATGAATTCCGGACGAGCGAGAATTTCGGGTTTCGAATTGGAATGGTGAATTGGCGAATTGATTTCTGGGAGTGAAATGATTTGATTTGTGGCGCGATTGGGGTGAATCGGGACCGAAATTGCAAGAAAATGAGGTCAAGATTTGGCCTTGCCAAATTGGATTTCTTTGTCGGAGTTGTCGGAGAAGGTTCGGCTGTTCACAAATAGATTAGGGAAAAAGATGACGAGTATGTTTAGGATGTAGCTGGAGCATAAGGCCACGAGATGGTTTGTTATGTAAAAAAATAATGTTTTGGTCACGTAATAAATGTTACCCGACGCGGTCACAATTCACTAACACTCATTCATAACTAAACACTAACTATATAAAAAAAGGGTCATCAAAAAAAAATTTTGATAAAAAATAAATAAATAAATAAATAAATAAATAATAATAATAATAATAATAATAATAATAATAATAATAATAATAATAATAATAATAATAATAATAATAATAATAATAATAATAATAATAAGAAGAAGAAGAAGAAGAAGAAAAAGAAGAAGAAGAATGATAATAATAATAATAATAATAATAATAATAATAATAATAATAATAATAATAATAATAATAATAATAATAATAATAATAATAATAATAATAATAATAATAATAATAATAATAGTAATAATAACAATAACGATAATGTATATAAAGAACTATTTAATAAAGAGAAAAAAATACTTTTATAATTCCAACTAACGGCCCAAAATATTCACTAAACTTCTAAAAATACCCCCAAAATATCGGGGTATTACAAAGACCCATCTTAACAGCCTCGATTTTACATCTTTCTTGTCTAGCAGATATTTCAAGGCACTATGATCAGTGAATATGATCACTTTGGAACCGACCAAGTAAAGTTGGAATTTGTCCAGGGCATATACAACAGCAAGCAGTTCTTTCTCAATAGTAGAGTAATTGATTTGAGCATTAATGAGCACCCACCTTGAATAGTGGATGACATGGAAAACTTTATCCTTCCGCTGCCCCAAAACTGCCCTGCATATTCACTAGCATCACACATCAACTCGAACGTGAGTGACCAGTCCGGGGTAGTAATTACTGGGGTTGTGGTCATATTCTCTTTGAGAAAACCAAATGCTTGCTGGCATGCCTCATCAAAGACAAAGGGCACACCCTTACCGAGTAAACCGCAGAGTGGCTTTGTGATCTTGGAAAAGTCTTTGATGAATCACCAGTAAAATCCTGCATGTCCCAGAAAACTCGTGATTGCCTTAAAAGTGGTCGGGTACGGAAGCAGTTTGATTACCTCGATCTTGGCTCTGTCAACCTCCAGGACCCTACTTGAAATCTTATGCCCCAGCACTATTCCTTCGGTGACCATAAAATGGCACTTTTCCCAAGTCAGCACTAAATTGGCCATCTTGCAGCGAACCAGAACTTGTGCCAGGTGATGCAAGTAGTCCTCAAAATTGTCCCCTGAATAGTGAAAATCATCCATTAAAACCTCCATATTTTTCTCGATCATTTCCTAGAATATGCCCATCGTGAATCTCTGGAACGTTGCTGGAGCATTACGCAACCCGAATGGCATGCGCCGCAAAGCATCATACCATACGGGCAGGTGAAAGTGGTCTTATCATGATCTTCTGATGCAATGTAAATCTGTTTGTACCCGTAATATCCATCCTGAAAATAGTAGTATGCATGATGCGCCAGCTTGTCAAGCATTTGGTCCATGAAAGGTAAAGGAAAGTGATCCTTCAACGTTGCATCATTCAACCTCTGGTAATCCATAATGATTTTCCAGTCTGTGACAATATATTGTTTGATCTGCTCTTGGTCTTTATTTTGTACCACGATCATACCCCCTTTCTTAGGTACACACTGGACAGGACTGATCCAAGTGTTGTTCAAGATGGGGTATATAATTCATGCCTCTAGCCACTTCATGACCTACTTGCGCATAACATCCTTCATGTTCGGATTCAGTCCCGGCCGGGGCTGAATCACCAGTTTCTTGTCGTCCTCGATCATGTTCTTGTGCATGCAGTAGGATTGGTTAATTCCCTTGATATCTGCGATTGTCCAACCAATTGCTTCTTTGTGCTTATGCAGTACCTCCATCAATTTCTGCTCCTATTCCTGAGATAGAAGAGACGATACAATTACGAGTAGAGTATCATTATTACCAGTGTAAGCATAACTGAGGTGGCTTGGGAGTGGTTTCAGCTCCAGAGTGGGTGGCTCCTTGAGTGATGAGACCATGGCTACTTTCTGCCCACCTTCTTTGTCTAGATGCAAAGTGGTCCAATGATCCGCCGCTTTCATGGCCTACTCATCGTGGGACCTCTCATCGTCCTCTTTGTACATGCTGACAATTTCAGCCCACGGCTCATCCAACTCATCATTTTCCAGGCAATAATCAACTACCTCCACAGCGAAGCAATCTTCGTGTTCGTAATAATCTGGAAGCTGGAGGGATTTCAAAATGTTAAATTTCACCGTGTCCTCATTAATCTGCATGGACAGTTCCCCGCTTTTTGCAGTTTATGATGGCTTCTCTAGTGGCCAACAAAATTTATGCCAGGAATGAGTGGCACCTCTCCTGCCTCCATGTCCATAAGTACAAAACCTACCGGAAAAATTAATTCTCTGAATTGCACCATAATATCTTCAATGACTCCATATGCTGGTTTTACAGATCTGTCTGCCATGTGAATCATGATTCTGGTGGGACTGGGTTCACCGACTTTCAAACTCCTGAAATCGATAACGGAATCAGATTGATGCTGACCCCTAGATCATACATAGCCTTTCATGTGTAATCATTAACTAGGTTCAATGGGATAACAAAACTTTCAGGGTCCTTCCTCTTCCTTGGTAGCCTGTTCTTCACACAGTTTCTAACTTCATACGTCAAATTTATAGTCTCGAAATCGCTCATACGCCTTCTTCCATACAGAATGTCCTTGAGGAATTTGGCATAAGTGGGCATCTTTGCCAACGCCTCAGCAAAGGGTTTGTTGATCTGCAGTTGTTTGAACATCTCGAGAAATCTGGCGTAGTCCTTGCTGTCATCCCTCCTCCGTGTCTTCAAAGGATATGGTACCTGTAACACCCTCAAATTTTATAGCGGGTCAAATTGTATTAAATAAAAGTGTGAGTTAGCTGTGAGAATTTCCCGGTAGTTTTTTATGACAACTGTTCAACAAAAATTTCTAGAATGAGAATTTAAGAATGGGCAATTATGCCATTATGAAGTTGGGGTATATATGCAATTCTTTACAAAATGATTTTTTGGCGATAGAATGGCTAGCCAGAGAATACTTGAAGTTGTGAGATAGTTCTAGAGTAATTTTGTGTATTAGGGGCAATAATCTAAATTGTCAAAAAATTTAATTTCCATATAATTATATTTCTTCCAAACTTTGGGAAACTACACTTACACCCCTTCCCTTTATCAATAGAATAACACTTGTGATGTACCGAACTTGCCACCTCACCCGTTGAGGTGGCCCTTTCCTCTTTAATTTCCCCCTAACAGATGTGTTAGAGACAATTTCATCCGCACCATCATCATCTCGTCCTTTCTCCTTCAACCATGAAAGCTACAACCACCACCATAGCAACTCCACCACCCCTTCGTCTTTTTCAAAACTTCTACAGCCACATGTAGCCTTCCACACGAGGATGAAAACGGCCAAATCAATTTTTTGAGACATGTATTAAATCAGGAAATTGGGTGAGTTCTTCATGAACCTAGTTAGTTTTTCCCCAAATTGTCTCACTTAGTTGAAATTCATCACTTCTAACCACCTTTACTTTATTGGCAAGGTCAGGGAGATTCTAAGGAGAATGAACTTGTTTCCTAACTTGGCGAAAGCGTCCTTGCCGGAATCTGGGTTTGTAAACCTGTCAGGGGACTGCCAATGGTTGTGGTAATGCGACTCTTCTTTGTTCCTTTCTCGTTCTCACATTTACGACGCTCCCCTAAGGTACTGGAGGTCGTTTAGCACCTCTTTAATCTCAGAATGACAGGACCTCGACGATTCAATCGATGGAAATCCTATCTTTTTCGGCGACAATCGACCAGAGATGAGACCGAACTGAGAATTTGAGAGAAATGGAGAAGAGGGTTTCCAGAGAGAAGAGAGAGAAGAACATATTCAAATGAAATTCATTCATCACGTTTCAATGCCCGCCTATTACATTATATAATATGCCTAACTGTAATAAAATAGAGTAAATGGGCTGAATTGTAATAAGCTAAACTTTGTAATGGAAGAATTGGCTAAGCTAGCGGATGACAACGATCTCGCTGACCCGGACCTGAAATACTCCGTTATTTAGAAACGGGTATTTTTAACAAATATTAAGTTTTAGTTATTAAAACGGGTATTTTAAAACCATATTAGGTGTTAAAATAATGTTAGTATAAGCTATGGGTATTAGTTTAATTATTTAAAAGTTACATTTTATTTTAATAAGCTTTAGAGGGATTTAGTGTATTTTTCGTAACCTAAATAAAGCCTTTAATCTAATTCAGGGGGTATTACTTGTATTTTAACTAACTAAGGGGGGTGAAAGTGTCTTTTGGTTAAAACCATCATCTTCTCCATCTCCTGCAGTGAGCAGGAGATCTGTTCCGCAATTGTCGACGCCTATATCACCACCAACACCAAATTCGACCCCCAAATCTCCCAAATTCCGTCCCAATTCACTCCCTATTCGACAAAGATCGAGTATTTAGCACCAAGAAACCGATTTCGCCCAAAATAGTGAACCAATTCAGAATCAAAAATCAACCCGGAGGAATCCTCCTCTTCGCCGGATTCTTCGAATCAAAGCCTATAAATACCCTATGAAATCAGAAACAAAATCACAACAAAACCCACCACCAATCTCTCTCTCTCGCTCGTACTCTCTCCCGTTCGAATCGCCAAACAAAAACCCAGCCGGGTCCGGAGAACCGAACCCGACCGCCGAAGCCTCGGTCGCCGCCGTTCACCCCGTCGCCGCCGTCCTTGCCGTCGGCAGAAGCCTCCGTCCGCCACCACCTCCGTTCTTCGCCACCTCCGGTCTCCCCATCGTCGCCCTCGTCTCTGCTCTGTTCGGGTAAGAGACAACCCGTCTCTTGTCCTTCTGTTTGTCTTACTTAGTTTGTTTCTTTTATATTTTTATATTAGCATTAGTAAACTGTTAAGAACATAACAATATTATCTTGGTAGAAAACACAAGTATGGGCAGTGGCCAAGTGGTTAAGGTGATAGTTAATGTTGAGGTTGGTCTGGGGTTCGTGGTCTGGGGTTCGAAACTCATAGCTAACAACTATTTTTTTTTTATTACTCTACACTCAAAATTTGAAAGAGAAGTTTTGAGGGTTTGAAAGCCTTATTGAAATACTTGAGAATTATTTATTTAGGAAGTTTATTTTCTTGTTTAAAGGTTAATTTTTTGAAAAATAATACTATTGGGTTATGCTTTATAGTAGTAAAAGTTAGATAATATTGTAAAGTTATGTTTTATAATAGTAATCAATATACATTAAATATTGTGTTGAAATAGTAGGAATATTATTATTAAATTTTGGGGAAATAATAAGGGGCTTACACTTGCATTGCATATAGGACTTGTTTGTATTTGTGTGTTAGCGATAATTGATTAGAATATTATCGAATTGTAGGAAACGAATTCTCCGACGAATAATACGTCGAATACTACGATTGATTTGCTGTGATTGCTATTTGTTGAGGTAAGTAAACATGCCAGGCCTAGCGCCCATTCCTCTTTTTGTGTCAAAATTTTTTCATTTCTATTTGTCTCAAAATGGTTTTACGTGAAATATGTGCTACTTGAATGCTTGTTTCAAATTGTTAACTTGTCTTCTGAAGAATATCACTGTAATCTATTAATCGACGATAACGTAAAGTGGAAGAGTTGTGCAGGGTTTGTTATTGATTAGAATTGGCATTGGGCGTGTTGACTTCGATCTTCCGTTCAATTTATTTTATTTAATCCGGTTGCAAGTCCCCGGATAGCTCCCTGTACTCACTCCTCTGGCCGCAAGAGTCTTTGGGGGGTGTCGACACTTAAGGTCTTGGATGCTTGCGAGATGGTTGGTTCTTTTTCCCCGTCACAACAAATCAACAATGCAGTTTTCGAATTAATGGAAAGGATGGTTGAATATGAGATTTTGGAACTCCTAAATTCAAGTAATGGAATTGGAATCTTCCTCGTTTTCTTATGAGTGTCAAAAAAATTTTGTTACCACTTGATTTTATTTAAACTTCTACAAAATACTTCATGATTTGTAAATTACTTCATAATCGTTTTACATGCTTGGGTGTTACTTAATATTTCCGCTGACTTTTGGAACTGTGGTGTTCTCTTTTTGTTTTCTGCACCACAGGTTAGATGGGAGCTTGGTCCGAGGGGAAAACGCGACTCATGCTAGTATTATCATTTACATTTAGTTTTATTTGAACATTAGCTAGTAGTTTGAATTTTTAGATTTGGAATAATGCCCATATTTGTGGGAAGACAAATTTTAAGTTTTAATTAAATTTTTTTTTGGATTTAGTTTGGAATTTCTGTTGTAAAACCTCCTTGTATTCGGTTTTAACCCCGGGTACGGAGTGACACCCCTGGGTTTCCGACTTAGCCAATTTGGGGGTGTTATAGGTGGTATCAGAGCCCGGCAATCCAAAAGTAATAATTTTTATAAAAATAATTTTTTTAAAATGGACATAGGAAAAAGAAATAAAAATTTGAATAAGCCAGGGTTGTGGGATAGTTTAGCATTTAGAAGTTTTGCTTGATTTTTGTGCTATATGCTTAGAATCCAATATCTAAGATTTACTGCTTAGTTTTTTTAGAATGCTTTAAGATTTCAAGAATGTATGCGTGGTATAGAACAATGCTGAGACTCTTTCTCTTTCTTACTTCTTTCAGATGGCTGCTCAATCTGAATCCATTTCGTCTAGTATTTGAATTGGAGCCTCACCATATCGCCTAAAGTTCCTGGAAGGACGGGAATGCATCGATAGCTACTGCGCACGTGTCAGGGATCGATGCCACCAATGGAGCGATGCTAATAGAGCCCCACATTTCCAGAACCCAATAATGGTGTGTGACGTGATAATCAATGGACTACCATACACATGCCCATGGAACGAAGTAAAGCAGGATCACACCGACCTAGTCATCGCTAAAGAAGGACGATGGAGGCCCAACGAGGACAAGTACAATAAGGATAGCGATTTGGTTGGAAGCCTACGCGGGAAACTCAAGAAGTACGAGGAACTTGTCGAAAGAATGAAGGAAGGCCTGAAGTACAAGCCTGAAGAAGATCCAATAGAAGAAGATCCAGAAGAAGATCTGATAGAAGAAGATCCCATTGAAGAAGAACCCGTTCCAACTCCAACTCCACATACAGGATTTAGACCGCCCATACCTACTTCTGGCAATCTTACTAAAGCCGACCATCCACGTGGCGTGATCTACCATCCAGGTTTAGAAACCCTAAAGGAGTATTGCACCTACATCTAGAATTTGTGCATCTCTTGGAGCAAAAGACGTCAAGGATATTTCAAGGACCCGTTGACCATGTGTCACTACATGCTAATTGGATTACCAAGGATGACACCTTGGAAAGGGATAAAGGACGAGTTCAGCGACCTATTAACCGATAACGTTTGGGGAGAAGAAGTGCCTAATTTCTCAAAATACGTACATCATGAGTATGAAGAATACCTATTAGACCCACCCACTCTTTCGGAACGCTTAGAGAATATAGCAACTATGGATGCGGAGACTACGCATGAAGCAGGACAAATCCTAAGGAAGCTTGAGAGGATGGAAAAGGAAGAGATAGCCATGAAGGTGCGAAAAGCATGGGGAAAAACCGAGAAGGACGAAGATATGGATCCACCTGAATCACCACAATACACTCCTCATACTCCTACCCCACCGTCATCACCAAAAACATTAGAATATCTTTGCCGCAAGTAGGAACGTTTAGGATCTATGTTAGTTTTATTTTAAGACATTATTCCTTTAAGTTAGTTTGATTTGGTAGGATTATTTGACTCTAGGACAATATTTTTGTTTCAAGAATTCGTTTTGGGATTTGAATAAATTTCATTTTATTTATTTGGAGTATGAATTCAAATTTTGTTGCATTGTGTTGTGACGTTCAAATCTGCGCAGAGGATTTGTTGTAGCAGACGTGTTTAAACTTGGAATTATTTTCTCCTGAATTTTTCGCAGAATATAGACATGCTCAGGAACATGCCATTAACATTTCAGACCAAAATGAGTTCTGGATACTTAGATACGAATTTTCAAAGTATGTGGTTCAGTACTAGAATTTCACAGTGACCATCTGTGGTATCTTTGAATTTTACCTATCTTCCATATCTCGGATGAACCTCAAATTTTTATGGTGACTGTTACACACATGTAGCTAAATCTGGGTAAAACCCTAGCCGATTTTGAAAAAGTTAAGGTTGGTATATGACTTGGGAAAGTTAAAATTTCTATTCAGGTGATATGGGACAGCAGCTATGTCATTCTTTGTGTAACTTGAATTATATGAATTATTTTGAGTTGAATCTTCTTGGATATTAAAGTAGACTCAGAAAGGATTCTTCACACCAAAAATTATAACTTTTCTTGCATGATAGATCACTTTTATAATTTTCTAAGAAGCACGAGAAATAAGATGTGATCAGCCCATGTGCAAATACATGTGTAACTGTTTATTTGATGATCAATGTGTGACATTACATCCCTAAATGCTATTTACATGTCATGTATTTTATCTTTACATGTACCTTAGGGTATTGTATGAATGATACAATAGGTTTTAGTGTAGGATTGTCGCGGATAGACCACTACGATACTATACCAGAAGAATCCGTCAAGAGCAAATGGCCACCCAAAACAACAACAACAACAACAACAACAACAACAACAACAACAACAACAACAACAACAACAACAACAACAACAACAACAACAACAACAACAACAACAACAACAACAACAACATGGAGCAAATATTTGCCCAATTGACTCAGATGGCTCAGAATATGAACAATGGAGATCATAATGCAGCCAACTGGGCAAAGAAGGTGTCTGACATGAAGCCTGGAAGTTTCACTGGCAATGAGGATCCAGTGGAACTTGAAGATTGGATCGATGAGATGGACAAAATCCTTGAATTGGTTGAATGCCCTGACAACCACAAGGTAGTTTGCGCAGCATTCTACCTAAAAAACGAGGCAAACATATGGGGGAGGAACTCACGTCAAGCTTTCTTGGCTCAACCCAACTTCAATTGGGAAGCTCTTCAGACTGCTCTTCGCACTCGCTTCTATCCATCTCATATCTAGGATCAGAAATACACAGAGTTTGTGAACCTGAAGCAGGGAAGTGATTCCGTGACGGAGTACTTCAAGAAGTTTATGGAGTTATCCCGATTCTCAGGACACCTAATGCCTGATGAGGCAACTAAGGTTAGGAAGTTCATGGAAGGAGTGCAACTCCATCTGCAGAGAGACTTAATGTGCAGAACCTATGATACTCTCCAAGAGGTGTATGATAGAGCTGCATCTGTTTGGCGTATCCAAGAGATTCAAGACGAGAATCGCGGAAAGCGCAAGATTGAGAATGCTGGAGGTAATGGTAGCAACCAGAGTCGAAACAACAATAGTGGACATGACAAGAAGTTCAAGACGAACCATGGAGGAGCTAACCAAGGCCAGTACCGTGGCAACAAACAGAACAATGGAGATGAACCACCTCGTCGTTATATCTGCAACAAGTGCCAGCAGAACCACCCGAGAACTGACTGTCAAGGGAACCTTGTCATTTGCCACAATTACGGCAAGAAGGGTCACCGTGCTTTTGAGTGTCGAGCGCGACCAATAGGAACCAACAAGTAAATCAGGGAGGAAATTATCAAGGAAACCGACAGTTCAATGGCAACAACAGGAACGGAAACCAACAGTTTGGCAACAGGAACTATGGGAATCGCAACAATTATAATGGGAACAACAACTATGGAGGACAGCAGAGGAACTACCAGGGAAATGGAGGTAATGGAGGTCAGAACAGGAATGCCAGCAATACCCCAGCTAATGCCAACAACAACAATGGAGCTGGTACAATGGCAACCGCAGCGCAGAATGGGAATGTTGCACGGATTGCTGTGATGAGCATGTCCGAGGCAGAAGAAGCAGGCGGAGTAGTCACTGGTACATTTCTTCTTCATGATCAACCAGCATTTACTCTATTTGATTCTGGAGCATCATATTCGTTTATTGCATCATCATTTGTGGATAAATTGAGTCTCAATAAGCCGTCTAGAATATCCATCCCTGTAGCTACCCCAACCGGACACGTAACAGTGTGTGACACCATTTTCGAAGGGGTAGAAGTTAAGATTTCGGCTAGCACCTTGCCAGCCAACCTCATACAATTTAACCTTTGAGGAATAGATGTTATCTTGGGAATGGATTGGATGAGCAAATATCGAGCAGTTATAGACTGTCACGATCAGAAAATCAGAAGTCCAAAGGGAGAAAAAGTTTCTTACCGTGGAATCACTAGGGAAACGAATATCCGACTTGTGTCAGCTTTGACCATATTCAACCAAGTGAAGAAGGGGAATAAGGCTTATTTGAGTTATGTCCAAGACGTGTCTAAGAAGGAGAACGTGCTAGAAGAAATACCGATAGTTAAGGAATTTCCAGATGTATTCCCAGATGAGATTCCAGGAATGCCACCTAGAAGGGAGGTTGAGTTCACTTTGGACTTAGCACCTGGAACAGCTCCAATTTCGAAGGCTCCGTACCGTATGGCCGGCGGAATTGATGGAACTAAAGGATCAGTTGCAAGAACTCCTCGAGAAAGGGTACATAAGACCAAGTGTATCGCCTTGGGGAGCACCAGTGTTATTTGTGAAGAAGAAGGATGGAAGTTTGAGGTTGTGCATTGACTATAATGAGTTGAACAGCGCAACGATCAAAAACAAATACCCTTTACCCCGTATCGACGACTTGTTCGATCAGTTGCAAGGGGAGAGTTTTTTCTCAAAAATAGACTTGAGATCAGGGTATCACCAGCTACGGGTAACCGAGAAGGACATCCCGAAGACTGCCTTTAGAACAAGGTATGGTCATTACGAGTTTACAATTATGCCTTTTGGTTTAACTAACGCTCCTGGAGTATTTATGGATCTAATGAATCGTGTCATGAGAACGTTTCTAGATCGTTTTGTAGTCGTCTTTATTGATGACATCCTCGTTTACTCAACAAGCGAGGAAGACAATCAAGAACACCTCAGGGAAGTATTAGATACCTTGAGACATGAGGAGCTGTATGCTAAGCTCTCGAAGTGTGAGTTTTGGCTAAATCATGTTCCATTTCTGGGTCACATAATCTCGAAGGAAGGGATATCAGTAGATCCAGGAAATATTTCAGCAGTTAAGGATTGGCCTACTCCGAAGAATGTGTCAGAAATAAGAAATTTTATGGGATTAGCAGGTTATTACCGACGTTTTGTGAAGGACTTCTCAAAGATCGCTAGACCGCTGACTACGCTAACCAAGAAGGCGGTAAAATATCAGTGGAGCGAAGATTGTGAGGAATCATTCCAGACATTGGAGAAAAAGTTGACTACAGCACCTGCGTTAGCTTTACCTAACAATTCTGGTGAGTTTGATGTTTACAGTGACGCATCGAAGAAGGGACTAGGATGTGTGCTTATGCAAGAAAGAAGAGTTTTTGCCTATGCCTCAAGACAACTGAAAGTTCATGAAGAGAACTACGCTACGCATGATTTAGAGCTTGCAGCAATAGTTTTCGCTCTTAAGATATGGAGACATCATCTATATGGTGCAGTATGTAGATTGTATACGGACCATATTAGTCTCAAGTACATCTTCACGCAGAAAGAGTTAAACAATAGGCAAACACGTTGGTTGGAGATCATAAAGGATTATGACTTGCGTATCCTGTATCACGAAGGGAAAGCAAATGTGGTAGCTGATCCGTTAAGCCAAAAATCGAGCCATACTTTAGACGCTATGCTAGTTTTGCCAGACTGGCTATGCAATGAGTTTCGAAAGCTCGAAATTGAAGTGGTAGAACAAGGGGATGTAAAGAATATTCTTGGGAATATGACAGTTGTGCCCGATGTTTTAGAAGAAATAAGGAGTAACCAGCCAGGAGATGTGAAGCTGGAAAGGATAAAGAAGAAGATTGAATAAGGGCAAACAACGGATTTTAAGATCCATGAAGATGGAAGTATCCGCTACAAGGGAAGATGGTGTGTACCACATAAGTGTGCAGAAACCAAGGAGAAGTTGATGCGTGAAGCGCACAACACACCCTATTAAGTACATCCAGGAGGAGACAAACTTTATAAAGATATGAAGAAGACATTTTGGTGGCCTAACATGAAGAAGGAAGTAGCAGAGTTTGTAGCAAGATGTTTAACATGTCAGAAAGTAAAGTTCGAGCAAAAGAGTGTGGGAGGCTTAGTTCAACCATTGGATGTTCCACTTTGGAAATGGGATTCAATCTCAATGGATTTTGTGACCGTCTTACCCACACGAAGAATGGACTGAATCAGATATGGGTTGTGGTCGACAGATTGACCAAGACAGCAAGGTTCATTCCAATGAAGGATACATGGAATATGGAGCAAAGGGCTGATGCGTATATGAAGAACATTGTGAGATACCATGGAGTCCCGAGCTCTATAGATTCCGACAGGGATCCCAATTTTCTCTCTCACTTCTGGAAAGCACTCCAGGACGCATTGGGAACCCAGCAGAAATTCAGTACAACATTCCACACTGCAACGGATGGACAGACTGAGAGAACCATTCAGACATTGGAGGATATGTTAAGATCATGTGTTATGGACTTTCAAGGTTCATGGGTTGACAGATTACCTCTGATAGAGTTTTCCTATAACAACAGTTATCACGCCAGCATTGGCATGGCACCACACGAAGCGTTGTATGGAAGAAAGTGTCGAACACCGTTGTGTTGGAGCGACATAAGCGAGACAATAGTGATTGGTCCACAGTTAATCGAAGAGATGATAGATCAGGTTAGGCTTATCCAGCAGCGAATGAAAGCAGCTCAGGATAGGCAGAAGTCCTACGCTGATCAGAAAAGGAGACCACTGGAGTTTCAGATTGGAGAAAAGGCTTTTCTTAAAGTTTCTCCAACTAAGGGAGTCATGAGGTTCAATCAGAAAGGGAAGTTGAGCCCGAAATTCATTGGACCGTACGAAGTCATAGAGAAGATTGGAGAAGTTGTATATCTATTGGATCTACCGTCAAATTTGGGTCGTGTTTATAATGTATTCCATGTATCTCAACTGAAGAAGTACGTGCCTAACCCGTCTCATTTATTAGATCCGGAACTGGTAGAATTGGATCCTTCGTTGAGTTATGAAGAACATCCTGTCAAGATTCTAGACACCAAGACAAGGGAAACCTGCAACAAGAGTGTCAAGCTAGTAAAGGTTTTGTGGACGAATCACCTCACATAAGAGGCAACATGGGAAGCAGAGGATGACATGAAGAAGAAGTATCCCCACCTTTTTGACGAGGTATTTTGAGTTTCGAGGACGTCACTCCTCTAAGGGGGAGAGGATGTAATCCTTCGGTTTTTAGATACATTATTTTAAGTTACCCTTATAGCATATTTCATATCGTACATGACATTAGTTTTGCATTTAGTAGTCATTAGTAGTTATACCCTAGAGTGGAGACTCATACCTTAATGTTGTTTAGAGTTTGGTTTAAACTTCGAGGACGAAGTTTCCTTTAAGGGGGTAAGGATGAAATATTCCGTTATTTAGAAACGGGTATTTTTAACAAATATTAAGTTTTAGTTTATCAAAACGGGTATTTTATAACCATATTAGGTGTTAAAATAATGTTAGTATAAGCTATGGGTATTAGTTTACTTATTTAAAAGTTACATTTTATTGTAATAAGCTTTATGGGGCTTTAGTGTATTTTTCGTAACCTAAATAAAGCCTTTAATCTAATTCAGGGGGTATTAATTGTCTTTTAACTAACTAAGGGGGGTGAAAGTGTCTTTTCGTTAAAACCATCATCTTCTCCATCTCCTGCAGTGAGCAGGAGATCTGTTCCGCCATTGTCGCCGCCTATATCACCACCAACACCAAATTCGACCCCCAAATTCCGTCCCAATTCACTCCCCATTCGACAAAGATCGAGTATTTAGCACCAAGAAACCGATTTCGCCCAAAATAGTGAACCAATTCGGAATCAAAAATCAACCCGGAGGAATCCTCCTCTTCGCCGGATTCTTCGAATCAAAGCCTATAAATACCCTGTGAAATCAGAAACGAAATCACAACAAAACCCACCACCAATCTCTCTCTCTCGCTCGTGCTCTCTCCCGTTCGAATCGCCAAACAAAAACCCAGCCGGGTCCGGAGAACCGAACCCGACCGCCGACCGCCGAAGCCTCCGCCGCCGCCGTTCACCCCATCGCCGCCGTCCTTGCCGTCGGCCGAAGCCTCTGTCCGCCACCACCTCCGTTCGTCGCCACCTTCGGTCCCCCCATCGTCACCATCGTCGCCCTCGTCTCTGCTCTGTTCGGGTAAGAGACAACCCGTCTCTTGTCCTTCTGTTTTTCTTACTTAGTTTGTTTCTTTTATTTTTTTATATTAGCATTAGTAAACTGTTAAGAACATAATAATATTATCTGGGTTTGAAAACACAAGTATGGGCAGTGGCCCAATGGTTAAGGTGACTGTTAATGTTAAGGTTGGTTTGGGGTTCGAAACTCATAGCTAACAACTATTGTTTTTACTACTCTACACTCAAAATTTGAAAGAGAAGTTTTGAGGGTTTGAAAGCCTTATTAAAACACTTGAGAATTATTTATTTAGGAAGTTTATTTTCTTGTTTAAAGGTTAATCGTTTGAAAAATAATACTCTTGGGTTATGCTTTATAGTAGTAAAAGTTAGATAATATTGTGAAGTTATGTTTTATAATAGTAATCAATACACATTAAATATTGTGTTGAAATAGTAGGAATGTCATTATTAAATTTTTGGGAAATAATAAGGGGCTTACACTTGCATTGCATATAGGACTTGTTTGTATTTGTGTGTTAGCGATAATTGATAAGAATATTATCGAATTGTAGGAAACGAATTCTCCGACGAAGGATACGTCGAATACTACGATTGATTTGCTGTGATTGATATTTGTTGAGGTAAGTAAACAGGCCAGGCCTAGCGCCCATTCCTCTTTTTGTGTCAAAAATTTTTCATTCCTATTTGTCTCAAAATGGTTTTACGTGAAATATGTGCTACTTGAATGCTTGTTTCAAATTGTTAACTTGTCTTCCGAAAAATATCACTGTAATATATTAATCGACGATAACGTAAAGTGGAAGAGTTGTGCGGGGTTTGTTATTGGTTACTATTGGCATTGGGCGTGTTGACTTCGGTCTTCCGTTCAATTTATTTTACTTAATCCGGTTGCGAGTCCCCGGATAGTTCCCTGTACTCACTCCTCTGGCCGCAAGAGTCTTTGGGGGGTGTCGACACTTAAGGTCTTGGGTGCTTGCGAGATGGTTGGTTCTTTTTCCCCGTCACAACAAATCAACAATGCAGTTTTCGAATTAATGGAAAGGATGGTTGAATATGAGATTTTGGAACACTTAAATTCAAATAATGGAATTGGAATCTTCCTCGTTTTCTTATGAGTGTCAAAACTTTTGTTACCACTTGATTTTATTTAAACTTCTACTGAATAATTCATGATTTGTAAATTACTTCATAATCGTTTTACATGCTTGGGTGTTACTTACTCAGTATTTCCGCTGAATTTTGGAACTGTGGTGTTCTATTTTTGTTTTCTGCACCACAGGTTAGATGAGAGCTTGGTCCGAGGGGAAAACGCGACTCACGCTAGTAGTATCATTTACATTTAGTTTTATTTGAACATTAGCTAGTAGTTTGAATTTTTAGATTTGGAATAATGCCCATATTTGTGGCAAGACAAGTTTTAATTTATAATTAAATATTTTTATGGATTTGGTTTGGAATTACTGTTGTAAAACCTCCTTGTATTCGGGTCTAACCCCGGGTACGGAGTGACACCCCTGGATTTCCGGCTTAGCCAATTTGGGGGTGTTACAGGACCAATATAGAGTAGCCAAGTTGCCTACGTGGCCATTTATTTGGAACGACAGCGTTCCAATTAAAACAGCTATTGCCAGCGATTTCTAATTTGGTAATCGACGGTGTCAAATTTGGTAAACTGGCCGGAAACTGCATTACTGACCCTGCAACCCTGACAAATGCCTCCCCTTCAAGAAATTCGTGAACTCACGAATCAAAACCTGGAAATTGCTTCTTCAGTTGATAGTAATCCTCCCAGGTGGCTTCAGCTGGAGACAAGTTTGCCCATTGCACCGAAACCTTCACTGTAGAAGATGAGCCCTGTTTCACTAACTGTCTATCCAAATTGACAATGGGTTGAACCTGATACTGGCCTTCAGGGCCCACAACAGGCCATGTACGGGATAAGATCCAACAGCTTTCTTAAGCTGAGAGACATGAACCACTGGGTGCACTTTAGCAGAATCAGGGAGTTTGAGCTTGTAAGCTACCTTCCCCACCAATTTCATAATCTATAATGGGCCATAGTACTTAGTTGAAAGCTTATAGTTGCTCCTAAGCTGAAAAGAGTTTTATCTATAAGGCTGCAACTTGAGAAAAACTCAATCTCCCACACCAAAAGACCTCTCAATCTTGTGCTTGTTAGCAAAATGCACCATTCTCTCTTGAGCTTTAGAGAGATTGTCTTTGATCAATAAGATCAACTCAGATCTGTTGAAGAGAAAAGTGTTAACAACAACATTACTAGTTTTGTTCAACTGGTGGAAATTGAAATATTGGGGCGTGTTTCCATAGAGAGCTTCAAAAGGGGATATTTGCAAAGCTGAGTGGTAGTTAGTACTGTACCACCACTCAGCCAAACTCAAGAACTTATCCCACTGATGAGGTATGTCCCCCACCATGTACCTGAGATAGCCTTCTAAACAATGATTTAGCCTTTAGGTTTCGCCATCAGTTTGGGGGTGATAGGCAGAGGTGTATTTAAGTGAATTACCCACTGTTTTGAAGAGGGAATGCCAAAATTGGCTCAAGAAGATGGAATCATTGTCACTGATGATCGAACTAGGTAGGCCATGAAGTTTGTAGACCGTATTGAAGAATTGGGAGGCCACCACTTTTGTAGTATAAGGATGAGTCAATGGAATAAAGTGCCCATATTAGAGAACCTGCCAATAACCACCAGAATGACAGTTTTTCCCTCAAAATTTGGCAAGCCTTCTATGAAGTCCATAGATATATGCTACCAAGGTTTATCAGGGTTTGGAAGTGGCTGAAAAGAAGACCAGGGTAGGGAAGGTGTTCAGCCTTCAATCTCTGACAGGTGTCACAGCTCTTAACCCGCTCTTTGACCTGTTTCTTGAGATTAGGCCAAAAGAAAATCATCTTAACTCTCTTGTAAATTCCCAAGATACCAAAGTGACCTCCTACACCTGTATTGTGAACTTCTTGGATGATGTGCAGCCTGAGGTCAGTGTTAGTACCCACATACATGAAAGGACCTTGTTTGATGACCCCATCACTAAGTGTGTAACCAGCCTGAGCATTAGCATCAATGGAGAGGGTAGCAATACAATGCAGTGCCCAGGTGTCATCAATGTAGCTGGCTTTGAGGTCTTGTAACCATTTTTATGTGATGGTAGTGATAGCATTGCACTGATCATTTGGAACTGAAGAAGTGGAAGCTCTTCGAGAAAGTGCATTTGCAGACTTGTTGTCCTGGCCTTTTTTATATTGGATGTCATAGTTGAGTCCGAATAGCTTACTAATCCACTACTACTATAGTATGGTGGTGAGATTTTGTTCAAGTAGAAACTTGAGACTGTGATGATCAGTCTTGATAATAAACTTGGCACCTTCCAAATAAGACCTCCATTTAGTGATGGCATGAACCAAAGCCAATAGCTCTTTTTCATAAGTTGAAGCCCTAGATGCTTAGATGCCAATGCTTTGCTAAAAGTAAGCCAAGGGTTTTCCATTTTGCATCAGTACAGCACCAATACCATCATAGCAAGCATATGTTTCCACAATGAAGGGTTGCTGAAAATCAGGTAATGCTAAGACAAGAGTGCTTACCATAGCTTCCTTGAGAGTAGTTAAGGTTGTGGTGGCTTCTGAGCTCCAGAGGAAAGCTCCATTCTTGAGCAGTTGAGTTTGAGATCTAGAAATGATGCCATGCCCTCTAATGAATCTTAAATAGTAACCATTTAAGCCCATAAAACCTCTGAGTTCTTTAAATAATTGAGGAATTGGCCATTCCACCATGGAAGCTATCTTCTTGGGATCTGTTTTAACTCCCTCTTTAGTGATGATGTGTCCAAGGTACTCCACATCTGTTAACCCAAATGAGCACTTACTCAACTAAGCATATAGTTGGTTGTGTCTTAGAATCTCAAACATGAGCTGTGGGTGCTGTATGTGCTTAGTCATTGTCTTATTGTGGATGAGAATATCATCAAAGAAGAAAAGTACCATTTTCCTCAATTTCTCCTTGAAGACTTGATTCATAAAACACGGAAAAGTGGATAGCACATTTTTCAATCCAAATGGCATGACTCTGAATTCATAGAGCCCCTCATGTGTTCTGAAAGCTGTCTTTGGATGTCAACATCTTCCATTCTAACTTGGTGATACCCATCCCTTAGATCAAGCTTAGAAAATAACGCAGCATCTTTTAGCTCATCCATTAATTAATCTATGACTGGAATAGGAAATTTTTTTTGAGTGTGACCTCATTGAGACCTCTGTAGTCCAAACAAAACCTCCAAGAACCATCCTTCTTCTTGACAAAGAGTAATGGTGCTGAAAATGGGCTTGTACTAGTTATATGACTCCAGTGGCTAGCATTTCCTTCACCAATATCTCTATCTCACTCTTCTGAATGTAGGGGTACCTGTAAGGCCTCAGGCAAACAGGAGCTGCTCCTTATTTTAGGGGTATGAAATGGTCTTGTGTTTTAGGAGGTGGTAGTCCTTTTGGTTCAGTGAACATGTCACTGTAAGCTGACAACATTGGTTCAATCTCAGGTGGTGAGTGCTCCTGATCAACCACTGTCGAAATTGTAAATAATTGAGCTTTGAGACAATGTTCATTGAGTTGATAGTACCTTTCAAGATTTGTAGCTGCATCTCCCTGAGCTGGGTTTGAGTTGAACTAGCACAAAGTTCTATCTCTTCTTCCACATGCTGAAACCCAAACTCTTTTGTTAAATTCCAAATAAATGTGGCTCGCTTCCCTCAACCATTGAGCTCCCAATATCACATCACACCCTCCTAGTGGCAGTGTCCTCAAATCAGATTGATAAGGCACTTTTGCAAGTTAATAGACACATTTGAACACATCCCAGTGCTGTTAATCACACTGCCATCTGCAACAGCTACTTGAATAGTTTTGGCTGCATTGGTGGTACATCCCAACCTCTTTGCTACATTTTGATAAAGGAAGTTATGTGTACTTCCTTAATCAATAAGTATATGCACTTCCTTCTCATTGATGGTTCCTACAATCCTTATAGTGTCACTAATGCTGTTTCCACACAAAGCATGTAAAGAAATTCCCACTGGAGTGTCTTTTTGTCCTGTCCCATTCACTGAAATTGCTGGTTCCTCTAGAGTCATAACATCTTCATCCTCAATTGAATTAGGAGACTGATAACTTTTTTCATCCTTATCATTGCCAATAATGAGGTATAATGATTTCTGATTGCATTTATATCCTGGAACATAACTTTCATCACAATAAAAACAGAGTTTCTTGTCTCTCTTTTCCTTCATTTCAGCTGCAGAGAGTCTCTTATAATTTTTTTGTTGATCTTGCTAACTCCTAGGGTTTCAAGCTTGTTAACTCAAGAGTTTTGAGCTGCTTCATTGTTCTGCACCCAAATTAACTTTGAAGTTCTCTAGTTTAGTGCCATGGGCTTCCTGTAATTAATCTAGCCATTGCTTTAGTTTGTGACAAGGTAGTTGGGAACTGGAGTTGTACAACACTCTGAATGTCAGCCTTAAGACCACTTAAGAATCTGTTGATGAAGAACTTTTCATCAGCCCAGGGGTGCATAGCTTTGATCCATGGCCTTAGAGCTTCAAATCTAGATTGGTATTCCACTACTGTAGTGTGTTGCTCCAACTTATTGAAATGACCAAGCATATTCACATGTTCTAGTTCTGTTAAATTATTACACAACCTTTCATAAAACTGTGTCCATGATACATTGTCCAAAGTTTCAAATTCAGACATGGACCAGCTGTCTGCATCCCCTTCAAGGTGCACTGAAACCATTACCAACTTCTGCACATCATTCATTACATAAATCTGAAAATACCAGTCCACTTTTGGCAACCAGCCTAATGGATCATCTCCATGAAACCTAGGGCACTCTAACTTAGGCAATGGTATTGAGTTGTTAGTGTAATTCCTAACACTCACACCACTGCTTTCAAGTTCAGTGGCTTTATAATGTGAAGGAGTTCCAAAATCAGGCCTCCTTCTCAAGACATCCCCAGCTAATTCACTCTCCTCATTAACAAATTCGGAATAGTTGTGCATCTTTTCCTTATTCTTCTGATTAGCTAGCAAATTTAAGCTATTCATGAGTTTCTTCATCTGATCATCAAATTTTTTTCCCATTCTAGTTAACCCCAATTCTAGATCTGACTTGAGTGTATTTGAAACTTTCGAAAACCTAGAATTCATACATTCTCCCAGACTGACGAATTGAACCCGCACATCATCAAGTGTGTTGTCGAGATCCACCAATCACTCTTCAAACAAGTCTAATCGAGCTTCTAGTGTGAGATTTCCCATCCGTGACATCGTTTTGGTATTCGCCATTTCACCCGGTTTGGTTTGAAACCTGGCTCTGATACCACTAGACAAGACCTCAGCGGTTCAATCGACGGAGATACTAGCTTTTCCGGCGACAATCGACCGGAGACGAGACTCAATTGAGAATTTGAGAGAAATGGTGAAGAGGGTTTCTAGAGAGAAGAGAGAGAAGAACTGATTCAAATGCAATTCATGCATCACGTTTCAATGCCCGCCAATTACATTATATAATATGCCTAAATGTAATAAAAGAAAGTACAGGGGATAAAATTTGATAACCTAAACCTTGTAACGGAAGAATTGGCTAAGCTGGCGGATGACAACGGTCTCGCTGACCTGGACCAATCAGGAGTAGCCAAGTCGCCTAAGTGGCGATTTAACTGGAACGACGGCGTTCCAATTAAAACATCAATTGTCGGCGATTTCTAATTTGGTAATCGGCGGTGTCAAATTTGGTAAACTGGCCGGAAACTGCAGTTTTGTTGCCACAAACTGCATTTCTTACCCTGCAACTCTGACACGGAATAGCTAGAGAGTTCGTGGGAACACCGGAAACCATGCGGTATGTCGCCGGTTTCTGCCATGGCTGCAGGAATTTCGTGCAAAACAGTACATCCTTTATTCTCGCTTGTTTCATTCATTTTAAAGCTAGAACATGATCCTAATAACATAATAAACACGTTTATGTATGGCTGTAACGAGAAATCTTGGGGTTTTGATTAATTGTTGCGTTGAATTTTCCGGCCAAAAACATTCCCTGTAAACCTGCTTCTAGCGGATTCAGATTTAACCAACTCACAAAATAATTGTTGCATAGTGTTTCTGAGACATAATTCTTAAATTCCATGTTGGGTTGGTGACAGCCTGAAAATGTATTAGTCTGGGACATCTTTTTACCATTGGTTTTAACCCTGTGAGAGTTGAGTTTGGCCATTTTCAGCTTATTTTCCACCTGATACGAGGCAGAGATTTGTATATCATGATTGCAAAATTTGAGTAATTTTATGCATACTTTTGTTTGTTGGATATGATCGCGGGTGCGTGTTATGTGCAGGTAACAGGTGCCGGAAAAATGCATGAGATTGACTTGGATAGGAGGCAGCGTGTTAGGAGAGCTGAGCAGAAAAAGAGGGAAAAATGACTAAGTTGTGCGTTCAAACGCAGAAGCTGCGTTCAAACGCACGAGACAGGCAGCAGGAAAAATGGCAGAATTTGGCTAAGTGCTGCGTTCAAACGCAGAGGCAGGCTGCGTTCAAACGCAGGAGTCAGAGACCAAGTGCAGAAAAGCTAAGTCCTGCGTTCAAACGCAGGCGATGTGCGTTCATACGCAGGGCTCAACACTCAGGAGAAGAAACGGCCAAGGGGTGCGTTCAAACGCAAGCAAGCTGCGTTCAAACGCATGGGTTCAGGAGCCAGAAGAGGAAAACGACTAAGTCCTGCGTTCAAACGCAGAAGGGTGTGCGTTCATACGCACTGCGTTTGAACGCAGGAAGTGTGCGTTTGAACGCACAGACGTGTTCCAGAATCTTCCAGGACGGATCTTTTCGAGGGTAAAACAGGAATTTCGTGCATCAGTTTTGGAGACTGTGGCAATATAAAAGGAGGTGTCCCAGCACTGTTTTAGGGTTACGAAGGCATACCACAGCTATCATCATCATCAGCAGCCAGTTTCACAGCAGCCAGGGGTTGGAGCAGAGCAGGATTGGAGCAGTTTTCCAGTATCTTCAGAAATAACTAGTTTGATCTTTTCTCTTTTTATGAAACATTGTTTTTGAATAATGCAAGCTAGCTAGACCTTTTGCCTAGGTTCTCGGTGAACCTAGGGTTTATGAATTCAGCAGACTTGGATGTTTTGATTTTCAGATGCATGGCTAGTTAAGTCTTAATACAGGATGGTTTGTTTATTATTCTGTCTTTGATTTTATTTACATACATGAATGGCCTGATCACCCAGGAGTGTTACAGACAGGATCTGGTGCGCGAGAGTGACCAGTGAATGTTAGGAAGAAAAGACAGGATTTAGTACTCTGCCTTGATGGACCGAGAGGTGAAGAGAATCAGGGGACTAGCCCAGAAGCATTAGACCAACTGTTAGACGTTTAGGGGGAGACCGAGAGGAGAACCTGTAACCCTAGCAGACTTAGAACGAACCTGCAGATTTAGGTGGACCGAGAGGACCCGAAAATCTGCAGTCGAGTGATAAGTGCATGAGACCGAGAGGAGATTGTACTATTGGTATGCTGGCATAAACAAAACCACTGTGTGTTTCTGAAATCAAATATACCATGGAAGCTGGAGAGTAACCCTAGGGGATCCTGGAATCTAGATTTTTAGAATTATCAACTTTTACAACTACAACAATTTCGGCAAAATATTCAGCAGAAAAATAAAATAAGTCTTCTTACTGTTTTTATTTATTATAATTTAGCATAATCAAATCCCAAACCTTCCTCCTTTTTACAAACTTCGTGTCTTATTCTAATTCTGATTAGCAAAAACTTAAACTGTTCTCGTGGGTTCGACAACCAGAGTCACAATTACATACTCTATACTACTTGATCGTACACTTGCGAAAAAGCAGATAGTTTACGCTGTCAAGTTTTTGGCGCCGTTGCCGGGGAACGGTTACAGTTTTTGTTAAAGAAACATTAGAATAAGTCTCAGAGTTTTTCTTTTATTTTTACAGTTACTTTCTTTCGACTTACTGCTCTTGAAATCTGATTTTCAGGCTATTCTAGTTTATGCCCAGATTGCCCCGCAAACTGGTATCACCACTCGAAGATCCCGAAAAACTTTTCAGAGAGCAAAGTCGCAGACACCGAGCCGCGATGTCTGAGCACGGAGAAGACACCACAACCGAAACAGGAACACCCACAGGACAGCCACAACGTACTCCAGCACAGATGGCTCTTTACATTGAAGAGCTGATAGCAGCAGGTTTTGCTTCCAGGAACAATCAGAGGACTTATAACAGGTCTGGAAGGGCGCTGGTCGAAAACTTTGAAGTCCCAACCGGAGGACATCAACCAGCTATTGTAGTGCCCCCCATTACAGCAGAGCACTTCGACCTGAAATCATCCACCATTCAGACCGCCCAGACCCATTGTCCTTTTAATGGGAAGGCAGATGAAGATCCAAACGACTTCCTCGGAAAATTTGAGGATTACTGCAACAAGATTAAGTACAGAGGAGTCGAAGCGGACACGCTAAAGCTGATTTTATTCCCATACTGTTTGTTCGGTACAGCAAAGGATTGGCTGGAGGCAAGACCACCGAGGTCTATCACTACCTGGGAGGGGTGTGTTGCTGATTTCTTGGCAAAATTCTACCCTGCATCCCGCGTTATCAAGCTGCAGAGCGAGATCTTATCTTTCAAACAGAAGATGGGGGAGACAGTGGTAGATGCATGGGACAGGCTAATGAGACTTGTGAAAAAATGCCCCAATCACGGCTTCGGGGACGCAAAGATTCTGCAGGTGTTCTACCACGCACTTGACAGGGAGAATGCAGACAGGATTGACAGGGAAGCTGGGGGTAACTTTTTGTACCATGTGGATAAAGATGGAGCCTACGAACTGATGAAGCAACTAGCCAAACAGGATACTCGCCTGTTTGATGACCGCAGGCTCGCAGCAGTAGCAGAACCAGTGGTTGATGACAGGATTGATAATCTCACGAAAGTGGTACAGGACTTAATCAAGAAGGTGTACACAGAAAAGAAGCCGGTAGCATCAGTGGACGAACCTGACTTTGACGCAGCAATTCTGGAGCTTCAGACCGAAGATGCCAACTATGTTCAGCAGCAGTGGGATCCTAGTCGCTACAGACCAGGCACACGTGACCATCCAGGGTTTCGCTACGGAAATCCCAATGCAGCAGTATATGCACCAGGATTCCAGCACAGGCCACAGGCACAACAGACAGCTCCAGCGCAGCCTGCACAAGCAGCACCACAATTAAACCTGTCTCAGCAACATTTTGAGTCCTATATGGAGAAATTCAATAAGCAGTTGGAAACCAGATTCGCACAGATCGACTCATTAACTGCTGATGTAAGCCAGATGAAGATTGCTATCCGCAACCTGGAAGTACAGAATGGACAGCTTGCACAGAACCAGGCAGAACGAGCCCCAGGGAATTTACCGTCTAACACAGTGAACAATCCACGCGCTCAAATCAATGCTATCACAACTCGGAGTGGAATTGCACTGCAGGATCCACCGTATCCCAGTCATGCACGCGCAGAAAAGTCAAAAATTATTGAACAGGAGGTGATTGACCGGGAAGACAGTTCAACCGCAGACCCTCAGAAAAGGGGTTCGGTCGAGCAGGAAGCAGCGCAGATGAATGAGGGTAATCCAGAGAAAGTGCCAACTTCTAAGGAGGTTCCTTACCCTCTGAAGACACGCAAGAGAGATGACAGCAAAGACTACGCCAGATTTCTGGAGGTATTCAAGCAATTACAGATAAATATACCTTTTGCTGAAGCACTTGCCAAAATGCCTACTTATGCGAAATTTCTCAAAGACATCTTGTACGGTAGAAGGCGAATGAGTGACTTCGAAACAGTGAATCTGACGGCAGAAGCGAGCAGTTGTGTAAAAAATGGTCTACCACTGAAAAAGAAAGACCCTGGCAGCTTTGTTATCCCAGTAACCCTGGGCAGTGCATACACAGGAAAAGCCTTATGCGATTTGGGTGCCAGCATCAACTTGATGCCACTGACCATCTTCAAAAGTCTGGGAGTCGGAGAACCACGCCCAACCAGAATTATGCTTCAAATGGCTGACAGATCCGTGAAACCCGCTTATGGAGTAATTGAAGATATCCTGGTAAAAGTGGGAGAGCTTATTTTTCCAGCAGATTTTGTGATACTGGATATGGAGGCAGGAGAGGTTCCGCTGATCCTGGGCAGACCTTTCCTGGCGACTGGTGAAGCCATTATTAACTGCAAAATTGGAGAGCTGTCCATGCAAATTAATGAAGAAAAAGTAAAATTTAATGTTTTCAAATCTCTCCAGCTTCCCGATCATTATGGGCATGAAAACTGTTTTGCAGTAGAGGTAATTGATGACCTGGAAAGCGATGAGATAGAAGATTTATGGGAGGAATTTGAAGACATATTTCCAGAGGAAACAGAAGAGCAACAGGATGAGCAGATCATGGGAACAGAAAGCTGGGTCAGGCTATACAGGGATGAAGGAGGCGAGCAGAAAATGACACTGGTCCCGTCACTGCAGGAACCACCAGCCCTGGAATTAAAACAGTTGCCAGAACACCTCAGGTACGCTTTTATTGGTGAAAATAATACACTGCCGGTAATTGTTTCATCTCTTTTATCTCAGGAACAGGAACAAAAGTTACTGGAGGTACTCCGAGAGCATAAAGAAGCTATAGGATGGACAATTGCAGACCTGAAGGGAATCAGTCCCGATTATTGCATGCACAAGATAAGAATCGAAGACGGAAAGAAGCCAGTTATCCAGCCCCAAAGAAGATTAAACCCAATTATGAAAGATGTGGTACGTAAGGAGGTCATGAAGTGGCTAGAAGCAGGAATTATATACCCCATATCAGACAGCACCTGGGTGAGTCCTGTCCAGTGTGTACCGAAGAAAGGGGGTATTACTGTAGTGCAGAATGCTGATCAGGAACAGATCGCCCAGCGAACTGTCACTGGCTGGCGAATCTGTATGGACTATCGGAAGCTGAACGATGCCACACTGAAAGACCACTTCCCACTGCCATTCATGGACCAAATGTTGGACAGATAAGCACACCATGCTTATTACTGCTTTCTGGACGGGTACTCGGGCTACAACCAGATCTACATAAATCCAGAAGACCAAGAAAAGACGACGTTCACTTGCCCGTATGGAACGTTCGCCTTTAGACGAATGCCATTTGGACTGTGCAATGCTCCAGCAACATTCCAGAGGTGTATGATGGCAATTTTCTCTGATATGATAGAGAAAAACTTAGAGGTTTTCATGGACGATTTTTCGTTATTCGGAGACAGCTTCGAAGATTGCTTATATCATCTGGCCAGAGTTCTGATTCGCTGCAGGAAAACAAATCTGGTACTTAACTGGGAAAAATGCCACTTCATGGTGACTGAAGGAATAGTGCTAGGACACAGGATTTCCAGTAAAGGGCTGGAAGTAGACAGGGCAAAAATAGAGGTGATCAAGCAGCTGCCGTATCCAACCACAGTGAGGGCAATCAAGAGTTTTTTGGGCCACGCAGGATTTTACAGAAGGTTTATTAAAGACTTCTCAAAAATTACAAAGCCACTATGTAATTTGTTGGGAAAAGATGTGCCCTTCGTATTTGACGAAGCCTGCAAAGAAGCTTTTGACGTGCTTAAAGAAAGGCTGACGACTGCACCCATTATCACAACACCAGACTGGACGCTCCCGTTCGAGCTGATGTGCGACGCCAGTGATTACGCTGTGGGCGCGGTACTGGGACAGAGGAAGGACAAGGTGTGCAGTGTCATTTACTATGCCAGCAGGGTCCTGAATGAGGCGCAGATTAATTATGGGACTACAGAGAAGGAGCTGCTGGCAGTCGTGTTTGCCCTGGATAAATTCAGATCGTACCTGGTGGGCTCTAAAGTCATTATTTTTACAGATCACAGTGCACTGAAATACTTGCTGGAAAAGAAGGATGCAAAGCCAAGGCTGCTGCGTTGGATTCTGCTGATGCAGGAATTTGACGTCGAAATCAGGGATAAAAAGGGAGTTGAAAATGTAGTAGCTGATCATCTATCTCGTCTGGAAAAACCTACAGAAGAAGTGGTGCCCATTCAAGAAAATTTTCCAGATGAACATATTATGAAGATCAAGACCAACAGACGGCCCTGGTATTATGCCATAGCCAATTATTTGGTCAATGGAGCACTCCCTGAAGATATCACCCCTTGGCAGAAAAAGAAATTTATTTCAGATTGCAGGCAATATTTCTGGGACGACCCTTATCTGTTCAAGCAAGGGGCAGATAATATTCTCCGTCGATGCATTCCATGTCACGAAATTTTGGAGGTAATTCAGCACTGCCACTCAGCACAGTGTGGAGGACACTTCAGCGGACCGAGAACAGCTCACAAGGTGCTGTAGTCAGGATTTTTCTGGCCAACAGTTTTCAAAGACTGCCATGATTACGCGCAGAGCTGTGATCGTTGCCAACGGACAGGTAATATCTCCCAGCGGAATGAAATGCCCATGACACTTTGGCAGGAAGTCGAGCCTTTCGACGTATGGGGTATTGATTTTATGGGTCCTTTTCCTTCGTCGCTGGGAAATCTCTACATCTTATTGGCAGTGGATTACGTGTCGAAGTGGGTGGAAGAAATAGCCTGTCAGAAGAATGATGCGTCAGTCGTGGAAAGGTTCCTCAAAGGAAACATCTTTACCAGATTTGGAACACCGAGGGCCATGGTCAGTGATGAAGGCTCTCATTTTATCAATAAAGTCTTTGCCAAGGTTCTAAAGAAGTACGGGGTGTCTATCCATAAGGTATCACTGCCTTATCACCCTCAGGCAAACGGGCAAGCAGAGGTGTCCAACAGGGAAATAAAGAGCATATTGGAAAAAACTGTGAATCCTGGACGGAAGGACTGGTCGTTAAAGCTGGATGATGCGCTTTGGGCATACAGAACTGCTTACAAAACCCCACTGGGAATGTCCCCGTACCAGCTGGTGTTTGGGAAAGCATGTCATTTACCAGTAGAATTGGAGCACAAAGCTTACTGGGCAATCAAACAGCTGAATATGGATCACAGTTTATCAGGAAACAAACGGAAGATGGCACTCCTTGAACTGGAGGAATTTCGTAAAACTGCATACGAGAGTGCCAAAATTTATAAGGAAAAAACAAAGAAGTGGCATGACAACCGCATTCTACCAAAGAAGATAGAAATCGGGCAGAAGGTTCTCCTCTACAATTCAAGGATGAAATTCTATCCAGGGAAGCTACGCTCAAGATGGTCTGGACCATTTATTGTGAAGGACATTACATCATGGGGAGTGGTGGAGCTGGAGAACCCGAGGGACAACACAGTTTTCAAGGTGAATGGGAACAGAGTCAAGCCATACAGGGATCCTCAGGAAATCATGGAGGTAGAGGCATTCTACCTCGACATTCCGTGATTACAGCAGAGGTAACAAAGTCGGGCTGTCGACTGTAAATCACAAGCGCTGGTTGGGAGGCAACCCAACGTAGGTTAGTTGTTTTTAGATAATTTTTATAATGTTCATAATTTGAGAGAAAAGTGAGAAAGAGGGATTTAATGTTGAATTCAGTGTTTCAGGAATCAGAGGCGTGCGTTTAAACGCAGAAGACTTGCGTTCAAACGCAGTGCGTTCAAACGCAGAGATCCTGCGTTCAAACGCAGCCCCACCAAAGGAGAGAAAAGCACTGGAAATGGTTAACACTTTTGCGTTCAAACGCAGAAGACCTGCGTTCAAACGCAGATCACATCATGAAAATTTTCAGCCACCAAGTGGTGCGTTTAAACGCAACACAGTGCGTTCAAACGCAAGATGACAAAGAAGAGGTGAAAAATTTAAAGGCATGCGTTTAAACGCAGATCTTGCGTTCAAACGCAGACCCAATCAGCAGAGATTTTCTAGAGAAACAAAGGCATGCGTTCATACGCAACTCATGTGCGTTCGAACGCAGCTCGTCCGAGATGCAGACGATAAGCGTTGCGTTCAAACGCAGCTCATGTGCGTTCAAACGCAACTCATCAGTCCCAGAAAAATTCAAGAACGTTTCAGCACTGCGTTCAAACGCACAACCTGCGTTCAAACGCAGCTCATCAGATCTTCAAATTTTCCAGAAAACTTAAGCAGTGCGTTCAAACGCAGGACCTGCGTTCAAACGCACATTTGAGCGGGATCAAAAATTTCGGAAAATTTTGAAAAATTTTGAAATTTTGGGGCCAATCTGCAATTTCTGAAAGTTCGCCTATATATACTGTACGGATGACAGTGACTCATTTTCACACAAGTCTTCCAGTTTTCAACTCTCTCTCTAGAAAATTCTCTCTGCCCTAGCAGCCGCCAGCAGCCTCCGACGACCACCGCAGGACCACCAGAAGGTCAGGAATAGTGTGGGGGTGATCCAACTCCGCTGATCCAAACACCAACAGATTCATCTCAGAGAGATATTTCCAGATCTGTACCCGTAAGATTCACTCCGGGTACCCAGGTTCTATCTTTTCATTCTCTTTGAATATTTTCAATTTTTACTGTTTGAATCTGAAATGGAGGTGGATCAACCTTTCATGAGGCCGAATAGGGCTATTGCACCATTGAACATCATAGACTGCCGTCTTCTCAGGCCTAACTACTTCTGCGACCATAGGTTCGTTAACATGGAGGCTCACCGTTTCTTTTTGCAAGACAAAAAGATTCGGTATGACATACCCGCTGAGAGGACCTTCCCACGTGATAGGGTAGCCATGGGGGATGAACTGTTTGAATTTACTGGGCAGGATCAGTTTGGGGATTTGTTTACTGGGTTTCCCAATCTGCGGGTCAGTTCTGTGCTGGCTAAGGAGATTTACAGCAATCTCCAGCAGTGCATGAACAGTGAAGTCCAGTCAATTGACTGGATTTACTGCAGAAAGAGATGGATTAGAATCACCCCAGAGAGTATCCGAGAGAGTCTGGGTCTGGAGTTGGTGTTGGATGACAGAATACACAAACTGACTCAAGACACAACTGACTCTAATACATTTTCAGGAACTGAGACGTCATCCATCAGAGCAGTTGAGTGAGCAGATCCTGACCACCCTGTGTGCTGGTGTACCCGGCGCTGTCTGGTACCACCCTGAGAGGAGTCCTTCCTACCGGAAACTGCCATCGACCTACCTGATTCGAGAGGCGAAATGGTGGACAGAGTGGGTGAACAACAGAATTGTGGGTATAAAACACTTTACCCACATTGATTATAATATTGCCCTGCTTGTTTACTGTTTGATGGCCCGTGAGCCTGTGAGCCTCCCGGAAATCATTTGTGAGTTTTCCCGGGAAAGGAGGGAGACCCACAGCAAGAAGGGTTTGGGTCTTCTGGGGATGTTGACAAAAATGGCGCAGGATTATCTTGTGGTCATTCCTGGCGAGCTGAGAGACATTCGACCTGTTCAAGTACGCAAGTACAAGAACATGAGATGTGCGCTGGAGGAGGCCATTCACGGCCCTCCTGAATATGTCCAAGTGGACGATGATGATGATGTTGTTCCACCTCAGGGTAGGGGTGGTGGCATGCCACCACCGCCTCCTCCCGGTGATGGGGGTTTACCAGCCTTACCAGGACCCTTCCCACTGCCCCGTTCTGCCAGTTCCAGCGAACACAGTCAGGCCGACCCTGACTTGGGGCAGTCTAGCAGAGGGGCCAGGCGCAGCTCTTTTGGGCGCCTGGAGAGGACTGAGCATGAGGAGTGGGTCAGAAAGAAAATTAAGGCCCAAGAAAAAGTACAAAACTACCTGGTAAAGACGGTCAAGAAAATGGCCAGGGGTCTTGGCAAATTGTTTAAGACCCAGAAGCATATCTACCACGCTCACACAGCCGCCATGAGAGCTCATGAGTCGGCACTTGCTGAAATTCAGAGTAACATGCGTGGTAGACAGTTTAATTTTCCAGCCCGCTATTCTAGTGATAATTGTCCAAGCTGGACAATGGAGGATAGCCGGCCATTTGATAGCTTCTCTGGCCATGACCCCACACCGAGCCCGGAACATGGAGACAGTGTAGGTGACCCCGGCAGACCCGGTACCCAGTACCCACCTAGGAGAGATCATGCAGACCCAGGGGCCTGCAGTGCCCATCCCGGTGCCAGCCACGCTGGTACCGCTGCCGCAGCACGCCATGCTGCGAGGAAACGCACCAGAGGGCGAACCCCTTCACCATCTCCCGAGCCGACTGACCAGTCTACTCCGGAGAACACAGATTCGAGTTACCGACCAGATCAGTAGAGTCGCGAGGACGCGCCACCTCTAGTGTGGGGGTGGGGAATCGTGTCCTCCTGCATAGCCATGTCAGCATATTTTGGTCAATTTTATTTTTCGTTTTATTTTCATTTTTGAGTCAGCACGTTTTTTATGTTGAGTCGACCCACCAATCTTTCTGACTTTGCATGATAAAAAAAAAAGAAAAAAAAAATTAAATTAAAAAAAAATTAAATAGGGAAAACTAATAAATATTTTTTCTGAGAAAGGGCAACTTAGGACCTAGAAACTGAAGAGAGTCCAATGAAAGAGCTTATTAGAGTAGGAAGCGCCGTAGCAGGGATACTTCAATTTTAGTATTTTGTGCATAATTTTCACGACAGGCTATCCCGGGTATTCAGGAATGAGGAAAGTAGATACAGGCATACTTTTGACTTCTCTAGTGTGCTAGGCAGATTTGGTCTTTAGATAGTTGAATATTCTGTTTCCCGTGGAAACTGGTGGACTCTTGGAATCTGGGGTGGACCTTCGTGCTGAGTCGGTTTTATGTGGTACAAATCTGTAGCCTAAGCGAAGTTGTAGAATGTACACCACCATCCCTTAAGGTGGTTCCAAGAGAAAATCCTAAAAAGCCTACACTCTTAACGCTCTACTGCACCGTTGTAAAAAACAGAGGGGAATAAAAAAAAAAAAAAAAAAATGAAATGAATAATATTTTGTGCTTAAAGGAGAAACAACATAATGTGCTTCCATTCACATGGAAAATTTGGATTCAATCCAATTTAGAGCTTAGGAGGGAAATTAAAGTCAAGCCGTATTACACAGGAGTTGTGTCTCCCAGCAATGGGACAATTTGCAAATCAAACGCAATAACGGCTAAGAGGGTCTGAAAACCTCAAATGACTTGGCGAAGAAAAACTATCTGTTGACTATAGATGCCTGGACCCTCAAAGTCAAAAGACGTGCCTTGTCTTGGTTGGTTTGGTGGATGTTTGGGGATACCTTAGTGAATTTGTGCATAGGATCAGTTTATATCATTTCTTGCTGCGTGTTGTGGAAGTTCGAAATAAGCTAGTGAGGATTTGATGATTTCAGTTTATGATAGAGAGGTTGCCCAATTTCAGAAAATATATATATATATATATATAAAAAAAAAAAAAGGAGTTAGTTGTGTCTTGAGTCAGTTTGTGTATTCTGTATCTGAGTCAGTCATCTATTGAGTGTTTTGGTCTGTGTCTTGAATCTGTGAAAGAAGGGAAGTATGCAATTAAAGTATGCAAAAATGGGTCTGCGGGGTAGTATGCAAGGGTCTGCTCGGGACGAGCAGAGATAAGTGTGGGGGTATTTTGACAGCCTGAAAATGTATTAGTCTGGGACATCTTTTTACCATTGGTTTTAACCCTGTGAGAGTTGAGTTTGGCCATTTTCAGCTTATTTTCCACCTGATACGAGGCAGAGATTTGTATATCATGATTGCAAAATTTGAGTAATTTTATGCATACTTTTGTTTGTTGGATATGATCGCGGGTGCGTGTTATGTGCAGGTAACAGGTGCCGGAAAAATGCATGAGATTGACTTGGATAGGAGGCAGCGTGTTAGGAGAGCTGAGCAGAAAAAGAGGGAAAAATGACTAAGTTGTGCGTTCAAACGCAGAAGCTGCGTTCAAACGCACGAGACAGGCAGCAGGAAAAATGGCAGAATTTGGCTAAGTGCTGCGTTCAAACGCAGAGGCAGGCTGCGTTCAAACGCAGGAGTCAGAGACCAAGTGCAGAAAAGCTAAGTCCTGCGTTCAAACGCAGGCGATGTGCGTTCATACGCAGGGCTCAACACTCAGGAGAAGAAACGGCCAAGGGGTGCGTTCAAACGCAGGCAAGCTGCGTTCAAACGCATGGGTTCAGGAGCCAGAAGAGGAAAACGACTAAGTCCTGCGTTCAAACGCAGAAGGGTGTGCGTTCATACGCACTGCGTTTGAACGCAGGAAGTGTGCGTTTGAACGCACAGACGTGTTCCAGAATCTTCCAGGACGGATCTTTTCGAGGGTAAAATAGGAATTTCGTGCATCAGTTTTGGAGACTGTGGCAATATAAAAGGAGGTGTCCCAGCACTTTTTTAGGGTTACGAAGGCATACCACAGCTATCATCATCATCAGCAGCCAGTTTCACAGCAGCCAGGGGTTGGAGCAGAGCAGGATTGGAGCAGTTTTCCAGTATCTTCAGAAATAACTAGTTTGATCTTTTCTCTTTTTATGAAACATTGTTTTTGAATAATGCAAGCTAGCTAGACCTTTTGCCTAGGTTCTCGGTGAACCTAGGGTTTATGAATTCAGCAGACTTGGATGTTTTGATTTTCAGATGCATGGCTAGTTAAGTCTTAATACAGGATGGTTTGTTTATTATTCTGTCTTTGATTTTATTTACATACATGAATGGCCTGATCACCCAGGAGTGTTACAGACAGGATCTGGTGCGCGAGAGTGACCAGTGAATGTTAGGAAGAAAAGACAGGATTTAGTACTCTGCCTTGATGGACCGAGAGGTGAAGAGAATCAGGGGACTAGCCCAGAAGCATTAGACCAACTGTTAGACGTTTAGGGGGAGACCGAGAGGAGAACCTGTAACCCTAGCAGACTTAGAACGAACCTGCAGATTTAGGTGGACCGAGAGGACCCGAAAATCTGCAGTCGAGTGATAAGTGCATGAGACCGAGAGGAGATTGTACTATTGGTATGCTGGCATAAACAAAACCACTGTGTGTTTCTGAAATCAAATATACCATGGAAGCTGGAGAGTAACCCTAGGGGATCCTGGAATCTAGATTTTTAGAATTATCAACTTTTACAACTACAACAATTTCGGCAAAATATTCAGCAGAAAAATAAAATAAGTCTTCTTACTGTTTTTATTTATTATAATTTAGCATAATCAAATCCCAAACCTTCCTCCTTTTTACAAACTTCGTGTCTTATTCTAATTCTGATTAGCAAAAACTTAAACTGTTCTCGTGGGTTCGACAACCAGAGTCACAATTACATACTCTATACTACTTGATCGTACACTTGCGAAAAAGCAGATAGTTTACGCTGTCAGTTGGTAGTGTGAAGTCCCCTCTAAGTACACTAAAATCAATCCAAAAGAGGCTTAAAAACTGTTGTTCTTGGTTGTCTTGTCTATACCCTGCATTTTTCCTCAATCTGAAACAGTTGTATTTTATTCCGCTCTTGATGGATTAATGTGTCGTTTATCTCTTCCTAATATCCTTGTGTATGGCTACAACTTTCTAATACATTTCTCGGTCCGGTTCCTTCATTAATCTTGGTAAAATCTCCTCCAAACTCAGCATTATGTGCAAGTTAGAAACTAAAGAATAATTTCTACATTTCTTGCCAACTTTCAACACTTGTATCTTCTTCGTTAGGAAGTAGATTTAAGTGATCTTAGACTCTGTGAACACCCTCTGCATACCTCTTCAACTTTCATGTTAATTTGGAGTTCTGATCTTAGCTCTAAGTATCTTGAACTTTGCCTCAAAGTTAGGGGAAAATGGTGTTCAAAACTGTGAAATTGTGAATTATTCTAAGTGTGGAATTGACCTGAAACTGCTCATCTTTGACCTTTAATACGTCCTTCAATACTTGGAATTTCAGAGAGTGCAAATATGTTCTGGAAACCCTGAACAACTATCCTCAAGGCCATGTTTTCAGTTTTCCAATCTCTTTCTCATCGGATCATAATCTAGCTCTAAAGCTGACTATTTGAGTTGATCTCACTCAGACGTTGGCTTTCATTTTGTCAACCAAATATACCTTTCTGTCCTTTACCTCCTTGAGCAAAGTTATTACTATTATGAGTCTTAACTGTCAAGTTTGACCAAGATTAACCTACTAGGAATACTGTTTGACCAAAACTGTAAGCGAGGGGCAAAAATGTAATTTCACTTAAAAGTTGTGTTAAAATAAAATGATGTTTTAGAGATATCAACATGTCCTATATGGATAATTGGAGTCCTATTAGGCTATCTTGGGTTATAGTTGACCAAGTCAACTACTGGGGGCCTTTTCTACAATTTTTCTAAACTTTAGGGCCCTAAGTGCAAATGAACAAAATTTATAGTTCTCAATTGTAAGACTATCCGAGGGGGTTAAAATGATGATTTCATAATTTTAAGCTTAATTTGACTTGTTTGGGAAACTCAAACCCTGTCAAGGGCTAAAGTGCAATTTAATTTAAAATTCAGGGACATGAGTGTAAAGATTTATAACCTTAGAGACATCCTTAAGTGAACGACTTGGAGACTTAAAAATCCATGAGACTGGCCTACTAGGCATAACTAGGGGGTTTAGGAACAACCAGTGACCATATTGATAAGACTGAGACTTCAGGGGCTAAATAGTCATTCTGGGCTAGACAATTGACATGACTCTTGTCTCACTAATGAGGACATGTACTAGTAAGTATTATACACGTGTATGTGTAGAGGTTGTCGGATAGAGAAACAGCGTTGCTGGTCAGGAGTACTAGGCAGGGTATCAAGTAAGCATATGAAAGTGTATTTACTATTCAAGAATGCTAGATCGGCTGTATGCATGTCTCTATGAATAGGAGATACGGAAATTATGGTATAACAGAAAAGCTGATCTTGGGCATTTATATATATGCACATGAATTAGTTAAGTATGACCAATGCTCATAATTATGTGAGAATACTTATTTAAGAGCTGATTCATGTACCCTAGACCTTTGTATGGTCAATTATTATGGGACCTGGACTACGGGCTTGATACATATATGGGACCTGATCTACGGGCTTAATGAAATTATGAGACCCGTTCTTCGGGATTTTGATTCATGGCCTACGGGCTGAATCGGTACATTGCTATCTCCCTACTTGTAGGCAACTAGTACTACCCTCTTTCCTGATGATCCAGTAGGGGGTGTGCACACTTAAGGTCTAGTTTGTCTTGGTGGATTAATGGGCGGTACATAAATGGGGAAACGAATATGGAATTGTCATAAAAGCGTTATCAGATATTTTGAATTACAGTTATAATGTTCCTTTACTATTTGGCTTGTCAGGATTGTAGTTGCATAAATATCACAAGTACATATTTTATGTTTCAAATTTGTTTATACATGTTTTCTTAATGAAATCTAGCTTGGTTGTTATAAATTGATTTCGTGACATCACTTCCTTCTATACTTGGCAGGTGAGTACGTGGGAGTTCGGGAGATAAGTCATCAATAAGAGGATTATCACACCAGTATTTATAAGCTATAATTGTCAGTTTCTTTTAAATCCCAATTTTATTAAATTTGGTCTTGTAACATAACTATTAGGTTGTGTACAAGAGAATCCTGCAGAGAGAACTCTGTGTAGACCAAGGGCAGAGAATAGAAATGGCACAGGAAGTGTTGGGTTGTGTGTAGGGAGCGAGTAAGGCAATAGTACTGTGTGAGAGAGAGACGGGATTTGGCAGAGCTTTCGCGTATCTCCGGTCGTTCTCTCTTGTATGGAAGGTTTAACGATCCTATATATAACAGAGAATGTGACCGTTGTAGTGTGGTTAATGCGCCCATCAATGGCGGCTTAATTAGCTTAACCACAACGGCACGTTCGTCCGCGTATATAGGGACCGTTACAGCACGTTATCCGCGTATACCGGAACCGTTATGGGGTTGACCGGGTTTGACCGGGTCTATGAAGCTCGTGCCATAAATCTCTCAAAAGCAGTTACTAGGGGTCACGTGCGGGCTTGGTTTTCGCTCGCACGCGACAGAACTTACTCTAGCCTCCAAACCACTAAGTCCCTACAAGTCCCGTGCGGTGGTATGCGAGGGACCTGTCTTGCAGCCCCCACGTGGATCAGCGTGGCTGGTGATCCAGTGTGTGTGGAGCACATTATGGTGTGCTGGATGATCGCCACGTGGCTAAGATCTTCTTGTCCAGAAAGCACTATCTACATTAGCCCCCTTTCTGCGCGTGAAGACTCACAACCGGATAGGCTTCCATGCGCAGGAACCAACGTACGCGTCGCCGCCACAATTCAAATACACGCAAATTCAGCCCCCGTGCGTGCCATTATAACCTAAACCCCTAGAGTCGTGCCGTGTGGTCTTTTAGGGTTTTAGGCATGACGTCAGCTTGTCTTGTGATTGCGCGATTCGACGGTGGCGGTTGCGATTCGACTACTGAAAGGACGCAACCTTTCATTGTTTTTGGATAAATACTCTGTGCTCTCCATTGTTGCAAAGTATCACTTCTTTCTCTTAAAGTGAATGATACCCGGAAGCCTTCAAGAGCAGATTCAGATAATCAATCATCAATTCTCTCTTGTCAATCGTCTTCTTCAACTGTGCGCATCCAAGCAAGCTTTACCAAAACAAGGTTGGCCTTGTTCAATTTTATTTAATGTACCGATATATGCTTTGAACTGTGTTGGATCTGCAAACCCATGACTCTCTGAAACATATTATCCACTGAAAACTACGAAGGAGACCTTGCTCTTTGAATCCAACCTTGATTTAATCCCCAGATTGTAAGGGTTTTGAATGTAGGGTTTCTGAAATCCCCAATAATGCAAACGATTCTGAACTTCAAACCCCAAAATTGACACTGGACTGTTCATCTTTCTTCTAAAATTTCCACCTCACCCGCTGAGGTGGCCCTTTCCTCTTTAATTTCCCCTAACAGCTGTGTTAGAGACAATTTCATCCTCACCATCATCATCTCGTCCTTTCTCCTTCAACCATGAAAGCTACCACCACCACCATAGCAACTCCACCACCCCTTCGTCTTTTTCAAAACTTCTACAGCCACATGTAGCCTTCCACACGAGGATGAGAACGGCCAAATCAATTTTTTGAGACATGTATTCAATCAGGAAATTGGGTGAGTTCTTCATGAACCCTAGTTAGTTTTTCCCCAAATTGTCTCACTTAGTTGAAATTCATCACTTCTAACCACCTTTACTTTATTGGCAAGGTCAGGGAGATTCTAAGGAGAATGAACGTGTGTCCTAACTTGGCGAAAGCGTCCTTGCCGGAATCTGGGTTCGTAAACCTGTCGGGGGACTGCCAATGGTTGTGGTAATGCGACTTTTCTTCGTTCCATGCTCGTTCTCACATTTACGACGCTCCCGTAAGGTAATGGAGGTCGTGTAGCACCTCTTTAATCTCAGAATGACAGGACCTCGACGATTCAATCGATGGAAATCCTATCTTTTCCGGCGACAATCGACCAGAGATGCGACCGAACTGAGAATTTGAGAGAAATGGAGAAGAGGGTTTCCATGGAGAAGAGAGAGAAGAACAGATTCAAATGATATTCATTCATCACGTTTCAATGCCCGCCTATTACATTATAAAATATGCCTAAATGTAATAAAATAGAGTAAATGGGCTTAATTGTAATAAGCTAAACTTTGTAATGGAAGAATTGGCTAAGCTAGCGGATGACAACGATCTCGCTGACCCGGACCTGAAATACTCCGTTATTTAGAAACGGGTATTTTTAACAAATATTAAGTTTTAGTTATTAAAACGGGTATTTTAAAACCATATTAGGTGTTAAAATAATGTTAGTATAAGCTATGGGTATTAGTTTAATTATTTAAAAGTTACATTTTATTGTAATAAGCTCTATGGGGCTTTAGTGTATTTTTCGTAACCTAAATAAAGCCTTTAATCTAATTCAGGGGGTATTAATTGTATTTTAACTAACTAAGGGGGGTGAAAGTGTCTTTTCGTTAAAACCATCATCTTCTCCATCTCCTGCAGTGAGCACGAGATCTGTTCCGCCATTGTCGTCGCCTATAACACCACCAACACCAAATTCGACCCCCAAATCTCCCAAATTCCGTCCAATTCACTCCCTATTCGACAAAGATCGAGTATTTAGCACCAAGAAACCGATTTCGCCCAAAATAGTGAACCAATTCGGAATCAAAAATCAACCCGGAGGAATCCTCCTCTTCGCCGGATTCTTCGAATCAAAGCCTATAAATACCCTGTGAAATCAGAAACGAAATCACAACAAAACCCACCACCAATCTCTCTCTCTCGCTCGTGCTCTCTCCCGTTCGAATCGCCAAACAAAAACCCAGCGGGGTCCGGAGAACCGAACCCGATCGCCGACCGCCGAAGCCTCCGCCGCCGCCGTTCACCCCGTCGCCGCCGTCCTTGCCGTCGGCCGAAGCCTCCGTCCGCCACCACCTCCGTTCGTCGCCACCTCCGATCTCCCCATCGTCACCATCGTTGCCCTCGTCTCTGCTCTGTTCGGGTAAGAGACAACACGTCTCTTGTCCTTCTGTTTTTCTTACTTAGTTTGTTTCTTTTATTTTTTTTATATTAGCATTAGTAAACTGTTAAGAACATAATAATATTATCTGGGTAGAAACACAAGTATGGGCAGTGGCCCAGTGGTTAAGGTGAGTGTTAATGTTGAGGTTGGTCTGGGGTTCGAAACTAATAGCTAACATCTATTTTTTTTATTACTCTACACTCAAAATTTGAAAGAGAAGTTTTGAGGGTTTGAAAGCCTTATTAAAATACTTGAGAATTATTTATTTAGGAAGTTTATTTTCTTGTTTAAAGGTTAATTTTTTGAAAAATAATACTATTGGGTTATGCTTTATAGTTGTAAAAGTTAGATAATATTGTAAAGTTATGTTTTATAATAGTAATCAATATACATTAAATATTGTGTTGAAATAGTAGGAATATTATTATTAAATTTTGGGGAAATAATAAGGGGCTTACACTTGCATTGCATATGGGACTTGTTTGTATTTGTGTGTTAGCGATAATTGATTAGAATATTATCGAATTGTAGGAAACGAATTCTCCGACGAAGGATACGTCGAATACTACGATTGATTTGCTGTGATTGCTATTTGTTGAGGTAAGTAAACATGCCAAGCCTAGCGCCCATTCCTCTTTTTGTGTCAAAAGTTTTTCATTCCTATTTGTCTCAAAATGGTTTTACGTGAAATATGTGCTACTTGAATGCTTGTTTCAAATTGTTAACTTGTCTTCTGAAAAATATCACTGTAATCTATTAATCGACGATAACGTAAAGTGGAAGAGTTGTGCGGGGTTTGTTATTGGTTACTATTGGCATTGGGCGTGTTGACTTCGGTCTTCCGTTCCATTTATTTTATTTAATCCGGTTGCAAGTCCCCAGATAGCTTCCTGTACTCACTCCTCTGGCCGCAAGAGTCTTTGGGGGGTGTCGACACTTAAGGTCTTGGATGCTTGCGAGATGGTTGGTTCTTTTTCCCCGTCACAACAAATCAACAATGCAGTTTTCGAATTAATGGAAAGGATGGTTGAATATGAGATTTTGGAACTCTTAAATTCAAATAATGGAATTGGAATCTTCCTCGTTTTCTTATGAGTGTCAAAAAAATTTTGTTACCACTTGATTTTATTTAAACTTCTACAAAATACTTCATGATTTGTAAATTACTTCATAATCGTTTTACATGCTTGGGTGTTACTTAGTATTTCCGCTGACTTTTGGAACTGTGGTGTTCTCTTTTTGTTTTCTGCACCACAGGTTAGATGGGAGCTTGGTCCGAGGGGAAAACGCGACTCATGCTAGTATTATCATTTACATTTAGTTTTATTTGAACATTAGCTAGTAGTTTGAATTTTTAGATTTGGAATAATGCCCATATTTGTGGCAAGACAAATTTTAAGTTTTAATTAAATATTTTTATGGATTTAGTTTGGAATTTCTGTTGTAAAACCTCCTTGTATTCGGGTTTAACCCCGGGTACGGAGTGACACCCCTGAGTTTCCGGCTTAGCCAATTTGGGGGTGTTATAGGTGGTATCAGAGCTCGGCAATCCAAAAGTAATAATTTTTATAAAAAGAATTTTTTTAAAATGGACATAGGAAAAAGAAATAAAAATTTGAATAAGCCGGGGTTGTGGGATAGTTTAGCATTTAGAAGTTTTGCTTGATTTTTGTGCTACATGCTTAGAACCCAATATCTAAGATTTACTGCTTAGTTTTTTTAGAATGCTTTTAAATTTCAAGAATGTATGCGTGGTATAGAACAATGCTGAGACTCTTTCTCATTATTACTTCTTTCAGATGGCTGCTCAATCTGAATCCATTTCGTCTAGTATTTGAATTGGAGCCTCACCATATCGCCTAAAGTTCCTAGAAGGACGGGAATGCATCGATAGCTACTGCGCACGTGTCAGGGATCGATGCCACCAATGGAGCGATGCTAATAGAGCCCCACATTTCCAGAACCCAATAATGGTGTGTGACGTGATAATCAATGGACTACCATACACATGCCCATGGAACGAAGTAAAGCAGGATCAGAACGACCTAGTCATCGCTAAAGAAGGACGATGGAGGCCCAACGAGGACAAGTACAATAAGGATAGCGATTTGGTTGGAAGCCTACGCGGGAAACTCAAGAAGTACGAGGAACTTGTCGAAAGAATGAAGGAAGGCCTGAAGTACAAGCCTGAAGAAGATCCAATAGAAGAAGATCAAGAAGAAGATCTAATAGAAGAAGATCCCATTGAAGAAGAACCCGTTCCAACTCCAACTCCACATACAGGATTTAGACCGCCCATACCTACTCCTGGCAATCTTACTGAAGCCGACCATCTACGTGGCGTGATCTACCATCCAGGTTTAGAAACCCTAAAGGAGTACTGCACCTACATCTAGAATTTGTGCATCTCTTGGAGCAAAAGACGTCAAGTATATTTCAAGGACCCGTTGACCATGTGTCACTACATGCTAATTGGATTACCAAGGATGACACCTTGGAAAGGGATAAAGGACGAGTTCAGCGACCTATTAAACGATAACGTTTGGGGAGAAGAAGTGCCTAATTGCTCAAAATACGTACATCATGAGTATGAAGAATACCTATTAGACCCACCCACTCTTTTAGAACGCTTAGAGAATATAGCCACTATGGATGCGGAGACTACACATGAAGCAGGACAAATCCTAAGGAAGCTTGAGAGGATGGAAAAGGAAGAGATAGCCATGAAGGTGCGAAAAGCATGGGGAAAAATCGAGAAGGACGAAGATATGGATCCACCTGAATCACCACAATACACTCCTCATACTCCTACCCCACCGTCATCACCAAAAACATTAGAATATCTTTGCCGCAAGTAGGAACGTTTAGGATTTATGTTAGTTTTATTTTAAGACATTATTCCTTTAAGTTAGTTTGATTTGGTAGGATGATTTGATTCTAGGACAATATTTTTGTTTCAAGAATTCGTTTTGGGATTTGAATAAAATGCATTTTATTTAATTGGGGTATGAATTCAAATTTTGTTGCATTGTGTTGTGACGTTCAAATCTGCGCAGAGGATTTGTTGTAGCAGACGTGTTTAAACTTGGAATTATTTTCTCCTGAATTTTTCGAAGAATATAGACATGCTCAGGAACATGCCATAAACATTTCAGACCAAAATGAGTTCTGGATACTTAGATACGAATTTTCAAAGTATGTGGTTCAGTACTAGAATTTCACAGTGACCATCTGTGGTATCTTTGACTTTTACCTATCTTCCATATCTCGGATCAACCTCAAATTTTTAGGGTGACTGTTAGACACATGTAGCTAAATCTGGTTAAAACCCTAGCCTATTTTGAGAAAGTTAAGGTTGGTATATGACTTGGGGAAGTTGAAATTTCTATTCTGGTGATATGGGACAGCAGCTATGTCATTCTTTGTGTAACTTGAATTATATGAATTATTTTGAGTTGAATCTTCTTGGATATTAAAGTAGACTCAGAAAGGATTCTTCACACCAAAAATTATAATTTTTTCTTGCATGACTTTTATAATTTTCTAAGAAGCACGAGAAATAAGATGTGATCAGCCTATGTGCAAATACATGTGTAACTGTTTATTTGATGATCAATGTGTGACATTACATCCCTAAATGCTATTTACATGTCATGTATTTTATCTTTAAATGTACCCTAGGGTATTGTATGAATGATAAAATAGGTTATAGTGTAGGATTATCGCTGATAGACCACTACGATACTATACCAGAAGAATCCGTCAAGAGCAAATGGCCACCCACAACAACAACAACAACAACAACAACAACAACAACAACAACAACAACAACAACAACAACAACAACAACAACAACAACAACAACAACAACAACAACAACAACAACAACAACAACAACAACAACAACAACAACAACAACAACAACAACAACAACAACAACAACAACAACAACAACAACAACAACAACAACAACAACAACAGCAAAAACAACAACAACAACATGGAGCAATTATTTGCCCAATTGACTCAGATGGCTCAGAATATGAACAATGGAGATCATAATGCAACCAACTGGGAAAAGAAGGTGTCTGACATGAAGCCTGGAAGTTTCACAGGCAATGAGGATCCAGTGGAACTTTAAGATTGGATCGATGAGATGGACAAAATCCTTGAATTGGTTGAATGCCCTGACAACCGCAAGGTAGTTTGCGCAGCATTCTACCTAAACAACGAGGCAAACATATGGTGGAGGAACTCACGTCAAGCTTTCTTGGCTCAACCCAACTTCAATTGGGAAGCTCTTCAGACTGCTCTTCGCACTCGCTTCTATCCATCTCATATCCAGGATCAGAAATACATAGAGTTTGTGAACCTGAAGCAGGGAAGTGATTCCGTGATGGAGTACTTCAAGAAGTTTATGGAGTTATCCCGATTCTCAGGACACCTAATGCCTGATGAGGCAACTAAGGTTAGGAAGTTCATGGCAGGACTGCAACTCCATCTGCAGAGAGACTTAATGTGCAGAACCTATGATACTCTCCAAGAGGTGTATGATAGAGCTGCATCTGTTTGGCTTATCCAAGAGATTCAAGACGAGAATCGCGGAAAGCGCAAGATTGAGAATGCTGGAGGTAATGTTAGCAACCAGAGTCGAAACAACAATAGTGGACATGACAAGAAGTTCAAGACGAACCATGGAGGAGCTAACCAAGGCCAGTACCGTGGCAACAAACAGAAAAATGGAGATGAACCACCTCGTCGTTATATCTGCAACAAGTGCCAGCAGAACCACCCGAGAACTGACTGTCAAGGGAACCTTGTCATTTGCCACAATTGCGGCAAGAAGGGTCACCGTTCTTTTGAGTGTCGAGCGCGACCAAATAGGAACCAACAAGTAAATCAGGGAGGAAATTATCAAGGAAACCGACAGTTCAATGGCAACAACAGGAACGGAAACCAACAGTTTGGCAACAGGAACTATGGGAATTGCAACAATTATAATGGGAACAACAACTATGGAGGACAGCAGAGGAACTACCAGGGAAATGGAGGTAATGGAGGTCAGAACGGGAATGCCAGCAATACCCCAGCTAATGCCAACAACAACAATGGAGCTGGTACAATGGCAACCGCAGCGCAGAATGGGAATGTTGCACGGATTGCTGTGATGAGCATGTCCGAGGCTGAAGCAGCAGGCGGAGTAGTCACTGGTACATTTCTTCTTCATGATCAACCAGCAATTACTCTATTTGATTCTGGAGCATCATATTCGTTTATTGCATCATCATTTGTGGATAAATTGAGTCTCAATAAGCCGTCTAGAATATCCATCCCTGTAGCTACCCCAACCGGACATGTAATAGTGTGTGACACTATTTTCGAAGGGGTAGAAGTTAAGATTTCGGCTAGCACCTTGCCAGCCAACCTCATACAATTTAACCTTTGAGGAATAGATGTTATCTTGGGAATGGATTGGATGAGCAAATATCGAGCTGTCATAGACTGTCACGATCAGAAAATCAGAAGTCCAAAGGGAGAAAAAGTTTCTTACCGTGGAATCACTAGGGAACCGAATATCCGACTTGTGTCAGCTTTGACCATAGTCAACCAAGTGAAGAAGGGGAATAAGGCTTATTTGAGTTATGTCCAAGACGTGTCTAAGAAGGAGAACGTGCTAGAAGAAATACCGATAGTTAAGGAATTTCCAGATGTATTCCCAGATGAGATTCCAGGAATGCCACCTAGAAGGGAGGTTGAGTTCACTTTGGACTTAGCACCTGGAACAGCTCCAATTTCGAAGGTTCCGTACCGTATGGCCGGCGGAATTGAAGGAACTAAAGGATCAGTTGCAAGAACTCCTCGAGAAAGGGTACATAAGACCAAGTGTATCGCCTTGGGGAGCACCAGTGTTATTTTTGAAGAAGAAGGATGGAAGTTTGAGGTTGTGCATTGACTATAATGAGTTGAACTGCGCAACGATCAAGAACAAATACCCTTTACCCCGTATCGACGACTTGTTCGATCAGTTGCAAGGGGAGAGTTTTTTCTCAAAAATAGACTTGAGATCAGGGTATCACCAGCTACGGGTAACCGAGAAGGACATCCCGAAGACAGCCTTTAGAACAAGGTATGGTCATTACGAGTTTACAGTTATGCCTTTTGGTTTAACTAACGCTCCTGCAGTATTTATGGATCTAATGAATCGTGTCATGAGAACGTTTCTAGATCGTTTTGTAGTTGTCTTTATTGATGACATCCTCGTTTACTCAAAGCGCGAGGAAGACAATCAAGAACACCTCAGGGAAGTATTAGATACCTTGAGACATGAGGAGCTGTATGCTAAGCTCTCGAAGTGTGAGTTTTGGCTAAATCATGTTCCATTTCTGGGTCACATAATCTCGAATGAAGGGATATCAGTAGATCCAGTAAAGATTTCAGCAGTTAAGGATTGGCCTACTCCGAAGAATGTGTCAGAAATAAGAAGTTTTATGGGATTAGCAGGTTATTACTGACGTTTTGTGAAGGACTTCTCAAAGATCGCTAGACCGATGACTACGCTAACCAAGAAGGCAGTAAAATATCAGTGGAGCGAAGATTGTGAGGAATCATTCCATACATTGGAGAAAAAGTTGACTACAGCACCTGTGTTAGCTTTACCTAACAATTCTGGTGAGTTTAATGTTTACAGTGACGCATCGAAGAAGGGACTAGGATGTGTGCTTATGCAAGAAAGAAGAGTTATTGCCTATGCCTCAAGACAACTCAAATTTCATGAAGAGAACTACGCTACGCATGATTTAGAGCTTGCAGCAATAGTTTTCGCTCTAAAGATATGGAGACATCATCAATATGGTGCAGTATGTAGATTGTATACGGACCATAGTAGTCTCAAGTACATCTTCACGCAGAAAGAGTTAAACAATAGGCAAACACGTTGTTTGGAGATCATAAAGGATTATGACTTGCGTATCCAGTATCACGAAGGGAAAGCAAATGTGGTAGCTGATGCGTTAAGCCGAAAATCGAGCCATACTTTAGACGCTATGCTAGTTTTTCCAGACTGGCTATGCAATGAGTTTCGAAAACTCGAAATTGAAATGGTAAAACAAGGGGATGTAAAGAATATTCTTGGGCATATGACAGTTGTGCCCGATGTTTTAGAAGAAATAAGGAGTAACCAGCCAGGAGATGTGAAGCTGGAAAGGATAAAGAAGAAGATTGAATAAGGGCAAACAACGGATTTTAAGATCCATGAAGATGGAAGTATCCGCTACAAGGGAAGATGGTGTGTACCACATAAGTGTGAAAAAACCAAGGAGAAGTTGATGCGTGAAGCGCACAACACACCCTATTCAGTACATCCAGGAGGAGACAAACTTTATAAAGATATGAAGAAGACATTTTGGTGGCCTAACATGAAGAAGGAAGTAGCAGAGTTTGTAGCAAGATGTTTAACATGTCAGAAAGTGAAGTTCGAGCAAAAGAGTGTGGGAGGCTTAGTTCAACCATTGGATGTTCCACTTTGGAAATGGGATTCAATCTCAATGGATTTTGTGACCATCTTACCCACACGAAGAATGGACTGAATCAGATATGGGTTGTGGTCGACAGATTGACCAAAACACCAAGGTTCATTCCAATGAAGGATACATGGAATATGGAGCAAAGGGCTGATGCGTATATGAAGAACATTGTGAGATACAATGGAGTCCTGAGCTCTATAGATTCCGACAGGGATCCCAATTTTCTCTCTCACTTCTGGAAAGCACTCCAGGAGGCATTGGGAACGCAACAGAAATTCAGTACAACATTCCACCCTGCAACGGATGGACAAACTGAGAGAACCATCAGACATTGGAGGATATGTTAAGATCATGTGTTATGGACTTTCAAGGTTCATGGGTTGACAGATTACCTCTGATAGAGTTTTCCTACAACAACAGTTATCACGCCAGCATTGGCATGGCACCACACGAAGCGTTGTATGGAAGAAAGTGCCGAACACCGTTGTGTTGGAGCGACATAAGCGAGACAATAGTGATTGGTCCCCAATTAATCGAAGAGATGATAGATCAGGTTAGGCTTATCCAGCAGCGAATGAAAGCAGCTCAGGATAGGCAGAAGTCCTACGCTGATCAGAAAAGGAGACCACAGGAGTTTTAGATTGGAGAAAAGGGTTTTTTTAAAGTTTCTCCAACTAAGGGAGTCATGAGGTTCAATCAGAAAGGGAAGTTGAGCCCGAAATTTATTGGACCGTACGAAGTCATAGAGAAGATTGGAGAAGTTGCATATCGATTGGATCTACCGTCAAATTTGGGTCGTGTTCATAATGTATTCCACGTATCTCAACTGAAGAAGTATGTGCCTGACCCGTCTCATTTATTAGATCCGGAACAAGTAGAATTGGATCCTTCGTTGAGTTATGAGAACATCCTGTCAAGATTCTAGACACCAAGACAAGGGAAACCCGCAACAAGAGTGTCAAGCTAGTAAAGGTTTTGTGGACGAATCACCTCACAGAAGAGGAAACCTCGGAAGCAGAGGATGACATGAAGAAGAAGTATCCCCACCTTTTTGACGAGGTATTTTGAGTTTCGAGGACGTCACTCCTCTAAGGGGGAGAGGATCTAATCCTTCGGTTTTTAGATACGTTATTTTAAGTTACCCTTATAGCATTTTGCATATCGTACATGACATTAGTTTTGCATTTAGTAGTCATTAGTAGTTATACCCTAGAGTGGAGACTCATACCTTAAGTTGTTTAGAGTTTGTTTTAAACTTCGAGGACGAAGTTTCCTTTAAGGGGGGAAGGATGAAATATTCCGTTATTTAAAAACGGGTATTTTTAACAAATATTAAGTTTTAGTTTATTAAAACGGGTATTTTATAACCATATTAGGTGTTAAAATAATGTTAGTATAAGCTATGGGTATTAGTTTAATTATTTAAAAGTTACATTTTATTGTAATAAGCTTTATGGGGCTTTAGTGTATTTTTCGTAACCTAAATAAAGCCTTTAATCTCATTCAGGGGGTATTAATTGTCTTTTAACTAACTAAGGGGGGTGAAAGTGTCTTTTCGTTAAAACCATCATCTTCTCCATCTCCTGCAGTGAGCAGGAGATCTGTTCCGCCATTGTCGCCGCCTATATCACCACCAACACCAAATTCGACCCCCAAATTTCCCAAATTCCGTCCCAATTCACTCCCCATTCGACAAAGATCGAGTATTTAGCACCAAGAAACCGATTTCGGCAAAAATAGTGAACCAATTCGGAATCAAAAACCAACCCGGAGGAATCCTCCTCTTCGCCGGATTCTTCGAATCAAATCCGATAAATACCCTGTGAAATCAGAAACGAAATCACAACAAAACCCACCACCAATCTCTCTCTCTCGCTCGTGCTCTCTCCCGTTCGAATCGCCAAACAAAAACCTAGCAGGGTCCGTAGAACCGAACCCGACCGCCGACCGCCGAAGCCTCCGCCGCCGCCGTTCACCCCGTCGCCGCCGTCCTTCCCGTCGGCCGAAGCCTCCGTCCGCCACCACCTCCGTTCGTCGCCACCTCCGGTCTCCCCATCGTCACCATCGTCGCCCTCGTCTCTGCTCTGTTCGGGTAAGAGACAACCCGTCTCTTGTCCTTCTGTTTTTCTTACTTAGTTTGTTTCTTTTATTTTTTTATATTAGCATTAGTAAACAGTAAAGAACATAATAATATTATCTGGGTAGAAAACACAAGTATGGGCAGTGGCCCAATGGTTAAGGTGACAGTTAATGTTGAGGTTGGTTTGGGGTTCGAAACTCATAGCTAACAACTATTGTTTTTACTACTCTACACTCAAAATTTGAAAGAGAAGTTTTGAGGTTTGAAAGCCTTATTAAAACACTTGAGAATTATTTATTTAGGAAGTTTATTTTCTTGTTTAAAGGTTAATCTTTTGAAAAATAATACTCTTGGGTTATGCTTTATAGTAGTAAAAGTTAGATAATATTGTAAAGTTATGTTTTATAATAGTAATCAATACACATTAAATATTGTGTTGAAATAGTAGGAATATTATTATTAAATTTTGGGAAAATAATAAGGGGCTTACACTTGCATTTCATATAGGACTTGTTTGTATTTGTGTGTTAGCGATAATTGATTAGAATATCATTGAATTGTAGGAAACGAATTCTCCGACGAAGGATACGTCGAATACTACGATTGATTTGCTGTGATTGCTATTTGTTGAGGTAATTAAACATGCCAGGCCTAGCGCCCATTCCTCTTTTTGTGTCAAAAGTTTTTCATTCCTATTTGTCTCAAAATGGTTTTACGTGAAATATGTGCTACTTGAATGCTTGTTTCAAATTGTTAACTTGTCTTCCGAAAAATATCACTGTAATATATTAATCGACAATAACGTAAAGTGGAAGAGTTGTGCGGGGTTTGTTATTGGTTACTATTGGCATTGGGCGTGTTGACTTCGGTCTTCCGTTCAATTTATTTTATTTAATCCGGTTGCAAGTCCCCGGATAGTTCCCTGTACTCACTCCTCTGGCCGCAAGAGTCTTTGGGGGGTGTCGACACTTAAGGTCTTGGGTGCTTGCGAGATGGTTGGTTCTTTTTCCCCGTCACAACAAATCAACAATGCAGTTTTCGAATTAATGGAAAGGATGGTTGAATATGAGATTTTGGAACACTTAAATTCAAATAATGGAATTGGAATCTTCCTCGTTTTCTTATGAGTGTCAAAACTTTTGTTACCACTTGATTTTATTTAAACTTCTACTGAATACTTCATGATTTGTAAATTACTTCATAATCGTTTTACATGCTTGGGTGTTACTTACTCAGTATTTCCGCTGAATTTTGGAACTGTGGTGTTCTATTTTTGTTTTCTGCACCACAGGTTAGATGGGAGCTTGGTCCGAGGGGAAAACGCGACTCACGCTAGTAGTATCATTTACATTTAGTTTTATTTGAACATTAGCTATTAGTTTGAATTTTGAGATTTGGAATAATGCTCATATTTGTGGCAAGACAAGTTTTAAGTTTTAATTAAATATTTTTATGGATTTGGTTTGGAATTTCTGTTGTAAAACCTCCTTGTATTCGGGTCTAACCCCGGGTACGGAGTGACACCCCTGGGTTTCCGGCTTAGCCAATTTTGGGGTGTTACAGGACCAATATAGAGTAGCCAAGTTGCCTACGTGGCCATTTATTTGGAACGACAGCGTTCCAATTAAAACAGCTATTGCCGGCGATTTCTAATTTGGTAATCGGCGGTGTCAAATTTGGTAAACTGGCCGGAAACTGCATTACTGACCCTGCAACCCTGACAAATGCCTCCCCTTCAAGAAATTCGTGAACTCACGAATCAAAACCTGGAAATTGCTTCTTCAGTTGATAGTAATCCTCCCAGGTAGCTTCAGCTGGAGACAAGTTTGCCCATTGCACCGAAACCTTCACAGTAGAAGATGAGCCCTGTTTCACTAACTGTCTATCCAAAATGACAATGGGTTGAACCTGATACTGGCCTTCAGGGCCCACAACAGGCCATGTACGGGATAAGATCCAACAGCTTTCTTAAGCTGAAAGACATGAACCACTGGGTGCACTTTAGCAGAATCAGGGAGTTTGAGCTTGTAAGCTACCTTCCCCACCAATTTCATAATCTATAATGGGCCATAGTACTTAGTTGAAAGCTTATAGTTGCTCCTAAGCTGAAAAGAGTTTTATCTATAAGGCTACAACTTGAGAAAAACTCAATCTCCCACACCAAAAGACCTCTCAATCTTGTGCTTGTTAGCAAAATGCACCATTCTCTCTTGAGCTTTAGAGAGATTGTCTTTGATCAATAAGTTCAACTCAGATCTGTTGAAGAGAAAAGTGTTAACAGCAACATTACTAGTTTTGTTCAACTGGTGGAAATTGAAATACTGGGGCGTGTTTCCATAGAGAGCTTCAAAAGGGGATATTTGCAAACCTGAGTGGTAGTTAGTACTGTACCACCACTCAGCCAAACTCAAGAACTTATCCCAGTGATGAGGTATGTCCCCCACCATGTACCTGAGATAGCCTTCTAAACAATGATTTAGCCTTTCAGTTTCGCCATCAGTTTGGGGGTGATAGGCAGAGGTATATTTAAGTGAATTACCCACTGTTTTGAAGAGGGAATGCCAAAATTGGCTCAAGAAGATGGCATCATTGTCACTGATGATTGAACTAGGTAGGCCATGAAGTTTGTAGACCGTATTGAAGAATTGGGAGGCCACCACTTCTGTAGTATAAGGATGAGTCAATGGAATAAAGTGCCCATATTTAGAGAACCTGCCAATAACCACCAGAATGACATTTTTGCCCTCAAAATTTGGCAAGCCTTCTATGAATTCCATAGATATATGCTACCAAGGTTTATCAGGGTTTGGAAGTGGCTGAAAAGAAGACTAGGGTAGGGAAGGTGTTCAGCCTTCAATCTCTAACAGGTGTCACAGCTCTTAACCTGCTCTTTGGCCTGTTTCTTGAGATTAGGCCAAAAGAAAAGCATCTTAACTCTCTTGTAAATTCCCAAGATACCAAAGTGACCTCCTACACCTGTATTGTGAACTTCTTGGATGATGTGCAGCCTAAGGTCAGTGTTAGTACCCACATACATGAAAGGACCTTGTTTGATTACCCCATCACTAAGTGTGTAACCAGCCTGAGCATTAGCATCAATGGAGAGGGTAGCAATACAATGCAGTGCCCAGGTGTCATCAATGTAGCAGGCTTTGAGGTCCTGTAACCATTTTGGTGTGATGGTAGTGATAGCATTGCACTGATCATTTCGAACTGAAGAAGTGGAAGCTCTTCGAGAAAGTGCATTTGCAGACTTGTTGTCCTGGCCTTTTTTATATTGGATGTCATAGTTGAGTCCGAATAGCTTACTAATCCACTACTACTATAGTATGGTGGTGAGATTTTGTTCAAGTAGAAACTTGAGACTGTGATGATCAGTCTTGATAATAAACTTGGCACCTTCCAAATAAGACCTCCATTTAGTGATGGCATGAACCAAAGCCAATAGCTCTTTTTCATAAGTTGAAATCCCTAGATGCTTAGATGCCAATGCTTTGCTAAAAGTAAGCCAAGGGTTTTCCATTTTGCATCAGTACAGCACCAATACCATCATAGCAAGCATATGTTTCCACAATGAAGGGTTGCTGAAAATCAGGTAATGCTAAGACAAGAGTGCTTACCATAGCTTCCTTGAGAGTAGTTAAGGTTGTGGTGGCTTCTGGGCTCCAGAGGAAAGCTCCATTCTTGAGCAGTTGAGTTAGAGGTCTAGAAATGATGCCATGCCCTCTAATGAATCTTAAATAGTAACCATTTAAGCCCATAAAACCTTGGAGTTCTTTAAATAATTAAGGAATTGGACATTCCACCATGGAAGCTATCTTCTTGGGATCTGTTTTAACTCCCTCTTTAGTGATGATGTGTCCTAGGTACTCCACATCTGTTAACCCACATGAGCACTTACTCAACTTAGCATATAGTTGGTTGTGTCTTAGAATCTCAAACATGAGCTGTGGGTGCTGTATGTGCTCAGTCATTGTCTTATTGTGGATGAGAATATCATCAAAGAAGACAAGTACCATTTTCCTCAATTGCTCCTTGAAGACTTGATTCATAAAACACGGAAAAGTGGATAGCACATTTGTCAATCCAAATGGCATGACTCTGAATTCATAGAGCCCCTCATGTGTTCTGAAAGCTGTATTTGGATGTCAACATCTTCCATTCTAACTTGGTGATACCCAGCCCTTAGATCTAGCTTAGAAAATAATGCAGCATCTTTTAGCTCATCCATTAATTAATCTATGACTGGAATAGGAAATTTTTTTTGAGTGTGACCTCATTGAGACCTCTGTAGTCCAAACAAAACCTCCAAGAACCATCCTTCTTCTTGACAAGGAGTACTGGTGCTGAAAATGGGCTTGTACTAGGTTATATGACTCCAGTGGCTAGCATTTCCTTCACCAATATCTCTATCTCACTCTTCTGAATGTAGGGGTACCTGTAAGGCCTCAAGCAAATAGGAGCTGCTCCTTATTTTAGGGGTATGAAATGGTCTTGTGTTTTAGGAGGTGGTAGTCCTTTTGGTTCAGTGAACATGTCACTGTAAGCTGACAACATTGGTTCAATCTCAGGTGGTGACTGCTCCTGATCAACCACTGTCGAAATTGTAAATAATTGAGCTTTGAGACAATGTTCATTGAGTTGATAGTACCTTTCAAGAATTTGTAGCTGCATCTCCCTGAGCTGGGTTTGAGTTGAACTAGCACAAAGTTCTATCTCTTCTTCCACATGCTGAAACCCAAACTCTTTTGTTAAATTCCAAATAAATGGGGATCGCTTACCTCAACCGTTGAGCTCCCAATATCACATCACACCCTCCTAGTGGCAGTGTCCTCAACTCAGATTTGATAAGGCACTTTTGCAAGTTAATAGACACATTTGAACACATCCCAGTGCTGTTAATCATGCCATCTGGAACAGCTACTTGCATAGTTTTGGATGCATTGGTGGTACATCCCAACCTCTTTGCTACATTTTGATAAAGGAAGTTATGTGTACTTCCTTAATCAATAAGTATATGCACTTCCTTCTCATTGATGGTTCCTACAATCCTTATAGTGTCACTAATGGTGTTTCCACACAAAGCATGTAAAGAAATTCCCACTGGAGTGTCTTTTTGTCCTGTCCCATTCACTGAAATTGCTGGTTCCTCTAGAGTCATAACATCTTCATCCTCAATTGAATTAGGAGACTGATAACTTTGTTCATCCTTATCATTGCCAATAATGAGGTATAATGATTTCTGATTGCATTTATATCCTAGAACATAACTTTCATCACAATAAAAACAGAGTTTCTTGTCTCTCTTTTCCGTCATTTCAGCTGCAGAGAGTCTCTTATAATTTTTTTGTTGATCTTGCTAACTCATGGGGTTTCAAGCTTGTTAACTCAAGAGTTTTGAGCTGCTGCATTGTTCTTCACCCAAGTTAACTTTGAAGGGGAGTTGAATTTGATCAAATTCTTGACTCCCTTGTGTAGTGATTTCTCTATGTTAGTGCCATGGGCTTCCTGTAATCTAGCCATTGCTTTAGTTTGTGACAAGGTAGTTGGGAACTTGAGTTGTACAACACTCTGAATGTCAGCCTTAAGACCACTTAAGAAGCTGTTGATGAAGAACTTTTCATCAGCCCAGGGGTGCATAGGTTTGATCCATGGCCTTAGAGCTTCAAATCTAGATTGGTATTCCACTACTGTAGTGTGTTGCTCCAACTTATTGAACTGACCAAGCATATTCACATGCCCTAGTTCTGTTAACTTATTAAACAACCTTTCATAAAACTCTGTCCATGATACATTGTCCAAAGTTTCAAATTCAGACATGGACCAGCTGTCTGCATCCCCTTCAAGGTGCACTAAAACCATTACCAACTTCTGCACATCATTCATTACATAAATCTGAAAATACCAGTCCACTTTCTGCAACCAGCCTAATGGATCATCTCCATGAAACCTAGGGCACTCTAACTTAGGCAATGGTATTGAGTTGTTAGTGTAATTCCTAACACTCACACCACTGCCTTCAAGTTCAGTGGCTTTATAGTGTGAAGGATTTCCAAAATCAGGCCTCCTTCTCAAGACATCACCAGCTAATTCACTCTCCTCATTAACAAATTCGGAATAGTTGTGCACCTTTTCCTTATTCTTCTGATTAGCTAGCAAATTTAAGCTATTCATGAGTTTCTTCATCTGATCATCAAATTTTTGTTCCATTCTATTTAACCCCAATTCTATATCTGACTTGAGTGTATTTGAAACTTTCGAAAACCTAGAATTCATACATTCTCCCAGACTGACGAATTGAACCCGCACATCATCAAGTGTGTTGTCGAGATCCACCAATCACTCTTCAAACAAGTCTAATCGAGCTTCTAGTGTGAGATTTCCCATTCGTGACATCGTTTTGGTATTCGCCATTTCACCCGGTTTGGTTTGAAACCTGGCTCTGATACCACTAGACAAGACCTCAGCAGTTCAATCGACGGAGATACTAGCTTTTCCGGCGACAATCGACCGGAGACGAGACTCAATTGAGAATTTGAGAGAAATGGTGAAGAGGGTTTCTAGAGAGAAGAGAGAGAAGAACTGATTCAAATGAAATTCATGCATCACGTTTCAATGCCCGCCAATTACATTACATAATATGCCTAAATGTAATAAAATAAAGTAAAGGGGATAAAATGTAATAACCTAAACCTTATAACGGAAGAATTGGCTAAGCTGGCGGATGACAACGGTCTCGCTGACCTGGACCAATCAGGAGTAGCCAAGTCGCCTAAGTGGCGATTTAACTGGAACGACGGCGTTCCAATTAAAACATCTATTGTCGGCGATTTCTAATTTGGTAATCGGCGGTGTCAAATTTGGTAAACTGGCCGGAAACTGCAGTTTTGTTGCCGCAAGCTTCATTTCTTACCCTGCAACTCTGACACGGAATAGCTGGAGAGTTTGTGGGAACACCGGAAACCAGGCGGTATGTCGCCGGTTTCTGCCATGGCTGCAGGAATTTCGTGCAAAACAGTACATCCTTTATTCTCGCTTGTTTCATTCATTTTAAAGCTAGAACATGATCCTAATAACATACTAAACACGTTTATGTATGGATGTAACGAGAAATCTTGGGGTTTTGATTAATTTTTGCGTTGAATTTTCCGGCCAAAAACATTCCCTGTAAACCTGCTTCTAGCGGATTCAAATTTAACCAACTCACAAAATAATTCCCTGTAAACAGGCTTAAAAACTGTTGTTCTTGGTTGTCTTGTCTATACCCTGCATTTTTCCTCAATCTGAAACAGTTGTGTTTTATTCCCCTCTTGATGGATTAATGTGTGGTTTATCTCTTCCTTATATCCTTGTGTATGGCTACAACTTTCTAATACATTTCTCGGTCCGGGTCCTTCACTAATCTGGGTAAAATCTCCTCCAAACTCAGCATTATGTGCATGTTAGAAACTAAAGAATAATTTCTACATTTCTTGCCAACTTTCAACACTTTTATCTTCTTCGTTAGGAAGTAGATTTTAGTGATCTTAGACTCTGTGAACACCCTCTACATACCTCTTCAACTTTCATGTTAATTTGGAGTTCTGATCTTAGCTCTAAGTATCTTGAATTTTGCCTTAAAGTTAGGGGAAAATGGTGTTCAAAACTGTGAAATTGTGAATTATTCTAAGTGTGGAATTAACCTGAAACTGCTCATCTTTGACCTTTAATACGTCCTTCAATACTTGGAATTTCAGAGAGTGCAAATATGTTCTGGAAACCCTGAACAACTATCCTCAAGGCCATGTTTTCAGTTTTCCAATCTCTTTCTCATCTGATCATAATCTAGCTCTAAAGCTGACTATTTGAGTTGATCTCACTCAGACGTTGGCTTTCAGTTTGTCAACCAAATATACATTTCTGTCCTTTACCTCCTTGAGCAAAGTTATTGCTATTCTGAGTCTTAACTGTCAAGTTTGACCAAGATTGACCTACTAGGAATACTGTTTGACCAAAACTGTAAGCGAGGGGCAAAAATGTAATTTCACTTAAAAGTTGTGTTAAAAATAAAATGATGTTTTAGAGATATCAACATGTCCTATATGGATAATTGGAGTCCTATTAGGCTATCTTGGGTTATAGTTGACCAAGTCAACTACTGGGGGCCTTTTCTACAATTTTTCTAAACTTTAGGGCCCTAAGTGCAAATGAACAAAATTTATAGTTCTCAATTGTAAGACTATCCGAGGGGGTTAAAATGATGATTTCATAATTTTAAGCTTAATTTGACTTGTTTGGGAAACTCAAACCCTGTCAGGGGATAAAGTGCAATTTAATTTAAAATTCAGGGACATGAGTTTAAAGATTTAGAACTTTAGAGACATCCTTAAGTGAACGACTTGGAGACTTAAAAATCCATGAGACTGGCCTACTAGGCATAACTAGGGGGTTTAGGAACAACCAGTGACCATATTGATAAGACTGAGACTTCAGGGGCTAAATAGTCATTCTGGGCTAGACAATTGACATGACTCTTGTCTCACTAATGAGGACATGTACTAGTATGTATTATACATGTGTATGTGTAGAGGTTGTCGGATAGAGAAACAGCGTTGCTGGTCAGGAGTACTAGGCAGGGTATCAAGTAAGCATATGAAAGTGTATTTACTATTCAAGAACGCTAGATCGGCTGTATGCATGTCTCTATGAATAGGAGATACGGAAATTATGGTATAACAGAAAAGCTGATCTTGGGCATTTATATATATGCACATGAGTTAGTTAAGTATGACCAATGCTCATAATTATGTGAGAATACTTATTTAAGAGCTGATTCATGTACCCTAGACCTTTGTATGGTCAATTATTATGGGACCCGGACTACGGGCTTGATACATATATGGGACCTGATCTACGGGCTTAATACTATTATGAGACCCGTTCTTCGGGATTTTCATTCATGGCCTACGGGCTGAATCGGTACATTGCTAGCTCCCTACTTGTAGGCAACTAGTACTACCCTCTTTCCTGACGATCCAGTAGGGGGTGTGCACACTTAAGGTCTAGTTTGTCTTGGTGGATTAATGGGCGGTACATAAATGGGGAAACGAATATGGAATTGTCATAAAAGCGTTATCAGATATTTTGAATTACAGTTATAATGTTCCTTTACTATTTGGCTTGTCAGGATTATAGTTGCATAAATATCACAAGTACATATTATATGTTTCAAATTTGTTTATATATGTTTTCTTAATGAAATCTAGCTTTGTTGTTATAAATTGATTTCGTGACATCACTGCCTTCTATACTTGGCAGGTGAGTACGTGGAAGTTCAGGAGATAAGTCATCAATAAGAGGATTATCACACCAGTATTTATAAGCTATAATTGTCAGTTTCTTTTAAATCCCAATTTTATTTAATTTGGTCTTGTAACATAACTATTAGGTTGTGTACAAGAGAATCCTGCAGAGAGAACTCTGTGTACACCAAGGGCAGAGAATAGAAATGGCACAGGAAGTGTTGGGTTGTGTGTAGGGAGAGAGTAAGGCAATAGTATTGTGTGAGAGAGAGACAGGATTTGGCAGAGCTTTCGCGTATCTCCGGTCGTTCTCTCTTGTATGGAAGGTTTAACGATCCTATATATAATGGAGAATGTGACCGTTGTAGTGTGGTTAATGCGCCCATAAATGGCGGCTTAATTAGCTTAACCACAACGGCACGTTCGTCCGCGTATATAGGGACCGTTACAGCACGTTATCCGCGTATACCGGAACCGTTATGGGGTTGACCGGGTTTGACCGGGTCTATGAAGCTCGTGCCATAAATCTCTCAAAAGCAGCTACTAGGTGTCGCGTGCGGGCTTGGTTGTCGCTCGCACGCGACAGGACTTACTCTAGCCTCCAAACCACTAAGTCCCTACAAGTCCCGTGCGGTGCTATGCGAGGGCCCTGTCTTGCAGCCCCCACGTGGATCAGCGCGGCTGGTGATCAAGTGTGTGTGGAGCACATTATGGTGTGCTGGATGATCGCCACGTGGCTAAGATCTTCTTGTCCAGAAAGCACTATCTACATTAGCCCCCTTTCTGCGCGTGAAGACTCACAACCGGATAGGCTTCCATGCGCAGGAACCAACGTACGCGTCGCCGCCACAATTCAAATACACGCAAATTCAGCCCCCGTGCGTGTTATTATGACCTAAACCCCTAGAGTCGTGCCGTCTGGTCTTTTAGGGTTTTAGGCGTGACGTCAGCTTGTCCTGTGATTGCGCGATTCGACGGTGACGGTTGCGATTCGACTACTGAAAGGACGCAACCTTTCATTGTTTTTGGATAAATACTCTGTGCTCTCCATTGTTGCAAAGTATCACTTCTTTCTCTTAAAGTGAATGATACCCGGAATCCTTCAAGAGCAGATTCAGATAATCAATCATCAATTCTCTCTTTTCAATCGTCTTCTTCAACTGTGCGCATCCAAGCAAGCTTTACCAAAACAAGGTTGGCCTTGTTCAATTTTATTTAATGTACCGATATATGATTTGAATGTGTTGGATCTGCAAACCCATGACTCTCCGAAACATATTATCCACTGAAAACTACGAAGGAGACCTTGCTCTTTGAATCCAACCTTGATTTAATCCCCAGATTGTAAGGGTTTTGAATAGGGTTTCTGAAATCCCCAATAATGCAAACGATTCTGAACTTCAAACCCCAAAATTGACACTGGACTGTTCATCTTTCTTCCAATAAATCCTCGTATGCTTGAACTGAATCTTGAAATTCAAACTAAAGTGTGTGTATTTCTCCCCCCTTTTTTCTTGCTTTTCCGCAGGAATGGCAAAGACAAAAGGAACCAAACCCGTTAAGGAAGTCGAAGAAATACCTGATCGCCCCCAGACCTTATGGCGGAAAGCCCCCTATCTGGGTGGCAAAGACTTTTACCATGCTAGGGTTAAGGTGAAGAACCTGCCAATCCCTGTCCCTGCTGAAGAATTACAAACGTTGACCCCTCCAGTTAACGCGGCCATGCTCGAATTGATCGATTCCAAGGACGTGGTTCGATTGGGGGGTCGAAAATGGGTTTTTCCCGTATACTGCGATTTCCACTCAAGCGTTTGTTCAGAAATTGGACTTTATGGATGAGTGGATTGACCATGTACTGACCCATCATGCCATTGCTTTAAACAATCTCGGCATCTATTTCGCAGTTCGTGCTATGAAAGGCGCTGCCGTGAAGCTGGACCAGTCCATGCTTCTAAACCTTCTCTCGCGTTACTCGCCTGCGACTCACACATTCCACTTTGCTGAGTTCTAGGCTGCCCCCACTCTTGAAGATGTACACATGATGTATGATCTGTCTCCTGTGGGTGAGGTGGATCCTTTGAGTCCCTTGAGAACTGATGCAGAGGTTGCTTTGTACAAGCAGATGGAGGAGTGCTTGTCAGAGGTGAAGAAAATTTCCACCCGGTGGACACCTGCAGAACTTCTTCCGGATTGGCAGTTGGTTGACACATCTGCGAAGAACACTTGGAACAAGTGGGTGCAATACTTCTTTCGTGATTATGCGAATAGTAGTATCACCAAGAAGCTTCTGAGCCGGAACCCGAAAGCTAAAAACTATGTGAATGGCAAAGGTTATCACTTGACCCTATGCGCTTTTCTCTGCGCCTGGTTATCGAGGTATTTGATCGATGGCCATCCGCATGATGGGGTCTTCTATCATGTTCTTCCTCTTGCTGTGAAACTGAGCCTTGGTCAGAAGGTCGCACTTGGACCTTTAGTCTTGGGCACCCTGTACCACAGATTAGATCAACTGGTCGTAGCAATCAAGGACTCGCGCGGTCGCCTCGACGTGCTGACCTATGTCAACATTGCCTTCTTGACTATGTGGGTCTTCGAGCGATGGCCTTCTTATGCTCCTATTCCTTCTAGGCCCAGTAAATGGTGTGCCCCAGGTGCGGAGGAAGAGCGTAATAGCGGCAGGGCTGCGAGGTGGTTCGGAACTCACTTTCCTAAGTGCGTTTGGAGCCTGATATGTGACAATCGGGAAGAATTTATATTCAGGCCTTATGCCACGCGCATTGAGAATGTGCGATGGTTCCCAAAACTGTATCCTTCCAAGGCTATTGCTTTATCGGAAGAGCTCCTTTTCGAAGGCGGGGAGCATTTCCACGAGCATTATCGCGAATTCTTCTGCTGGTGTCTAAGAGGTTCTCTTCCTTCTCTTGCGGAGCATGTTCGCGAGCTCACCCCTAGGTACGAGAGAATCACCGTGGATGTTGATCCTACTCGCGTTTCTCCCCAGTTTGGCTTCGATGCGGTGGCACCATCAATCTGGCCGCAGTCTATCATAAGGGCTGCTACAAGCGATTACTGTCTGGGGAATGTAAAATAATCTTAAGGAGCAACCTCCCCTTCGACCAGCCCTCAGGTAACCGCGAAGGTGGCTATTCCAGGAACTGGGTCGCTTATTGGAATACCCAGCAGACAAGGTTTGAGACGCAGTCAACCCCTTGGCCAAGCAAAGCTCCTGTGATAAAGAGAAATTCTTTCCCTTTCCGTCCCAACTGTAGCCTGGACGACTCCGAATATGGTTGTTATTCGCTACTGGATCATGAGAATGACTTGTGTCCCTCCACCATCCTTGACGAGAAGATGGCCGCAGTTAAGAAAGGTGATTCGCATGTCATCAAATACAGCGAAACTTTTGCCAAGGTAAAAAAAAAAAAAAAAAAAAAAAAAAAAAAAAAAAATCCCTCTTGCATGTGTTAAGTTTCCTTATTCCGATACGTTGAAACTTATGCTTCATTTTCTGTCGCAGTGCTCTGTGAGGAGATTCGCATCTGGTGAGCGTTCCAAATCGCTGATCACCACCACTGTTACTGCGAGAAGACAAGGTGAACCAGTTCGGCTAGCAATGAAAATGGCTCCCGCAGTTGAAACCCGAATTCGCCAAGTCATGGATGTTTTTGCTGATTCGCTGATAGACAATGCTCCAGCTTTGCCTCCACCTAGGGATGATCCGTCTCCCCCAGCAACTGTTGCACCACGGGCAAAGAGACCAAGGCAGAGGGGAATCACCATCTCTTCCCCTAGGAGTGCTCCAACTTCTCCTCCTGCAAGGTCCCATGCTTCTAGGGACAAAGGTAAAGGTCGCATGCCAAGCAAGGCACGGAAAGAGCTCGCAGTGGAGACTTTTGTTCCATTTGATCAGGAAGAGGAGGAAGAGGAGAGAAGGGAGGCGAGAGAACAGGATGATGATGAAGAAGAAGAAAGAATCTAAGATGTCAGAGAAGGAGAGAGAGACGAGATACAAGATGAAGAATCGGGAGGTATCCCATCGTACTTCTCTTCTCATTACCTTAACTTTCGCAGTCTTGATTGACCAATTCGTTCCTCTGCAGATGATGATGATGAGACCATCAGCGGCCTTTTGGCCAAGAGGAAGAAGAGGGGTTCTCACTATGGTGTTTCCAATGATACCATAGACGAGGACATCCTTGCCGAGTCCAGGAGAACAGCTGCGGAGGCTGCTGAAAGAAGAAGGAAGCGAGAAGAAGAGGAGCTTGAACGCGTAAAGCAAAGGAGCCTAGAAGAGCAACACGTCGACGACTTAGTGCGTCCAACCGATGAGGGAAATGCGGTTCCAGAAGAAGCAGCTCCTCAAGTTGACGAGGAGGATGCGGCTCCAGAAGAAGATGTGGCCGCTCTAGAGCAAGTCCAAGCAGACTTCGAAGAGATCGCAGGCGGTAATGAAGGTGAGATTTTTAATCTTGCAGTAACTTACCGAGATGTGATTGTTGGTGCATTAAAGCATGGCTTATCAAAAGCTGACATTCGCCGCTGGCTAGTAAGCAAGTGTGGTGAACCTTCAGGTAATCATTTGAACAACATTTATAAACTAGGCTTAATAACCCAAACCTTTCCATGACTGGTTCCTTCGCGCCCCAGGTCACGCTCAGCTTAAAGATATACTTAATGAAGATACATTAATAGGCCATGGTTCCGCGTCCTTAGCCTACGACGCAGATGCTGCAATCCCACCCTCGCGTGGAGGTGCCAATTCTTGGCTTATCAAAATAATAATAAAATATCGTTCAACACAAGTTACCTCACATCATCCTATCTTGTGTCGCAGGTAATGCTGATGAAGCCATGCTCGGACAAAGGAATCATCCTTCTGCATCTTATGTCCCTGTGCCAAGTTCTCATACTGAGAAGCCCGTCGCAGCTGCTGAGTATGCAGGAGAGCCCTTTGAGGACATCATTGACGTTTCTGATGATGCCGAAGCTGACACTGTGTTGATGGAGGAAGATGCCAATGCTGCTGCTGAGGAAACACAAGCAGATGCTGCTGAAGCTCTCGCATCTGAAGGCATCCCTAATCGAGTTGCAACTTCTACCGCTGCCATGCCTCCGGCGATTACTGAGCCTGCAGTGACTCTTCCTGCGTGGAACTTTTGGAGTTCGCAGGTCGGAGCTGCAATCGCACCTGGTGCGGCTTATACCCTTCCTGCCAACTATGAGGAGTTAGAGCTTGCAGCCGACAGGAGGGTAATGGAGCGAAGACAGTCCTCAGCTACCCTGGCAATGCGCATTCCTTCTTTGCGCGAGATCCTTGAAGGAACTGGTATGTTGCGATTGTTGTTCGCATCTCGCATTCTTCATTTACAAGTTCGATATTCTAACTTGGTTTAACATTGCTTAGGGTTGAAGCAAGCTGACGTGGACTGGCTGGTTCGGATGCGTCTCTCCTATCCCCGATCATTTGTGAGGTCTCTGGATATAGGGCCATTCGAAAGAAGACTGTTTTTGACCAAAGCCATCTAGATTTTGGAGCAGCTATCTGCGGCCACACCTGCGACCATCTCTCCTCAGAGCGCGGAGTTGCTATTCGGCATGTGTCAAAACCTTCACGCCAAATTTCAAGGCAAGCTGGGTTTTGGGTATCTTGTCAAAAGAGTCACCCAGATTCGCGCGGCCGTGAATTTGAAGCGCGACTTCCATAACCTCGCAGCTGAGGAGCAGAAGGTGGAGCAGCAAAAGCAGAAAGCTGAAGAGGCTGTGAAGCTCTTCCATTAAATGAGCGCCAACTACGAGCGATTGAAGCAAGAAGTGAAGCAAGTGGCAAATTTGTCACGTCAGTTTACTCCTAATGACTCCCTGGTCAAAGGCTTATTTTGAACAATAACAAATTTGTGTCGAACAAAATGCTAAAACATTACTGTAATGTTGCTAGGGTTTCTCCCCCCTTTTTTCAACAAAATTTGAATGCCTGTTTTGCCCTTCCCGGGATTTTCTCGAATATCTCTATTCATATCAATTATGACGTCAGCCATTGATACTCTGCCTTGATTTTCACACTAATTACTTATCAGATAAGCACGCTTTCCTTGGAAAGTCCATCCGTATCATGACCTTCCGTCATTAATTAGGATACGCAACTGAATCGTCGTAGCCTTCAGTAGGGTAATTGATTGTTACCTCTTTTCAAGGCGTACGTGATTGATTCTTACCCCTTTTCGAAGTTTTGCTGACTCAGCTAAGCAACTGAAGAGTCTCAACTGGGTCTATATAAACCCTGTCTTGTACTGCTTGGGTTGTTCATCCCATAATGTGGCTTGCCATGAGTCCCTAAAACTGCTGGCTTCAATGCTTGTTTGTCGTTGATTCATGGCAACTTCGAGTTGTGAAACCTGAGTTTGTGCTTTGTGCCATAGAAATAGCTTCCAAGATCTTCTTTACAAGGCTTATTGATCTTTATAAATATCATAAAGAAGATGCATATGATACCTCATGTTTGCTCGAAGAATCTTCTTCGTGTATTATGTTTGCAGGTCATGCTTCCGGTCGCCTCCCGGCGAGGTGCAGCGCCGTACTGGCCTTCTTACCAGTTTGTAATGAACGGCGGATTTCTCCTCTAGCTTTCCCGGAGGATGACCATTCGCCACCATGTTCTTGAACTCGGGATGGCGAGCCATTGTGCTCGTCTCCGTGGACAAGGAGCCTCTTGCCCTAGGAGTTGCTGCTTGCCTGTCCTTCGCCGGAACAGGTGGTTCCTCAGGCACATCTCTTGGGGTGTTGATCAGACAGAGGCCTTGTCAGATCCTGGGATCTTGAACATAGCGTCGCATAGGTCTTGTAGCGTTAGTAGGTCGTTCGTTTTATAGGAACACCCTACTTTCTACAGATCTTTGGTCGCAGATCGTTGTATCGCATAGCTTCTGTTAAGACCAGTAGGTCGATCCTTTTTAGTAAGGATTCCCCCGATGTGTAACTTCCGCTTGTAGGCTGCTATTTAGATGCATTGTAAGCCATGTTGGCTGTATAACTAGCTCGGTCTGAGCTTTTCGCTTGTAAGCTGCTATCTAGGCAGATAAATTGTAAGTCATTTTGACTCATAATAATAAATCTCTTTGTATGATTTGCTGTTATTATCACAACAAATTGCAACATTCGCGTGCGTATTAGCAAACGTCACTTTTTGTGGTGCCACATTTGCGCTTTGAGCTGTGACTGTAATTTGCTATCTAATAGACAGATTCGCAGGTGTAGAATCATCCATGAGAACTGCTATCTTGGCAGACGAGTTTTTAGATCGTTCAAGATCGCATTGGCATAGCTTTGTTATCTTGGCAGATAGGCTTGAGAATTACTTAAGATTAGACTCAAGTGCGGCTGCTATCTCGGGAGATAGGTTTTTGTAGATCACTTAAGATCATATTCGCATAATGCTGCTATCATGGCAGATAAGCTTAAGGATTATTTTGAGATCACATTCGCATAGGGCTGCTATCATGGCAGATAGGCTTAAAGATCATTCCAGATCGTATTTGCATAGGCCGCTATCTCAGCGGATAGGCTTGAAGATCACTTAAGACGATACTCGCATAGGCTGCTATCATGGCAGATAGGCTTAAAAGATCACTTAAGATCGTATTAGCATAGGCTGCTATCATGGCAGATAGGCTTAAAAGATCACTTAAGATCGTATTCGCATAGGCTGCTATCACGGCGGATAGGCTTGAAGATCGCTTAGGATCATATTCGCATAGGCTGCTATCATGGCGGATAGTCTTAAAAGATCACTTAAGATCGTATTCGCATAGGCTGCTATCACGGCGGATAGTCTTAAACTATATAAATAAATAAAGCGATAAAGACAGCTGAAATCATAAAGTTCTTCCCATTTGGGAGAAGTCTTTTTATTATAGAATACTCTCATATGGGAGAGATGAGATTACAATTCCCTCGTATGGGAGAGAAGATGCACAAGTTTTAGCAATACAGAGCATAAAGTAGACGTTGTAATCTAACGCATATAATAAGAGGAGTTAAGGATAATACTTCTTAATCCAGCGCATGTTGACTGAGCTTGGGGTTGAGTTTGTCCCATGTAGCCTTTGTATGTTGCAGTAGCCACTATCAAAGACTTCTGTGACTTCGAAGGGTCCTTCCCAATTGGCTGCGAATTTTGGATGAGCCGCCTCTCGCATGCAATGGTCCGATGCGCGCAAGACCAAATCTCCAACTGCGAAATCTCGACGTTAGACTGTTTGTTGTACGCGCGAGCGATCCTTTCTTGGTATCGTTTGTTAGTCCTTTTAGCTTGCTCCCGCTTCTCTTCTAACAGGACCAAGTCACGATCGCGTTGATTGTCGTATAATGCATGGAAAGCCAACCTTGCAGAGTTGATCTTCACCTCCGCAGGTACCACAGCTTCAGCTCCATAGCATAAAAGAAATGGCGAGACTCCTGTGGGCGTCCTTGGAGAAGTTCGATACGCCCACAAGGCTATGTTCAAGGAATCAGCCCATTTCTTGTGGTCATATGCAACCATCTTACTCAAGATTCTCAATAGCGTCTTGTTGGTTGCTTCCGCTTGACCATTCCCTTTCGGATAGTAGGGAGTAGAGCATATCTGCCTTATGTTGTACTATGCTAGCTTCGCAGCTACCTGGCGATTAACGAAGGGGGTACCATTATCCGAGAGAATCGTGTTAGGAATGCCAAACCTGCATATGATGTTTTCTTGGATGAAATGGACCACGGCGAGCGCATTTGCTGTTTTTAGCGGTATTGCTTCTACCCACTTGGTGAACAACTCGGTCGCTGTGAGAATGAACTGATTCCCGTGGAGGTTGGTCGGATGGGGCCAACAAAATCCAAAGCCCAAGTATGGAACGACCACGGTGTTCCCAACGCATGTAGATCTACAGCAAGAGCATGCATTAGGTTACCTTTGAATTGGCGCTCTTGGCACCGTCTTACTTTAGTGCGGCAATCTGCTTCCATGGTGGGTCAGAAGCAACCGACCGAGAGGAGCTGTCTGCATAACTTCGCACCTCCCCGATGTTCCACTTGATGAGAAAGGTCCATCACCTCTTGTGCTTCCTTGCTGTCTAGACATCGCAGCAGGTTACCATCATGGCCCCTTCGCCAAAGCATATTTTCTTGCACCACATACCGTGCTGCTTTTCTCTTTAGTTTCTCGGCCTCTTTTCTCAACTCAGGCACAATACCTTGCGTGAGAAAGTCAAAGAGTGGCTTCCTCCAATCCACATCATCATCGGTCAGAGCAATTAATAAAGAGTCCTTGATCAGTGCGCAACTCTCGCAATTTCCTTGGATCAATGCTGCGGCCGTTGACATGTCCGGCCAGTGAATCCCATACCTCTGGGCTTTCCGATAGATTGACACCTCACTTTCCCCACAAGCATGTTGGTGAATCTTCTCTAACAGCGCTTGTCCCTCCTGCTCCGAGACACATCGCATGAGTATTCCGCCAGGGCCTTTGTAGTAGAGGGTGTTGTCATGTATGCAATACCCCTTTGTGGATGCCCAATTCTCGTTGCTCGTGCCTTTTGCGATAGCACGCAATATTTACTTTCTCCAGTCCGCATCATCCATGTATTCATCGTCGCACGCGTCTTCTGTCAACGCCGAGGATTTTCGCACTTCAATCGAGATTCTCGCGGGACATTTATCCACACTAATCTTGGATCCCAAGGTAGCTAAAGCATCAGCATACCTATTGTCCGCTCTGGGTTTGTGCTCGTACCTGACATCGCAGAACTGCTGCACCAGTTTCTGTACCAAGGTCCGGTAGGGCAATAAGTTTATCTCCTTCAAACCATACTCGCCCGAGGCTTGTTTGACGATTAGCTTGAAGTCTCCCATAACTGTCAAGTTGCTTACTTCTAGTGCCCTCGCTGCGCGAAGACCTGCGATGAGAGCTTCATACTCTGCTTCGTTGTTGGTGACTGCGAAATCAAGCTTTGCTGACATCTGTATGACCTCTCCATCGGGTTTGGTCAAGACTATCCCAATGCCTCCACCGTTCCTTGTTGACGATCCGTCGAAATGGAGCGTCCAATAGGGAAACTCAAATGCGTAGATTTCCGGTCCCTCCAGTTCTTCCTCAATCACAGGCTCATGACTGTTATCAGGGAACTGTGCTAGCAAATCCGCCACCGCTTGCGACTTGATAGCCCGGGGTCGAACACATGTGATGTCATATTGAGAAATGGTCATATACCATTTTGCCAATATTCCCCCAGGAGTAGTGTGAGTCAGAAGATACCGTATAGGATCACTCTTTGTTACCACTACCACTTTGTGCGAAGCAAAATAGTGCTTTAACATTTCTATTAAAAAGAATAGGGCAAGGAAATGACGTTCAATGTCTGTGTACCTTGATTTTGCTGGCTGCACTATGCGAGAAATGTAGTAGATCGGCCTTTCTTGCCCCACATACTCCTGAGCCAGGAGTGCCCCTATAGACCTCTTCGTTGACGTCAGGTACAACAAGGGTGGTGATCCGAGTTGAGGTGCGATCATTACCTTTGACGATGTCAACAGGTCCTTTAGCCTTCCAAACGCAGCTTCGTGCTCCGTAGTCCAGTTGTATAGAGCGTCCTTCTTGAGAAGATCGCTGAAACAGAAGGTGATTTCGGCGATCGCTGGGATGAACCTTCGCAGGTAGGATAGCTTTCCCAAGAAGGTCTTCAAGGTACTTTGGTTGTGCGGTGCCGTCATGCTAGTGATGTCCGATACTTTCGCACGATCAGGCTCTATTCCTTGACGATGTACCACACATCCCAAGAATTTCCCCGATGTTACTCCGAATGCGCACTTCATGGGGTTCATCTTTAATTGAAAGCTTCTGCATCTGTTGAACACTTTCCGCAAATCCCCCAGGTGGTCTGCCTCTTCCTTGGATTTGACAACTAAGTCGTCCGCGTAGAATTCTACTTCCTTGTGCATCATGTCGTGAAACAGGGCCATCATGGCTCGCTGGTAAGTTGCGCCTGCGTTCTTGAGACCAAAAGGCATAACTGTGTAATTGAAGACTCCCACCGGAGTGATGAACGCGGTTTTCCGTGCATCTTCAGGATCCATCTTGATCTAATTGTACCCACTAAAGCCGTCCATGAAGCTGAACATGCGATGAACCGCGGTCGAATCGATAAGTAAGTCGATGTTGGGAAGTGGAAAATCATCTTTGGGACAGAAACGGTTAAGGTCTCGGAAGTCTACACAAATGCAAAGTTTCCCATTCTTCTTTACTACCGGCACGATTTTGGCCAACCATGTAGGATGGTGATTTGGCTCAATAAATTTGGCATCCAAGAGTTTGACAATTTCCTGCTTAATCTTCACGTTGAGCTCCGGCCTAAAGCTTCTTGTGCTCTGCTTTACCGGTTTGGATCCTAGAATTACATCCAACCGGTGCATGGTGATGCTCGTGTCCAGACCGCGCATCCCATCGTATTCCCATGCGAACACGTCCCTGTACTCGGTCAAGAGTTGCAGCAATCTTTCCTCCTCCTCGCCTGTGAGGTCCGCACTCAGAAAGACTGGCCTATTCTTTTCTTCACTTGGGCTTAAGAATACCTCCTTCAACTCCTGGTTTTGCGGCCTGGGTTTGTCCACCATGCATTCGGGCGCTTCTTTCAGCTTCGCCTCTAAAACACTTGGCGTAGGTTTGTCTGGTTCCGTAAACTGCTCAATTTGATTGATTTGCTCAGGGATATCCCCATGCTCGCGTGAGGACACCCCCGCGCACCTTCATATGCGATAGCATTTCTACCCGTTGGCGTAGAAACTCTCTATCTCCTTGCCTTCAGGATCATGTTTTGCTATCCTTTTCAGAGTATACACGTTCTTTCGCTGGTAGGCAATCCGCAGCGCCTCTTCTCGCGTAGACAACTTTTCCTTGGCCTCCTCTCTTGTCACCATTACTCATGCGGGTGACTGATCTTTGATGTCCTCCCATCGGGGCAAAGGGGTGGGATTGAACGGCCCCGGCGTTTGCTCATCTGCCATCTCGGTGAACCATACCGCCTCACTGAGATGCGCTTCATCCATGTTGAAAGGATTTATCGAAGCTGGTATCTCAACTATTCTGTCATTCCAGATAGCTTTCATCACTTGGTGAGCCGTTGAAGGGACAGCATCAAAGCGATGAATCCAGGCCCGGCCTAAAATCATGTGATACGTAGTGTTCGCATCTATGACATAGAACTTGGATGAACATTTGATTTTACCGATCTAGAGAACCAGACGGATCCATCCGATCGTCATCCTGGAGTCGCTTCCAAATCCCATTAGCGGGGATGGACGCCTGACAATCTTCTGCTCTGGGATTCCTGCTAGCTTCAGAGTGTTGAGCGAGACAACGTTAACCGCTGCTCCTCCGTCGACAAATGCTCTTTTGAACTCCACACCATTGATGACTGCCTTTACATACAGAGGCTTCTGGTGGTTCGCATCTGTCTTCTTGTCACTTGCGGAGAAGGTTATGACCTTTTCTGTAGAGCGAGATGCCCTAACAACCTTCCCGTTGGAGATTACGATATCTTCCTCATAATCTTCCGCTATCCTGAGGATTGCCCTTGTCATTTCCTTCCGGCACTTCTCTGAGAAGTTCATTTCATCGAAGAACCTACTGAACCCGTGCGACCCCTTCATCCGATCAGCACGTTCGTCCTCCGTGTCTATGTTGTAGTCCTCGTCGTTGTGGATCTCGGCAATGATGGGTAGACCATCCTCTACAACCTCTTCAAGTTCCATAATCGAGATCATGGCAACCTCTTTACCATCCTCTGCAACCTCTTCAAGGTCCATAATCGAGATCATGGCAACCTCTTTGCCCTTCGGCTCTTGCTCCGCGTGAGCAGGCAGTGGATTGTTTCGCACATCCTTCCTCTGGTCGCTGACAATCAGCTCGCCATTTTTCATCTTTTGGCTTACCATGATTCTGAGCTTCTTGCATTCATTCGTGGGATGCATGACCTTTCCATGACATTCGCACCACTTTGGGTCCCTCACCATCTCCTTGGAGGGTGTCCTTTCAAGAGGCGGCAAGATTCCGTCTTTACGCCATTGTCTGCACAAGTCACTCGCTTCCTCTACCGAACATGGCAAGGGTGGTGCATCAAAGTTTGCGACCTTCGACTGCTTTTGAAGTGAAACTATATTCACCTCGGCTTCACGTCCCCTTTTGTAGCTGAACCTTCCAATTTTAAAGGTATTCCCACTCGGGGACCTCTCAGAGGCGTGCCTCTTCTTCTGCCTCTCCACTATAGGCTCTATATTCATTGTGCATTCGATCAGTTTCGAAAATGTAGGAGTTTGCAAGTTGATAAGCATACATGTATACTCGTCTCGCATGCACTGCAGGCATATTTCCACGAGTCTGCTTTTGAGTATCACATCTTTGCATTCCAAGGACTTGGCCCTGAACTTCTTGATGAATGTCCCTCCATCCTCCTCGCGCTTCTGGTACATCCGCGAAAGATGAATCATTGTCACCTTTTCTTCCATCTGGAAGAATTTAGTATAAAATTTCTGGACCATATCGTCCCAGGTCTTCACGGATCCAGCCTCCAGTATCCTATACCACTTATAGGCCACATTCCCCAGGGATTTAGGGAACTCGCGCATCAGCAACTTAGGATCAGTCCCGTATGGCCCCATCACATCGATGAAACGCATAACATGCTCGTGGGCGTTTCCCATTGACATCTTCGAACTTGTCCCATTTAGGAGCCTTGTACCCAGCGGGATTAGGCATGAGGTAGATCTCGCGTGGGATAGGTGGATCATTGTCGAGCTTCGGGATGATGGTGTCCGCGAACGATTGATTGGCTAGGATGGTTTCTATGCGCCGCTGCAGCGACGTCATACACTCCGGCGCATTTCCCCCAGCAGCAGGAGGAGGAGTTGTTGCAGGCGGAGGCGACACGTATGCCGGGGGAGGGATAGGAGCATATTGTGAATTCACGTTGCCCCACGTTGCCGATGGAGGAGGCAAGGGGTATTGTGAGGCCGGATTGGGTACCAAAGTTGGAGGTTGAGGAGTATGAGTGGCAAGAGGCAACATTTGGGCTGTTGGCCCCTGAATTGAGGGTAACTGCGTAGCTGCTGATGGGGTTTGAAGGTTAGGGTTGGGTGGTGTGGTTGACACTCCCAATCCTTGAGTGGTGGAGGTTCCTCCTCCCTGAGAGACGGTGGTGGCCAATGCGGGATTTGGGGCGAGAGTCCCCAGAATAGCCATTATCCGTTCCAGTTGTGCAGATTGAGATTTGAGAGCCTTTGCCTGCTTCACCGGTGGCTGTAGGAGTACGCCGGGCCTCCTCTCCCGAGGTGGTCTCCGTGGAAGGCGATCTGTTGCTGACATCATCTTCATGAGACATGGTTGCTTGCAATGGGAAGTTCACCTCGGGTTCACCAAAATGTGTACAAGAGAATCCTGCAGAGAGAACTCTGTGTACACCAAGGGCAGAGAATAGAAATGGCACAGGAAGTGTTGGGTTGTGTGTAGGGAGAGAGTAAGGCAATAGTACTGTGTGAGAGAGAGACAGGATTTTGGCAGAGCTTTCGCGTATCTCCGGTCGTTCTCTCTTGTATGGAAGGGTTAACGATCCTATATATAACGGAGAATGTGACCATTGTAGTGTGGTTAATGCGTCCATCAATGGCGGCTTAATTAGCTTAACCACAACGGCACGTTCGTCCGCGTATATAGGGACCGTTACAGCACGTTATCTGCGTATACCGGAATCGTTATGGGGTTGACCGGGTCTATGAAGCTCGTGCCATAAATCTCTCAAAAGCAGTTACTAGGGGTCGCGTGCGGGCTTGGTTGTCGCTCGCACGCGACAGGACTTACTCTAGCCTCCAAACCACTAAGGCCCTACAAGTCCCGTGCGGTGGTATGCGAGGGCCCTGTCTCGCAGCCCCCACGTGGATCAGCGCGGCTGGTGATCCAGTGTGTGTGGAGCACATTATGGTGTGCTGGATGATCGCCACGTGGCTGAGATCTTCTTGTCCAGAAAGCACTATCTACATAGGTTTAGACTCCTTGTTGAGCATTTCCATACTTAGCGGAGGACTTCTCCGGAGGTCTGGGGGATCTAAGTGTAATTATCCAGCACTCTAGGATGGTGGTGTTACAGTACTGTTGGAATAGGTGCCCTAGAGGAAATCTAGATTTAGTATGAACATTGTTTGGCTAGAATATTCATTTACTATTTGTGGAGATACTTAATATAATGAAGTATTTAGATTACAATGTGTGTTGTTTATCTTAAATATCTCTATTCCATTATATTGATTAACAAGACGATCACTATAGACTAGTATGTGGGTAGAGTGATATGAAGATATCAAGTCTAACACATGGGTATGCATTAGCAGTTTTGGCATACTGGATTGACCCAAAACGAGAAGGCTACATTAGATTATGTCAAAGTCACAAGTGCTTCTCGTAGTGCTAATGGTATTGTAGTCCTTCAAGTCACTAGATACTCTAGTCGTGAAATATCATGCTTTGATATTATCAAATGTTACACCGTAACTTGGTAACTATAATGATATATGTTAGGCATGATAGCAAGTTGAGAGATGGTAGTGATGTAGAGAGGATTTTTCCCTCCCACATAATGGGTGCAAATATCCATGGTCACTCGAGGGATGGTTCTTATAGAATGTTTGGCCAGACTCAGATAAATCAATATGGAGATATTGATGATATCTGCTCGGATAAGCATATTCCCAGGATTGAGAAACTATGGATTGGATATACGAGTGTGACTATTATGTCTCGTGTCCAATCCGGATATGGAGACAAAGGGATAATACAATGCGGTAACATTGGGCAAAAGATTTTTCGGATCACTGACTATTTCTATTAGTTTGGTGACATAAATGTGTTGCTAGACACCGCTCTATGTTAGTAATAGTTACTACCAACTAAGTAGAAACCTATCGGTCACACACCATATGGATTAAACTGGATAGGGGCAATAATTAGTAGAACTAATTAATCAAGAGGATATAAACGCAACCAAAAGTAAAGTTAGTAGGACTAATTTGCAAGGTGGAAAAATTCGCATATGTCCATGATTAGTATCGGGGCAATTATGTAGTTAATAAGGAGTAATTAACTATATAAAGACTACATGGCTTGTTATTTCTCAGAAGAGTCATTATTGAGAGAACGTAACAAATAAAGGAGAGAGATAAGTTGAGAGGCTCGGTGAACTCAACCCGTCTGCCCCCTACCCGACGTCGTCAGCCTTCCCAAGGCGTGCAGTGTGGCTCCGTTTTGCGTGATCTCTTGCCTCCTTATTTCGTTTCTATCACTACACAAGGAGAAGGATTCCAGTCAGTAATCCAAGGTCTGTATACTCGTAGAGACAAATACACAATTCTTTGTAGTGATCACACAACCTAAGGTACACAGTTCTCTACCTTCATCTTGTTATGATTGCTTGCCTGTGATCCTTGGAGGGATTTGAGCAGGATAAAATTTTGTTATTCCGCTGCGTAACCTACATCAAAACCCTACAAGTACCTCTGTGGAGATGGGCACCATTTCAGGTTCGTCCTTCTTATTCTGCACTGCATCCTATCCGACAGGGCCCTTCCGCTGGGGGCTAACAGTTGGACTATCTTCCTGGTCAAAAACTTTGTGCTCGATATTTTTCGACTTTTCTGCACGAGCATGGCTAGGATATGGTGGATCCCCCATTGTTATTCCACTGCGGGTGCTGATGGCATTGAGTGGATTTTTAATTGTGGTTGAGGGTAAGTTCCATGGTACTCTCTCAATTTATTGCTGAGCTAATTGTCCAACTTGCACCTCCAATGTGCACAGTGCAATTTTTTTATTGTCATATCTCCTCTGAGGGAATCTAAATGTGCAAATATGGCATTCATAGTCTGCAACGTAGTTGAAGCTCTTTCATTTCATTTTTGTACTGCTGTGCAGATGGTGCCTGTTGCGCGTGTGGCTTATGATGGAACCCAGGTGCATAAAATGCGGCGTTAGGGTTTCCGTAAATGAATCCGAGATGGTCATGTGTTCCTAGAATATGTCGGCTTGTGTTCCACTGTTGTTGCACGTAGTTGGCATCCTCGGTTCTGAGCTCCTCAGTGGCTGCGTCCAAATCTGGTTCTTCCACTGCTGCAACAGTCGTTTTCTCTGTACAGACCTTCTTGACCAAATCTGTAACAATTTTCGTCAGATTCTCAATCCGATCATCAACTACTGGTTCGACTAGGGCTGTGAGCCTGCGATCGTCAAACAGAAGAGTGTCATGTTTGGTTAGCTGCTTCATCAGATCATAGGCTCCGTCTTTATCCACATGGTACAGAAAATTGCCACCAGCTTCCCTGTCAATTTTGTCAGCATTCTCCCTGTCTAGGGCATGGTAGAAAACCTGCAGAATCTTTGGGTCCCAAAAATTGTGGTTAGGGTACTTTATAATTAATCTCACCTGTCTATCCCATGCATCTACCACCATCTCTGCCATCTTCTGTTTAAAGGGCAGGATCTTACTCTACAATTTGATTACTCGAGAGGCGGGTTTGAAATTTGCCACGAAATTTGTAACACATCCTTCCCATGTAGTGACGGATCGGGGTGCTTGGGATTCGAGCCAGTCTTTGGCTTCTCCGTATAGGCAATACAGGAACATAATCAGTTTGAGTGCCTCTTCATCACTCCCCCGTATCCGACCTTGTTGCAGTAATCATTGAACTTCTTGATAAACTCATTCGGGTCTTCATCGGCTCTGCCTGGAACGGGCAGTGAGTCTGAACAGTTTGGATGGTGGAGAGTTTCAAGTCGAAGTGCTCAGCGGTGATTTCAGGCACTACGATAGCCGGATCATGTCCTCCCAATGGGACTTCAATGTTCTCCACCAAGACTATTCCAGATCTATTGCATGTCCTCTGGTTGTTCTGGGAAGCAAAGCCTGTCGTGATCAGCTCCTCGATGTACTGAGCCATATGAGTTGGAGTACGTGCCTCCGAGGAAGGTGGTAAATCTGCCATCTTACTTCGCGGTGTCTGCGTCTCTTGTCTTTGAAAAGCTTCAATGGATCACCGAGTGGCTGCACCAGTTCGCGTGGCAATATGGGCATGCACTAGAAGTTCCTGAAAAACAGTGATTTCAAGAGCAGTAAGATAAAAGAAAAATAAAAAGGAAAAACTCTGAAAATTAATTATGAAAACTAAATAAACCGTTAGAAAGTTCCCGGAAACGACGCCAAAAACTTGATGCGCAATTTAGCGTGCTATTGCAAGTATATGAATCAAGTAATATAGAGAGTATTTGAGACTCAGATTATCGATCCCACGAGGACTGTTTTCGGTTTTCTCAAGTAATCAACTTTAATAAGCAGAGTGTAAAAAGAATAAATTTGCTGAGTTTGTGATTACGAACTAAGTACTGGAAGGAAAAGCTGAAAAGTAAATGTTTTTATGATAGTTTTCAGAATAATTCTTAAGTTTGTAAATCTAGGGTTTGAGATAATAGATTCCAGGATCCCCTAGGGTTTCTCCAGATTTTGTTCTTTTTTATATGAAAACACACAACTTTTTTATATAAAAACACACACCCTAGGCCTACCGAGATCCGCAGTCTCGCTCTAAGGTTGCTAGAGTTTTTGTGACTTATCCTGTCCGCCTCAGTCAAAATCGGTAACAGTTGGTCAAGCGCTCAGGCTAGTGATATCTCCCTTTCACCTCTTGGTCTATCAGGGTAAGGTGCTAAATTTTGTCTTCTCTTCCTAACCCTAATCAGTCACTCTCGTGTACTGGGTCAACTCTGTAGCAATTCTGGTTTGCGACTCCATTCATGCAAAAATAATAAAATTGAAGAAAAGAATAATCAAATAAATTGCTGATATTAAGATCCTAAGATCATGAGTTCATAGTCAGAACGGAACTAAATACAGGATAACAAACCCTAGGTTCAGCGAGAACCTTGGTAAAGAGTTTAGTTGCTAAAAGACATAATTAAATAATAATGCTTCTGAAATAAAGAGAGAATGAGATCAAACGAGTTTCTTGAATTCTAGATCTGGCCTTCCGTGCTCTCCGAGGGTACTTGGACTTCTCCTTGGGTGTTATTCTCTCTCAAAAACGAGTTTTGGACGTTCCTTTATATAATGCTGAGAACTTTCCAAAAAGACTGCCATAAATTACAATACTGCCACTGACCAAACCGCCTCAGAATTCCACACTGCATGCGTAGTTGCTGCGTAGCTACGAAGATAGTGACCTGTCAGCTTCCCAAACTTCATTTTTCTTCCTTCCTACATAGTTGCTGCGTAGCTATTTAAACAGCTACACAGACAAGGTCGTGTGTCTTCATTTTTCTGCAGTTTTTCTCCCTTCCGTGCGTAATTGTTGCGTAGTCTTATGTCCTTTTTGTTTTCTTCTTCTCTCTCCTTCTTCTCCACTGCATGCGTAGTTGCTACATAGCTACGCAGACAGTGCCTTAAAACTGTCCTTCCTTAGCCAATTTTGCTCCACTTTCCTTGCTGCCTGAGTAGTTGTTGCGTAGCTACGCAGAAAACAAATTCAGTGCTTCTTTTCTGCTTCTTTAGCCTCCTCAGCTCCTTATGATTTATTCCCTACTGTTTTACAAGTCATGTTCCTTCATAGACAACATGAACAAACCCCGTGAGTATATCCGTAAATGCATAAAATAAAGGCAGTATTTATGTAGAAGCTCAAAACACTAAGTCGTAAATTTCGAGGCTTATCAGGGCTAAAATCTAGCTAAAACACTCAATCTCGACATAATTACCCCTCATATTAAGATCACAAATAACTCCTAACAGAGAGTTATCAATCCCCCATGCCAAATCTGCCTCCTCATTAAGAGCACTGATTCCATGCCCCCAACGGGGCCTAGAGAACTAGACCATCTTCTGAGGTACCCTCCACCTACAGCCAAATATGCAGATCATGAGTTCTTCCTTCCTCCACTGATTTCTCTTTTCTCTACCGTTTGAACATACGTCACTGTATCATCCCTTGACCGCTGTCATCCCACTTGAACCTTGACTGTCTAAACCCCAATATCCAGCTCTGTGTTGCATTCCCTCTTGCCAAGCCTCATACTTAGCGGTGTTTGTATTTGCACCCCCTTTTTCAGAGGCCCATGACAACCCCGAATCTTGCTGCTTCAACAAACTACGTATCATTATTAGACACATGCGGTTGTCTTTCCCTGTAAACCTGTTGATCTTGATCATCCCCCCGATCATCTTCTCTTCAACTCCTACTCCAGATTCGTCACCCCAAAATCGCGTGCTCCACCTTGAATGTGAAACCCTAGCTATTAATTTCAAGGATTGTGAAACCCTAGATCTTTAACTCCACCTTGATCTTGGAACACAGATTACCATGCTCTGAGCTCCCCCTGGATCGCTGGACCTGGATCTGATACCAGTTTGTTATGGAAAAAACCCTGTGGAAACGAACTCTGATACCAGTTTGTTATGACCTAGAATGAGAAGGAGAACGATGAAAAAGAAAGAACAAGATCACACGCAACGTAAGGTGGTTCACTAGCACAATGATAGCTACGTCCACGTCCCCAAAACCCTTGTTTATTGAGAAAAACAAATACGAATACAACCACAATATTTAGACACAACCTATGTCCCTTATATAGACATATAAGACCGACTTAGTGCCAAATACATCTAAACACACAAATTTATGCAAATGTAAACAAATGCGAGAAATTCGGTGTCAAATATATTTTATTGATGAAATAAATAGTGGATTACAATCTCTGTTATGTAATTCTAAAAACAAAAATTACTATCCCCTGATTCTTCTCCTTGAACTTCGAATGAGGGCTTCGCAGCTTGATCTCGGATCGAACGGATGAGCGGCCTTCGATTTTCACGAAGAACGCGATGAAGGTCTCGAAGAACACAAACGCCGAACGAGGGCTTTAGAGGCTTGATCTCGGATCGGATGGATGAATATCTTCGATGTTAATGAAGAACCGGATGAACGCCTTGAAGAACACGAAGAATGGCTTGAAGATATTTGATGGCCTTGAAGAACGCGGATGGAGATCTTCAACGGCTTGAAGAACTCGATGGTGATTTTTGAAGAACTTGATGAAGATCTTCGAATGGCTTGATGATTATCTTGATGATGGATGAACTCGTCAGGGCTTCAATAGCTTGATCTTCAGAGTTCTCTCCTTCTCGCAACATGTAATTGTGTGTGTGTAGGATCTTCGAAGGTCTCGAAGATCGTTGATGATCTTGTGGATGGACGAACTCTTCAGGGCTTTAGCAGCTTGATCTTCAGAGCTCTCTCCTTGGAAGATGTAGTTGTTTGTCCCATATGCCTGAGGTGATCCCTTTATATAGGCATGGGTTGGCTTATTGGCCAAGCTAGAAAATAAATATAATTATTTAATTATTTATTTTCTGCATCAATTTGATAAGTGGCGCGACACTATTGGCCAAGCTTGCTAGTCTTGATAGCTGCATCATTTTGACAAGTGGCACAACACTATTGGCCGAGCTTAGTGACTTGTAGCCGTGTCATGTAGTGACGTGGCGTCGCCATAAGCAGTCCTTGCTTGTAAATAAAATTTTGCCTCATTTACAATTTATCCCACTATTAATTATTGCTTAAGTGTAGTAATTTGAAAGCGAGTGCAATTTGATCCCCCCATTTAATTAGGTGATAATAGACACGTGGCACTATTTAATTGGCCGTAAATTTGACGTGTCTACAAATGCCCCCTCGAGACTTGTTCGCCAGCTTTTGGGCTTCCTGGTGGCCGAGTCGCGAACAAACGATGTAATTTATTGCAAAGCGGAACATTCTCCTCACCTTGTCCCCTTTTTTTTTTGAAAGTTTTTTTTATTTGAACTGGCAAAAAGGGAATTTATCTGCATAACTAACTTGTCCCTGTCACTGTTTGTTTTCCTTGGCGCCATCACATGGCTAATTTGGTGCCACTTTGATAATTAATAGCAAATTGAAATAATGGGCTCCTGTTCTTCATTTTTTTTTTCCTTAAGAGAATGCCCAGTGCCTTTCCCATGACCTCAAGTGATAAGGCCGCTGTAGGGAAGAGAAACTTCCCACCCTTTGGCTGAGGCGGTGGATTTCTCAAGAGCATTGAAATGTTTCCATCAAGCACCCATTAAGCATGAATAAGGAAAACTCATGCTTTGCCTAAAATGTTGAAGATTCTCCGGTACCAACTCTGTAACGATGGTTTGTTGTTTTCGTTTATTTAGGAAAAGTTTCCATCAATTTGTTCCAAAATTTAGGAAACGTTTTTGTCAAGCATAGACAACGAAATTTTGACTTCCTTTTGCACCAGCTTGTGTTTGTATTAGAAGTCCCAATTTATTTTTATTTTTTGAAACGTTCATAGCAGACCTTAGGAAAATACTCCACAGAGCATGGAAACTTTCCATCAAGCATCAACAAGGAATGTTCCTTTCTTACCCACTGTACTAAATACTCTCAATTATGTAGCAGTGGTGTAGATTTCCTTAAGTTAGGAAACATTCCTATCCAGCATGAGAAGGAAAATCACTTGACTTGTTTGAGCTCCCTCTAGATCCTTCCTGGACACCTATGAACCCCTATAAAAGAGGACGACTAGGCATCCATCCCCTCACGCTTCCAGTAAACTCGAAACCAGCTCAGAACTTCACAGTAACGGCCATAGGTAATGCTTCCTGTCATCACAATTCAGTGCCATTTGTTCATTTTTTTTCTTTTTTTTTCCTTGAGAATTTGTATGCTTTTAGTAACAGTTCTCTTTCTCCTTTAAATTTGTTCGTGTATGTTCCTTGATGTACTGATTTCTTGTCGCAGCCACTCGCAATTTCTAGCTATGAAGACAAAGTTTTTGATTCTTCTTGTGTTTATCTTGCTGCAGCTTCGACTTTTGCTGCTTTGTTGCCATATTAGCTGCTGATCTGCTGATCTCTACTCCTCGCCGAATAAAAGGTATGATTGGCCCTCTAGCTGCGATTTGGGCTAGTCGATCGCCATCGTTTCGCTGCATCTTTGTTCTATACACTGCTAGCTTCCGCTGCTGCCTCGTGGCTTTAATCGTGGCTGCTGCCAGTCTCTCCCTTGTGTAAGAAGGCTTCCGGGCTAAAAATTAAGTGAGCCATTGACGGAGAGGATGCGAATCACCATTGGTTCCCTATCAGCTTCAACTTGAGCACCAACGCTATGGTGCATTGCACTTTTATTGCAGCCGGCCATTGTTGCTATTATGTGCTGTTCCATACAGCTTGTCTTCAACCACAAAACAGGCTGCGTTCGGTCAAGTCAAAATCAGATAGTTTTTTTCTCCACTTGTTTGACGCCCAAGTCAAAATCTAATGGCATTGTGTGATAGTGCCCAACTGAAACTCCCCTTTTCTTTTTTCATAACAATGTCCAAGTAGGACTCATTTTTCTTTAAGACGTGTATATGAAGCAAAACCTTGTCTCCATTGATTAGAGTCCTTGACCGAGATGGATCAAGATTGTAGTTTCGCCTTATATAAGCCGTGTAGGAGCATCAACCTTCAGTCTAAACATCGAGCTCGGGTAACGACGTCGAACGCCTATTGCTGGCTTGCTGCAGGTTAGTTTGTTTTTTCTTTTCTTCGCCGCCTTTATTTTCTGAAGTATTTCCTCTGCATTTTTTTTGAATTGAAATCCCTACTAATAACTTGCGATTAGCCACCTTAATTAGCAGAAGAATTTGATTATACAGCCCCCGTCTATTATGGAGAAACTTTATTGCCCAAGTTGCACATGAGCTTTAGCTATGAAACAAGTCTCACGCCCACTGCTTGCCACTTTTGCTTTGTTATTTTCTTTCTTTTAATACAAACCAATGATGATCTATCTAGGAGTAGACCGCTATGTACCTTCAAAAAATATAGGTGTAAACCCATATACACAACATACATCCTCCTAGTAAGCATTTTGTAGGATATGGGGATGCACTTAATGTTGTATGTTTAATTACTATGTCATTCCTTTTTATTTAAATAATGTAACATTGTTTTGGCTGAAACACATAATTGACTTTAATTTGCTTCTAATGTATGATTTTTCCTTTTGCTCATACTTTTCAGGTCTTCGTCCAAACCCCTTACAGTTTTCAATTACTTGGTTCATGCTTCTCAGCGGGTTTGCACAGTGTTCAACGGCTCGGTCCGGCACCTGCTTCTTCGTAAGGGTGTATGTAGTGTTCATCGACTCGGTCCGGCACCTGCTTCTTTGTGAGGGTGTTCATAGTGTTCAACGACTCGGTCCGGCACCTGTATCTTCACAAGGGTTTTCGCAGTGTTCAACGGGTCGGTCCGGCACTTGTTCTCTATGAGAGCCGTGTTAACACCGGAATCAACCGACTCCACACTAGTGTTAAACTTGTGTTAGAACCGTGTTAATACCAGAAAAAACCGAGTTCACACTTGATCAACTCGCGCTAGAGCCGTGTTAAAATCAGAACAAACCGACTCCACACTCGTTCAACTTGCGCTAGAGCCGTGTTAATACCGGAATAAACCGACTCCACACTGTGTCGTCACCATGGTGATTTTTCAAGGAATCTTTGCTTCACGAACTTAACATATATTCAAGCACCTGAGGCACAATGAAGTTTGTCCAAGAAAAGAACCTGCCATGAAGCCTATCCAAGTAAAGAAGTCTCGACGACGACAATTCAAGCAAAAGAGCCACCATGACGTCACTCAAGCGACAAAGAACCGCCAAGATGAAGAAGCTACCATGACGTTCGTCCAAATGAAGAAGATGCCACGATGCCCATCCAACAAAAGGGAAATACCTGAAGCCCGTTCAAGCGAAGGAACCGCGCCCAAGCAAAGGAACTGCCATGAAGCTCATTCAAGCAAGGGAACCGCCACGATGTCTGTCCAAGCAAATGAACCGCCATGAAGCTCATTCAATCAAATGAACCGCCACGAAGCCCGTCCAAGCGAAGGAATCGCCACGAAGTTCATCCAAGCGAAGACACCGCCATGAAGCCTGTTCAAGCAAACGAACCGTGCCCAAGCGAAGAAACGGCCACGAAGACCAACCAAGCGAAGGAACCTCCATGCAAGACACCCAAGAAATGGAACCGCCATGATGGACATTCAAGCAATGAAGCCGCAATGAAGCCTTTCAAAGAGAAGGAACCTCCATGAAAGCCACCCAAGAAATGGAACCACCATGATGGACATTCAATCAATGAAGCCTCAATGAAGCCTTTTAAAGAGAACGCACCGCCATAAAGCTAGTCATAACGAAGTTACTTCCATGAAGCTCGTCCAATCAAGGAAGATCTTATTAAATCCAACACTCCTGCTTCATTGGAGAATGGGTTGTTTTTGGTGGTTACAACTGCACTCAAGGCGATGCCTCAAGTTGCCTACGTACCCTTTTGAGGATCAAGTCGAACATAGTTCAATTTGGGTGCGTTCACAGTTTATACTCTTGTGTGCAAGGAGTAGTGAAGCGGTTTATGCTCATGCCTTAGGAGCTGTGAAGCAGTTTATGCTCGTACTAAAGGAGCAGTGGTGCGATTTATGCTCGTGCCAGAGCTGTGAAGCAGTTTATGCTCGTACTAAAGGAGCGGCAAAGCAGTTTATGCTCGTGTCTTAGGAGCGGTAAACAATCTTCACATGCGAAGATCGAGAAAGTTTAGGCTCTTATCCAGGAGCTGTAAACAATCTTCACATGCAAAGATCGAGAACGTTTAGGCTCTTATCCAGGAGTTGTAGACAATCTTCATGTGTGAAGATCGAGAAAGTTTAGGCTCTTATCCAGGAGCATTATAGTATCAATTTGTTGATTTTGGAGAAGTGAAATCCATGCCCTTGACATCACCTCGTCCCATCTTCGATTTGCCATGAATATTTCGTGGCCATTGAAGTAAAGAAAGGATTAGTGTCTTCGCACTTGATTTCTTTCTTTTCGGTGATTGGGTCGCTTTAACTTCACTTGTAGACTCCATCTTTAGCTTCATGCCTCGGAGGACTCCTTCATCTTGAGTTTTTTCACGCTTTAAGGAAATAGCAGACTTGTCTGGAGAGAGCTGCGCTGGTTGAGGTTTCTTCCTTTTCCATACCTTTTCCACCTCACGCATCTTTGAGTCATTACATGAACATGTATGATGATCATTATAAAGTGTTGGCTTACTTTGACGTTGGACCCACATCTTCTTTTGAGTAACTTGCATCCTTCCTTCGTCTTTGCGTTTGTTTACCTTCGTCTTTATGCAAGGATTTCCCCCATTTTGAGAAGAGGTTCTTTGTGTATGACTTTGCTGCTTTCCTTCCTTCTTGGCGCCAATAGGTGATTCCCCTAGCACCATTTTGCAAGAGTTCTTTGCTACTCCCCACTCGAAGGGTTCAACCGAGATATAGGTCACATTTGTTGTAGCAGATCCAATGTCTTCTTCCAACAAGACCTTCCCTTCCTTGACAAGTTGCATGATCTTATCCTTGAGTACGAAGCACTTCGTGGTAGGATGACCAAAGAGGCGATGGTACTTGCAATACATAGGATCGTTGAATTTGTCGGCTTCCTCAGGTCGCTTTGACTCCAAAGGTTCAAGGATCTTTTGTTCCACCAGTTGTTCGAGCGTTGAAGGAACTTCATAATCGGCAAATGGATACACCTTTGATTGCAATTCTTTGAGTGTAGGTCGTGATGGTGTCTTTTCGGCATTAGAATTGACCATATAATTGCTATTTGCCTTATCCGATAGCTTTATTGGCGTGGTGGTGACAACCATGGACTCTTTATTGGCGGCCTTAAGCGTGTACTTCCCGCCTTTATGATAATATTGTTTGCCTCCATCTTTCCATGCTTCAAAAGGAGGTGGTCCCTGACTTCCACTTGACGCAATACTAAGTTCCATGTCATGAGCGCGAGTGGCAAGTTCCTCGAAGGAAGTTGGCCTTATTCCTTGAAGTATGTATCGGAGACCCCAATCCATGCCTTGAATGCACATCTCAATAGCCGAACCTTCCGAGAGTCTATCCTTGCAGTTAAGGCTGAGGTTTCTCCAACGATTTATGAAGTCAATTGCTTTCTCGCCTTTATTTTGGCGAGTGTTAGTCAACTCGACCATGCTGACGGTTCGCCTTGTGCTGTAGAAACGGTTGAGAAACTCCTGCTCCATCTGCCCCCAGCTATCAATGGACCTCGGATCAAGCTGACCATACCACTCAAAGGCATCATCTTTAAGAGTCCTCACAAACTGTTTCACGAGAAGGTCTCCATCGGTCCCAGCGTTGTTACATGTCTCAACGAAGTGGGCAACATGTTTCCTAGGGTTTCCTTTTCCTGAGAATTGTTGGAACTTAGGAGGATTGTAACCTTCAGGCATGCTTAACTTCTCGATTCTCTCCGTGTAAGGCTTGGTGTAGGACTTAGATGAATTCAACGGTACCCCATGTCTCCCATTCATGGTGTTCATGATGATCTCTTGTAGTTGATCGAGAGGAATGGTGCCGTTGGCTGACAATTGTACACTTGGCCGCGCTTCTTGTCCACTATTCGTCGTTCTAGCTTCTGGTGCGAATTTGGGAGCATGTTCAAACACTTGACTTGCTTCTTCATGGGTGTCGAGTTTTTCAATCAGCTTTGCGAGTTGAACATCATGTACTTCCATAATTTTCTTTAAGTCTTCAAGTCCCTTGGTGAGGTTTGCAACTTGCTCTTCGAGAGGGACCGCACTAGTAGTCATGACGTGCATGCTTATATGATCCTCCTGATCACAAGTCGGTTTATGCTGAGTTCCCTTAGTGCCGGATTTAGAGTTGCTTTGGCCACTTTCCTCCCTAGATTTGTAGGAAGCAGAAGAATCCTGAGGGGTGTGCGCATGTGACTGCGACTTCTCCAAGGCGGCGCCATCTTCCTTGCCCCCGGCAGTTGACATAGCCTTTGACATACTGCGAGTTACTGGACGAGTGAATTGGATTCCGGAGTTGGTTTCTGAAGTTGAAGACTTGGCGGCTCCAACCTTGAGTGATGGAAGTTCGTTATCCTTTGTAGGAGACATCACAAACACTTGTGCTTGAGGAGAAGAGATGAGGGGCAGAGAAGTCCCACTCGGCGTGCCAAAATTTGTACACACAAATTTATGCAAATGGAAACAAATGCAAGAAATTCGGTGTCAAATATATTTTATTGATGAAATAAATAGTGGATTACAATCTCTGTTATGTAATTCTCTAAACAGGAATTACTATCCCCTGATTCTTCTCCTTGAACTTCGAATGAGGGCTTCCCAGCTTGATCTCGGATCGAACGGATGAGCGGCCTTCGATTTTGACGAAGAACGCGATGAAGGTCTCGAAGAACACAAACGCCGAACGAGGGCTTTAGAGGCTTGCTCTCGGAGCGGATGGATGAATATCTTCGATGTTGATGAAGAACCGGATGAACGCCTTGAAGAACACGAAGAATGGCTTGAAGATATTCGATGGCCTTGAAGAACGCGGATGGAGATCTTCAACGGCTTGAAGAACTCGATGGTGGTTTTCGAAGAACTTGATGAAGATCTTCGAATGGCTTGATGATTATCTTGATGATGGATGAACTTGTCAGGGCTTCAATAGCTTGATCTTCAGAGTTCTCTCCTTCTCGCAAGATGTAATTGTGTGTGTGTAGGATCTTCGAAGGTCTCGAAGATCGTTGATGATCTTGTGGATGGACGAACTCTTCAGGGCTTTAGCAGCTTGATCTTCAGAGCTCTCTCCTTGCAAGATATAGTTGTTTGTCCCATATGCCTGAGGTGATCCCTTTATATAGGCATGGGCTGGCTTATTGGCCAAGCTAGAAAATAAATATAATTATTTAATTATTTATTTTCTTCATCAATTTGACAAGTGGCGCGACACTATTGGCCAAGCTTGCTAGTCTTGATAGCTGCATCATTTTGACAAGTGGCACAACACTATTGGCCGAGCTTAGTGACTTGTAGCCGTGTCATGTAGTGACGTGGCGTCGCCATAAGCAGTTTTTGCTTGTAAATAAAATTTTGCCTCATTTACAATTTATCCCACTATTAATTATTGCTTAAGTGTAGTAATTTGAAAGCGAGTGCAATTTGATCCCACCATTTAATTAGGTGATAATAGACACGTGGCACTATTTAATTGGCCGTAAATTTTACGTGTCTACAACATCCTAAAATGACTATAGAACGGATAAGGAAACAACCCACAATATTCGAAAGTTTGTTGCCCCAATTTGTTTCCTAAAACACATGGCTACTTTTGCCGCCATTGACTTCGTTTGTAACTCCTAGCCCAAGCCCTCGAGTATATTCAAAGAACCATAATTCAACAGTTGGTTATTGCTATTTCAAAATCCGCATGTCATCAATAAGGCGGGGACACACACGTGAGTTGAAGATTAGGATCTTGCGGCTATTGCTATTTCACGTTTAGTTTTGCACTAGTTCTAAACAGACAAAATTTTAGACATCATTACCCGTTTTAGTAATTTTAAATAATTGTCAATTTTCCCTAGGAATTTAGCATTTTCATAGTAGTGTTTCGTTTTACTAAATTATGAATTATGTCTACATTTATGTCTAAAAATTATGTTTATGTAGCATGACCCTTAGTTTTGTCATTCATTTGGATTTAGAAAAAGTTCACTTGTTTATGATGGACATTGTTAGAGGTTTTCTCATGTTATGTCTAAAATAATATATTTTTGGACGTCATTGGTTGTACTAGTAAGGAAGCGTGGTCTTTGAGATTGTTTCAGATGATTTTGTCAAGTTGGCATCTCCAATAGGTTATGCAAACCGATTTTTTTAGAAATATTGTAAGGAAATTGAGGATGAACTCTAATAGCTTATGCATAACAGGTAAACACACAAAAAATGCATACATGGCTCTGAAGATGTTTCCAAAAATTTATCACCTATGGCCATTGTTTTCTCTTAATATGTAAAATTTTCTAATGTAAAACAAAAGAAAAATTACACTCAAATTTTTCTTTTTCCTAATCACTACAGGAGAAGATCCTAATTTTTTTTTTGTTATCTATTTATTTTATGGGTAATTTGCAGAAATTATTCTTAGATTTTGTTAAATATGCCGTCAGTACCCTCACTGTTTGCAAATCATCAAGGGGTACCCTTATTTCTAATGGACTGTTATGTAGAGGTTTAAAATAATGTATTACCCATGCACCCTTGTTGAATTCTAATGCCTGCCCCCGCCTTATTTAAGGTCTACCTCCTCCACGGCTCCACCTATCCCTCACCACCATGGCTAAACCACCAATCCGCCAAACAATCACTTGCACGCACGCACGCACGCACCCATCTATCTATCTATCTATCTATCTATCTATCTATCTATCTATCTATCTATCTATCTATCTATCTATCTATCTCTACCTACTCGAATCAATATCTGTACCCTCCCTGAAATCTAACTGATACATCACCCTTTAATAGAACCCTTGATCTTCCTCCACAGTCTCCTATATCTTTGCATCGATTCCACACCATCCCATTACCAAAGTCCAGCACCCCCCCTCTCTCTCTCTCTCCTTTAAGCCGAAGAAACCATAAATGTTTTCGCTTTTCTTCACTGGAGACATCTGGTCACTAGCGCGACTTGGTTAGAAAATTCAAGGAAACCGATAGACTAATATAGGAACATGTAATCGTTTCAAAATAAACTCAAACAATTTGCCTCAAATCTACCATGTTCAGGCTGCACATCACCCTACATATCCATGTTTCTTTTATCAAAAACAAAACCAACCCTATCTTCAATGCGATTCCATTAGTTCATAAAGGGTGCGCAGAAAGTGTACGGACTACAGAGCTAAGAATCACTGCAATTGAAAGAAGAAGAAAAACTGCTTGTTCGAATATAGGTTAGAAAGTAAAGCTCCGATCAGTTTGAAACCAAAATTGCTTGTTTGAAGCTGGGAGTTGGTGTAATTTACTAAGCCATGTCTAACTCAATCAGCGGAAAATAGACGAACTCAAACTCTATTCGCGAAATAGACGAAGTTGGAGATTATTCATGTGAATCTTGCCAAAATTGCTTCGACAAAAACCCAAACAGATCAAGGTTGTGCGATATTTGTGTTGATTGCGTTTGATTTTGTTTGGGGCGGTGTTGGTGGCATGTTCTCTAAGTCGAGAGAGAACATGATGCTGTCAATGGCGATCTTGGATGAGAAATAAAGAGGTGGTGGTAGAGGCGAACTAGAGTTCTTGATTGGGGAAGAAAGACATCAAAGAGAAGAAAGAGGGCTAAAATGGGCATCTCGATGAAAAGTTGGGTTGAGTGGGAAAGCAGGTTTTGTAGCTCAGGGAATGAATGAGCCTTTAATGGGCGAATAATGGTTCCTATCCTTTAACGGACGAACCGTGAGTTAAAGGGTGTTTAATGTAATTATTTAGGCCCAAATTAAGGGTATTCCTTAATGATTTTATAGACAGTAGGAATGCTAAATGCCTATTTACCATAACACGCGGGTAGTTTCTGTAAATTACCCTTATTTTATCGATAGTTTGCCCTGCTTCTTTGTGTAACGTTGTGGCAGGTGAGTGTCGAGAAGATGTAGTCTATCTCTGTTTTGTACCTCTTGTTGCTTGGTGTACCAAAGCAAAAATGGATGTCAAATTTGAGGTTTTAGAAAACCTCACATTTGTTGTGTTTGGATATGAGAGTTCTAAAGTTTTAAAATTTTAACTTTTAAGTTAGTCGAAAAATTAGTGAAATGTGGATCTTACAAAATTTGGGTTGAGGTTAGGGATGACAATTGGGTTCGATCCGATCCAATATACAACAAGATCTGACCCTAAGGGTTCGATCCAATCCGATATACGACAAGATCCGACCCTAATGGAGCAGATCCGATCCGTTTAAAAAGGGATCGAATATGGATCATAAGTTTTGTGGTCCGTGAAACGAGATCCGATCTGATTAGGTTATCATTACTAATAAATTAAATAGTACACATGTATTAATTTAATTACATATATAAATCTTACTATGGTTATATATTTTTATTGTGAATAAACTGATAAAATTATAAATGTGGAGTGTATGTTAATCCAATTTTGATTCTAATTCATAATAATTTTAAGTCAGATGAACCAAAGATACTGTCCATGATCCTATAGATAATCCGATTCAAATCCAGCTCGGTCAAAATCCGATCCGAAACCTTATGGATCTGGATCTAGGCAGATGCAAACCAAACCCGATCCGTTGTCTATCCCTAGTTGAGGGTTTAACTTTGGGTTGATGTTTACCGAACCTAGCTATCCAAAAAAGGCGATATCTGTATGATTAAAAAAAATATATATATCTATGCATTTAACCATTCCAGTCGTCGAAGAATGAAGACAAGTGGAGTTTCTAAAAAAAAAAAAGACAAGTGGCTTCAATCCGTCGCCTCCTAAATTTCGGACGGTGGAGATACCTAGACTGGAGAGGCTGGACGGTACATGCGAAGGAGTGAGTCCTGCCGGATACCACCACATTTTTTTGTACATAAAAGCTGGAGAAGCTTCCACTTCTCTTACAAACTTCATTTCCTTCCCCCTCATAGCAGCTTGGCCGGAGCACGGCAGAGAGGGCGTGAAAAATAGAGAGAAACTCCATCTCTCTTCTCCTAATTCCCTAATTGATACTCTCCCCCATGTCCGAGTAAGCTAATTTCTCATCCTCGTCTCTCGATCGTCTTATCGATCACTTCCCCTTTCGGTATTGCTCTCATGGATTTTGATTTTGATTTTGTTTCCAGAATTTCATTGGAAAACCCTACCTACGGATTTCCTCCATTGTTGAATCGGTTCTTGAACCGAAATTTCTGTTTGCATTATTCGTTGTTATATGATTTTCTGAATTTGCAGTCTCCAGTAGTATTAGTTTTCATGCATTTATATACAGAGGGCGAAAATTCCACGTACGCTTGCAGACGGCCTTTGTACTAATTATAACTTGTGTTTTGTCCCTGGATCAACCAAACCTGATATGTGTTTTGTTCGTGTGATGTGATTGTGCTGAGGAAAACAAGTCTTGAGTACTTGATTAAGTGTTAAGGGTTTTTTCTTAGAAGAGTTTGGTTGTGTTGCAGTAGTATGGTGTTCTAATTAATGAAAAATCAATGATATGGTAGTATTTTGCTAGTTTGTTTGTTTAACTACATAGATATATCTAGTATGTAATTAACTCTAATTGATATGATTGTTGACAGTTGCGAACTTACTCTAGTCTAGAGTATGTGGCAATGGTTTCAAATTTTAGCTAAGTGTAAGAATGTATGGCACTGGGATAGGGAGTTGACTCTTGGTTATTATGTCCAGTGTTTGTTCTTTGAAGAATTTGGTTGTCTTGTTGTAGCATGGTGTTCAAGTTATGGAAAAATTCAAAATCAATCATATGCTCGTTTACCTACACACACATATATCAGTACTGGGTTAACTCAAATTGATATTGATACGCATCTACTGTTGCTCACATCTTCAGTGTTCAGTTGAAAAAACTGTATTCACCAGATCAAATTCTGGAGGTTAATAACTAAATGCTGGACGTTAACCACAGTTTATATGTGGTTATGGTTTTCAAATGTTGGCAAGGTTTAGGAATAGGGCATTGGGTTCCCATGTCTCATTAAACTGAGTATGATCATACTTCTTTTCGCGATTCATATATATTTTTGGTTGAAATTATGATTTGGTTTATATCTGGAAATCCATCGGTTAGGTTCATCTTCCATTACTAAGGCTTGTTGGGGAGGGGGGGGGGGGATAGAAGTCCACATGGATATAATTATGCACACAATATTGAAGTCTTTATGTTAATATGTATTTTTATCTTGAAATATGTATACTAATACCATTTATGTATATTTTCTGACTTTAAGGGTGAAAATGAAAGAACCTGCCTTGGGTATTCCTAAATTTGATGATGAGAAGAAAGACTTAGAGCAGTTACTTGATGTCTTTGGATCAGTGGTGTGTCTAAAGGACATAGCCGCTGCTTATTGTGAAGCACAGCGCGACATATATGTAGCCAGCGAGATTCTGTGCAAATATCAGGGAACCATGTCTAGTGCTTCTAATTGCACTCTCAAGGATGAAATGGGTAGTGATAGTGTGTTTTCAGAGAGTTCTGAAGACAAATGGTTTGACAAGTCAAATCTTCAAGAAAGAGATCTTATTGAGTCAAAGCAGAAGAAATACGCAGCATCTGCTGGTTCTGTTTCAGGTGTCATTGGAAGGGAATATGCTCGGTTCAGGTCCTCTAGAAATGAATCTTGTGAACCAATTAAACCATTGAAGCTGAATTCAGAAGAGTTTCCTGCCTCACAGATTTGGGATGATGAAGTTCAACCCACTATCAAAACAGTTGACAGGGTGCATGAAGACATGGAAGACTTTTTGGTTAAAATGCTTGGAGAAGGCTTTCAACTTGACAGGAAGGTCATCCAACAAGTTCTTGGTAAAACATTTAACTCAATGTCATTCCAAATATACCTGGCCTAACCTACATATATTATGATGAACTTTGTGTGTATGCTTCTATCAACTACTATGGACTATTCAATATATCATCAAATTTTGTCAGTACTTACGAAAAAGTAAAATACCTATTCAATGATGCCTTCTCGACAGTCATTCAAATTTGAGGACATCGAGATCAAAGTCGAAAACTCCCAATACACTATAAAAAAGAATGAAGGCTGCCAATCGAAGCATTTGTGGTCATCTTTTTGACAGAAGTCTTTGTTCATTACTGATGGAAGCCAGACCTTTCTGACACTACTGCTCAGAATGTTGTTGGAAGTTCCATTCCCTGTATCAACCCCAAAAGTTGACGTTAGGTAACTAAAGAGATCACATGCCTTAGGTTAATGAAGTTTTTCAACGTTTTAGTTAGCGGACATGACATTGAATTATCAGTTTGGTTCTTTCTGCTACAATCTGTTGGATGTGAGCGAATAAGCAGTTAAGGTCATAGTCACCTGTCAATGGAAAATATTCAAATGGTTGTTAAATTGCCTACGGTCCTTGTCTTTTGAAGGGAAAAACATACTATTTATTGGCACACTAGTGAGTATTTCTCTATTCGCCTACTTGTGGTATTACTGGGTTCCATGTAAAGGGTTTATGATGGTCATTGTAGTCTGTAGACATCAATTATCATCTTCATCAAACTCTACTTGTTTTGTATTGGCTGTTCTGAGGAAAACTAGTCTGTTGAATACTACCTCCATCCCAAAATAATAGCCTGAGTGGACTTTTACCAAATTTTAAGGATATGCTTTTGACTTGGTAAATTTACTATATTGTCCTTAGTCATGTATGTAAAGGGGAAAGGGTTTGTAGAGAGTAACGTGAAAAAAAGTTGGTAACATTTTCTAAAGTATGACAATTATTTTGGGACTTCCCTTTCTAAGAAAGTAGGACAATATATATGGATGGGTGGAGCACTGAGTTAGTATTTCCGCGTATATTGTTCTAATAATGGTATTATTGTTGTTATGTATACATTTTTCTGGTTCTTCATTAGGTTACGCTGATGTTTGTATTCAATGTTAAGCTTTTTGAGTGTAGTCTTCTATATGTAACTGTGAGTGAAATCAAGACTATTTTTCGGACCTTGTTCTTTTAGGGTTGTGAAGCAACTCAATATATGACATGGTTTCATGTTTTACGTGCAGGGCTTTGTGGTTACAATGCTGGAAAGGTGAGTTTATTTTCACGTTAGTGTTCATGGTGTTCTTTTCAAAGTCCATACCATGTGTTTTAGTCATTTTAGTTGGCCCTTGAGTTTTAATAAGTGTACAGGGATTATACTTGGTTGCTACCTGTGTTTGCTCGAAAAATGTGTTTGTCAATTTCGAACTAATATCTCTTTTGGGTTTCTACTTGATAAGTTATATGTCTTAAACTGTCAAGAATCTTAATGTTTCAAAATCTTATCATTGTAATTGGTTCATATGCTCTTCTCATGTGTCTTTTGTATAATCCGAAACAACATGATGGCAAGCAACACAGAGAAGTTCTTCCTCATTCGTCTGATATTCACACCGCTTGCACATGCAAAAAGCATCATCTAGTCAACGTTGACTCCCATTGGTGCCATTTTCAATATTTTTATAATTTTAGAAACTGTTTTCGTCTTACCATCCATGTTGTTTACATTTCTCCGTCACGGAATCTTGAAGAGGTTGATATTGGTAAATCTCTGAAAGTGGTTTCATTCTAGTTTGCGTGATTATCTAATAGAGAAATATTAATCCCTCTCCCTCTTCATGATGCTTTAATTTTCATACTTAATGTTGAGTGAGTTTTTTGACGAATCATTAAATGTTGAGGAATTTCTTATGCAATCATTAGCAGTGATAGTTGCTGAAATTGGATTGACAAGCTACCCTGAGTTATGTTAGCTAGTAAGATTGATAGACGGTTGACATGATTCTCTTTGTTTGTTTTAAGTTTACGTACTCGTTAGTGGTGAGGAGATGCTATATGCTGTTGTACTACTCCTTTGAAGGTGTCTTTCCCATTTAAAAGAGAGACGGTCGTGAGTTTGTGGAAGGCATTGGTGTTTGCATGGCTCTAAAGAGCAGTACAGCTGCTGTTACAGTTGTGGTTGCAGTGTTATGGTACCAGCCTGTAGTTGTCTCACCTCCTCTTTTGTTTCATTTCTTCTCCGTCCTGTTGCTACTTGCTACGCTCAACTTATATTTAGTTCTTTGGTTGTGGGCTTGTGCAAGCTATTTATGGGCTCTGGTGCGTGGTGTGTCTGGTCTTGCAAAGGCCTTGAGCTTGTCTCCTTGTTCTTGGCAGGTGCTGTCTCCAGTTCTGACCCCAAGTTTTTGCTGGTTCATGTGAGCCTGTCAATTAGTTTGGGTTGCCTTAGCTTCTATTGGTTTTTTGAAATTGTGGTGCAGGCAGGTTAGCGGACTGCATATAGTGTCACAGTGACTTGTATGTCTAGAGAAGTATATGGGCCTGTTTGGATTGGCCAGATTATTGGTTTATTTTATAAAATATACACTCGCTGTTTGGATTTACCTGATTGTTTCATAATCAGGGACCTGTCTTTTCTAAATACCAGGGCGCTGTTTCTCTAAGAACCAGGGACCTGTTTTTCTATGAGATTATATCATCTTATCTTTTCAGACAAAACAGGTTCCTTGTTTAGAAAAAAATAAGTTCAATTTTCTTACCTTTTCAAAGGAAACATGTTCCTTTTCCAAATACAGGAGACCAGTTTGCTCATTAAGGAATCCAATTTTACATATTATTATTAATATTTATTATTATTATTATTATTATTATTATTAAACAAGGACTCCGGTTATGCATTTTCGGCACTTGGGTTTTGCTGGATTTCCTCTGTTTACACACATTTCAAATTCAGATTAAGATTCTGATTTATCCCAACAATTTGGGCAATCTAAACAGCCTCAATGACTGTCGATGGTCAGTGTCTATCAATGATCAAGTCATGCGGTAACAGGGGTTGAGAGCCTAAGAAAGGCCTCGTGGACCCTTCTCATCATACAGCTGCATTGTAAGCTCCAAAAGTGTCGATAGAAAATTATTAGTTCACAACGATGAACCCCGTTTCTTGCCTTCACTATTTAAACTTGGGACCTCTTAAATAGATCATAAATTATCCTAGTATTTTGCACTGTTTGGCCTCGTCCTTCAGCCCCACCTCACTGAGTACCCTCTTCTCTATTCTTTATAGGGCATACAATTGAGCTACTTCGTATTTCCATGGAGCTGCCCAGATTTATGTTTATCACTTTTTTTTTATGCCTACTATGAAATAATCTAATGACAAATAGCTTTTCCAAACAAAAGCTAGCCTTTGGATAAACTATAGGAACTGAAGCGCTAAGAGTGCATAAGCCTATTGACTAAGTAATTTAGTAGTTAAAATTTAGGACATCTACTCAGAGGTTAGTTGCTATATATATATTACCGTTTTTGTATTCTCACGTTATAAATTTTTTGTGGCTGCATGCACGAATCAGTTTTGCTGCTTCCTCGATGATCAAAAGTGAGTTCCTCTGATATTTGCTTTCTGATGGTTTTGCAGAGCGTGGAACAACTTCTGCATATTTCAGTATCCAATTCGAGGAAGATCGATGGAGTTTCCAGCATACCTTCTGACAATGTAAAATCCCAGTCTTCCTTCGTATACATTACCACATGATATACTTGTTATAGCATCCAAGTATAGATTATCTTAAATGAAGGTTGATTTCTAGCTCTCAAATAGTTGTGCGTAAAAGGGGTATGTTCTAGCAGCCGTTGGTATTTATGATTTGAGGAGAAAGAATGGGCAAAGATGGTATCTAAAAGCCTTTGGTATTTAGATGGAAAAGAAAATGGGTGAAATAATGTATCCAACTACTTATGCTATATTATGACATTGTAATATGTAAAGCCCAAGCATCAGTCGTTAATATAATTGGTTGGTTTGGTATTTGATTAAATGGTTATGCCAAATGTGAAGGTTACTGATTTTTGGAGGATAATAAGACCTAACCTGAAGGAACCGGGTGATTCACATAAACTACCCATGTGGTTTGCACGAAGGCAAAAGGACTAGCCTCATATTCTGAAAATCTTCAAAAACACCCTTGTCATTTGAGGAGAGAGAATGGGCGAACTATAGTATCGAAAAGCCTTTGGTATTTAGATAGAAAAGAAAATGGATGACATAATGTATCCAACTACTTATGATATATTTATGACATTGTAATATGTAACACCCAAACATTAGTCGTTCATTTAACTGGTTGGTGTGGTATTTTATTAAATGGTTATGCCAAATGCGAAGGTTGCTGATTTTCGGAGGATAAAAAGACCTGACCTGAAGGAACCGGGTAATTCACATAAACTACCCGTGGTTTGCACGAAGGCAAAAAAACTACCCTCATATTTTGAAAATCTTCAAAAACACCCTTGGAGTTAACAAGTTGATGCCCTTACCGAGTATTCAAATTTGCGTTGCTCCCTATCCATTTTTCTGCCTATTCTTTTCTTCTCAAACTAATCCACACCTTAGAGGGCCCACCTAATCGAATCCAGCCCCAACCCATCCTACCGGTGGCAATATTCAACGGTGATCCCCCACAACCAAAGTCCAGACCCAGCCACACCAATGGGAGCACAAATCACTACAAATTGTTTCAAAGACGTATTGAATAAAGTACGTCAGAATTCCTGTTTAGAAATGCTGCCCCAACATTTTTAGATTATTTTCTGTCAATTAGGCCATTAATGGAAGTTAAAAATCAGAGGTTTGTAGAGTTCGAATTTCTAGCATTTAATAGAAGTTGGGCAGTTAGGAGGAGCTATCTCTATAAATATGTTGTTAACATAATTGATTCAAGTAGAATATTAATGGGACTCAGCACGACACAGTTAGGAGTATACCTAGTACCTATGTTACCTTGACCCGTCAGTTTTGCCCGAGTACCTAGGTCGATACGAGACGACCCCGGTGCGGGTATGAAATCCGTGTCGGCTTCATCATGGACATGGCCCTCTGTCAATCGTCATCTAAACAACCAACGACCACCCGCCTCTTTCAATCGCCCCTCTCTTTGAACAATTGAACTTCCTCCCACGGTCCCGCCATCACCTTTTGTCTGTTAAAGACTTGCAGGTCATCGTCATTCAGACGTAAGACTTGGATGAAACTCTATTATCTTTTGGGAAAAGTCGGATGCAGGCTCCAACAGGAAGATAATCCAGCATATGATGTTCGTGATGCAAAATTTTTTGTTTATGCCGTGGGAGGCCAATTTCAATTTGATTACCTAATGTGCAAGCTGGGAATTTAAGTCTCTAATCGACCCGACTTGAGGGGAGTTTTGAGAAAAGCTGTGTCAACTGTTCCAGATGATTTTCCCGTGGCAGGTAGTGTTATTAAAGTTAGAAGTTTGTAGAAGTTAGGAACTTGGCAGTTAGTAGAAGTTTGTTAGCTAGGGGAGCTTACTTGTGTCTCTATAGATATGCTGTAAAATTACATAATTTATCAAGGAAGAAAACTGGATTCCTTCCGTCTTCTTTTCTTTGCTTATACTTTCATGGACGACTACTCCAACATTACGCCAATCCCAGGCACTGTCCATCTCACCCATTGACGTTTTGTTTCTTCTTCACCAGCATCTCTCTCAACCAACCAAATCCCAGAGCCACCAATTGCCGCTCCAAATCAAGCCACGTTAGCACTACAGAACTGAACCCAGAGACAACGAATACCCCTAAAGCTGGAAAGAGTAACCATGGTTCAAAGGCATCTTTCTCACCAACAGAACTAAACCTAGATACAGTTGATATCCTTCATATTTAACCCTAAATTTGAAAAAAGAATCTGCGGCGCCTGTGTTACTGTGGTGAGTGTTTGTGGGACAAATAGCAGATGGGTTGATTTAGAAAAAATTGATTTAATTTTATTCTTTCTGGTCTCTCTCTGGTGATGAAAGGTCCCCGAGCTTCGAATCGGAGAGTAGATCGGGTGATTAAGTGGCTCTGATTTGCAGCGTTATTGTGTTCGGTTGTTTTGATTAGGGTCGTCGATTGAAACCATTGGGTGGTCCGGTAGCTCCGAATCAGGGATGTTGATGCTGGTTCTTTGTTTGGGTTTCATATCTTTTTTTAGGGTCTGGCAGTGGTGGTATTGCTTCTCTACAACTGAAATCCTTGTGGGTTGGATTTTATTTTAGATTCCAGTTTCAGGAATTGACTGCTGCTGGGTATTATTCGAGAGAGAAAGAGGTTTGGTTTGGTAGTATAGTTGTATACGATGAACTAAAATGATGAGATTGAGTTTATTGGATTCCTAGGGGGTTGACTGTGGACAGAGAGAGAGAGACAGGGTGACAGTAAGTCGAAATTCGGTGGCTGTAGACTTGTTATGTTGCAGTGGCCGTGGTGTCATTGCCGGTGGCGGGGTGTTTAACAGTGAAACAAAGAGAAGGGCACACTGGTCCCACTTTTTTGTCAGCTGGAGCCAGACAATCTAGCATCTTGATTTCCTGGTCTGTTGCATTAAGCTCCCTTTCTTATCTTTGATTGCATGAGTATTAAGCTCCATTTCTCATCTTTAATGGCATCATCTCCTGGTTCAAAGTGCTAGCTCCATTCTGATTCTCATCTTTCCAGATCAGCATTGCTAATTAGTTTAACTAATTTCTCTGTCCCTCAATTTCGGTCCATGTTTTCAATTGCTCAAGTACCGAGTGGCCTAGCTATTCCCATCTAGAATGCAGCCCGGTTTCCGATTGGAGTTGCGGGGTTCACTGATTCTAACCAAAGCAAACTCTCTCTCTCTCTCTCTCTCTCTCTCTCTTTCTCTCTCTCTCTCTCTCTCTCTCTCTCTCCCACTAATTAAGTTATTCTGTTTGTCTTCTCTTTCGAGACCTTCACATCTGAACGAAATCTTCACCGTCTGAGGGAAGTTTCTGCATTTGTTGTATTTTGCTCTTCATGTTTTACCCTTTTCACTGGTTCTGCCTTACAAACTACGAAAATATGTGCTGTGTTCTGACTTCTGGAATTGGAGCTAGAATATAGATTCTTGAGATGAGAGTCCGAAAAATCCCGAATTGTAACTTATAGTAACTTGAAATCTAAATCCTTGAATTGGAGCTAGAATATAGATTCTGGAGATGGTGAATGTGAATTTCACTTTTGTAAAGGCTTACAAAGAGGGTGGTGGTGGTTTGGGGGGGGGGGGGTTGCATTTCAATTTCGTTCTTTCGTTCCGTTCTTGGATGTTTGGATCAGTGTTACCGTAATTTGCCAAAACCACAGCGAACTCCGATTCAGATCGATCCCAGTCGTGGGTCACCGGTGAGCTGAAACGGCGTCCCGGCCATCAATAGGAAACATATACAAGAACAGAAAAGTTACCGATAATAAACAAGCGAATAACTTGTTTTTTCATTGGAATCTATTCAACACTCCGAAATCAAATGCCGCAGTCGATTGATTGGTCGTTGCAGTTGTCGTCGCTGATGTTCGATGGTACCGAGAAACAATAGCAATGAGTTCGAGAGAGAGAACGTGAGATTTTATTTGGGAGAGTTTCGTATGGGATTATGGTTTTAGAAAACGGTTTCGGTCAGTGTATAGGTCAAGGTTGCGTTTAACGGAATGAGCTTGTATCGTAGAAACTGTAATGGGAATTAAGAATTGACTACGCAAATCTTAAACAGACTTTAGAAGATGCACAAAATGCCTTTAAACCTTGTTATGTACAATATATTTCTAGTATTTTTACTATTTGTTTAGACCATGTTTAAATGTTTCAACCATGTGTACACTTTACTATCCAACACATGATATTGCATAAATAAACAATATATCTTTGATAATCTCTATATTCAGTGAACTGAACATGTTCCAACTCTTAACGTCTAGAGAAAGATATCTGAAATACATACCTAGATAAACGGATAATTCATGATACATAACTGGAGAAAGAGAGCTGCCCGGTGGTTGTATAGTTTGATTATCTCCGATAACAGAGGGTATTGTCTTTTCACCGATAACGGTCCGTATCGGTCACTACGAATGTGATTCCCATTCACGTGCAACGTATCGGGTGAATTCTACCGATTCAGTTACGTATTGGCCATAACGTCTCGGTAACGGCCGTTTTTTAAACTCTGATTGGGAGATACATTGTGATGAGGCATAGCCCAGATTGTAGGTGAACTCTCTTAATTTAATTACCTATTTAGTAGGTACTGGTGGTCGCATGCGTAGGTATCGTAGACTCTAGCTTTGTCACAAATTTGAACTGTATCTGCTAGTACTTTAATTATATAAAATTCAAATAATTGTAGACATTTTGACACAAAATTAAATAATTACAATATTTAGTCTTTTAAAAATAACTTTCCTCACAAATAATTACAAATAAAATAAGTAGAATATTTAGTATTTTAAAATAAATTTCCTCACAAAATTAATAAATAAAATAAAAGTAAACAGAATATATAGTCAAAAATAAAAAGAAGCGGGACAGACTATTTTAATGTACCGAAAGAAGTATAATAAGAGTGACTATAAATTACAGTGTATTTTTAAGATATTACTGAACCGGCCTAGTGAATTCGAGATTGTGTTCCGTGATCCGGCCTAGTGAATTCCGTTCTGCATAAACGATCCGGAGAAGCCTACCCCTAGCAAACCGAATTCCATAGGGTATTGCGATCCGCCATCTCGTTTTGATTCCGCAGCGATCCGCCATCAAGGTAACATTTTTCTGGATTTTATTAAGGAAACTTATAAGATGAGTTGAGGTACACGAGGATCTCCAATGACCAGACAATCTGGAGAGAAAAGATGGGTTAAAGGCGTAGAAGAAATTAGACGAGACGATGGAGGGAGGTTATGTGAGAACTAGAAAAGGATAATATAGTTTTTTTTTTTTTTTTTTTTTTTTGGGGGGGGGGGGGAGGAGAGGAGAAAGGTACATTAATTGCGCTGCTCCCACTGAGATGGGAAGCCGGGACGTGGCCAGGAAAAATGGCATTTCTCTTCCAGTTTGGGATGTCCAAAACTGTTGGGCCATTTGTTTCTATGTTGGCCGCACAGAATATAGTACATTTTCAAAATTTATCCCCCCAAAAGTTATTACAGTCATATTTCGAAGTGAAAAAATTGGCAGAAGATTGTAAATAACACTTAGTTAAGTAAGCTGTCATTGCATCCCTTCAAATAATTGAATTCCCAAAGTAGGACCAAAATTATGCTATAGAGGGAGTAGATTTTAATTGATTGTGTGTATGATGCTAATAATCTTAAATCTTGTTTTACAGGTGTTGTTTGAGTCTGATATTTCTAAATGCAGTATAATCAACTGCGGAAATGTTAAAAAATATTACTCCCTCCGTCAAGACATTAGAGTTCAGTATTCCATTTTTGGCTGTCCAAAATTAGAATCCACTTTCAATCTTTACCAAATATGTTTGTCTTCTTTCCTATTTTATCAGTCACTTCTTAGGAACAAAAAGAACATCCCTGCTCTTGATCCAAAATTCATCTCAAATTGAACCTGCCGGCGGTGCAGAGCCAACCTGATCTGCTAACAAATCCGAAATCCAAACTAGATCTGCTGTGGTCTGGTCCAAATTGAGAGAGAGAGTGACTCGAAGAAGAATAGACACAGTGTACAGATCTGAACGCGATTGTTCACTTGATTTGGTCACCGTTTTCCTGAAGGCATGACCTCCCTACTCGTGGTAAGTCTATTTCGATCTAGGCAGGAATTGTCGAAGAGCGTCACTGGCACGTGAAGGTGGTTCAGTTCGTCAAATTGGGGAATGTCAGATCCGACTATGCTAGACCACCAAGAGCGCATCAAGTTTTGACGGGCGTTTAATTTCAATTGACGACATGTCTAGGTTTTAATCGGTCTTTATTTCACAATCTCTGCTTCATAATTAGGGTTTTTCGCTTCTGATTATTACTTCAGAAATTGTGTCTATGACTCTGATTTCTGACTATTACTTCCTTCTCTTATATCTCCACATATAGAAGAGATGTGACTATGTGCAATTGTTTTATTGCTACTGAAATCAGATATGCCTTTCTTCAGTTTGTGCATCTGATTCCTTAGTATCGATTCTTTCATTACTAATTTTGACTTATGATTACTCATTATTTGTTTCAAAATTTATGAAATCAGTGCAAAACTTTGTGCAGTTTCTGTTTTGGTATTTTTCTTTTTATTTTCTTTTCCTTATCTTTTTTCTTTTTACGTATGTTCTTAGTCGGTTCAGTGATAGAGATGCATTTTGGTTGATTCATTGTGTTGCTGGAGATGAGAGGGGAGGAGAGGAGAGAGAAATTGAGAACATGTAAGGACAATTTAATAGTTAGAACCACTTATAATTCTTCTTAATAAGTGGAGTCCTCAAAAGGGACTCTAATAACTGGACAGGGAGTGCGGGTGTACTAAATTGATTAAATATCAATGTGTAATATCCCGTCCCACACCGAGATATTGTGAATTAGATATTTGGTATATATTAAACCTTGCGGGTTACTACTAACACCTTTAAAGCTTGAGCATTTTTATCCGGTGGTACGGATAAAGAAGTTGCTGGGATAGTAATCTGCTCGGGTTGTCAGAGCTAACCGTGGTCCCGCAAGGGCTCGTGGCGGTGCACCGCCAGCTAAGGGGATACGGGAGGCACACTCAACGACGACGTCGAGTATATAAGGTGGCGGGATATTACATTGTAATATCCCGTCCCACATCGAGATATTGTGGATTAGATATTTGGTAAACCTGGATATCGTGGATTAGATGTTTGGTATGTAGTAAACCTTGCGGGTTACTACTAGCACACCTTCAAGGCTTAAGCATTTTTATCAGATGGTACGGATAAAGAAGTTGCTGGGATAGTAATCCGCTCGGGTTGTTAGAAATGGTATCGGAGCTAACTCTGGTCCCGCAAGGGCTCCATGGGGATACGTGACTGGGCACAATCGACGAGGACGTCGAGTATGTGAGGTGGGGGGGATTGTAATTTTCCGTCCCACATTGAGATATTGTGGATTAGGTTTACTAGCACCTTGAAGGCTTAAGCATTTTTATCCCGTGGTACGGGTAAAGAATTTGCTGGGACAGTAATCCGCTCGGGTTGTTACACAATGGGCTTCAGACAAGCATTTTACCATCCCATTCCATGCTTATGTGACATGCAGTTACATTTACTGCCATTATCTTGCAACCACCATACACATATATATATATATATATATATATATATATATATATATATATATATATATATATATATATATATACGTTCTCTACCTACTTTTAAATCTTATATCAGCTCCTCTAACAGTCTCCAGAGAGATATTCGGACATGCAATCTTTATCAGGACTAGAAGAAATTAAAAGCATGAGTTCTTATAGAAGGTATTTTGTCTTCTTTTTATGTTGATTGTTTTATTCAGTTCTAGAATATCTAGTTTGCTCAATGAAAACGAAATTTCCTTTTCTCTGCATGTAAAACAATTTTGGTTAAACTATGCAGTGACAAAGAAGAGACTAAATCTGGAAATGGATCATCCAAAAGAAACAAGGACAAGAATCTCCAGCAGCAGGTGCTACAATCATTGTTCATGGTTCCTGACAGATTTGAAGAAGCGCCAAGAAAGGTTCTCCCACCTAAACCATTTACAGGATCAAGGGGATCTATTAAAGTTGTTACTGAGCCATATAGACTCCCTGCAATTGAACGCCGAACGCCAGTGGCCACACTTACGGCTGCAACCGGTGGTAAGACTCATCTTAACATAGCATTATAGTGTATCTCTCTGGTTGAAGCTATATTTTGGAAAGCTTGAGAAAATTGTTTTCCGCCTGTGCCCCTGCATTGTTTTGGTTGTCTTTTCGACATGCCTTGGCTTTTAGTTAGATCCAGTTCTAGGTTTAGGTTACATGCTGCTGCTTTACTAAATTTGTTAGAGCATTACAGACTATGTCTTTCTGAACATATAGAACATAACTGTTTTGGCAAGCAATAGCTCTTATGAAATCAGAACACATGATTTTCTCATGGAATCTTTTATCAGTTGAAGTGTCCTGGAACGCTTCATTTTTTCACTGTAGACGTGGGAACAACTTGATCGGAAGAGATGTTTCTGTATGATATGGCTAAGCCATAACTCAAGCAGGAAATATGATTTACTTTTGGAAGTCCCTCTCTATGAAAAAATTGTTGTAGACGCCTACCCGATAAGTTAGATTGTATGTTTATATTTATAGCAGTGTCAGAGAGTAGCTTTGGCTGGAAGTACATCTAATACCGTCTTTGTAATGGTGTGGTTTACTGTCTCTAAGAACTTCCTAAACTTAAAGTGGAACTTTAACTTTGGAGAGTTTCTTGGTTATGATGTATCAACTTATTTTGTTTTGGCAACGTATATGCTTGACAACAGTGTATGACCAAACTTAACATGGCTCGTTTTGCTTCCCCGTTTCGGATATTTTTTTTTCACAACTTTTACTTTCTGACAGAACAGTTATACTTCCATTGCACAATAGACTCCAACTTTCCATTGTTAGGTGTCCTCAGCCATCTACTCCCCCTGTCCCACAAAAATGATCCACTTTTGAAGCTCCATCTTTTCAAGGGACGTGCAATAAATGCACGCAGATTCACATGTTCTGAAATTATCTGTTGCCTCGCTGTTTCCCAGGCAGCTATCATAACTTTTTGTTATATAATATTGTCAATTTATAGTTTTATGCCTTTAAAAAGAAATTGGACCAATGATTTAGGGCATCCTCAACTAGAGAGGCGAACTGTTTTTATGGGATGGAAGGATTATCCTATTTGGCCCTTAGTGGTAATTGTCAATCTTTGAAGATCATATTTCAATTTTATATCATTGGCGCAATCATTTAAAACCTTTTGAGGTAGGAAATATGATCGATCCAGGGAAAGTATTATGAAAAGTAGAAAGGTATGTATGCCTTCCCTGAACTGCAGAAGTATCTTCTGCCGCATCGAGTTGTTGTCTCATGATTATTAGAGTTGTGTTTATATGTTTTTTTTGTTTTGTTTTTGTTCTGTTCTACTCTGTTTTGCTTGTTTGTTTTGTTTGTTTCTGTTTATTGCCCCCCCCCCCCCCCCCCCCCCCGACACACACACATGTAATATAGTTTTAGTGCCTGTTTGGCACCAGTGATTTCAATCTATCTAGCTGACAATAAGATTTTAAATCTCAATTTTGTTTGGTCTGCATTTTTGGGGTGTGGGTTAAAATCAAACTTGGGCTGAAAATTGCCTGACTGGAGATTTCTGAGACATAGGTTGTTAGTCACCCGGATCAGCCAGCTTTTTCACTCAAGAAGCTATTCTTCTCATTTTCAGCTGATACCGAACTGGCATTTAGAGGCCAGTTGTCAAGCTACATCCTGGAGCTAGAGCTTCTGATACAAGTCTACATCAGAGACCCTGCTGGGGGGATTTTAGCATCATTCGGCTCTGACACTATTTTGTTTACTTGTGTTCCTCTTATCTTACTTTTATCACTTTATGGTATGTAGGCCCATATCTGTCGGTCTATAGGCATCCTGCTTAGTGACGCTTGCTGATGTTAGAATATTGGACTTAAAAAAAAGTTGTTTTCACATGGCGCTTCTTGTGACTTCCAATACTGGTCTTAGATGGGACTTTGTGTATAAAATGGAGTAACAGAACAACAACGAAAGGAACATTGTTTCTCAGAGTTTTACTTCTGTAATGGGGATTTTTAGGCTCTTACAGGATTGCATTTTCTCGTAATGGAGTTTCTTTTTGATACATGAAGTTGCTCTTTTAACAGAAAACGAAGAGGACGATGGTAGCTATCAGCTCCTACGGAAAGCTGTAAAGGAATATTGGGGGACAATGACACAATATTACAAAGCTGTAAGTCCCTGGTTAGGATTTATATTAGCATGGAAATATATCATACAAATTATTATTTCAGTTTAATCATCCATTGTTCCTGTACCTCAGTAACTGAACTTTATCTAGGCTACAAGTATGAGAGAGCTTTCTGTTTTTTAACAGGCTGTTTGTGCATTTGCTGAAGGAGATAGTATTCGTGCCAACAAACTTCTGGAAGAGGTATGGTTGGGTAGTGATTGAAAATATCCATGTGCCTTACAGTAAAATATCCATAATGGTCATCCAAAAGAAATATGAATTATCATTTTTAAGCAAAAAGTTAGTTCTGCAAAATGTGAAAATTCTTTTAACTTTCTAGACGATGGGTAGTGATGCGAATAAAGATGGAAGAGATAATGAGTGGAAGTGGGATTCTGCCAATTTGAATGAGTGTGAGGTTGAAATGGAGGTGACCCATGGCTAAAAGCCAATAAACTAACAGTCCTAAAGACATTTTGAGAGTCTTATGGATTTTAGTGTATATTATTACAAGTGTTGAAGCAGTTGAATTAGAATATTTTTTGTTCATCGATAAAAAATATTTTTCCATCATTCGTAGAAAATTCATTATTCTTCCAAGATTCGGAGTTGTGGAGCTGAGTGTCAAGTGAATTATTATTTTTTTTTTTTGAGGGATCAAGTGAATTATTATGGTGAAGATATTATGTCAATCTTCAATGACTATCATGAGTACTGAAAAAATGTTGGCATCCTTATGTTATGTGTGGCTGTGCAATAATAAATTAGTTGTTCCACTACTCAGGATCAGAAGCTTGCATTGTAAGGGTGAAACATGGTAGTAAAAGTGATAAAACATAACTTTATATACACATCAACAGTAAGATTCCACCATGCTTGTGCGGTTGGCATGAATATGTCAGTAGGACAGAATTGCATGTTAAGAAGACAGGTACTCGTATGAAGAATTGGCATCGAAAAGAAATTGCTTCTTTGATGAAACAAGAGCAACTTTTGTGTCTCAAGAAGTTTAGTTCATACAGTCAGTGAACTAACACGTAAGGTGCTCGTGTTATATGAAACATGGTTATCACAGCTGACCAGGATTCAGAACCTCAAATGATCTTATGGAGTTTGGGAATCAATTCAGAAAGCACCTTGTATTTGGTTTCGGCATAAAATGCCCCTGAAATTGATTCAGTATCTTAATGCAGAGCGTTGTTATATTGGAGAGCATTTATATCAACATGAAAGATCCCTCATCCCATCGTATATTTCCTTAATTATCTTAATGTATTTCTCTTGTCCCCCTCCCCTACGCACTCGAAAGTGATCTGTTCGTTTGATTACAACATATCTCTAAATGCTTGCATTTTGAAACACAGTTGCCCATGTCATATTATTAGCTCTCTTAACTTCAAGTAGAATCCTTCTTTGACGTGTTTTCTGGTGTTGTCCAGGGACGGTTTTTCCAAAATAAGGCCCGTGAGGCAGATGAAGAATCTGCACAGAAGTTTCTAGCAACCAAGTAATCAGAGTTTATTTCTTCTGTTATTATCATATTTAAAGCATGGATTCATACATCCCATACACCATTGACTAAGAATTGACATGATCAAACTTGCAGAGAGAATGACATGTCTCTTGATCTGCTTGAACATGATCCGAAAGAAGCTATACGCTTTCTGAAAGTTTACTTCTCTTCTCTTTCTGGCATCCCGGGTAGGTCATTCTCCTTTAAATTATTTTCTCTTTCTAAGGCAAAAAAAATGACATTGTTCTTATATCTTTGTTTCGCCAGCATTTCCACGTCTCAAACTCATAATAGGGACCGGCTCCCTGGAGAAAAAAGAAAGGGCTCGGAAACGGCTGGTATGCTTTTGGCCCTCCAGTTATTGGTTATTGTGTCAAAATCGTACTGTATCTCACAAAATATTGCTCCTGTTTTCTTCTTGTGATACTTTCTTCGACTTAAAGCTATGAGTTAAGATCGACTTAAAGCTATTAGTTAAGATATTTGCGTTATAAGTTAGGACATATGAAGAATAGTAAGAAATGACTGAAACCCCTTTAAGTAGAGCCTTCTACTGCCTGTGAGGTATGTCCTCTGCAGAGTCAAAGATAAGACTTCACAAAGGATAGGAATCTGAAGGACTTGTTCTTGTCTTTTTAAGACTAAGAAAATCAATTTTTGATCCTCCGACTAGCTCCCTTCCAGTGCCCTAAATATTTTACTCATCTTCCCATTGTGCTAGCAGTATTTTATAGAATAGATGGTGTCCCTTGTTGATCCATCTTGCGCAAGAATTCTGTGGGAAAGGCCTGGAGCCTACCTTCTAGGTTGCCTCCTAAATTTGCTGACATGGCTTGATGCGCTGAGGTGGATTTCTCGCAATTTCATGCTCCACCCCTTTCCCTTCCTTCTGTAGCATATCCGCAATTACATGGTTTTCAGTGAACTCTCACTCCACCAGTATGGAGCCACCCCCTCCTCTTCGAGTGGTCCAAGCTGTTCCGGTAACCACACTGTCCTGCTGTCCAAACCAAGCTAAGCCAAGCCAGCCGGTAGCCACAACTCCCTTGAAACGGGCATGGATACTCGAAAGTGATTACAGGGTTCCCGAATTTTTGAATGAAAATTGATTTATTATCTTCAAAATGGGTCGACATCGGTAACCAAGCTGTCCTGCTAACATAGAAAAGCAGTCCTGCTGTCCAAGCTGTCACCCTCCATCAGTCTGGTCTGGAACCTCATTGTTATAAAAGAAAAGCTAAGACAAGCCATACCAATGTCTAAGAAGACAAAGAACTCCGAAGATCATGCTGCGGGAAGGGAAGGAAGAAGGAAAGCATGGAACAGCTGCCGTATATTATGCCATTCCCTCATTCAGGAGATCTAGATCACTCATATCATGACATGTCTGATATATATATCCGTGTGTAGTCTTATAAGCGATGGCTGGGAGTGGCGATAGACCTGATGAAGGGAGCCACACGGATGATGTACGGATGATGTCACTTCAAGGACATTTTATGCAGTTAGCCTTGATATAAAGTCCAGAAAGTTCCACGCAAAACAAAAAAAAAGTCCAGAAAGTTTCTTCTATGGTGTGGATATCACCGATGGCCTACTATTAGTTAATGAAGTACCTGATTCTGCTATTTATCTATATATTTATTAAAAAGGGCCTTTTCATTACATCATTCAGTTCCACTTATCTGTAATACAATATCATGTTACCTGCTATACCTACATGAATTTGTCCATCTTGTGACTGGATATTGTGGTTGCAGGTTACAAAGTTTCTTGAGAGAGAATCCATTACATGGACCGAGAAGGATGATGGTCGAATCCTAGTTATTCGAATTGACCAGGTTGACCCAAAACAGTTGAGCTTTTACAAGAAACAGGATCAATAGACTGGAGAGCAATAAAGTCAGGCTTGATGTGGGTATTCGTTGATGTAGCTGATCTGTCGAGAACTCATTGTATGTAGCTGAGCTGTTTCCATCTTTTCCTTGCTCTCTTCAAATGGTAGAACCGGATACACAAAAAACACTTACCGGAAGGCAGATTATGAATGGGAAATGTGCTACGAACTAAGTGCACATTACTGGGCTTTTGCTGTGATCATCCAGAATTGTATGGTTATATAGAAACTGTGAATTAGTACAACTTTGCAGTGGTTTATTGAGGTTCTGGTTCCCGGCTTGACCATGCATAGAATGTTTTTGCTGTTATGAATTATATCATTCTGCTTGTAACCGTAGAGTTGGCAAGCTATTAAATAGACACATCACACATGTATCCTAGTGAGCCTTAGAACCGACCTAGGATAAGTTGCTCACTCAGTGGATGGTAGCAACTTGCGTCCTGAAGAAAGGGATGCAATTATTCACATTACATAGTACTACCTCCGTTTCTTCTCTATCACACCGGTTTGACTTTTTAACTCGTATCTGGATCACTTTGACCGGGTGATTTCGATAGCAAAACGATGCGATTTTTTTGATAATTTTCACCGTGTTATAGAGCAACTTTTACTCTATATCGCCATCAAAAAATTATAAAAATCGCATAGTTTTGCTACACAAATCACCGGGTCGAAGTGACCCAGTGAATAGTGACAAAAGTCAAAATGGTGTGATAGAGAAGAAACGGAGGTAGTATACATTATGCACTTGACGGTTAGGACAGTGTTTTCCACCTGCCTACATACGGACCCAATTATAAAGCTTGAGTTGTGGTTGAATTGGGGAATTACCTTGCCACGCCCCTGCCGTCACAGATAATGTTTTTGTTTAATGAGGGTAATTTTTGTTTAATGAGGGTAAGAAATTCTAATATACTAACGGAGAAGGGGGAACTGGAATATAGTCTATTTTACAAATAGAGAGATTTCATTAAACAAGAAAAAGGACAGTACATTTTTCTTTAACTACTTGAGTCAACTGACCTCAATACAAACATTTTCATCATTAACAAGTCTAAATTGATCTGCAGCTTGATTCTCTGTTCTGGATATCCAACACTGAACACATTTTATTTGCACCACTTCAGAGAGTATCTTGCAGTCTGTTTCACAAATAATCTCCTTATCTTTCCACTTCTGGGCTTTCCAAACAGCCAGTCTTAATGCTAAAGCCTCTGACATGAGAGGATTGCTAGCCTTCTCCCTGCTCCATCCACAATCTATAAGCACACCATTCTCTTTCCTAATAATCCAGCGAAAGGAAGCATCACCATAATCCTTTGACCAACCTGCATCTATATTGCATCCTTCTTCACTTTAGCTCAATTTCCTCCTCCTCTAGGCTTTGCATCATCTTCTTGGTTACAGTTCCAAACCGAGAAATCTTTCATACTTGTCATTTTGACCAAAACTGGATTTGGGCTACAATTATCAAAAGTAGCTATGTTTCACATTTTCCACACATTCCAACTAAAGATTATTGGCAAAATTGCACCATAGGTACCCAAAATTTGTTATTTCGGCAAGTGGGTACCTAAACTTTAAATTCATGCACCACAGGTCTCAAACTTTCAAAATTGGTTCCGTTAACTTTTCATCCATATTGGACGGAATAATTTAAAAAGACTATTTTACCCTTCATTTCACTCATAAATTTGTTTAAAATTACAAGTTTTACAAACAAATCAAAAAAGATATCAATAATAGTACAACTTTAATTTGAAACTTAATTTATATGTAAATATGATATATATTTTCAATAAATAACAAGCTTTCATATATTTGCATTAAAAATATAAATCCTTACAATAAATTGCATGAAAATACGAATCATAACAATAAAAAAAATATTCAAGAACGTCAGTTGTCAACTCTTGTGTCAGTTATTCAATAACAAATATAATAACACTAACATAACATTCGTCTAGTAATCCAGTGCTACTCTTTCCATAGGTTTACTTATAACTACCCTAGCCATAACATAACGAGTCCTCGTCGACTAGGACTCATGACACATATCTTATCTCGATGTGAAGACATGTCTTATAACAACGCCGTTTTAGGGTTCGCCGTATATTATATCCCAACGGTAGGGTCGTGTGGCTGGTAGCTCAATTGTAAACATGTCTCATCAAGTTATAAATATTCCACAAAGCAGTAATTCATTCTTGTAAAGCAAGTATGTTTGCAAGTATGTTTTCATATATATAGGAAAAATATATCCACTTAGCGAGACAAAATTACTCACCTCTGCCTTGTACGTTCTAGCAAGAATATTATCACCCAGGTAAAGCAAATGTTGTTGCAGATGCTTTAAGCAGAAAGTCGATGGGTAATTATCTTCGTTGATAACAGGACAACATGTTTTATTAGAAGAAATCAAGAAATTGGAAATTCGACTTGTTTATCATGACCAATCTGGTGGCATTTTATCTAGTCTCATTATTCAACCAACTCTAGTGGAGCAAGTAAAAGCGGCGTATGAAGAGGATGGAGAGCTGAGCCACATTTGTTAGGAAATCAAGGAAGGGAAAAGGTTAGATTTTACTATTCAGAATGGCACCTAGTGTGTATTCCTAACTCTAAAGATCTGAAACAACAAATATTGGAAGAGGGTTATTGCTCTAATTTTCATTTCATCCTAGAAATACGAATATGTACCATGATCTTCGCGAGTTATATTGGTGGCCGGGTATGAAGAAAAATATAGCAAATTCGTGTCGCGTTGCCTACATTGTCAACAGGTGAAAGCTGAACATCAAAAGCCTGCATGAATGCTCCAATCGCTCCCGATTCCTGAATGGAAATGGGGGCATATTACCATAGATTTTGTAGTTGGAATTCCTCGAACTCCAAGAGGTAATGATTCTATTTGGGTAATTGCTGATAGATTAACTGAGTCTGCTCATTTTCTTGCGGTTAAGGTCACTCAAAAATTGGATAAGCTTGCAATGCTATACATAAAGAGATTATTAGGCTTCATGGTACACCTGTTTATATTGTCTCAGATCATGATCCAGGATTTGTATCAAGGTTCTGGAAGAGCTTACAGTCATGCATGGGAAATAGATTGAATTTTAGTATAACTTTTCATCCACAAACAGATGGACAATCTGAGAGAACAATTTAGATTCTGGAGGATATGCTACAAGTTTGTGTTCTAGATTTTAAAGGAAGTTGGGAAGAGCACTTGCCATTAGTTGAATTTTCTTACAACAATAGCTTTCAATCAAGCATTGGAATGGCTCCATATGAAGCTTTATACGGAAGAAAGTGTAGGTCTCCAATTTGTTGGACAGAAGTGCGAGAAAGAAAGTTACTTGGACCAGAGATTGTACAACTAACTACAGAGAAGATTGAGGTGATATGACAACGACTCCAAACAGCACAAAGTCGACAGAAAAGCTATGCGGATAATATAAGAAGAGACTTGGAGTTCACTGAAAGTGATTATGTATTACCTCAAGGTGTCTCCATCAAGAGGCGTCATTTGCGTCAGAAAGAAGGGGAAGTTGAATCCTGAATACATTGGATCTTTTGAGATATTAGAGACAATTGGTACAGTTTCCTACCGTCTTGCTTTACTACCAGACTTAACTAGTGTTCATAATGTTTTCCATGTGTTCATGTTGAATAAGTATGTACCAGATCCTAGCCATGTACTAGCATATCAACAAATGGATATACATGAAGATCTTACGTACCTTGAGCAACCAATTCAGGTAGTGGATCGTGGAGACCAAGTTCTAAGAACAAAGGTAATTCATTTGGTTAAGGTTCAGTGGAGAAATCACTCTGTGAAAGAGGCCACATTGGAAAGAGAGGAGGAAATGAGAGAGAAATACCCTCACATCTTTGATTTGAAAGGTAAGAAAAGTTTGGAGGACCAAACTTCATATAAGGAGTGGATGGTGTAACACCCCAAAAATATAATGTGTTTTATATGCTTAATAGGTTTTCTTACATGTCTATTAGGCCTCGTTTGGGTAGAGGATAAGGAGGCAGCATAAGATAAGTTAGTGAGTTTGAGAAATTTTAGGATCTTAAATCTAGAGTTCTTGGGCATCCTATTGATTTTTTTTTCAATAAGGAAACAACCAGACTTGGGCAACAAGGCAAGGAGTTATTTTGGAAACAACTCCTAAGGAGGTTCGCCCCCCCCCCCTCCTGGGGGACCGCCCCTCCTTCCTTGCCACCCAAGTAAGGCTCGGCCAAGGGGCCGCGGCAGCTTTAGAGCACGGCCTAGCCGTGTTGGCTAGGGGCCGACAGTCCAGGACTTGGGCGGTCCTTTAGGGGTCCGACCAAGTGTATGGTTAGGGCCTCTTGAACCGTTTTTGACCCTAGTTAATCCTAAAATCAACTAAAATTGACTAAGCGCGTTAAAAATTGGTTTTAACTGTTTATGTGCAATTTGCATGGTGATTGAATATGGCCTTAGATGTGGTTTGTTGTGGATGTTTAAATTTTGTGGTTTGTTTACGGCCTGCGAGCTGATCAATTTGATGTAATAATTAATTAGGGTTTACGGCCTGCGAGCCGGTATTTTTCTCTCAACTTGTGAGATTTATTTTATTTAGTATAGATGCTAGCTAGTACTAGATAAAATATATAGATAGCCAAGATTGAAGAAAACAAGCCCAAAGAATTGAAGGAACCACAACGTGGAACATGGAACATTCCACAAGACTATGAAGGATGGACCAAGAGATGGAGGCACATGGAGATGTATTTTTCATTCTAGGGTTCATAGATATTCGGCTTGAGAATGTCTTAGTCTAGGAGGCCATATCCATATCACGTGTTTCATGTTTTGTGGATGTTTACATCATTGTCTTATTATTGTTATTGATGCATGCAATTTGATAATAAGATAATCAACAACCCGGATCTTTTATTTGGAGTTGTGCCCAAAACTCAAATAAGTAGATCATTCGATACAGATCAACAAAACGATTTAAAATTAAAAAAAAAAATCCCTCAAAACAAACATTATGTATTGCCTTCTCGTTACTTAAACACTCATCACAAGATCGATTAATTGGATTCGTGTGTGCCAAAGCAGGGTGATTTGATTCATCATCATGTGGTGCGATGCCACACATAGTGTGCAATTGTTGGAGTAAGATGTTGGACGTAACTAGGTAATTTAATAAGGATTAAAAACCTAGAGGCAATCAATTGGGATTATCTATGGGATAGATAAATAAGGAGTTATTTGCCGAATTGAACCAAGAGTTGCATGTGATGCAATTGGAATTGTTCCTACCTAAATAACTAACTTTTGGGTGACTTGCCAAAGCAAGCTCAAAAGGAAGTGAAATATGGGTCTTGGCCCACTAGAAAATATAATGATATTTTTCGCATTAATATCTTGAGGGTTATTAATCTGTAGAAAAATAGTGGGAGCTGTATTTGATAATCTAGTCATTATTGAATATAGTTAATTGTTCACAAAATTCTAAAACTTGCGTATTTTCCTTTTTGTAGAATTCCAATGGAAAACAACACAACTAACTCATCTCACTCCCTACGCTCCGTCCTTGAGAAGGACAAGCTATCCGGGACCAATTTTCTAGACTGGTACCGAAACTTGAGAATCGTTCTCAACCAAGAAAAGAAAATGTACGCTCTAGAGGAGCAAGTTCATGATGGTCCGGAAAAAAACACTCCTGCAGCCCTAAAGGCGTATCGGAAGCGTGTTGATGACGCTAATGATGCGGCCTGCCTAATGCTTTGCACCATGAACTCTGAGCTTCAGAAGCAACATGAGAACATGAATGCAGTCGATATGATCGCACACTTGAAGCAGCTCTTCCAAGAGCAAGGAAAGGTTTGAGAGGTTCTTTCAGAAGGAAACCCCGTGGGGCCGCACGTGTTGCGCATGATAGGCTATCTTGAGAGCCTAGGCCGCGTAAGGGTTTCCGGTAGGCCAAGAGTTGGCCAACGATCTCATTTTGCAATCGTTGCCTGAAAGTTATGGACAGTTCACATGAACTATAACATGAATGAGATCGTGAAACCTCTGTCGCATTTACTCAATATGTTGAGGACAGCTGAACAAAGCATCAACAAGGGTAATGGCAAATCCATAATGATGGTACAGAAAGGAAAGGGAAAGAGGTTTGCCTCATCCTCCAAGGGAAAAGACAAGTCGGTTGCGAAACCCAATGAACCTGCCCTTTAGCCTGTTGGTGGCATTGCCAAAGGTGTGACTAAAGGTGAGTGTCACTACTGCTGTCAGCCTGGACACTGGAGGAGGAACTGCCCAAAATATCTGGAGGACAAGAGGCTTGGAATAGTGATTCCACCACCACCAGGTATTTTTGTTATAGATGTCAACTTAACTGTCTCTTCATCATGGGTATTGGATACTGGATGTGAATCTCACATTTGTCGAAATTTGCAGGATCTAAAGAGAAGTAGAAGATTGGCTAAAGGGAAGATTGGCTAAAGGGGAGATATATCTTTAAAGAAGATCTATTTAATTACCGTAAAGAAATATATTACAGTTACCATACTTTTCTTTTGACCGTAATATTTGATTTCGATAATTGGTACACTTTTCCTTCAAAAATACCGCTAATTTTATTTTGCAAGGGAAATATCCCGGGCAATTCCTTAGGTGTTTATTTATTTTATTTTTTTGGTAAAACTTAGGTGTTTAATTTACTCTTATGACTTTTTGTGTATATTACTTATTAGGGAGTTGACCTAAAAAAACAAAACACACACGTACGTCGGACTCTCCAGACTCTCTTTCTCTCTCTCTCTCTATTCCAGAGAAACAGAACTGCCAAGCGGTGGAGAGGAATCGACAATCTCAAACGATATTCTTCAAGTAGCCAGGTAAAGGCCAGATCGCTACCCCTCGACCATTCTTGTTTCTGAATCAATTTCAATTGATTAAGAAACTGAATCTTACTGGAGTTCCTCAAGTCCCTTCATGTTGTCAATATTTTCTTCCCGATCTTCATAGCTATCGCTAGTCATAGAACTAATCAATTTCGGTGTTAGATTTGACGATTATATAATCTTTTCTTCAACTGTATTTCTTTTGGGAAAACCTAAAATGAGGATACAAACTAACAAATTCAGTCATACAAGTTTGATTTTTCCACACTGCTTATGTAAATCCATAAGAAATGGATAAAACTTTGTGAATTTCGTTAATGAAACAACTAGAACTTGGAACATCCTTGATTGGTGGTTTTAGGTTTTCAATGGTGTTTGGTTTTTCATTAGAGCTTGGAACTTGGAACTTAGGTTTTTAATCTTTTCTTCAACCGTGATTTCCGTTTAAGAAAAAAACTTTCATTTTCATTTTATCACCACATATGGGGTTCAAATAAACATCACATTGGAGATATAGATATAGTCATATGAGTGCAGAAGAATACCAGAAAAGAGCAAGAGATCCGTCAATTAGGAGTTCAGGTACAAATTTTGAAAGGTTAAGCTAATAAAGTTCAAGCTAAGGAAGGTGAATTGGTTTAACTACGATCAACAGTACAACTAATGATCCCTCACTTGCAAAGAAATGAAACTCCGAGAGTGCATCTCCAAGAGTGCATGATAGATCACTAGTAATGACAAAAACATTAAAAGGATAGATCACTGATCACGTTAGTTTTTAGTCTTCCCTCAAGTGGGGGATCCCATTTCTGATAATTTTATTATGGTTTGATGTATTTGACTAGTTCAAGCTCTTCATTGAATATATTGAAGTTATTCACTCCCTTCATAAGATGTGGGCGGATATGATCAAAAGTTCATATATTCTATTTCTCTATAGCTAGATTGACCACAGAGCCATTTAAATCTTGTCTGGATATTTACCTGTGGCAACCTGTGTCTCTATGTCCACAAGCTCTCTTGATTAAAATTTTCAGTGTTTTCTGTTAATTGATTGTTTGTTTATTTCTCTTGCAGGTTGACCACATGGTACACAATGATCTTGAGCTCATGATACTGAAGTTGCAATGTAGTCATTTTATTGGTGAAGTTTGGGAGAACTTGTTTTTTTTTCTAGACTGAGTGTATTTTGAATGACATTTTTAGATATTTTTGGTTGCGATTTGGATGGTACTACGAGCAAGTGTGAACTAGCACTGTATGCAATAAATATTTAACATTTTTGGATCTCAATTATCGACTTACATTATTTCTACAATGTTCGGGTACAAGTTTCTAATTCTTTCCCATTGTCATTGATATCATAAAATGGATCAGTGATAATTACACATAGAACCGTAACTACATTCATGCCTATTCTTATACATTCCTGAATTGTAACTACACAAAGTAAGCATATGAACAATGGTTCAGCAAAGGAAAAAAAATATTTTTGTTATATATAGTGTAGCAAAAAAACATTTGTAGTGACACATAGACCGTAACAATAAATGCGTAGTAATATTAACTATATACCTACGGTCACTCAAACTGTAGCGATAACTTATAGCGACGCCACTTCTAACTACGGAAATATAAACCGTGAGTAAATTTATAACTACACTTTTACTAGCTTATAGTTACAGTTTCTGGCGTAACTACATGACTGTTTTTTAGTAGTGCCGGAACGCCACAATGGAATGGCGTGTCCGAGAGGAGGAATCGAACTCTATTAGATATGGTTCGACCTATGATGTTTCATCTCCCATTATCATTTTGGGGCTATGCTCTATTGAGTGCAGCTTTCACCATTAATCGTGTTCCATCTAAGTCAGTCATGAAGACACCACATGATATGTGGAGTGGGAGGCGTCCCACAATGTCGTTCATGAAGATTTGGGGCTGCGATGTCTATGTAAAACGTTTACAATCAGACAAGCTAGGCTCTAAGTCGGACAAATGCAAATTTGTGGGATACCCAAAGGAAATTAAGGGATATTATTTCTACAATCCAACTGAGAACAAAGTGTTTGTTGCTCGGACCGGCGTGTTTCTAGAAAGAGAGTTTGTCTCTAAAGAAGCAAGTCGGAGGAATGTAGAACTTGAAGAAGTTCAAGAACCACAAGACATTGATCCTGCTATGGAACATGAACAGGAACCACAAGAAGTTGTGGAACAGCATGTTCAAGTAACACAAGAGCTTCGTAGATCTAGTAGAGTGCGCCAGGAGCCAGAGAGGTATGGACTTCTCGTGACTGAATCTGGTGACACGATGCTCATAGATGATGAGCCTACTACCTATGAAGAGGCCATGAAAGGGCCGGACTCTCATAAGTGGCTTGAGGCCATGAGATCCGAGATGGAATTCATGTACACCAACAAAGTATGGACTTTGGTGGAACCACCCGAAGGGGCACGCCCCATAGGGTGCAAGTGGGTCTTCAAGAAGAAGATCAACATGGATGGTAATGTAATTACCTACATGGTCCGATTGGTGGCTAAAGGATTCAGACAGATTTATGGTATTGACTATGATGAAACCTTTTCACCAGTCGCAATGACCAAATCCATTCGAATCTTACTTGCCATCGCAACATACTACGACTATGAGATTTGGAAGATGGATGTCAAAACATCATTCGTGTATGGGAATCTCCTCGAGGATGTGTACATCACACAACCTGAGGGTTTTGAAGATCCAAATCAAGCCAACAAAGTATGTAAACTGCAGCGATCCATTTATGGATTGAAGAAGGCTTCTAGTAGTTGGAATCGACGTTTTGATGAAGTAGTCAAAGAGTTTGGCTTCATCAGAAACGAAGATGAGTCTTGTGTCTACAAGAAGGTTAGTGGGAGCTCTATTGCTTTTCTGGTCTTGTATGTGGATGACATACTACTCATTGGAAACGACATTCCCATGCTGCAATCTGTTAAATATTGGCTAGGAAAGTGTTTCACAATGAAATACTTAGGTGAAGCAGCCTATATACTCGGTATAAAGATCTATAGAGATAGATCCAAGAGGCTGCTCGGCCTAAGTCAAAGTACATATATAAACAAGGTGCTGAAACGATTCAGCATGCAAGATTCCGAGAAGGGATTCTTGCCCATGTCGCATGGAATCACACTTTCGAAGAGTGGTTGTCCTTCCAATGAGATTGATAAGGAACGCATGAGTAGGGTTCCCTATGCCTCGGCCATAGGATCCATCATGTACGCCATGTTATGTACTAGACCAGATGTCATATGCATTGAGTATGACAAGCAGATATTAGTCCAATCCAGGTTAGAGTCACTAGATTGTGGTCAAGAAAATCATAAAGTACTTGAGAAGAAGTAAGGATGCATTCTTGATATTTGGAGATGATGGAGAGTTGCGTCTAAAGGTTACACAGATGCAAGCTTCCAGAACGACATAGTTGATTTCATATCACAGTTGGGGTTTTTATTTTGCCTGAATCGAGCGGCGGTGAGCTGGAAGAGTTCCAAGTAAGAGACGGTGGCTGATTCTACAACAGAGGCTGAGTATATTGCTTCAAATGGCGCAGCAAAAGAAGCTATTTGGATTAGGAAGTTCATTACTGAGTTTGGTGTGGTTCGTAGCATTGCGGATCCAATAGAGTTGTATTGTGGCAACACTAGAGCGATCGTGCAGTCAAAGGAACCCATGTCGCACCAGAAATGTACACAGGAAGTTCCATCTTATTCGAGATATTGTTGAAAGAGGAGACGTTCGGATATGCAAGATTCCTACATATTAGAATGTGTCAGATCCTCTTATAAAGCCGCTTGTTCAGCGCAAGCATGAAAGGCACACCAGGAGCATTGGCATACGAGATGCGCCAGATGGCTCTAGTGCAAGTGGGAGACTGTTGGAATAGGTGCCCTAAAGGCAATCTAGTTTATGAACAATAAATTGGCTAGAATATTTATTGGATATTTAATATAATGAAGTCCTTATATTTACAATTGTGTTGTTTATCTTAAATATCCCTAGTCCATTATAATGATTAATGGGAAATTCATTTATAGACTAGTATGGGGTTGGATTGATATGGAGATATCATGATCTAACACATGGTGTGCATTAGGAGTAATGGCATATTGGATTGACCCAACTCCGAGAAGGCTACATACATGTTATGTAAAGTCACAAGTGCTTCTCGCGGTGACAACGCTATTGTCATCCTTAGACTTGAAGTCACTAGTAGTTCTAGTTGTGGAATATTGTGTTTTGGTAGCGTCAAACGCTACACCGTGACTGGGTAGTCATAAAGGCGCGTATTCGACACAATAGGAAGCAAGCTTAGATATTGTAGTGATGTAGATATAATTTGTCCCTCCCACATAACGGGAGCAAATATCCTAGGCCACTCGAGGGATAGTGCTTATAGAATGTCTGGCCAGACTCAAATAAATCAACATAGGCTATTGATGTTATTTGCACGAATAAGGCTATTCCCAGGATCGATGAACTATGAATTGGATATACGAGTGTGACTTGTATGTCTCGTGTCCAATCCGGATATTGAGACAAAGGGATGAGACAATACTTGCACAAGGTTTGTCATGATGGCTATTCTATTTGTTGGCTAGGATGGATGTCTAGAGGCCACTCCATATTAGTAAATAGTTACTACAATAGAACCTATGGGGTCACACGCCATATAGAGGTGAACTAGACTTGGGAAATATAATATGATTAATTAATCGGAAGGATCAAATCTCAACAACTTGCTAACTTAGTAGGACTAATATGCCAGTTTGACTAATCCGAACTTGAGTAGGACTAGGAGAGGGCCTTTATGTAGTCACAAGGAGTTTTTGGACTATATAAAGGATGCTCCTAGCTTCCTTCCCTACAGCTTATGCTCATAACATACTTTGAGTAGGAGAGCAGAAATGAGAGAGCAAGACAAACAAGGAGGCCAAAGCCCCCTTGCTGTCCGCCCACCCCGTCGGCCGCAAGAGAGGTCGCCCCTCTCTTTGGTGCCCCGTTGCGTGATTTCTTCATCCTCTTCCACTCCTCCTAGCTAGCACAAGGCCTTTGGAAGATCTAGATTTCACCTCTAGGCGTGGATCAACCGTAGAGACGTGATAATTTTCTCGTTAGAAGTCATCAAGGAGACTTCAAAGGTACTTAACACTATTCTCTTACCATCGTCATGATTTCTCTTCCTGTGATCCTTGGAGGGTCTTGATCGGATAATTATATTGTTCTTCCACTGCGTATCCATGATCAAAACCCTACAGTCACTATAGTACTACTAAGATTATAGACAATCATATAAATAAGTTGTCTCTCTTTATAAACTGAAAAGTAAGAGAAAAGATCATGCATCTGCTACAGTTTATGTATGTTCAGGGTCTAACGAGCATGTGCTATGTAATTGTAGGGCTTAACTTATGTCTAATTCTTGCTATAACGTAAAAGGATGAGGTGAGTAATTTTATTCCTCGAAGTGGATATATTTTTCCTATATATATGGAAATGAAATTACTTGCAAACATACTTTCTTTACAAAAATGAATTACTGATTTGTAGAATATTTATATCTTGATGAGACATGTTTACAATTGAGCTATCTGCCACACGACCCTACCGTTGGAATATAATAGACGGCGAGCCGTAAAGCGACGTTGTTATAAGACGTGTCTTAACACCAAGATAAAGTCGGTGTTGACACCGAGATAAGGTCGGTTTCACGATCCCTAGTCGACGAGGACTTGTTCTGTTATGGCTAGGGTAGTTATAAGTAACCATATGGAAAGATTAGTAGTGGATTACTAGACGAATGTTATGTTAATGTTATTATGTTTATTATTGATAATCTTTACATAATCAGTTTTGCTATGTTCTTTTATCCCACTAACCATATCGGGATTCCAATTACTTGCCGAGCTTATAGCTCATCCCCCTTTCTACTTCCTCGTTCAGGTGATAAAGCTTAAATGGTGATGTATAGTTTTTGGTGCACTGGGAACTTTCTGGTTACTACATAGATACCTAGTGGAATAGAATTCAAAGCTTGGCTTATGGCTCGCATGTAATACATATGTTAAATAGTATTCTGCTCCTGTTATATATGACCTCTCATGTAATTCCTAACATCAACAATCTACTATGTTCCCCATACGGGTCATGTATTGTATAGTGGTTTTCTATAATATCAGGTTGTTTATATTTGAATGATCTAAGTTGTTTCCATTAAGTTATCTTGACATGCCTATGTATGAGGCATATCCGGCCGGTCATGAACCATTCCCAATGCCTCGGTAATAGGGTTGTGACAGTTAATGTACAAAGATACTTGTACTTTATTGTTTTATTAAAAAAATACATGTGAAGTTATGAAATTTTGAGAAATGAAATTTATAATAAGATTGTTAAAAAATTGTAAAGACTTTAAGATTGTAAACAAAAACATATTTCATATAATTAAATGATGTAAAAATGGGCAATTTTGATGAAAATATATGACATTATCTTACGTATATCTCAATATTAAATTAAGAATTTTCTTTTAGATATGTTAGTAAAACTTGTCATTTTAAAAAAAATGTAGGTGAATATGAGGGGTACAATAGTCCTTTTATATTATTTCGTCCACTATGGATGGAAAGTTAACTGATTATACCCAGCATAACGAATTTCAAAAGTTTGGGACTTGGGTGCATGGTTTTAAAGTTTGGGTACACACTTGCGGGAAAAAAACAAACTTCGGGTACCTGTAATGCAATTTTTCCTTAATTGGTAAAGATCACTTACTTGAAGATTTTCTGCTGCACCAAGTTAAACATGTCTATAACCCATCTCTTTATACTTCCAATCTTTTCACACACCTAAGGAGTAAGCATCCCATACTAAACAAAAAAAAAAGTCTAGTCCAGTCACTTCTGACCAAACAATGAGAACTTTTTGTAAATTTCACAAAGAGTACTTTCACTTCAGCCTCTAACAAATAGATTTTTCTTCACTGCCAAAGCATTGTGGCTCAATTTCCACCAAAAGTTTTTCAACTTTGAAGGTAATTTACATGACTATTTAAGATCCCAGTATTCTTTAAAAAATTGCAGAGAAGAGGAGTTTGCATACTTGTTATTTCTCTAAGCATAATGATCTCGCTTGCACATCTCCCAAGCACCTTTAGTACCAGACTTCACAGTGTAATTACCCGATTTTTCAAAAGGCCTCATTAACTTGTCATCAACATTACTCCAAGAGAGGGGGATTTCATAATAGCATCCACTACATTCTCTTTTAATTTATTTTTTCAAAAGAAACACTTTCCATCCTCTAGAGTGGCGCTAAACAGATCGTACACCTCCAATACTGGGGAATTAGTAATGGTATCTTCTACTTTATATGACTAGCCCAAAGACCCAAGCATTCCTGTACACATTGATTGCCTTACCATTTCAAGCAACCCACACAACTCCTTTTCAATTAATCTTTTACCTGCGATGATACTTCTCCAAACCCATGCAGGGTGATGTCTCAAAGAAGCCTCTATAAAATTATAATTTGAGAAATGCTTGGCTTTTAGAACTTTTTCCAATAAAGAGTGAGGATGCTGAATAATTCTCCAGCTTTGTCTAGACAGTAGTGCTAGGTTGTAGATTTTATAACTTCTTGCTTTTTCTTTGCTACTTAATCCCAATTTAACTAGTGTTTTCCTTTCTTTTGGGCCCGCACCCCCACCAAAACTTTCTAATAATTTAGGATATTTTATTGCACACTTTCTTTGGGAACTCAACACATGACATGGTATATTGGAATTGTTGTAGTATGCTCTAGAGGCAATCTATTTATCGTGACATTTATAAAGGCTTTCTATTCATTCTATTATCTCTATGGAGTTATGTTAACATAATGAAGTCCTTAGAATAAATGTTATATTCTTAAATATCCCTAGTCTAGTATTATTGTTAATTAGGACAACTGTAATGCATCAAGACTAGTATGTGGGTAGATTGGTATGAGATATCAAGTCTAACACATTGGTAGCATTGTGAGCAATGGCGTACTCGATTGACCCACTACGAGAATACTACATGGGTGTTATGTGAGTGCCATAGGTGCTTCTCAAAGTGACAATGGTGTTGTGATACTATGACTTGAAGTCGCTGCATTCTCTAGATGTGGAGTAAATATATTAATATCGTCAATCATCACACTATAACAAGGTGTGAGTGATGTATATATGATTTTTTCCTCCTACATAAAAGGAGTAAATAATCGTGGCCACTCGATGAGTGTGACTTAGAAAGATGCATCGTGCAACAACCCCATCAGGCTCAGGACGAGACCAGGAGGGCGATGCTTAATAGAAGCGGCGAAACTCTAAAGCAAATCAAACCACAACACTTAGTATAATAGCTGCATACGGTCTCATACACACTGAATACTATTTCACAATATTTCATTAATACTACTAAATGATCTACTGGTGATATTCACGGTCTAAGTGAGTCTCGCGCCCTTCTATTCCAAGATACCCAGCTCCTAAACATGCGGTGGGAAGGAAAACAAGAATCGTACTTTTCGGAAATCGGCAATAAATACTAAGTGAGATATACCTTAGCATGTAAAAACTGTGAAGATGATAGACGTTGCTGGATCACGAGTTAAGTAAGATAACAGTAACATAGTATGAGTAAAACATTATCAAAGTTTGCAACGGTATAAACGACCGTGCTAGCAAGAATGATCCCATTATAGATTTCAAGAATCCAATAGTAATCGGATATATTAATGCAAGGACGAAATACATCGACATCAGGTATCACTTCATTCGTTCATTGTTGGAGAAAGACGTGATAAAGCTGGAGAAGATCCACACGAGCTAGAATCCTGCGGATATGTACACCAAGGTTGTGACCTTAGAGAAGCTGAGAACCTACTCATGGAGCTAGAATCCTTCGGTTGACCTAGTCACATGATAAGAGGCCAAGTCCACACTCATGGAGGATATTGAATTGAAGTTGGAAAAGTACACTCAGAGTTAGTCAGTCTTCAAGTGGTAGATTGTTAAGTGTGAAGACTGTTTTGTAACCTATTCTAAATTTGAGGGGCTTACAAGCAATTTCATGTATTAGCTATCTCTATATAATTAACCCAACTCTAGGGTTAGAGTATCACATCACACAGAGAGAGGCCGAGAGATCTGATAGTATTCTTCATTCGTTCATCATAGTGAAGTGGGTGTGGACCGTGGATGTAGCAAATTTGGTGAACCACGTAAATCGCCTTGTTATTGTTCATGCTATTATTTCGTTTTGGTTTTAGTTGCGTTGTTAAATTGCCCCAAGACGATCCTAACACTATTCACCCTTAACATTTAGAAAATGGAAATAACGACCCAAGAGACTTATGAAATATATTCAAATACCCTATGAAAATTACGGGGTATTACAAGAAATGTGAGAAACTTTGCTCAAGGGTCTAGGGTATAAGGGTCATTATGACAGACATTTTCAGAGTCAAAGATGGAGGGTGAATACCCACACTTATAATTTTCCACAACTAGGCACATTCTTGCATTTCAAAAGGAAACTTTCAACCTCTCATTCAAAGATTTTAACCGGGTGTTTTGAGCGATCTACAACAAGGATTTGTAGCTTATAGAACCAACTACCCATAGAAGAAAAAAGATAGTCATTTGACTAAGTAACAAGCTAGATATAGTTGTTGAAAGAATGACCCAAAGTTCTACAAAATAAAACACCATATTCAAGAACGCGCTTGCAGCCACTTCAATCCATTTTCACCGACGTAAGAAACTCAATTTGAATATCAAATTTATACGAAAAAATTATGAGTATCAATAGTACACACTAGCTAAAAGCTCCCAAATTCATCAAGAATTGAGAGCCTGTTACGAAGTTCAGAAGCTGAGACAAAATAGTAGTCAGTTCTTAGTAGGTTGAGACACAATTTCCCAACAAATATGGCTCGAAATTCAAGTAGGTTAGAGCTCGAATTCGGATATAAAATCTACATTGCAGGTATATAGGGACATTAGATTTTATACTGGTGCAAGAATCATCCCAAACCATCAAGAAATGGGGGAGTTACGAGCCCAAGATTAGGGCAAGAAACTACGCCAAAAACGACGAAATGACGAATCAAAAGCATGCTTAAAACGGGAATATGGATAATTTTGGAGGGGGACCTCTAACATGTTATATATGTTGCAAGGATCAAATAGAAATATTTATCAATGTGAAAAATCAAGGAATAAGGTTTTACCCATTTCCAGTGGGTATGGTGTTCCCGGCGGCTATTTAGCCTAGGTTGCAGCGACCCACGATGTTCTTGGCGAAATTTGGCCTTCTCCTTAGCTCCTTCGTGCGCCATACCATTAAGAAGACGATTTGTAGCACCCCCAAAATGGTCAAGCCGAAATCCCGGGGAATGTCACTCCATACCAGAGATGAAACCTGTATACAAGGACATTTAAAAGTGGATCCCAAGCAAAACATCCATAAAGTCTTAAAACAATACTTATTACAACTCAATTCCTTGTGCCTCAAACTCGGGCATTAACCAAACAAAATTAAATGAAAACTAAAAGAAGTTATAACTATTAAATGTGAAAGTTCTAGAAGTCTAGATGTGATTCGCGCTTCCTGCTAAGCCAAGCTCGCATCTCAACATGTGGTGCAGAAAACAAAAAGAGAACACCACAGTTCCAAAATCAGCAATAAATACTGGCAAGCAAACACCCAAGCATGTAAAATGATGATGAGGCACGTTTTATAAAAATAAAAAATGTGTCACGTAGTAGTTCAACCAAAACACACCGGAAATAAAGTTTGACCCTTACAAGAAAAATATTAGAGATTTCAAGATCCTTATATTTCACAGAACAAGTTCATTATCCAATTTAGGGGATTCCAAAATCTCATATTCATTCTTTTCCCATTAATAAGCATCAAATCCAAATATTCACATTTATAATTAGTTGATACGGGGGAAGAACCAACCACTTCGCAAGCATCCGCGACCCTAAGTGTCGACACCCCCTTAAGACTTCTTGCGGCCAGAAGGGTGAGTACAAGGAGCAATCTGGGGCCTTGCAAGCGGATTAATTAATTAATTAACTGGCCGAGTGACCGTAGTAACACGACCAAGCACAATAGTAACCATGTAACAACCTCGCTCAACTCTTCCACTTTAAGTTATCATCGATTATTAAATTATGGTGATGGTTTCAGAGAAACTTTTCAACAAGTGGAACTCAAACGTTCAATAACACATTATGCACATAACACGTAAATTCATTTTGAGACAAGTTGGAATAAAACATTTGACACGAAAGGGCGTTAGGCACACTAGGCCTGGAATGTTTACTCACCTCAAATGAAGAACTACTACTGCAAATTGCCTCTAGTAGTACTCAGTGTATCCCTCGTTAGAGAACTCGTTGCCTACTTATTAATATTCTAATCAAACACAATTCTACATAACGATCAATCATGCTACTCTACATGCCATGCAACGAATCTCGGTCACGGTCCTAACACCTCATGTTAATTCCACATAGAAATTCGGTTTAGTCCTAACAACCCAATTCCCAAAAGCTACTTCAATTTAGCACACTAGAACGCTATTTTATTTCTCATAAAAACACTATTTCGATAAACCAATAATATATTATAATATTACATATTTCCCCCAAATCCTCTAACGATAATCTACCGGTTGACGAAATGATCAAACGAGACTCAACACTCTAAAATATTCGCTAAAAAACACACCCGATTAAGTGTTTATTGTTATACAATGCTTTAGTGACAAAGGAGTTTATTTTTGTGAAAATATAACCCTTTGTTGTGAAAAAGTTAGTCCAGAAAGTGACAGAGCAGTGAAAATTCACGAAACAGCCCTAGAATTCCCAATTATGCTTCTAACGGTCTCGTGTTCGATTCCAATTAAATTACCCGACGATTACAAAACGCCTTAGCAACCCAATACACAACACAAGTGGTAGCTTCTCTTAAGCCCATTATTTCAGATTGATTTTACCACCTACATGAACTAGGGTTTATGGGTAAACATGAATAACAATGAATAAAGCGATATAAGATGATCTACGTGATTAAATTAGAGGATTAAAATGAATAAGAGTTTAATTTTTTTACGAATGACTTGTTACTTACGTGAGAAGTGAAGGATTTGAAAGATTGAGCGGCGGAGATGAAGGCGGCGCACGTAGGAGACAACGACGATGAATCTGCTAGAGCCATTCATTGTCAGAACCGTTCAAACAGAACGGTGAAATAGAAAAAAAATTGGACGGATTGTATTGATGAAAAAGGAGAAGAAGAAACTGAGAACGGTGAAGTAAGAACAAGAAGAAACTTAAAAATAAATAATGGAGAAGAAAAGAAGAGAAGAACTGATCGTGCAAAGAAGAGAAGAAGAAGAACAAGAACGAAGCTGAAGAATAAACGAAGAAGAAAGGAGAGGGTTTACCTACGCGAACCTGGACAGAGGCGGCGGTGGGTGGCGCCGCTGATTCTGCTTCTTGCTGGACGAGGATGGAACGAGAGAGGGATGGAGACGATGGTGGTAGGGTTTATCATGAGAGTGAGAGAGAGATAGAGAGAATTATTTTTGATGATGATGAATTTGGAGAAAATCGCCGAAGATAGGAAGGGAATCGGAATTTGCATTCGATTGATGAAGAATTCTACGTCAGTTTTGATTTTTGGGTGTAAATTTTACACCTAATTAAATAGAAAGACACTTTCACACCCCTAGTTTAGCTGAAAGACACTTTTACACCCCTAGTTTAGGTGAAAGACACTATTAGGTTTAGATAAAAGTCACAAAAACCCCAAAAGCTTACTAATAATGAAAATTAACTCCCAACACTTATATTAATATCACAAAAACACCATAGACACATAACGGGGTATTTCATCCTTCCCCCTTAAAGAGATATTCGTCCTCAAAGCTTAAACCAATTCCTCAACAACCACTAAGGTATTAGTCTCCACTTAAGGGTATAACTACTATATGCAAACCTAAGGTCACGGATGATATGCAATATACTATAAAGGGTACTAATAATGACGTAATAATGACGTATTACAAAACCAAAGGATTACACCCTCTCCCCCTTGAAGGAGTGACGTCCTTGGAACTCAAAAATACCTCGTCAAAAAGGTGAGGGTACTTCTTCCTCATATCATCCTCCGCTTCCTGTGTTGCCTCTTCTGTGAGGTGATTTGTCCATAAGACCTTCACAAGCTTGACACTCTTGTTGAGGGTGTCCCTTGTCTTCGTGTCTAGAATCTTTACAGGATGCTCCTTATAAGTCAACGAAGGATCCAATTCCACTGGTTCGGGGTCCAATACATGAGATGGGTCAGGCACGTACTTCTTCAGCTGAGTTACGTGGAATACATTGTGAACACGACCCAGTTTGATGGTAGATCCAACTGATAAGCCACTTCCACAATCTTCTCTATGATGACATATGGTCCAATATTTCGGGATCAAATTCCCTTTCTGATTGAACCTCATGACTCCCTTAGTAGGTGAAACCCTAATGAATTCATTTTCTCCAATTTGAAACTCCAATGGTCTCCTTTTCTGATCAGCGTATAATTTCTGCCTATCCCGAGAAGCTTTCATTCGCTGTTGGATAAGTATCACCTTATCTGTCATCTCCTCAATTAGTTGTGGACCAATCACTATTGTCTCGCGTATGTTGCTCCAACACAGCGGTGTTCTACACTTCCTTCCAGACAACGTTGTTGAAATTGTGTCAGGGAGGCAATCAATTTATTGTGACAAATATGTGGATTTACGATTCATTATGTTATCGGTATGGAGATATGATAAAATGAATGAAGTCCTAAGAATATAAATGTTATATTCTTAAAATATCCTTAGTCAATTATATTGATTAATAGGACAATCAACTATAGACTAGTATGGGGTTGGATTGATATGGAGATATCACGATCCAACACATGGTTATGCATTAGGAGTAATGGCATACTGGATTGACCCATTTCCGAGAAGGCTACATACAAGTTATGTAAAGTCACAAGTTCTTCTCGCGGTGACAACGGTATTGTCATCCATAGACTTGAAGACACTAGATCATCTAGTTGTGGAATATTATGTTTTGGTAGCGACAAACGCTACCCGTGACTGGGTAGTCATAAGGCGTGTATTGGACACAATAGGAAGCAAGCTTAGATATTGTAGTGATGTAGATAGAAATTTTCCCTCCCACATAACCGGAGCAAATATCCTAGGCCACTCGAGGGTTAGTGCTTATAGAATGTCTGACCAGACTCAAATAAATCAATATAGGATATTGATATTATTTGTACGAATAAGGCTATTTCTAGGATCGAGGAACTATGGATTAGAAATACTAGTGTGACTTGTTTTTCTCGTCTCCAATCCGGATATTGAAACAAAGGGATGAGACAATACTTGCACAAGGTTTGTCATGATGACTATTTCTATTGGCTGGCTGGAATGGATGTCCTTCTAGAGGCCGCTCCATATTAGTAAATTGTTACTACCAACTAAATATAACCTATGGGTTCATACCCCATATAGGGTGAACTAGACTTGGGAATTAATTAATATGATTAATTAATTAGAAGGATCAAATCGCAACAACTTGCTAACTTAGTAGGACTAATATGCAAGTTGGACTAATCCATGTATAGACATGATTAGGATTTGATAAGGTGGACTAATTCATATAGAGACATGATTAGGATTAATTTGCAAAGATAACTTATCCATGTATGGACATGATTAGGACTAGTTTGTAAAAGGGACTAATCCTTATTTGAGTAGGATTATGAGAGGGGTTCTTTATGTAATAGTACAAGGAGTTGTTGGACTATATAAAGAACACTACTAGCTTATTTTCTCTACACACATCTACTTGCTTAGAGTAAGAGAGAATAAAGCAAGGAGAGAGAGCAACAAAGGACCCTCCCATTGCTGCCCCTCTACGAGTCGGCCACCAAGAGGGTCCGAACCCTCTTCCTTGGTGATTTGTTGCATGATTTCTTCATCCCCTTCCATTCTTCCTATCTAGCACAAGGATTTGGAGGATCTAGATCTCACCTCTAGGCGTGGATCAACCGTAGAGACGTGACACAATTCACGTTGCAAGTCATCACAGGAGATCTTTAAAGTGTGTTAATTGTTTCTTCTCTTACCATCGTTAAAATTCTCTTCCTGTGATCCTTGGAGGGTCTTGAATGGACAATTCTTCCTTCCGATGTGTATCCATGATCACAACCCTAAGTGGTATCAGAGCCACAGGTCGTAGAGCATAACGTGGTTTATGTATTACTATTTATGTAGTTTTACACTTTAAATAATTGTTTATCGCGTAGAAACAGACAAATCAAGCATGTTGATGCAATTTGTCAATAAATCAGTCAAACAAGAACTAATTTTACATGGGATGTAGGAATTAGTGAGTTTTAGAAATTTTAGGATCTTAGATCTAGGGTTTTTGAGCATCCAATTGGAAAAGGATTTTTTTCAATAAGGAAACAACCAAACTTGGGGAACAAGGCAAGGAGTTGTTTTGGAAACAACTCCTAAAGGAGGTTCGGCCCCGCTAGGAGACCGTCCCTCCTTCCTTGCCGCCCAAACTAGGTTCGGCCAAGGGGCCGGGGCAGCCCTAGCGCACGGCCTAGCTGCAACACCCCGCTATTCCAGGCATAACCCAAACCGCTAAGATGTCCCCCGCACGAGGAGTTTTACCTCATTGTGAACGGAGTAGAACGTCGACCTCGTACCAAACCATAAAGAACAAAACTTCAATTTAATTCAAAATCAACTTTATTACAATAAAGGGAATGACCAAACGTGGTCCTTAACATGGAAACTTGAAACCAAACCAAATTGTTTGAAAAGAAAAAAAAACAAGAAACCAGTGATTTATTCTGTGAGAGCTAAAGTGATTCCTTGATCCAAGCTAGTGATTCGTTCCCCCAAAGTCTGCAGCGGTGCTAACCTGCGGGTTTTACAATAGACAAAGCCGACCGCAGTTTTTCCAAAAGTCAGCTTAAGCTGAGTAAGAAATACCTCAACATGTAAACAGATGATTGGGCACATAATTCAAGAATAAGTAAAGGAAAAAGTAAAGAAAAAGATGATTAAAGCTTTAAATTGAGGTCACAAAAGCAATCAAGAAAGGTAAAAGGATAAACTTGGATTTGACATTCCATCTCAATCTTTCTTATTAGAGTTCTCCTTCAAAACTTTTCTGGCGGCCACCTGGCCACGTGCCACGGGAGCAGCTAGCTCTACTGCCCCATGAGCCCCAAAAATTAACATTGTACGATCGAATGCAGAGTTCCCGCCTGCCTCGGAAATAAATAACTCAGGGTTACTTCGTGGGTCTAACAAACCCTACTTCAACCCGGCAGTTGTGAAAGCCCCTCTAAATATGGCCTTCCCGCCTCAATACTGACCTACAAGACCTTAAGTGTCGACACCCCTAGAGGTTAGCAACTCCGCTAGAGTAGTACAAGTAGGAACCCCCAAGTCCTCATGGTAGTGTAGGACTATGGGTACCAAGGGTACGCCAGAGTTTGGCTCCCAAAATCTCTTGACCAGAACGTATGGTCCTTAACAATATAATCACCAAAGTGAACTAAAGAAGAGCTCGTACAAGTTATCTTTCACTTTACGTTACTTGGTGTCTTATGAGTATTCCTTGAAAGAAGGTGATTCTCGATCCAAACCAGGTATTCAAAACCAATAAGGAAAGCAAGGATTTAAGTGCTGATCAGTTCCAAGATGAACATAACTTATGTATTCAAGAGAGAGATCTCAGTTTCACAATTTGTGCCAAAGTAACATGATTTTCAGAGTTTCAACAAATGGGTAGTACGATAATCAAAACAGTAACAAATTTGGCACATAACACATCTTGGAAACTCATTTTGATGGTAGAAGAGTCGAGCATATAACTTACTTGGATTAAAGAAAGCTCCACACACACAAGCAAAGCACGAAAACTAGTACTCGTCGGACGGGTTCTCAATGAACTGATCGTCTACAAACCCTACAATAATCGAATAATCCAAACATTAATACACGACCAATCTCATACAACACATGCAACTATGCCTATATGCAAATGCAAAGAATATTCCCCCGACAAGTTCCCAATTTAATTTACCCCCAAATTACATTACGGGACTCTAGTATTAGAAAAATATTAATTTATAAAATTATTATAATTAAGAAAATAAATACAACTAAGACAATTAAATGTAGGATTTAAACTATTAAATATTATACTTAGGAAAAAGCTATTTATAGTTAGTATTTAGAAAAGAGTATAATATTTAAAAGTGATATGAGTATTAAGAGAATTAACTATACTTTGTTAAAATAGATTATATTTATTTATATAAGAAAAACTTGAAATAAACACATTATATAAAACTATACAATAACTTAGGAAAATACCACTTTTTATTTATTATAAAATATCTAGTTTTATTACTAAACTCTTCTTATAATAAAATTAAATTATAAAACTTGTATGGTTTCCATATCGAAAGAAACTAAACAATTATAAATAGTTTTAATAAAGAAAACAGTTGTTATAGATATAGAATAGTTTAATAAAACAAAACAGTTTACTGGAAGTACAACAACAACCCCAACAGTTTTATCAATTTACGAAAAGCACCCCACAAATGTCACACTATAAAGCATATACAGTAATCTCCTTCCTCTTCGCTAGCACCCACATGAACAGAGCATATATGTAGCCCAATGCATACGACTGCCAACTTGATTGATAGCAAGACAACGAAAAACAACAATTGGTGAATTTGACGATGCGAGTGAGGAATTCGTGAATCAAGCGACAAGAGTTCACTTACCGGAACGGGAAATCGAGGAATCGAATTCGGTTGGATACGAATTTGATTGGACGGCGACTAATGGGCGACGAGCTCTACTGATCTCCGGCAATGGAGGAACGAGAGAGATCTTGGCGGCGTTGCTGGGTTCCCGTCGGAATCCGGGTCGGGGATTCGGGTCGACACAAAACAGAGCAAACGAAGGCTCTGTTTCTCCCACTGGTTTGCCGAAGCAAGGGAAGACGAACGAAAACAGAGGGAGGCGAGGGACGGCGATGGACTCGCCGGATTTTTCGTCGGGTCCTTCTCGGGTCCGAACCGGGTCGGAAAAAACAGAGCCGACGAAGGCTCTGTTTTCTCTGGTTGGTTCGCTGGGATGAATGGAGCTTGACGGCGAGCTTGGCTGCTGGTGATTTCGCCGGAAATTGCAGGGACAGTGGTAGTGGTGATGTACGGCGGTGCTTCGAGAAATAGAGGAAGTGGGTTTGCTAAGTTTCTGAAAACAGAGAGATATTGAGTTAAAATTGAAGAAGAGAAGAGTGTGGGTATTGATTTATTTTAATGTGGGTTGAAGTTGAGGAGGTCGTGGCATGGTGGTGAAGGTGGTTCCGTTGATTGGGGATGATGGAGAAGAAGATGGGTTTTCCCTTCTGTTAGAGAGAGAGAGAGAGAGAGAGAGAGAGAGAGAGAGAGTTTAGTGGGTTTACACCCAAGTTCAGGAAAAGACACTTTAACCCCCACGACCATGTTTAGGAAACTACATAATAACCCCCACAGTTTAAAAAGAAATGCAACTTAACTCTAACTTTAGGAATAATACACTAAATACCCTATTAGAAGAAATAGGGGTATTACATATCACTAGCTTGGATCAAGGAATCACTTTAGCTCTCACGGAATAAATCACTAGTTTCTTGTTTTTGTTTCTTTTCAAACAATTTGGTTCGGTTTCAAGTTTCCATGTTAAGGACCACGTTTGGTCATTCCCTTTATTGTAATAAAGTTGATTTTGAATTAAATTGAAGTTTTGTTCGTTATGGTTTGGTACGAGGCCGACGTTCTACTCCGTTCACAATGAGGAAAAACTCCTCGTGCGGGGGACATCTTAGCGGTTTGGGCTAGGCCTGGAATCGCAGGGTGTTGCACTAGTCGTGTGGGATAGGGGCCGATCGGCCCAAGGCCTTGGGCGGTTCTTTTTGGGGTTCGGCCAAGTGTTGGTGGGCCCTCTTGGACCGTTTTGACCCTAGTAAATCCTAAAACAACTAAAATTGACTAAGGGCGTTAAAAATTGGTTTTAACTTCTTATGTGCAATTTGTATGGTGATTGGATATGGCCTTAGATGTGGTTGTTGTGGATGTTTAATTTTGTGATTGTTTATGGCATGCGAGCTGATCAATTGATGTAATAATTAATTAGGGTTTACGGCCTGCGAGCCGGTATTTTTCTCAACTTGTGAGATTTATTTTATTTAGTACAAATGTTAGCTAGTACTAGATAAAATAGATAGATAGCCAAGATTGAAGAAAAGAAGTTTAAAGAATTAAAGGAGCCACACATGGAGCATGGAGCATTCCACAAGGCTACGAAGGATGGACCAAGAGATGGAGGCACATGGAGATGCGTTTTTCATTCTAGGGTTCATAGATATTCTCATTGGCTTGGGAATATCTTAGTCTAGGAAGCCATATACATATCACGTTAATCTCTTTTGTGGATGTTTACTTTATTGTCTTATTATTGCTTTTGGTGTATGGACGATGCATGCAATTTAATAATAAGATAATTAACAACCCGCATCTTTTATTTGGAGTTATGCCCAAACTCAAATATGTAGACCAGTTGATATGGATCAACAAAACAACTTAAAATTGAAAATACAATCCCTCAATTCAAATATTGTGTTTTGCCTTCTCGATATTTAAACACTCGTCATCATCATGATTTATCAAGCTCGTGCATTCCAAAACAAGGCAACTTGGTTCATAATGATGTGATGCGATGGCACATGCAAGTAATGTGCAATTGTTTAAATAAGAGGTTAGACACAACTAGGTTATTAATATGATTAAAACCTAGAGGCAACCAATTGGGATTATCCCTGGAATAGATAAATAAGGAGTTATTTGCCCAATTAAACCAATAGTTGCATAGGGATGCAATTGAAATTGTTCATACCGAAATAACTAATTTTGGGTGACTTGCCAAAGCAAGCTCAAAAGAAGTGAAATATGGATCTTGGCCCACTAAAAATTATGATGATATTTTATGCATTAATATGGAGGGTTATTAATCCGAGAAAAATAGTGGGAGCTATGTATGACAACTTAAATCCTTGTTGAATATAGTTATACGTCACAATGCTTTGCATAATCCTATAGTGTTGAATACATGTTCGACAAAAAGTAATCCCAAGTATGGGATATCGTCTCAAGTAATAATATCCGGTAAGTCCGGAGTCGAATCCACAAGGAGAGGAGGGTTAGAAAATGACTTGCAAAACTAGAATAGAGAGTAGAAAACGACTAACTAAAGCAAATAACGCAAATTCTCAATGGCTTTAGAGCTTGCCAAGCTATCAAATCCACCAAAACTAATTGATGGAGCAAGTTGAGATTTGAGAATTCGCTAATCTAAACTACTAAGAAAATAAGTGAAATGACAAGTAGAGAGGGGCTAGGGATCATCGGTTTATCTAGTGACCAATCCTCCTATTAGATTCAAGCCCGGTTCTCAAATCACATGCAGCAATCCACAAGACAAGTATGTCAAGAAGAGATTGCTTATTGCGCTCAAACTCGCACAAATGAAGTGTGTAGTCCTAACAAGCTAATCAAGTACTAAAGAGGCTATTCAAATGATATTTCTAAATTTCAAGTGTTTCAAGCATTAACCATATGTAAACACACTTAGGTGTTTCCACATGAAAGATCAAAAACCAAATGAAAGTTGTAAATTCTCACTCAAATCACCTAACTAGAACTCGATTTCTCAAAGTTAGGATTGACGAGTTTCTCTCACTCAAGTTCAACTTCAAAACAAACAAGTCGAGAGTATTCGCACATCTACCTATTCAATGCATCAAATACTTCAACAAGAGAAATTCAAAAATTGCATTAAGCATCCAAATGAACCCAATTCAACCCATTCATCCTTGAAGTTCAACTTGAATCAATAAGAGGATTGGGGCACTAGATGTAACACCCCGTAAATCTCTATAGGGGTCAGGTTGCAATAAAATGAAACTAGGAGGCAGAAGTGTAAATTACCTTTCCAGCAGTGTTTACTGATGACTGATTTTTAGGAAAATATTTGGACTTTAAGCTTGACCGGGCTGTTAAGAAGTTATTGAGAATCTAGGGCCGTTATGAAACTTTTAGGAACTGAAATATCTAGCCATTGTTAGACTGTGGAACTGAGAAGAAGCTTGAGTCTTGTGACTTTAATGTTGGTGGGTGGTTAAATTGCATTTTTTAGAAAACCCAATTCACCTTAAATTACATTTTCTATCCTCATCTTTTGAATTTTCACTTATAACCCCTCTATGCATGAGGGACACTTGTACTAAGCATTTTGACACTTGTCTTGTGTGGTGGCAACACCTAACAGACCCTACTCATCCACATGCAGCAGAGGGTTCATCATTCTTCACTATCTCCTTCTTTCCCCTCTCTTTCTCCATGAACCACCACCAACACCACCAAGCAAATCCACCATCACTCAATCCCTTCAATACCTACTGCTACCGAAGAATCCCTACGACCTAGGGATCAAAACGCCCCTATCAATTTGGGGATTCATTCAGAAGAGAGGGAGAAATCGGAACTTGAAGGTAAGAACCCTAGAAACGTGTTTAGTCGAATTCCTCCTCCTCTGTGTTGATTCATGAAAATTAAACCTTGGATTTGTGATATTGAGAGTTAGGCGAGCACGGGAAGTACCTGGGTACGCTCTGAATCGCTGGAAAAGTCCAGCTCCGCCGGAAACTGGGTTCCTCCTCGCCGGAAAAACGCCATTGCCGACCGGAGAAGGTAGAACCTTCAATCCTTGCTCATTCTTGCTGATTTTTGCACCAAAATCACCCTTAGGACGTCGTGATCACGTTTGAACTCTGAAACCTAGCCCAGAAACAAGAATTAATCGTGTTTGATTCGGTGTTCATTGCGTTTCTCGGCGGGAAACGACGCTACTTGAACCACTTGTAACTCTCTCAATTCTTGTTGTTTTCGCTTGTATATTGGCTCTTTGTGATCCCTGTGTTTCCCTCTACAAACTTCGTGCTATTTTGAATTCATGATCATGTCTATAACTTGCCTTAATTCAGCCTCAAAGTCACTGCAAAATGTCATGATTGTTCATGCTTGAGTTGTGAGATGCATTATGTCCCATCTTTGAGGCCTTGTATCACTCTCCCTGTTTATTGTCTTGCAGTGCTTGATAGCTCTTTAGAAAGCCTGGAGAAAACTCTTGAACACTACAATGATCTCAAACTGTGAACGCATGTTTCGATCACCTGAAAATCAACTCAAACTTGAGATAAAACGAGCTGGAACTGCTTGTGTTCTTGAGCTATGTTTTGTTCCAACTTTGCTGCCTTGTATCTTCATCATTAATCTATGTTTTGAAATGAATCTTGGACCAACATGTTCATCTAGCCTAGCTCTTCAAATCTATATAAAGATACCCTCACTTAATGCCTTGTGTTTGTCTAGAATCCTAGCCAAAGTTGCTGCAAAATGTTGTAAAACTAAGTGTTGAAAATCGCTTGTTTTTTTCTATATTTGATATGATGTATCTTTAAGAATACTTTGAGTCTCCCAGAGCTTAAACATGTTCTAGAATCCTTGATTCGCCATCTTCAAATCCCTATTATCATATTTCCTAAACTCTTTCTCAGATATCTAAAGATTAGCTTTGAAGTTGTCCAGTTGTGCTGTTGTCTCTTAAACTGTAACTCTTAGTTGTCAGTAAAAAACCATATGTATGGACTTTAAATTCTTGCGAAAAGTTGCTCACTATGTTATGCTGAATCTCACTGTCGAGTTGACCAAGTGGGACTTGTGTGAGGGGGGCCAAAATTGTGATTTCACATAGAGTTGTGCTACGACTCGAATGATGTTTTGGAAGCCATATGCTAGCCTTATATGTATAATTGTGTTCATATGAGCTTTTATAGGTTAATTTTGACTAAGTCAATTTTTTAGGGGTTATTTTGTATTTCTAGCAAAACTTTAGGGCCTTAAGTGCAAATAAATAAAAGTTTTAGTTTCCACCAGCATGACATTATGAGGGTGTCAAGAATATGATTCCACACTAATTGAGTATAATTGACTTGTCTGGAGAGTTCAAGGCCCAGCTAGGTGCCAAACGCAGTTTAGTTAAACTCTAGGGGCTTGAATGCAAATAATTAAACTTGGGATTCAAGCTAAGTAGGATATTGGAGGCTTACTAACTTATGAAATTGGCCAACTAGGAATAATCGAGGGGTTTAGTAACAGTCAGGAACTGTACTGACAAGACTGTGACTTCAAAGGTGGGCCAATTAGTCATTCTGGGCTACTCAGTTAGCATAATACCTGCATATGCATCTTACCTCTCTAAAGAGGATGGTTACTGATAAGTATACGTACCTTGGTATTTTTAGAGGGTGACGGGGCTAGAGGAATATCAGCAGCGCCGATCAGGAGCACAAGGCAGGCTACAGGTAGGCATAATAATGCTTAACTTATTGTTGGAGAAATACAGGGTATAGGACGAGTATATGAACACCCGATACATGGATCTTGGAGTAAGTACATTGGATCATGCATGTAAGTTCATACATATTAGTGTTCATGGATATGTTTTAAACTTGTTTTGGATTACTTGGTTGATATACGTAACATGATTACTTTAGACCTTTTTATGGTCACCACAGGCTCCGGCCGTCTAGCTGCTGCGGTGGCAGACACACATGGGACCCGATCTACGGGCTTTACCTTTATGGCCTACGGGCTAAGTCGGTACATTGCTAGCTCCCGACTTGTAGGCAACTAGTACTACTCTCTGGACTGACGATCCAGTAGGGGGTGTGCACACTTAAGGTCTAGTTTGTCTTGGTGGATTCATGGGTGGTACAGGAATGGGGGAGTGAATATGGATTTATCGTAACAGTGTTCTAACGGATAAAATTGAACTACTGGTATAACAGTCTCTTTGCCAACTGAGGTGGGTTAACTTGTCGGGTTATATGTCCGACAATCACATGTTATACGTTCAAGTATGTTAATATATTTCCTTACGAAGGCTATCTTGGTTGCTATAACTGAAGTCGTGACATCACTGCCTTCTATAATTGGCAGGTGAGTACGTGGGAGTGCGGGGGAAATGGGTCATCACTTAGAGGATCGTCACACCAGTATTACAAGTTATAAAAGTAAGTTTCTTTTAGATTTCAGTTTCTTTAATTCTGTCTATCAACAGAACCGTTAGGATTAGACTCCTTGCTGGGCATTTCCGTGCTTAGCGGAGGACATCTCCGGAGAGTCAGGGGGATCCAAGTGTATTTCTCCAGCACTCTAGGATGGGGGTGTTACAGATGGTATCAGAGCATCGGTTCTTTGAAAAGACAGAATTAGAAACACAAATAATAGGTGGATAGTATTTTCGAAATTAAAATTTGATAGGAAACAAGACTAAAACTTGAATAGAGTGGTTGGGAGAGTGCGGACGAGGGTTCTATATGTGCATATTTGGGCCATATATGCTTATGTAGTAGGAATCTCAGGCTAAGATTCAAAATGTCGTTTTGTTCTACATGACACCGAGAAGGAATATTGATTTTGACACAATTCATGAATAATCTTCTACCGGAATGATTAGGAAATTGGATAAATAGGATTGGCAAGAACCCTACTTGGTAAATCAATAAGGTGAAGTGATGTTATTGTTGAGAGTATCTGTGTTGTCATCTCACAAAAAAGGAAACTCTTAAAAAAACAAAACAAAACAACTAAAATAGCGTAGGCGACAGTAAATAAAGCAGTTAAGCGGGTATATAGTTCTAGTTGGATGACTTTGTCAGGCATCCGAGGATTGGATACGATATTTAAGAACCGAGTGAGAAATTATAGAATCTGTGGTAGAGGAAATAAATGTGCTTAGGATGCTAAATTGTGGGATTATGGCGTGTTAGGAATAGGGAATATGTATCTCATACTTCAGAGCATCGAATAGGATATGGGAGGGTTCACGAATTAAACATGAGGTTGAGAATGTTTTCTCGGACATATTCCTTGGACAATAGGTAGAACTAGGGAAGGACCTTAATAAGGAAAAAAAATTCTCGTGTTGATTGGTATTAACAGAGGTGAGGAAGCAAGGATTATTTAAGAATTGAGACGGTAAGGTTGGAGGGGTACCAGTAAAACTTGGGGGGATTGTATAGAAATTTGATGTCAGGGTTAGGATCTAATTGTGAGACGCTATGATATCATATGAGATTGTATTTGTCGGGTTATGGGTCTCAGTTAAAGTATCTTTATTTATGAATTGTAAATGGGTTAAGGGATGAGTGAATCACGGTAGAAGTGAAAAGGGAAAGTACAGGAAAATTTCGGAAGGTTAAATGACAAGGGGGATTGCAAGAGTTATGTGAAAACCAGAGAACTCGTGTAAAGATGAGCTAAGTAGGAGCTTAAGGGAAGAGAACATAATAATGGCTGAAATTGTATGGTTTTTTTCATGCAATGGCATGGTAGTATGTCGTGCTGATGTCAGGGATAGGATACTTTGAGGATAAGGAATGGGGCAGGATAGTTTGTAGTGCACAAGGATGGTATAGTAGAAAGAGATAGAGGAATGTTGAAGGATTTTTGAAGGAGGAAATGTGACTCGTAACACATTCCATGGATGCTAAAGTTATGTTTGTAGTTGAAGAGTGATTGTAACTAACTGAAAAAGGGTTTCCGAAGGGTTTCTGTCAGTATCAGAGAACATTAGAAGAATGGGGGAAGAATTAGGAAAGGTATAAATGTGCTGAAGGAATGGATCGGTTTAGCTATAACAAAACGAGACAAGAGTGGGATCAAAGAGGAGGCATTATAAGCTGACCAGTTTCCATAGTTGGCATATAGGGTAGTGAGCTTATATGGCATATTTCGGCCAGGATTCGTTTCTACTAACGAGTAAAGTGTCAAGGTAAGGAGGAGACTATGGGATTGAGATAGGGTGTTGGTCAAGTCGGGAAATAGCTATGGACTTGTTCTTTTTGCAAACATCTATAAAGATTCGTTCCAATTATGGGATGTTCACTGGGTGGACATTGCGGCCTCCTATCTGCAATTAAGAGCGAGAGACTGGTGGAATGATAGTACGGTAGTGCTGATGAACCGAGAAGGATTTGGGTGGAAGGAATTCAAGGAGGCCCTCAAAGCTAGGTTTTATCCTGAACCTGAGGAGCTGCAGAAGTTCTCCGAATTACTGACTCTAAGACAAGGGAGTAGGACAGTATCCGAATACTATGTCAAATTTATAGAATTATGGGGAAAGACAAAGGAGTTTGCACTCTCTGAGGAAGACATGATCCAGAAGTTCGTGCTGGGTTTAAGTATTGAAATAAGGAAGGCAATGGGAACTCGGGAATTTGAGACGGTGCAGAAAACTTTTCTCAATGCTTGCTATTTAGAACATCATCGGGTGGGGGCAGAGGGGCGTCCAACATGAGAATGGGAAGATAAATGGGCAAGACCAAGACGCCATGAGTGAAGGGGTAAGCCTCACCGTTAAGAAACAATTACCAATAAAGAATGGGAGCGGCCATGGAAAGGGACTACGAAAACTAGGGAACAGGGCGTACTACTGTAAGCGGAGCGATCAGAATCATTCAGGATTGGGCTGTGATGGGAAGAAAGTGACGTGCTTCCAATGTGGCAAGCTAGGACATCGGTAATTTGAGTGCAGACTGAGAAAAACATAAGAGGGTGGAGCAGGTACGCCATATACTAAGCATCACCAAATACAAACACAAGGCCAAGACAACAAACAGGAACATAAGAAGTTGAGAAGCGTCAACCAGGCCGATGCGGCACCACCTCTCGATGGAGGCAAGGGTCAGGACATCCAACCTACTAGGGAACTCGCAGAGGACCAAGAGCTAGGAAGAGCGCACCCAGAGAACCCATCTAAGGGAAAGGAAGTGGCAGCATCTTAAACCAGCTTCGACAAGTAGATGTGGCATTTAGCCTCTTGTTATAATCATGTTAGAACTTTAGTGTCGAATGTAAGGCGTAGATGACCTGAACTTGTAATATTTTGGACAGCAAGGACTGTTGTATTTTGGATCACGCTAGCGACTTAATCTTCCTTAGCTAATGAGAACGTGCATAAGGTTTTGTGCATGAAGTTTCCCTTCCTATAGGGGTTATTTGGGTATTTGCTCGATTTAAAACGAAAAGTAAAACGACTAGGCATAGAATAACATTTAGGGGGATTACAGTAGGACTAGTAAGGGGCTTAGCCAACAACGAAGTGGACATCTATAACATGCCAGGGTCTAGTAAAAATTCATTGTGGGTCGGGGCACTATGGAAGACTGCATGGGGGAAATACAGTGGATACATACCTGGGTATCGGTTTCAAAGAATAAGTAAGGTAGAGTGATATTCGAGGACGAAGATTCTTTTAAGGGGGTAGAATGTAACACCCCGTAAATCTCTATAGGGGTCAGGTTGCAATAAAATGAAACTAGGAGGCAGAAGTGTAAATTACCTTTCCAGCAGTGTTTACTGATGACTGATTTTGAGGAAAATATTTGGACTTTAAGCTTGACCGGGCTGTTAAGAAGTTATTGAGAATCTAGGGCCGTTATGAAACTTTTAGGAACTGAAATATCTAGCCATTATTAGACTGTGGAACTGAGAAGATGCTTGAGTCTTGTGACTTTAATGTTGGTGGGTGGTTAAATTGCATTTTTTAGAAAACCCAATTCACCTTAAATTACATTTTCTATCCTCATCTTTTGAATTTTCACTTATAACCCCTCTATGCATGAGGGACACTTGTACTAAGCATTTTGACACTTTTCTTGTGTGGTGGCAACACCCAACAGACCCTACTCATCCACATGCAGCAGAGGGTTCATCATTCTTCACTATCTCCTTCTTTCCCCTCTCTTTCTCCATGAACCACCACCAACACCACCAAGCAAATCCACCATCACTCAATCCCTTCAATACCTACTGCTACCGAAGAATCCCTACGACCTAGGGATCAAAACGCCCCTATCAATTTGGGGATTCATTCAGAAGAGAAGGAGAAATCGGGACTTGAAGGTAAGAACCCTAGAAACGTGTTGAGTCGAATTCCTCCTCCTCCGTGTTGATTCATGAAAATTAAACCTTGGATTTGTGATATTGAGAGTTAGGCGAGCACAGGAAGTACCTGGGTACGCTCTGAATCGCCGGAAAAGTCCAGCTCCGCCGGAAACTGGGTTCCTCCTCGCCGGAAAAACGCCATTGCCGACCGGAGAAGGTAGAACCTTCAATCCTTGCTCATTCTTGCTGATTTTTGCACCAAAATCACCCTTAGGACGTCGTGATCACGTTTGAACTCTGAAACCTATCCCCGAAACAAGAATTAATCGTGTTTGATTCGGTGTTCATTGCGTTTCTCGGCGGGAAACGACGCTACTTGAACCGCTTGTAACTCTCTCAATTCTTGTTGTTTTCGCTTGTATATTGGCTCTTTGTGATCCCTGTGTTTCCCTCTACTAAATTCGTGCTATTTTGAATTCATGATCATGTCTATAACTTGCCTTAATTCAGCCTCAAAGTCACTGCAAAATGTCATGCTTGTTCATGCTTGAGTTGTGAGATGCATTATGTCCCATCTTTGAGGCCTTGTATCTGTCTCCCTGTTTATTGTCTTGCAGTGCTTGATAGCTCTTTAGAAAGCCTGGAGAAAACTCTTGAACACTACAATGATCTCAAACTGTGAACGCATGTTTCGATCACCTGAAAATCAACTCAAACTTGAGATAAAACGAGCTGGAACTGCTTGTGTTCTTGAGCTATGTTTTGTTCCAACTTTGCTGCCTTGTATCTTCATCATTAATCTATGTTTTGAAATGAATCTTGGACCAACATGTTCATCTAGCCTAGCTCTTCAAATCTATATAAAGATACCCTCACTTAATGCCTTGTGTTTGTCTAGAATCCTAGCCAAAGTTGCTGCAAAATGTTGTAAAACTAAGTGTTGAAAATCGCTTGTTTTTTTCTATATTTGATATGATGTATCTTTAAGAATACTTTGAGTCTCCCAGAGCTTAAACATGTTCTAGAATCCTTGATTCGCCATCTTCAAATCCCTATTATCATATTTCCTAAACTCTTTCTCAGATATCTAAAGATTAGCTTTGAAGTTGTCCAGTTGTGCTGTTGTCTCTTAAACTGTAACTCTTAGTTGTCAGTAAAAAACCATATGTATGGACTTTAAATTCTTGCGAAAAGTTGCTCACTATGTTATGCTGAATCTCACTGTCGAGTTGACCAAGTGGGACTTGTGTGAGGGGGGCCAAAATTGTGATTTCACATAGAGTTGTGCTACGACTCGAATGATGTTTTGGAAGCCATATGCTAGCCTTATATGTATAATTGTGGTCATATGAGCTTTTATAGGTTAATTTTGACTAAGTCAATTTTTTAGGGGTTATTTTGTATTTCTAGCAAAACTTTAGGGCCTTAAGTGAAAATAACTAAAAGTTTTAGTTTCCACCAGCATGACATTATGAGGGTGTCAAGAATATGATTCCACACTAATTGAGTATAATTGACTTGTCTGGAGAGTTCAAGGCCCAGCTAGGTGCCAAACGCAGTTTAGTTAAACTCTAGGGGCTTGAATGCAAATAATTAAACTTGGGATTCAAGCTAAGTAGGATATTGGAGGCTTACTAACTTATGAAATTGGCCAACTAGGAATAATCGAGGGGTTTAGTAACAGTCAGGAACTGTACTGACAAGACTGTGACTTCAAAGGTGGGCCAATTAGTCATTCTGGGCTACTCAGTTAGCATAATACCTGCATATGCATCTTACCTCTCTAAAGAGGATGGTTACTGATAAGTATACGTACCTTGGTATTTTTAGAGGGTGACGGGGCTAGAGGAATATCAGCAGCGCCGATCAGGAGCACAAGGCAGGCTACAGGTAGGCATAATAATGCTTAACTTATTGTTGGAGAAATACAGGGTATAGGACGAGTATATGAACACCCGGTACATGGATCTTGGAGTAAGTACATTGGATCATGCATGTAAGTTCATACATATTAGTGTTCATGGATATGTTTTAAACTTGTTTTGGATTACTTGGTTGATATACGTAACATGATTACTTTAGACCTTTTTATGGTCACCACAGGCTCCGGCCGTCTAGCTGCTGCGGTGGCAGACACACATGGGACCCGATCTACGGGCTTTACCTTTATGGCCTACGGGCTAAGTCGGTACATTGCTAGCTCCCGACTTGTAGGCAACTAGTACTACTCTCTGGACTGACGATCCAGTAGGGGGTGTGCACACTTAAGGTCTAGTTTGTCTTGGTGGATTCATGGGTGGTACAGGAATGGGGGAGTGAATATGGATTTATCGTAACAGTGTTCTAACGGATAAAATTGAACTACTGGTATAACAGTCTCTTTGCCAACTTTGGTGGGTTAACTTGCCGGGTTATATGTCCGACAATCACATGTTATACGTTCAAATATGTTAATATATTTCCTTACGAAGGCTATCTTGGTTGCTATAACTGAAGTCGTGACATCACTGCCTTCTATAATTGGCAGGTGAGTACGTGGGAGTGCGGGGGAAATGGGTCATCACTTAGAGGATCGTCACACCAGTATTACAAGTTATAAAAGTAAGTTTCTTTTAGATTTCAGTTTCTTTAATTCTGTCTATCAACAGAACCGTTAGGATTAGACTCCTTGCTGGGCATTTCCGTGCTTAGCGGAGGACATCTCCGGAGAGTCAGGGGGATCCAAGTGTATTTCTCCAGCACTCTAGGATGGGGGTGTTACACTAGATAGTCCCAAATCACCCAAACAATTGAATTAGCTAGACATTGTAGATTCAATAGATCTGAAGAGAAATATCATTTCATTCATCATACTTGAATCCAACACTTATGTTCACCAATTCAACCTCACAACTTGATTTAAATACACAAACCTAAGCAAAATGACCTAAACTTTGGTTTAAACTAATGAAACTAACAAATATAACTTAAGAGCAGCTCAAACTTGCTGCTGCTACAGTATTATAAACCCAGAAACAGAGAATAAACAGCTGCAAAACAGAGCACAAGGAGCAGCGGCAAATACAGAGCATCAAACTCTCAAGAACAGCCCAAAACTGAATCAAATTCGGCCTCCTCTCTCCCTCTCTTTTCCTTTCTCTGTTCTTAGCCTCTAGGTAGCTCAAGAACAACCCAAAGGTGGGCGAAATCGGAGAGAGAGAGAGAGAGAGAGAGGAGAAACAGAGAGACGTCGTTGAGTACTGTGTGGAGTCGAAAGTGTGGAGAGAGCTCAAAATTTCTTCATCTTTGCTTCATATAGACTCTGAGGATGGGTTTCGTAGCCTCCAAGGATCAATCTATGCCGTCTAATTCGTCTAAAGACCTCTCAATCTTCGATTCTCTACTTGTCTTCATGAACCCTAGGTTTTGGGTGTTTTCTCTTGGATCGTTCTTGGGACGAATTGAGTGAAGATGTAGGAAGAGCTTGGGCTGGGGAACGATTTGGTTCTGAATTGGGGCAATTTGGACTTGATTTGGGGCTCCAACAAGGCTGGTAGGAAGCTTCGTTGTGCTTCCATGGAGTTCCTCTGTTCTGTGCGTGTTTTGGCGTCGGGGAGAGAGAAGGGACCCCCTCTGTTGGTGAGTTGTGTTGAGGAAATTTCAAAAAGGCCCTCTTTATTTTTTGGGGGCTTTAAAAGGCCCCTAGCTCTTCTTAAAAGGTTTACAAACTTGCAATTAGACCCCATTCCGTTAGAAACTTCTTCAAATCAGCCCTTCTATACTTTGAAAAACTCCACTTAGACCCCTATTCCGCTAGAAACTTCATTTCTTGGCTCTTGACCTTGACTTTTATGTTGCGATTTGGCCTCTTGACTTCTAAATCTTCAATATTTTCCCCAATTCTTCTTCAACTAAACCCTCTAAATTCATTCTTCATGTCTCTTGAGCCTCAAATTCTCTTCAAATTCATCGTTTAAGCGCCCCCTAGCCAGCCTCTTGCATTTTAAAGCACGTCTTCACCTACAAAAAATAGGAAAAACAACCAAAACTACAAAAACAAGCATAAGTCTAGAAAGAGAGATAAAATAGATAAGTTACACATATTAGCAAGCTATGAAGAGTTCATTAACATACTAAAACATGCAATTCTAGATCATTAAAAATACCCATGGCACTAAACAAACGAAACACGACTTTATGTCCATAAGATGGACAAGCTGTCTGGAATCTATTGTCTAGACTGGTATAAAACTGAGAATAATTCTCAAACAAATGAAAATTGTTGTATATCGTAGAACATAAAGTTCTCTTCCCACCAACTACCAATACACACTAAAACCTAATGGAAGGAACATCAAAGAATGGTTCTTTGGATGTGACTTGCCACATGTTAGTTGTCATGAACTCTGAGCTTTGGAAGCAAGATGAGAACATGGAGGCGTGTGATGTGATCATACATTTAAAGAAGAATTTTCAAAAATCTAGCTAGACATGAAAGGGTTTGAAGTGATGCTCCACTTTGCGTTATGAAAACTAAGCTAATTCAATATGATTGAAATATTAGTGAATGGGTGTTATCTATGAGATAGATAAAGAATAAAAGTTATTCACCCAAGTGGACCAAGAATTGTATTGGATGCAATTATATTTTTGTTCAAATGGGGTTTACTCAATATGATTGAGAATCACTAAACAAAGCACTCATAAAGGGTCAAGGAAAAACATGTTAATAGTTAACAGCATGGGTGAGGGCAAAAGGTTTTGCGCCGACCCCATGGGTATAAAGCAAGCTTGTTGCTAAATCCAATTTGCCTTAAAGTCCCATAGGTGGTGTAAAGGTAGAGAGACTCCCCAAAGTACCTGGAAGGAAATAATAGAGGAATTATGAATTCCACCTTAGGGATTTTGTTATAGGAATCAATGAGTCTATCTCATCATCAAGAGTATATGATACTAGATGAGGATCTCACGTTTATAGAAATGTAGAGGATCTAAAGAGATGTAGACAATTGGATAAGGAAGAAATAAATCTACACGTGGGGCAATGAAGCAAAGGGTTGTTGAATTAGCTGTAGGGAATTATCTCTACCTTTCTGAAATTATTCATGAATTAGATAAAAGTGATTATGTCCCTGCTATGAGTAGGTGCATTATCATAGTTTCTTGTCTGGACAAGAAAGGCTCTATATCATAATAAAGGACAAATGTTGTTCCTTTTATTCTGATATGCATTATTGTAATGCAATTTTGTCTAAATGGATGGTATATCCTTAATCATGATAATTTCATCTTTAACATTAATACCAAGAAGTTTGCATATATTGATATGAACCTCACTTATCTTTAGCATTATCGTTTAGGCAACATGAATAAGAGATACAGATCTAAAACTCCATATGGATGGATTTCTGGAACTCATTTGATTATTTAATCATATGAGACATGTAAGACTTATTTATTAGGCAGATATATGATCTCTTGGGAATCATACATATTGATGTATGTAGGCCACTAAGCACAAATGCTAAAACTGGTTTTTCAGTACTTTGCATATTACTGATGGGATCAGAGAAATATGGATTTGTGTATCTTATGACGAAGCAAATCAGAATCCTTTGAAGAGTTCAAGGAATTTAAGAATGGAGTAGAGAACCAGCTTGGTAAAAGTATTAAGGCTCTACGATTGGATCGTAGAGGAGAGTACTTGAGCCAAGAGCTTGACAAGCATCTATGGGAGTTATGGAGATGATCCATACTCACTCCACCTAGCACGCCACATGGGTATGGCGTGTCTAAAAGGAGAATTTGAACCTTGTTGGACACAGTTCGGTCCATGATGTGTCAAACAATGACTTCCAATTTACTTTTAAGGGCTATGTTCTAATTACAGCAAATTTCGCCCTTAACCTTGTTCCATCTAAAATCAATTAAGAAAATACCATATGAGATATGGACAAGGAAGTGTCCTAGTATGTCGTTCATAAAGTATTTGGGGTTAAGAAGTTTATGTAAAGGCGTTTACAGATAAACTTGGACCCAAGTCGGATAAATGTTTTGTGGGATATCCTTAATGGGATATTATTTCTACAATCCAATCGAGAACAAATTGTTTGTTGCTCGAACGACAGTGTTTCTAGATAGAGATTGTCTCTAAACAAACAGTAGGAGGACAGTAGAACTTGAAAGAGTTCAAGAACCACAACAGAACATTGATCCTTTTGATGGAACATGAGCAGGATCACAAGGTGTTGTGGAGCAACCTACTCAGATAAAACAAGAACCTCATAGGTCAGGTAGGATATGTCAAGGGACTAGAGAAATAAGGATTTCTCATAACCTGTGATATATTGCTCATCGAGATGAGCCTACAACCTATGAGATGACCACGTGTGGGTCATACTCTCATAAATGTCTTGGAGACATGAGATACGATATGGAATCTATGTATACCAACAAAATATGGACTTTGGTGGAACCACCCGAAAGGTTAGGACCCATAAGGTGCAAGTGGGTTATGAGGAAACCAACATGGATGGTAATATGATTACTTTTAAGGAACAATTTGATTGAAAAGGTTTTCATGTGAGTTCATAGTATAAACTATGACGAAATCTTTCCCCAGTTGTGATGCTTAAATTCATTCGCATCTTGCTTGTAGCAGTCTGTCTAGAGACTGAGTCAAGATTCTTGGAGTTGGATTCTTCGAATTAATGATGCAATCAAAGGAGTTTTGTTCCATCAAAATTGAAGATGAGACTTGTGTTTACAAGAAGGTTAGTGGGAGCACAGTTACGTTCTGGTCTTGTATATGGAGACATACTAATCACTGGAATGATGTCCCTACTTGGCAATCTTATGTAGATTGACTAGGGAATTAAACTTCAATGATGGACTTAGGTGAAGCAAACTATAAAGATCTTTGGGTATATATCAAGATGGTTGTGCATCTTAGGTCATAGTACATAAATTGACAAAGGTGTTGAAATGGTTCAACATGTATAGAATATGGATTCTACCTATGTCACATGGATCTAGTCTTCGGAAGACTAATTATCTTTTCCAATTAGATTGGAAATGAACCGTATGAATGAGATTCACGGGATATGCCATGTTATGTACTAGGCCAGATGTGTCATAAGGTATGACACAAATATACCAGTCAAATTCAGGTGAGCGTCACAGGATAATTATCAAGATTATGCTTAAAGTACTTGAGAAGAACTAAAGGATGAATTCTTGATATATGAAGGATAGGAAGAGTTTACTGTAAGGAGTTACAGTGATACGAACTTCCAATCTGACAAAGAAGATTTCAGATTATAGACAAGTTTTATGTTTTGCTCTAGTAGGAGGGACTGTGAGCTGGAAAGGTTTCAGGCAACATTCAGTCATTGACTCTAACATAGAGGACTGAGTAAATTATTGCATGAGATGCACTTACTCATAATATTCAATCTCAATAAAATTGTTGATACAAGCGATGTGAATATTTAAAAAGTACCAGCACATGTCTAGCCTACCACGCCCCTACGCAGTGTAAGAGTGGAAGGCCGCACTATATCAATAGGCATATGATTGACTCTAGTGCAAGTGGGAGACTGTTGGAATTGTGCCCTAGAGGCAATCAATTTATTGTGACAAATATGTTGTTTTACGATTCATTACGTTATCGGTATGCAGATATGATAACATGATTGAAGTTCTTAGAATATAAATGTTATATTCTTAAAATATCCCTAGTCAATTATATTGATTAATAAAACAATCAACTATAGACTAATATGGGGTTGGATTGATATGGAGATATCACGATTCAACACATGGGTATGCATTAGGAGTAATGGCATACTGGATTGAACCATTTCCGAGAAGGCTACATACAAGTTATGTAAAGTCACAAGTGCTTCTCGCGGTGACAACATTATTGTCATCCATAGACTTGAAGTCACTAGATCATCTAGTTGTGGAATATTGTGTTTTGGTAGCGTCAAACGCTAAACCGTTACTGGGTAGTCATAAAGGCGTGTATTGGACACAATAGGAAGCAAGATTAGATATCTTAGTGATGCAGATAGAACTTTTCCCTCCCACATAACGGGAGAAAATATCCTAGGCCACTCGAGGGTTAGTGCTTATAGAATGTCTGGCCAGACTCAAATAAATCAATATAGGATATTGATGTTATTTGCACGAATAAGGCTATTCTCAGTGTAATACTCCGTCTAATTATAAGGGGTAAAATAGTCATTTGGGAAGTTAAATAAGAAATTAATTGAGAAAAATAAGGTTGGATAAATTATCGCATATCTTATAGCTAAGAAATTTTTGAGAGATTTTAGAAAACATTATATTAGCAATAGTGAATTAATTTTAGAAGCCTAAAAGAATTTTAGTTGCAAACTAATATTCAGGTAATTTATCGGGTTATATTTGTGTAAAATTTTATGAAAAATATCAAGGTAGTATTCGCGAAATTAATACGTCAACGTTTCTCAAATTTTAGTTAGTTTTAATTAACTAGCGCGTGTCCGACCACCTCGAGAGTTGATAGGCTTGCCACACCCAATCACTCTATCATTTTGATACCTCCACCATACCCAATTATTGCCAAACACTAATAGTTTATTTGCATTTCAAATTTTCCAGAACCTTCTTCATCTCTTCTCCTTCGTTTTCTTCACGGCAAAGCTTCCTACTTCATCACCGCCTCCTCCATAACCGCCTCAGCCGGCGTCCTTGGTCCCCAAGTAACCTGGCCTATTTAAGAAACCCACCAACAACATCCTCCCCATCATCACCAGCAACTCCTCCCTCATCACCACCGTATTCACCACCACCACCACCTCCGGAAAAGTAGAGAAGCACCTACCACCTCCTTCATTCTTGCACTCTGCACCACCCTTCTCTCTCACTCTCTGTTTCTTTGAAGACAACAGTAGCAGCAGTAGGAGCAGTGGTGGCCGCAACCACAACAACCACCACATCCACCATAGTTGCAGGCAGCAACAACCATTAGAACACCCACTTATATCTCTCTTCCTAGATATCTCTCTTCCTCTCTGTTCTCTGAAACAAACAACTAAAGTAGCAGCAGAGCAGATAGCGGCATCAGCCACAACCTCCGCTACCACCGTCGAAGCTCCGACGAAGAGAACCCGAGCAAACCCACTGATCGTTTTTGCCTCTCTCTTCTTCTCTCTTTCTACCTCTCTGCACTTCACCCTCTTTCCAAAACAGAGGCCAAGAGAACCTAGAAGCAGCAGCAGCTCCGCCACAGTTGGAGCCACCCACCAGCGGCCGGACCTCCATTATTTTCGGCGATCCATTTTGGTCAAGCTTCGCCACAACTCTCTCTCTCTCTTCCACTGATTACAGTAGGCTATTAGGGCCCCGACCAACACATTGGAGAGTTCAAACCAAGCTAGAGACGCCACTAAAGCCGGCAACGAAGCTCAACTTCGGCGACTCCAACGCGAGACTTCGACCCGACTCATTTCTTATCGGTTTCCGGCCATTTTTGGCCTAGGTATGTCCTAAATCTTCTAATTAGTTGATTTAGATAGTCAAAATGTCAACTTTATAGCTTTAGTCCATGTCTAGATCGGTTAGTTTGAAGTTCATGTTATAGGGGGTTAAAGTGTCTTTTTCAGAAATTTTATAACATGTTAAAGGGGGGTGTTCTTGTATTTTCAGAAAACATCAGGTAGGAAGTATGCTTTAACTATCATATTTTGTCACTAGTTGGGGTGTTTGCTATCTTTTAATATAACTTGGGGGTTCTATATGTCTTTTACTAAAACTTCACACTTTTCGCTAAAAATAAAAATAATAATTTTGGATTAAAAATAATTACTAAAAATACTAGATTTCGTCCTCATTTCGGAAAAATAATTCGGGTGTCAAGATAATATCTCAATTATTCGTTAGAAATTAAATAAGAAATGTTTTAATTGAACAACTTTAATAAAATTTCCTAATCACTTAGTTTATAATTTGAATATATAACACTTGTAAAATTTGACGTTTCACTAGCTTGTTAATACTATAATATTTTAGACATTTTCTTGAATATATTAGTCGTTTAAAACAGACACGTTGTTTTAGAATAATTATAATTAAATAATAAAATTTTACGAAAATAACAAGTTGGTATTTGGGTTAATTTAAAAACAGTCTTGTTAGGACTTATAATATTCTATTTTAAATATGTGTTAATTCGTGAGCTACAATTTGTGGGTGACAATTTTGTATGCAGAAGCTACTTCTAGAACGAGCTGTCGCTGTTAATAAGGTAAGTGAACATGCCAAGTTAGACTGCGAATTATGAATGACGTGTTGCTTTAGTTGAGATTGCCAAGTTATAAGATTCATATGTGTGACACACGACGTGAAAGTTTGTATTTCATATGTGATCACTGTGCATTATTAAGAAAATATAAACCCTTTAGACTATGGTAGAATGAGAAATGATATGATAAGTATAATCATAGGAATACGACTGGTAAACCATTGCGTTGCTACGTGAGGACGAGTCGGAATGGATGGCTCAGGATAATTACAATGTGGTTCTTCGTTCGGATTATTCAGATAATTGAGCCAAGAAAGTGGCAGACATGAGGCGAGTAGACTCCACGGAAAAAGAAGATTCCGTAGAGCTAGTACACTGGATCATGGGAATTTAAAAGATCCTAAGGGACAATAGAATGTCCTGAAAACCGAAGGGTTAAACTGCGTAGTATTTTATTTGAAGAAGTGAAGTGAAAGTCTGAAAGAGGAACTCCCAAGAAAATCTGTTGGCAAGGTCCAACTTAGACTGGGAAGCACATCAGGCTGCTCTCAGATCTTGCTTTTGTCATGTCCAGGTGAAAGCAAGGACGTATCAAGAGTTCATGAACTTAAAACAGTGCAGAAGCTCGAAAGCGGAGTATTTCAAAGGTTTGTAAGATCTGGTTAATCAGCAGAAAAACCAAGGCAGCAACCAAAACCAGGGGCCACTTCAGCATAGCTATCACGGGAATCATCAGCGGGATGGAGATTAGCAACCCGGGGATCAATAGAGAAGGAATACACGTGAATTACGACGTTCTTAACCCTGACCAACCAAATGAAACTATGACCACTTTAGTAGATAGACGTGACAACGACCTCATTTGATGTTGTGTGTGTTAGAGAAAATGGATATTTGCTATGATTTGCTGTGTGGAATTACTTGCCTATTGTGTGAATTTGATTCTGATAAATAATTGCTTGATATTGTCTGAGCACCTTGATTAGTTGTGAGATTTTAGCTTTGAGGACGAAGCTCTGTTTAAGGGGGGAAGGATGTAATACCCCGTCTAATTATAAGGGGTAAAATAGTCATTTGAGAAGTTAAAAAAGAAATTAATTGAGAAAAATAAGGTTGGATAAATTATCGCATATTTTATAGCTAAGAAATTTTTGTGAGATTTTAGAAAACATTATATTAGCAATAGTGAATTAATTTTAGAAGCCTAAAAGAATTTTAGTTGCAAACTAATATTCGGGTAATTTATCGGGTTATATTTGTGTAAAATTTAGGAAAAATATCAAGGTAGTATTCGCAAAATTAATACGTAAACGTTTCTCAAATTTTAGTTAGTTTTAGTTAACTAGCGCGTGTCCGACCACCGCCAGAGTTGATAGGCTTGCCACACCCAATCACTCTATCATTTTGATACCTCCACCATACCCAATTATTGCCAAAAACTAATAGTTTATTGCATTTCAAATTTGCCTGGACCTTCTTCATCTCTTTTCCTTCGTTTTCTTCACGGCAAAGCTTCCTACTTCATCACCGCCTCCTCCATAATCGCCTCAGCCGGCGTCCTTGGTCCCCAAGTAACCTGGCCTATTTAAGAAACCCACCAACTAGCTCCTCCTCCATCATCACCAGCCACTCCTCCGGCGAAGATAACCTGAGCAAAACCACTGCTCGTTTTTGCCTCTCTCTTCTTATCTCTTTCCCCCTCTCTGCATTTCACCCTCTGTCCAAAACAGAGGCCAAGATAACCTAGAAGCAGCAGCAACTCCGCCACAGTTGGAGCCACCCACCACCGGCCGGAGCTCCATTATTTCCGGCGATCCATTTTGGTCAAGCTTCGCCACAACTCTCTCTCTCTTCCACTGATTACAGTAGGCTATTAGGGCCCCGACCAACACATTGGAGTGTTCAAACCAAGCTAGAGAGGCCACTAAAGCCGGCAACGAAGCTCAACTCCGGCGACTCCAACGCGAGACTTCGACCCGACTTATTTCTTATCGGTTTCCGGCCATTTTTGGCCTAGGTATGTCCTAAATCTACGAAGTAGTTGATTTAGATAGACGAAATCTCAACTTGGTAGCTTTAATCCATGTCTAGATCGGTTAGTTTGAAGTTCATGTTATAGGGGGGTTAAACTGTCTTTTTCAGAAATTTTATAACATGTTAAAGGGGGGTTTTCTTGTATTTTCATAAAACAGTAGGTAGGAAGTATGCTTTAACTGTCATATTTTGTCACTAGTTGGGGTGTTTGCTATCTTTTAATATAACTTGGGGGTTCTATATGTCTTTTACTAAAACTTCACACTTTTCACTAAGAATAAAAATAATAATTTTGGATTGAAAATAATTTCTAAAAATACTAGATTTCGCCCTCATTTCGAAAAAATAACTCGAGTGTCAAGATAATATCTCAATTGTTCGTTAGAAATTAAATAATAAATGTTTTTATTGAAAAACTTTAATAAAATTTCCTAATCACTTAGTTTATAATTTGAATATCTAACACTTGTAAATTTGACGTTTCACTAGCTTGTTAATACTATAATATTTTAGACATTTTCTTGAATATATTAGTCGTTTAAAATAGACACGTTATAATTAAATAATAAAATGTTACGGAAATAACAAGTTGGTATTTGGGTTAATTTAAAAAGAGTCTTGTTAGGACTTATAATATTCTATTTTGGATATGTGTTAATTCGTGAGCTATAATTTGTGGGGGACTATTTTGTATGCAGGAGCTACTTCTAGAACGAGTTGTCGCTGTTTATAAGGTAAGTAAACATGCCAAGCCTTGCGTTCCAAGCTCCTTTCGTGTCACAAGTTGATTTTAATAGTTGTCTCAACAAGTGATTGTTATTTATTTACATGTTTATTTCAGTTTTTCTTACATCTTAAAGAAGTTGTTTTGCTTGATATTGTCAAACAAAAAATAATAATGATGCGTAATTAACGTAAAGTGGAAAGAGTTGTACGGGAGAAGCGTATTATTGCCGTGTTGACTTCGTTCACTCGGCCTGTGATTAGATTGGTCGTGTTGGCTTCGTCCACTCGACCCATTTTTATTTTAACCCGGTCGCAACCTGCCGGGTCGCTCCATGTACTCACCTCTCTGGCCGCGAGAAGTCTTAGGGGGGGTGCCGGCACTTAAAGTCTTGGATGCGTAGAGTTAGTAGATTCTTCCCCGTGTCAACAAAGTTAATAATACGCTTTCTATGAGATTTGGATATTTAAGAAAGAGAAGAAGAAAGAGATTGGGGCTAATTCTCCCCGTTTGAAAGTTGATAAATGAAGATCAAAGAATGAAAATTTTATAAGTGTTCTTACTGGATGCATCAGGTTCAGTTTTACAGTTTTACAGTTATTATTTGAGTTCCTGATTTACTCTGCAAGCTTACATTTTTATTTTCCTCTGTATATTTATTGTGAAAAGAAAGTTATGCTTCGTCTTATGATTTACGAGCTTGGGTGTCACTTACTCAGTATTTCCATGCTGACTTTGAAAACTGCGGTCCCTGTTTCCTTCCCACCGCAGGTTTAGAAGCTGAAGACTGTGGTGTAGCTGGGTACGAGACTCACTTAGTTGGATTTCACCACGAGTAGAATCTTGTGTGGCTAGCTAAGAATAATGAAGTAGCTTTGATAACGCTTGTGTAATATCTATAGACTTTGAGATGCTTAATATTATGTAATAAATAAATGAGTTGGGATGTTATGCTTTTGATTTCCGCCGTTACTTTTAGCATCGCCCTCCCGGTCTTGTCCGAGCCGGATAAGGGGGTTGTTGCAGGTGGTATCAGAGCGTTCGTTCCAGTTTAAAACCTGCACGGTAACCTAAAATGAACATAGGGCAAGATAATTAAAATTGGAAAATCCAATTAGGTTACGGGTAGTTTAAGTGTTGGTATTGCTGACCCTCCCTCCCTCATCCTTGGATATTGTTTGGCTTGAATTGAGAACTTCATTTTTATTGATTGATGAATGTTTTCACTGTGACAGAAATTCAGAAGTAAGGATTAGATTCTGAATTATGGAAGAAGTATGGTGTTGTTTGAAGTGACAAGTTATTAGTAAGAAATGCTACTCCTGTAATGGGGAAATGAGATGCGAAAGTTGAAATCAGAATTGTGTTTAATGAGTTATATGTGTATTACTGAAAATTGTTATATTCTGCGTGTTCTGATATGGATAAACTTGTGTGTTCGTTGCTTGATGTATAATACTCCTATAATGGAGGAAATTGAATGTGACTAATAAAAGTTAGACTGCGAATTATGAATGACGTGTTGCTTTAATTGAGATTGCCAAGTTATAAGATTCATATGTGTGACACACGACGTGAAATTTTGTATTTCATATGTGATCACTGTGCATTATTAAGAAAATATAAACCCTTTAGACTATGGTAGAATGAGGAATGATATGATAAGTTGAAGCATAGGAATACAACTGGTAAACCATTGCGTTGCTACGTGAGGACGAGTCGGAATGGATGGCTCAGGATAATTACAATGTGGTTCTTCGTTCGGATTATTCAGATAATTGAGCCAAGAAAGTGGCAGACATGAGGCCAGTAGACTCCACGGAAAAAGAAGATTCCGTATTGCTAGTACACTGGATCATGAGAATTTAAAAGATCCTAAGGGACAATAGAATGTCCTGAAGACCGAAGGGTTAAACTGCGCAGTATTTTATTTGAAGAAGTGAAGTGAACCTCTGAAAGAGGAACTCCCAAGAAAATCTGTTGGCAAGGTCCAACGTAGACTGGGAAGCACATCAGGCTGCTCTCAGATCTTGCTTTTGCCATGGCCAGGTGAAAGCAAGGAAGTATCAAGAGTTCATGAACTCAAAAAAATGCAGAAGCTCGAAAGCGGAGTACTTCAAAGGTTTGTAAGATTTGGTTGATCAGCAGAAAAACCAAGTCAGCAACCAAAACCAGGGGCCACTTCAGCATAGCTATCACGAGAATCATCAGCGGTATGGAGATTAGCAACCCGGGGATCAATAGAGAAGGAATACACGTGAATTACGACGTTCTTAACCCTGACCAACCAAATGAGACTATGACCACTTTAGTAGATAGACGTGACAACGACCTCATTTGATGTTGTGTGTGTTAGAGAAAATGGATATTTGCTATGATTTGCTGTGTGGAATTACTTGCCTATTGTGTGAACTTGATTATGATAAATAATTGCTTGATAGATTGTCTGAGCACCTTGATTAGTTGTGAGATTTAGCTTCGAGGACGAAGCTCTGTTTAAGGGGGGAAGGATGTAATACCTCGTCTAATTATAAGGGGTAAAATAGTCATTTGAGAAGTTAAATAAGAAATTAATTGAGAAAAATAAGGTTGGATAAATTATTGCATATTTTATAGCTAAGAAATTTTTGTGAGATTTTAGAAAACATTATATTATCAATAGTGAATTAATTTTAGAAGCCTTAAAGAATTTTAGTTGCAAACTAATATTCGGGTAATTTATCGGGTTATGTTTGTGTAAAATTTTAGGAAAAATATCAAGGTAGTATTCGCGAAACTAATACGTAAACGTTTCTCAACTTTTAGTTAGTTTTAGTTAACTAGCGCGTGTCCAACCACCGCGAGAGTTGATAGGCTTGCCACACCCAATCACTCTATCATTTTGATACCTCCACCATACCCAATTATTGCCAAAAACTAATAGTTTATTTGCATTTCAAATTCGCCAGAACCTTCTTTATCTCTTTTCCTTCGTTTTCTTCACGGCAAAGCTTCCTACTTCATCACCGCCTCCTCCATAATCGCCTCAGCCGGCGTCCTTGGTCCCCAAGTAACCTGGCCTATTTAAGAAACCCACCAACCAGCTCCTCCCCATCATCACCAGCCACTCCTCCCTCATCACCACCGTATTCACCACCACCACCACCCTCGTCAAAGTAGAGAAGCAACCACCACCTCCTTCATTCTTGCACGCTGCACCACCCTTCTCTCTCACTCTCTGTTTCTTTGAAGACAACAGTAGCAGCAATAGGAGCAGTGGTGGCCGCAACCACAACCACCATCACATCCACCACAGTTTCCGGCGGCAACAACCAGAAGAACACCCACTTATATCTCTCTGCCTAGCTCTTTCTCTCTTCCTCTTGGCTCTCTGAAACAAACAACTAAAGTAGTAGCAGAGCAGATAGCGGCATCAGCCACAACCTCCGCTACCACCGCCGAAGCTCCAGCGAAGAAAACCCGAGCAAACCCACTGCTCGTTTTTGCCTCTCTCTTCTTCTCTCTTTCCCCCTCTCTGCACTTCACCCTCTGTCCAAAACAGAGGCCAAGATAACCTAGAAGCAGCAGCAGCTCCGCCACAGTTGGAGCCACCCACCACCGGCCGGACCACCATTATTTCCGGCGATCCATTTTGGTCAAGCTTTGCCACAGCTCTCTCTCTCTCTCTCTCTCTCTCTCTCTTCCACTGATTACAATAGGCTCTTAGGGCCCCTACCAACACATTGGAGAGTTCAAACCAAGCTAGAGAGGCCACTAAAGCCGGCGACGAAGCTCAACTCCGGCGACTCCGACGCGAGACTTCGACCTGACTCATTTCTTATCGGTTTCCGACCATTTTTGGCCTAGTTATATCCTAAATCTACTAATTAGTTGAATTAGATAGCCAAAATCTCAACTTGATGGCTTTAATCCATGTCTAGATCGGTTAGTTTGAAGTTCATGTTATAGGGGGGTTAAAGTGTCTTTTTCAGAAATTTTATAACATGTTAAAGGGGGGTGTTCTTGTATCTTCAAAAAACATTAGGTAGGAAGTATGCTTTAACTATCATATTTTTTCACTAGTTGGGGTGTTTGCTATCTTTTAATGTAACTTGGGGGTTCTATATGTCTCTTACCAAAACTTCACACTTTTCGCTAAAAATAAAAATAATAATTTTGGATTAAAAATAATTTCTAAAAATACTAGATTTCGTCTTCATTTCGGAAAAATAATTCGGGTGTCAAGATAATATCTCAATTGTTCGTTAGAAATTAAATAAGAAATTTTTTTATTGAAAAACTTTAATAAAATTTCCTAATCACTTAGTTTATAATTTGAATATCTAACACTTGTAAATTTGACGTTTCACTAGCTTGTTAATACTATAATATTTTAGACATTTTCTTGAATATATTAGTCGTTTAAAATAGACACGTTGTTTTAGAAAAATTATAATTAAATAATAAAATGTTACGGAAATAACATGTTGGTATTTTGGTTAATAAAAAAAGAGTCTTGTTAGGACTTATAATATCTATTTTGGATATGTGTTAATTCGTGATCTACAATTTGGAGGTGACAATTTTGTATGCAGGAGCTACTTCTAGAACGAGCTGTCGCTGTTAATAAGGTAAGTGAACATGCCAAGCCTTGCGTTCCAAGCTACTTTCGTGTCACAAGTTGATTTTAATAGTTGTCTCGAAAAGTGATTGTTATTTATTTACATGTTTCTTTCAGATTTTCTTACATTTTAAAGAAGTTGTTTTGCTTGATATTGTCACACGAAAAATAATAATAATAATACGTAATTAACGCAAAGTGGAAAGAGTTTTACGGGAGAAGCGTATTATTGCCGTGTTGACTTCGTTCACTCGGCCTGTGATTAGATTGGTCGTGTTGGCTTCGTCCACTCGACCCGTTTTTATTTTAACCCGGTCACAACCTGCCGGGTCGCTCCATGTACTCACCTCTCTGGCCGCGAGAAGTCTTAGGGGGGGTGCCGGCACTTAAGGTCTTGGATGCGTAGAGTTAGTAGATTCTTCCTCGTGTCAACAAAGTTAATAATACGGTTTCTATGAGATTTGGATATTTAAGAAAGAGAAGAAGAAATAGATTGGGGCTAATTCTCCCCGTTTAAAAGTTGAGAAAGGAAGATCAAAAGAATGAAAATTTTATAAGTGTTCTTACTGGATGCATCAGGTTCAGTTTTACAGTTTTACAGTTATTATTTGAGTTCCTGATTTACTCTGCAAGCTTAAATTTTTATTTTCCTCTATATATTTATTGTGAAAAGAAAGTTATGCTTTGTCTTCTGATTTACGAGCTTGGGTGTCACTTACTCAGTATTTCCATGCTGACTTTGAAAACTGCGGTTCCTGTTTCCTTCCAACCGCAGGTTTAGAAGCTGAAGACTGTGGTGTAGCTGGGTACGAGACTCACTTAGTTGGATTTCACCACGAGTAGAATCTAGTGTGGCTAGCTAAGAATAATGAAGTAGCTTTGATAACGCTTGTGTAATATCTAGAGACTTTGTGATGTTCAATATTATGTAATAAATAAATAAGTTGGGATGTTATACTTTTGATTTTCGCCGTTACTTTTAGCATCGCCCTCCCGGTCTTGTCTGAACTGGGTAAGGGGGTTGTTGCACTCAGGATCGAGGAACTATGGATTGGACATACGAGTGTGACTTGTATTTCTCGTGTCCAATCCGGATATTGAGACAAATGGATGAGACAATATTTACACAAGGTTTGTCATGATGACTATTTCTAAATTGTTACTACCAACTAAGTAGAACCTATGGGGTCACATGCCATATGGGGGTGAACTAGACTTGGGAATTAATTAATATGATTAATTAATTAGAAGGATCAAATCGCAACAACTTGCTAACTTAGCAGGACTAATATGCAAGTTGGACTAATCCATGTATAGACATGATTATTATTTGCCTAGGTAGACTAATTCATGTACAGACATGATTATGATTAATTTGCAAAGATAACTGATGGACATGATTAGGACTAGTTTGCAAAAGGGACTAATCCTTATTTGAGTAGGATTAGAAAAGGGGTTCTTTATGTAGTAGGTAAGGAGATGTTGGACTATATAAATAACACTCCTAGCTTATTTTCTCTACACACATCTACTTGCTTAGATTAGGAGAGAATAAAGAAAGGAGAGATAGAGCAACAAATGACCCTCCCATTTCCGCCCCTCTACCCGTCGGCCACCAAGATGGTCCGAACCCTCTTCCTTGGTGATTCGTTGCATGATTTCTTCACCCCCTTCCATTCTTCCTAGCTATCACAAGGAGTTGGAGGATCTAGATCTCACCTCTAGAAGTGGATCGACCGCAGAGACGTGACACAATTCACGTTACAAGTCATCACATGAGATCTCTAAGGTGTGTTACTTGTTTCTTCCCTTACCATCGTTATGATTCTCTTCCTGTGATCCTTGGAGTGTCTTGAATGGATAATTCTTTCTTCCGCTGCGTATTCATGACCAAAACCCTACAAACGCTTCGTGGGGTGCCATGCCAAGACTGGCGTGGCAACTGTTGTTGTAGGAAACCTCTATCAAAGATAATTTTATCAACCCATGATCCTTGAAAGTCCATAACACAATCCCTTAGCATATCCTCCAACGTCTGAATTTTCCTCTCGGTTTGTCCATCTGTAGCAGGGTGGAATGCTGTACTGAATTTCAAACCTGGTCCCGCAAGGGCTCCGTGGCGGTGCGGTGCGCCGCCAACCAAGGGATACGTGATTGGGAAGACGAGGACGTCGAGTATAAAGGTGGGGAGATTGTAATATCCGGTCCCACATCGAAATATTGTGGAGATATGTGTGGTATATATGACACCTTGTGGATTACTACTAGTACCTTCAAGGCTTAAGCATTTTATCCGGTGGTACGGGTAAAGAAGTTGTTGGGACAGTACACGATTAGCTTTTAATTTGACGAAATACGTGCAATGAGGAAAGAATCGACTTAAACCGATTCTAGGGTTCTTCGGGACGATTTCCACCCTCCGAACTAATAGCACTTTGAACACTCTAATTAACAGAGGGGTTTGGTTCGCCTTGGCTGCAGAACCTCCCCTGGAAGCAATTTTTGGAATGATGGAAGGGGGGGTTGTTCCACGGTGGTGGCGGGGGTTGATGAAGGATGTTGAAGATGATGTTTAATGGAAGGATGTGCTGCCACCTCACTTGAAATGTGACAAAAAGAGAATGCCAAGTGGTAGGCATGCACATTGGGGTTAAAATGATGTTATCACAAACTTAGGGTAAAGTAAGAATTTTAGACAAATTATATATTCTAAAATATTAGACTCTTTCTCATCATTTAGAACTATTCTATAAGTGTCCCTATCTCTAGTAATCTCAGATTGGCTAGATTTAGCCAAAAATTCAACTTGTAAGAAATTATATACATACCCCCAATTTCTCAATAATGACATATTGCCCAAATTGAATTCACATTCTCAATATTTCCCATAATCCAGATGTTAGCACACTGGTGTGCAAGGGAATTTCACAATTAACTAAAAATTTAAAACTATTTCAACGTACGCCTATAAAAATTTCAGGGTTTTACATTAGGTTGTACACCGTATCGATCCAAGAGAAAATTTTTATTATTTTAGTTTTCATTCTCTTCATTTATTCAACCGTGACTTTAGAGAAACCAAGCGTGGGCTCTTTCTGCTAACTCTTGAAACCTCCGTAAGGGATGGTATTGTACACTCCTCAACTTCACTTAGGTGTAGTAAGTGAAATCGTCTTTGCATGAAGAACCATCCCGGATTTACAAGAGACCACAAGCTTCCACTTGAAACAGAGTAATCAACTACCATATGACCTTATCATCTCAGCACAATAAAAGAACTAAGGGTATGTCTAATATTACTTTCCACATTACCCTGAATACTGACACGATTTCTCACGTGTATACGCAAGTGCACGGTCAAGTAATATAGGGGTGGTATTTCAACCCCGAGTTATCGATCCCACAAGGACAGACTTGAGATTATCTTATTAATTCTTAATTAAGAATACAGTACAAGGAGGAAGATTGATATTCAAAGAGTTCGTCACCCACAAACAAGTAATTGAATATTAAAATAAACAACTAAACTAATATTTTTGGATTTTTTATATTTAAGAAACAAAGATATGGAGAAACCAGGCGATCTCTAGATCACCTCGGGCTGTAGACGATTGCCTGATTATCTAAGTAACACGTTAATTATATCCTAATCAAGCCGGGTAATAGGCTATGACAATCTCCCGTAAGTCTCATGTCATTTTACGTCTCGATTGACTACAGTCTGCTCTCGGTCTCATGTTGTCTATCGGCCCATTCTAGCAGGTCATCTACTGGCATGATAACGGGTCCTGTCAATCCACCTTTCACGGAATAGTTGAATAATCCTACCAAATCTACCCACACTATCCAATCCTACTCACTTCTCCTACCGGTCTCGGTGATTCGAGATTGATGCTCATATCTCATCCTAGCTTGTTAAAGTCACTGTCGCGCACTTCACTAGCTAACTAACGGTTCCGGTTAATTACTCCATCCCCATTAAGAATTACACATAGAATATGGACAATTTAACTAGAATATCACTAACTTTAAGAATGATTCATCCTAATGAAGAAACCATAGTTCCTTGATTAGCAATTCCTACTCTACCGTGTCAATAAGCTAGAATCGTTAACAAGAATCAAGAACTATAATCAATTCAATAAGGAGAAATTAATGGCATGAAACAAAGATTGAATCCAGAAACTCATCGTCTACATGAACCCTAGGCTCTCATAGAGATGCCTAGCGAAACGTCTAGCTAATCTTTATCAAACTAGCAAAATAATAGAGTTTCTCCATAACAAGATTAAGAGAAGAGGAAGAAGAAATCAAACTTTAATCTTCAATGGTGATCTTCAACTTCTTCCGTCTTCTTCGTCGTCCTCCTTATCTCCTTCCCAACGTGTATGATAGATATTATCATAGAGTCATGCCCGAATAATGGGTTTTTAGTCTCCCATTTGTTGTCCAATTGTTTCCATAAGAAAAGATTCTAAAAATACGTCTAAAACAAAAGTTACTGTGCAATCCTACGTCGCATTCGTACGAGTGCATGTCCAATTGTACGAGTGTATGATCCCACTCGTACGACTGTTTGAGAGGGTTCATACGATTGCACTTCTTTAAAACTTTGATTTTGGCTATCTTTTTGCACTCGTACGATTGCACAATGCACGCTTACGAGTGGCTGAATGTGTTGTAGCTATTTTTCTTCATTCTTCTTGCTCTTTGCTCTCTCGTCTTCAGTTCCAAGCATCATCTTGAGTCTTGCAATATTTCCGAAGATCTTTCTCCTCTCCAATTGATCTAAAAAGCTATGTTTCCTGTCAAAACAACACGAAATAAACCCGTGCAATCAAATGTGACAAAAAAAGTAAAATAATGTGAGAAACGCCCGGGCTAACAATTATACATCAAAACTCAACTCTCACCATTTATTCATATTCATAGTGTATATCCCACAATATCTACCCGGAAATCACGCAAAATGATAGTAAAATGTGTATGAATTATAACTCTAATACAGAGTTATCAAATCCCCCACACTACCTTTTTGCGCGTCCCGAGCAAAATCAATATGATTCCCAATCCACCGAATTGCATACAACGTCACTAGCCATGTGACACAAACAACACACACACGACTGTGCAATCTACATGACTATATACAATGGAACTCGATTATAAACAAGGCAAGAGTTAAACGACGCAATTTGTTTTTCTTTTTCATATGAGATGGGCAATCTCGCAATCACTAACCAAAATCGTCAAGTTCTCACAAGTCTCTTTTGCAATTCAAACAACCGTAGCAAGAAATTGGAAATACAATGTTCCTACACACAAGCTCACTAAGGGGTCCGCAAACATCCACCAATATCAACCAAGATCCGGGCACGTCCTTTAGCTCAGAGGTTCTAGGCATCTTTAGTCTTATGGTAGTCTTCCTTCACCAAGTCATATGAGGTTTTCAGACCATCTTAGCCGTTATTGCATTAAATGCAAATTTTCCCTGTGACGGGAGACACAACTATGTATAATACGGCTTGACTTTAATTTTCCTTAGACGCTCTAATTGGTTTGAATCCAAATTCCCCGCGCGAGCGGGGGCACATTAGGCTGTTCATCGTATCTAGTCCAAGAGAAGATTTTGATTCTTTTTTTTTTCATTCTCTTCTAATTTTTTCAAACGTGCATTTAGAGCAACTAAGTGTGGGCTTTTTCGGTTAGCTCTTGAAACCGCCGTAAGGGATGGTGGTGTACACTCCCTAAGTTCACTTAGGCTAGAGCAGCATACCACACGAAACCAACTCTACACGAAGGTCCACCCCAGATTTTCAAAAAAGCCACAAGTTTCAAAAAAAGAAAAGAAAAAGACTATTCAACTCCTTAGAACTAAATCCTCCTAGCACAACATAAGAACTAATGGTATGCCCAAAAATTTACATTCCACTTTTCCATGAATACCTGAGACTTCCTTTCGTGAGACATGTGCGCAAGATACTAAAAATTAAGTTTTTCCCCACTACAGTGCTTCCTATTCATTGAGACTCTTTCACTGAACTCTCTCTGGGTTTCAAGCTTCATCAATCGCCCAACTCAAAAAAAAAAAAAATTATGGATTTTAGTTTTTCTTTTTTTTTTCATTTTTCTCATATTTTTCTAGACTCTATATGCTTTTGGCCAACTCGATTAACCACACATTTGGGTAGGGGGACTCAATAATGTAAAAATGCTAACAAAATGCATAAACTACATCATCCTACCACAAACCGACACAATACGAACACAAAACTATATGTAACCACGCTATTCAAAACTGACATGGCTAGCAAACATGTACACAACCCCCCCCCCCCCACACACACACTTAAGCGTTTTGTTGTCCTCAACGAATTTAGAGATCAAGTAGGAGATGTCCTCGCTTAAATGTGTTGGCAGTGGATCTCCACAATTATCGCTCAAAACGTAGAATAGAGAGAGAGAGAGTTAGAGGTACCTGGGGTGCCCAGACCTACATGGGCACCATTGCAGCAAAATTGCAACAAGAATGGTCTTGTGGACCGTTGACAATTTCCATAGAAGTCTCTACGCGCCCGGATTGCGATGCGCGCCCACTCAACATTCTCCAACACGCGCATCAAGAAGGGGAATCCGGAGCGTCTTCTGTACCTGTGTCCCTGCATACTTATTGGTAATATTAAAACAACTCTCTCTCACCCCTCAAAATCAGATATGGAGAACTGAAAGCAAAAATAAAAATAAAATAGCATCCTACTCTAAATTGGGTTGCCTCCAGAGAAGCGCTTGTAATTAAAGGTCGACAGCCCGACCCGGTTACCTCAACCGAAAAGGAAGGTGGAGACTGCTTTATCCCTCCACTTCTTCTTCTTCCACCATCTCTTCTCGATAACTTCAAGTGCACCCCTGTGTTGTGCAGATGGTAGAGAGTTGTAGAAGCTGACTTTTTTTTTTTATCTTGCAATTTATCTTCTCGATCAACTTCCACAAAGTACCACTGGGCTCACATGCATCCTTTTCCATAAATTCATCCCAGTAGTACCTCATTGGTGCTAGATGCTCATCAAATGACCCATGCAATTCATCCACACCCCCACACTTGTTGATTTTCAACTACTTGACTATGGCATATGGATGATCAATAGAATCGCCCATAGAACAAGAGATTGGAAGTTGCTCATCACGTTCTTCCCCATAAGAATCTCCATAAAGCAATTTTCCAGCTCGTCAAAGACTCGCGTGACATAGGATATGGAGAATTCATCATTAATCAAATTTGGGGATGTTACCTCAATAGTACCAAGCACATGTACTTCACCAGCTTCATCGTCGGCACACCACAGGCTTCCAATGCCGGTGTCTTCCCATTCATGACAAGTATGTGAGGGCGCCTGCAGTCTTGGCTCGCAATACGATATATCTTCCCATCTTGGGCACACAGGTCCACCCCAGTCTGAATCGGAGTCTGAGTCCTCATAAATGGAAGAGTCCACCAATGGTTCCTGGACACTGAAATCTTCGCTCGTCTCACGTATCTCTTCTCCACTTGTGTTGGTGATGATGAAGGTTCAATATGAGGCTCACAGTCATGTGGAAAGAGCTCCTCTTGTGGTTCTTGAATACTAGATTCCCCTACTGTTGACAGTTTTTCTACTCGTTTCTTTATCCTCTCCATCATCTCCCTCACGTATTCCCTACCTTTGGCTGAATCCTCTTGTGGTAATTGTGTATCTATGGACAAAAATTTGGCGCACACTTCGATGTCCTCCATAATATCACGTCGTTCTGCCATAATCGCTGATGACTCTTCCTGGTGCTGATGAAGCCTGGGTGCATGTACTCGACATGAGTCTCTACGGTCGTGCCAAATGCCGCATACATAGCACCAAGTTATGCATGCGTCCTCTACTTCATGGTTACCCCTTCAGTGGAAACAGTAGGGGGACCCGAATAACAGTCTTCGCTCCACATGCTTATATTGTCTCTTGCTTCCTGCGTTCCTTAAAAACAGACTCACAAGACACCCGTGAAGCACAGTGATTTAGAATAAAAAGATTAATACTAAAACTAAAATAGTACTCTAAACTAACTCCTAACTAAATAATCTACCGATGTCCCCGGCAACGACGCCAAAAACTTAACACAATTTCTCACGTGTATACGCAAGTGCACAGTCAAGTAATATAGGGGTGGTATTTCAACCCCGAGTTATCGATCCCACGAGGACAGACTTGAGATTATCTTATTAGTTCTTAATTTAGAATACAGTACAAGGAGGAAGATTGATATTCAAAGAGTTCGTCACCCACAATCAAGTGACTGAATATTAAAATAAACAACTAAACTAATATTTTTGGATTTTTTTATATTTAAGAAACAAAGATATGGAGCAACTAGGTGATCTCTAGATCACCCACGGTTATAGACGATTGCCGGATTATCTGAGTAACACGTTAATTATATCCTAATCATGCCGGGTCATAGGCTATGACAATCTCCCGTCAGTCTCATGTCATTTTACGTCTCGATTGACTACAATCTCCATTCGGTCTCATGTTATCTATTGGTCCGTTCTAGCAGGTCATCTACTGGCACGATAACGGGTCCTGTCAGTCCACCGTTTCACGGAACAATTGAATAATCCTATCGAATCTACCCACACTAGCCAATCCTACTGACTTCTACTATCGGTCTCGGTGATTCGGGATTGATGCTCATATCTCATCCTAGCTAGTTAAAGTCACTGTCGCGCACTTCACTAGCTAATTAACAGTTCCGGTTAATTACTCCATCCCCATTAAGAATTGCGCATAGAATATGAACAGTTTAACTAGAATATCACTAACTTTAAGGATGATTCATCCTAATGAAGAAACCCTAGTTCCTTGATTAGCGATTCCTACTCTACCGTGTCAATAGACTAGAATCGTTAACAAGAATCAAGAACTATAATCAATTCAATAAGGAGAAATTAATGGCATGAAACAAAGATTGAATCCAGAAACACATCGTCTACATGAACCCTAGACTCTCATAAAGATGCCTAGCAAAACGTCTAGCTAATCTTTATCAAACTAGAAAAATAGTAGAGTTTCTCCATAACAAGATTACGAGGAGAGGAAGCAGAAATCAAACTTTAATCTTCAATGGTGATCTTCAACTTCTTCCGTCTTCTTCGTCATCCTCCTTCTCTCCTTCCGAACGTGTATGATAGATATTAGCATAGAGTCATGCCCTAATAATGAGTTTTTAGTCTCCCATACTTTCTCCAATTGTTTCCATAAGAAAAGATTCTAAAAATACGCCTAAAACCAAAGTTACTGCGCAATCCTACGTCGCAGTCGTACGAGTGCAGGTCCAATCGTACGAGTGTCTGATCCCACTCGTACGACTGTCTGAGAGGGTTCATACGATTGCAATTCTTTAAAACTTCGATTTTGGCTATTTTTTTGCACTCGTATGATTGCACAATGCACTCTTACGAGTGGCTGAATGTGTTGTAGCTATTTTTCTTCATTCTTCTTGCTCTTTGCTGTCTCATCTTCAATTCCAAGCATCATCTCGAGTCTTGAAATATTTCCAAAGATCTTATCCTCCTCTCCAATTGATCTCCAAGCTAAGTTTCCTGTCAAAACAACACGAAATAAACCCGTGCAATCAAATGTGACAAAATAACGTAAAATAATGCGAGAAACGCCCGGACTAACCATTATACATCAAAACTCAACTCTCACCATTTATTCATATTCATAGTGTATATATCACAATATCTACTCGGAAATTACGCAAAACGATAGTAAAATGTGTATGAATCATAACTCTAATACAGAGTTATCAAATACCCGGGACATTCTTTCATGAACAAGCCCGTAAGATACTAAGAATTAGAGTTATCCTAGTACGATGCTTCATGTTCTCATAAACTCTTCAATTGAACTCTCTACGGTTTCTAGCTCCTAGGTTGTCCTTATCCTGAAAAAAATCAATTTTTGTGGATTTTTATTTTTTTTTCCAGTTTTTCATATTTTCATGCACTCCATATGCTAGGACAACTCTACTATAAACAAAATAATTGGGTAGGGGGACTCAATTAGTTAAAAGTGTCGACAATGCAGGAATTAACAAACTAACACAATACGACAATATAAATAAAAATAACACATACTCACAACACGACGCAGACTACATATAGTTGGTGATGCAAGCAGACATGGCTAGCAAATAGGTACAACCCCCCCCCCCCCCCCCCCCACACACACACACACACACTTGAGCTTTTTTTTTGTCCCCAACGAATTTAGAAGGCAACTACGAGGGTTCCGCGCTTAAACGCATGAGCGGTGCATTAACTCAGCTAAATAACAGAACGCAAAGAAAGAGTAGGTGGTATCTGAGGTGCCCGAAATCCCATGGGCACCGTTTTCGCTGAATTGCGACAAAAAGGGGTAATGTGGACCGTTGATTCCGAAAAATATGTACAGTGTCACTGCACACTGATTGAAATATTAACTAAAGTCTCTCTCACCCCTCAAAGTCAGACATGGAGAACTCACTGTCTAATCCTATTATGTTGGGTTGTCTCCCAATCAGCGCTTGTAATTTAAGATTGTATCAGATGACGTGACATCTGACATGCCACATGAGATTTCGGGGAGGGTCGGGGAGGAGATTTTCGGGGAGTGTTGCATTTTTATTGTTAAAAAAGGAGCAATTCTTAGGTGCTCATAGAGCAAATCATACGTGGTGCTCCAATCCACTAACAATTTAACATCTACATAATAAGCTGTTATGGGGAATAAGCTATCCCCAAAATGTGACATGTGGAATAGTTTATCTCCGTCTACAACAAGCTGTTATGGGAAAGCAGACAGCCCCAAAATGTGATATGGAATAACTTATCTCGACTATATCCTAAGAACCAAAATGCTTCATAATAAGACAATCTCAGCCATTAAAATTTCGGGAATTATCATACTTTAAATATGGTCGTGCCCTCAGACACGGGATATGCACCAGTCTATAATGAAAGTGGGGTGAGTGGGAGAGAGAAAATAGTCAAATATGTTTCTGATTTTTTTATGCTAAATTGCATCTATGGTACCCATAATTCGATTTTTGTGTGAATTTAGTACCCATAGATTACAATGCAGCTATGGCGGTATCCATATTTCCATTTGTTGCAACCGTTGTACCCACCGTTAACTTTCGATCCGCATGTTGGATGAAAATATGTAAAAAGACTAGTGTGTCCCTAATTCACATTCCACAATTTTGTAAATAATTATTTATAGTTATGTTGATTGCTTTAACTAAAAAATACAATTTTACCTTTTTTATTTTTTTATTTTTTTGAAACATATGATTATTTAAGTATACAAATAAATAATAAATTTTAAAATTTAATGGTAAATAATATTTTTAAATTTGTAGGGGTTCCTCAAAAATATTGTAGATAAAAGTCGTAATTTTATAAAATAATAAAGAGAAAATGAAGGGTACAATTGTCTTTAACATATTTCTATCCAACTTATGGATGCTAAGTTAACGGAAAGTACAACCGTTGCAACAAATTGAAAATATGAATACTGCAAATACTGCAATTGAAACTATGGATACAAAATTCACACAAAAAATAAACTATGGGCACCACCAATGCAATTTAGCATTTTTTCTATAACGGAGAAATGATTAATCCTAGTGACCTTATGTGTCAGTTGTTGAATGGTGTAGAACACCGCATGTCATGCTGCCGTAGTGCTCTCGGAGCAAATAGAAATTTCTGTCTTAAAAAAGAGGGAAGAAAGAAAAAGAAATCAGAAACGCTGGTGATTGGTACATGATGTGTAGTAAGTAGTTACATCTCCGATCTCCTTCCCTCTTAACTTCGCTGATGGATCGGATTCTGAAAGCTGCGAGAAGCTCTGGTTCGCTCAACCTGTCGAACCGTTCTCTAAAGTGAGTCCCCCAATTTGTTAATTTCGCTTCTTCGATTGTGTTTGAAACCTATATATCCAGCTTTTTTAATTTTACATCCCACGCACTTAATTACAGATAGATCGGATAACACAGCTGACCATTTCCGAATTGAGGCTCCTAACATAGACTGATTTTCGATTTGAAATCCCGATTTGAATCTTCTGCCCAGCACAAAGACTTTTTTACTTCAAAATGACAAGGCGACAAAATTGTGAAAATGGAAACCTATACATGTTCCAGTTGATTGTGTCTGTTAAATGTTTCACGAGCCAATTGGTCATCTAACCTCACCCGAATTCCGAATCGGACATCTAGAGGAGCTAGACAAACAATTTTTGCCTCTCACAAATGGAGGTAGATGTCCAAATTTGAATTGGGGTAAGGCTAGAAAACAAAGAGCTGATTGTGGGAAGATTTTTAGTACCAATTTTTTAGTCAACCAGAGATAAAAAAAAGTAAGACCTCTAGTGACCATTGAGCCGAGATGGTACATTTTTGAGATAGGGAAAACAGAAGGTTCACAATACCATCTGTTGGCTACCAGAGCTCTCCGGTGTACTTTGACATCTCACATTGCTGGTCATACACTGCTAGTCTGCTTCTCTGCTCTGGCGGTGTACTTCCCTTTTCTTTTACTACGAAGTCCTTGCTTTGATAAAAGAAAAAAAGTAAAAGATTGGAGATCTTTCGATTTCAGTTGCACAGATGTTTGCTTTTGTCATATTGCGAGTAATTCATTATCTGAAACCAAACACTATACATCACACTGCCAGGAACATATGACATCTTTAGCGGGCTATAACATATAGTTTCACCTGAATTCACGTTGTGACTAGTAGATTATTATTTCCCACTCACAGTATGAGCTGGCGCAATGGGTTGTTGGATATTGACGGCTGTGATGCTTCTTGAGACGATAGCGAATTCAGAGAATGGTGGATGAACAAGTTTGTCAAATAATATAAGTATTAATGTTGTGATTGTCTCAGGATTACATTGTCATTCCTGGGAACTGAGTCTAGAAGTGTTTCATCTTGTTCGTAAAATGCTTTGGATATTGTTGTACAAGTGTTTAGAACATATCGGATTTTGCAGCTGCATAACATGTAGGACTTAAAGGAATCACTTAAAAATGCATCCATGGTATCTTATTAAGTTATTATCACTTGAAGTTAAATAATTGCTTTAATTTTCTTAAACTTATCAAAGCTCTCAAGACAATTTCTTTTTCAAGTCCTGCAATAAAGAGAACGTGAATGAGACAAGCCAGGCACTTCAGTGATCACTCACCCTGAAGGATGGTAATGACTTGGTAAAGCAGCATGTTTAGCTAAAGCAAACTGCTGATATTTAATCGAACACCGGTCTATTTTCATAGCAAGTATCCCAGGAGATCAATTGAATTATCAAGTTACCAGAGAAATTTTATGGTAGAAAAACATTTCAGTGCTCTCTTGGTGTGCTTCATATCCTATATGTCGAGGTTATGCATATGAATCGTGTTTCTGTGTGCTAACGGTTTGAATTTTTCATTCCAGGGAAGTACCCGATGAGGTATATAAAAGTTTGGATGCAGTTGGGGAGGGCGAAAATTGGTGGGAGGTAATACTGGCAGTACATTACAATTCCCAGTTGCTTAATATATTTAACTTATTGCTTATTCCGTAGAGTATTGAAGGTGGTTTTTGTTATCTGCACATGTATAAGTGCTTTGTTGCATACTTGTAGGCTGTGGAGCTTCAGAAGCTAATTTTAGCTCATAACGATATCGAATTACTGAGGGAAGACATTAGACATCTTCCATTATTGACTGTGCTGAACGTCAGCCACAACAAGCTATCACACCTTCCAGCTGCCATTGGAGAGTCTGTCATCTGGACCATCTTAACCATTTAGATATTTTAAATTACTTTTTCTTTGTAGTTTTATGTTCTCATAGACTCATATTATCTTTTATATCTCCAATGGCGAATTTTTTGTTTCTGTTTACAGGCTTCATGAGCTGAAATCTTTGGATGTGTCATATAACTCAATAACGAGTATACCTGAAGAAGTTGGGTCGGCAACTTGTTTGGTCAAGTAATTTCCTTTTTTATGACTACTTCTTTTTATGCAATACAACTTGAATATGGTTAAGAGAATACGGCACATGCTTCATGTATATGTTGTTAGCAGAAAGTGGTCAATGTTTGTTTCTGTTGCCAATGAGCTTATGGATATTTGGCGTCTTTTTGTGGTTGATGGCTCACTTTAACACGGCTGCTTTAGGTTTGATTGTTCAAACAACCAACTGAAAGATATCCCTGGTTCACTCGGAAGGTGCTTAAATTTATCGGACCTGAAGGTCAGCAGCTTTGATCATTTCTTTTTTCATCATTTGATAATTAGTTCAATTTGAAAGAAGCACTGCAATTAGATTGCTAAATGTGATTCCAAGTCTGCTTCAGTGATGTAATCATGTCATGTCTAGCTAAGCCGAGCAGTCTAATATTGTCTGATAACTGAAGAAGAGATAGTTGTATTGAATAATAAATCACGCTAATACACACGATAAGCTAAATAATGTAGCTTAAGGACTAATAGTGCAAATACAAAAACCAACTAATTACAATTATGTCCTATACGCCCCCGCAAGATGGAGGATCTAGGCGGTACTCCAAGCTTGGACCTAGAGTGAGAAAAGGCCCTCGCGAGAGGGGTTTGGTGAGACAATCGGCAAGTTGGTCAGCAGATGAAACATGAGACACACGAAGAATGTCAGCGTGAACCTGTTCACGAACAAAGTGAAAGTCAAGAGCAACATGCTTCATGCGAGAGTGAAACACTGGATTGGAACAGACATAGTTGGTACCCATGTTGTCACAATAAACAACTTGTGCAGAGGGAAAATGACCACCAAGCTCAGCCAGAAGATAGCAAAGCCAACGAATCTCTGCGGAAGCATCAGTAACTGCGCGATACTCCGCCTCAGTAGACGATCGAGCAACTTTGCGCTGTTTCCTGGAACTCCAGGAAATAGGGGAGCCACCAAGGTACACTAAGTAGCCAGAGGTGGAGGTGTAGGAGTCCTTGTCGCCTTCCCAGTCAGCATCAGAGAAGGCATAGAGAGTGTGGGGACCGCGACAAAGTACCAGACCAAGATCAGACGTGCCATGGAGATATCGCAGCACGCGTTTAACCGCATTCCAATGAGTGGTAGTGGGCCTGTGCATGAACTGAGAGAGACGATTGACAGCAAAGGAGATATCAAGGCGAGTAAGGGAGAGATACTGAAGACTGCCAACTGCCATCCGATATTCAGTAGCGTCTGAGAGAGGAGAACCACTGTCAACCGTAAGAGCAGCCGAAGTATCCATAGGTGTCTAAACAGGATTAGCAGATGACATGCCAAGACGGTGAAGGCTTCTGCTGCGACAAAATCAAAATCAAACCCTGTGGATGCTGTAAAACCTCAATCCCAAGAAAATATGATAAGTCACCAAAATCCTTCAACGAGAATCGTCGAGATAAATCCAGGATACACTGCTGAACAGACGATGCATCAGATCCAGTAATGATTATATCATCCACGTAAACAAGTAGGTACAGGATGGTGCCGGAGTGTCGGTAGATGAATAGATCGTGTCAGCACGAGAGTTAACAAAACCCTGATGAAGGAGAAAGGAACGAAGTCTGCATACCATGCTCTGCGAGCCTGTTTGAGGCCGTAAATCGCCTTGTTGAGGCGACAAACATGATGGGGACGATCCTGGTCCACAAAGCCTGGGGCTGCTCCATGTAGACCTGCTCATGGAGAGAACCTTGGAAGAAAGCATTGTTGACATCCAAGTGTTTGATTGGCCATCGCTGAGAGATGGCAACAGAGAGGACTAAGCGGATGGTGGAAGGCTTGACCACTGGACTGAATGTGTCGTGATAGTCAATGCCAGGCCGCTGATGAAAACCTTTGGCAACCAGACGTGCCTTGTACCTGTCAACAGAACCATCGGGTTTTCACTTGATGCGAAAAACCCACCTGCAGAACCACATTAGTAGAACGAGTTGGTAAAACAAGATCCCAGGTGTTATTCTGAACCAGGGCATCTAACTCTGCTGCCATTGCAACTCGCCACTGTGGGTGCCGAAGGGCCTTAGTAACAGACGTAGGTTCGCTATCTTTATCAGAGGTGGAAAGGGTAGCATGGAACGTGTATCTAGGGTTGCTGCGACGAGTTCCATCTTGCGACCTAGTGACCATAGGATGCGAGACGGGAGGCTTTGGGGCAGCAGGCTGAGGGATAGGGGGAGGTTGGGCTACAGAAGGAGGTTCAGTGGGTACATTGGAGCGGCCAACAAAATGCTGGCCAGAGTATCGATGAGGGGCAGATAGATTAATGGGTGGTGGTGGTGGAGGGAGACGTGGTGGTGGTGGTGGTGGAGTAGTGGCTGGAGATGGTAGGGTAAGAATATTGGTGGTAGGAGTGAACCAAAGGGATAGGGGATCATCAGACTGTTAGGACGACCCAGAGGAGGAAGAGATAAACGGAAAAGACGACTCATCAAAATGAACATGTCGAGAGACATAAAGACTGTTGAAGCATCCAGCCAAACTGTGAACACTGACGAATCTTGTGACCCTGCTCACCGCAGCCTTGACAGAAACCCTGAAACGGACGAGGTTGTCTCGGATTGACGTGTGAGGACTCAGGCTGCCAACCCGAGGTGTGGGTAGGAGAAGGCCACTGCGGCGAAGACGGTGGCGGATGAGACTGCTGTGCCATGACAACGTTATTGGGGCCCATGACAATGTCAGTGGAGACGAAGAGAAAAACAAAGGTCGAAAATTGGAGTTCTCCGAAAATTGAACCTCGCTGCTTGATGGACGGCGCAAGTGGGCTATCTGTGGAACTTTGAAACAGGTGGTCGATAACAAGGCATGGGCATAGAAGACCAGCACCGCCTTTCTTGTCAAAACGGAGCCAACTTCAACTATTAATCAATTAAATATTGAGAGATTGATCACCTTTGTTCTTGCAACCCACGTGCAAGTACTGTACTGTTTTGTTTTTTTTTTTCTTTGGCCTGCCAATGCTTGTGCTCCCCTGCTGTCGAACAAAAAGGTTGGAAGTAATCTTGGCACAAGAACTATTGCTGGTAGGGTTGTCAAGGAAAGCTACGGTACCACTTTTTACTTTACTTGTGAAGGGACGTAACCTCTACTGGTTGAAGACTTTTAGGCAGCGTTGGATGAAATTAGTTTTCTGCTTTTTGGATTCACTGAGCGACCTTGAATCAATCGGAAATCAGAAGAAGTGTTGGCACAGAGGGAGTCAAACGATCTGCACAAGGATTTCAGCAACGTGATTGGCAACGAAGAGGGAACGACTATGGTCGATCCTCTACACGGAAATAAATGTCAGAAACTAGGGTTCGTAACCCGCTCTGATACCATGAAGAAGAGATAGTTGTATTGAATAATAAATCACGCTAATACACACGATAAGCTAAATAATGTAGCTTAAGGACTAATAGTGCAAATACAAAAACCAACTAATTACAATTATGTCCTATAATAACCTTTACATTTAGAAGCTTTTTTTTTTTTTTTTTTCGACTTCGAGGCTTCAATTTTTTTTTTTTTTTTTTTTTTTTTTTTTTTTTCATTTTGTTGATATATGACCTCGTCTCATATTATTGCGTCTTTTTCTATGTAATAGTGATGGCCTTCGGCTTGGGCAGTGGTATTATTACAGCAGATGTTGGTTTCCTTGTCATCTCAAACTTGTGCATTTTGATTTTCCCTTGCAACTTTTAAAGAACAATAAAGAAACTATTTGGTCTTCTGCAGGGATTTATTCGGGAAAATAATTCCTCTTTTTAGTGCACTTTGTGTATTTGAAAGTTTTACAGTGCCTTCTGGTAGCCTCCATTCCTGTAGGCTGTTATCGCCTGGCGATATTTAGAGTGCAAGGATACTGTGCGAAATATGTGCAACAAGAATACTATGATGCCAGCTTATAGTGTTTTGAGTCTGTTGGTGTCGGTGTCTGCTATCATTATGCTGCAGCGATACCTTGACAAGCATCACCGCCACTGTTACCGTTACAACATCTATTAGTACTTTAAAACACTGTTCAGAACCTTCTGAATATGAGAATAGGCGCTCAATCAAATGAGGTGCTCGGTTTCTCTTGGAGAGGCTTGTTAGAACAGGCCTATCATTATCACCATTCAATTGAAAGTTTTTATTTAAAGGGGAGTGTACAAAATATGATACTGGGCTGGTTGTAGGTGACAAGGGTATGTCAAGTAACACATTTCCTACCCTTCTCTGAATCTTCGCTTGGTGACATATTTAAACGATTACAGCTTAAGGACCGTGCAGAACTACAAGGAAATATAATATTTGTAGAAAATAGTTTCCCCTTTTGTCCAACAAGTTTATGAGCTTCTTCATGTTGCACATATAAGTATAAATCCCGTTCCTAGAATTTCATTGAGGTATAAGTTGTTGAGTATCGACTATGGATGATAACATCATTCGCAAATTTGTTGGTTTCTTGATTATTTCGCTCTGGATCGCTTATACAATTAATTCATTTCATTGACCTAGGACAACATAGCGAAACTGTAAGATGGCCTAAAATACTGTAAGATAAGTCCACCTGAAAGAGTATGGCTTCTTGTAAAGAATGTCATTAATAAAAGAAAACAGTTAATTCCCTAGAGCCTCCTTGTGCTCGAACTTCTAGAATAAAGTATGAAATCATAAGCAAGTACCAGATACCACCCAATCATCCATTAGTGATTAGTGATGAGGAGAATTTGATCGTAAGGCTGAATTTTGTAACAAAAGATCTTTTCTGCAAACTCATTATGTCCTGTTAACACTTTCGAGTGAAAAACGATAGAGATAGATCATTGATGGTAAAAGTAGAAACCTCGGGAAAGAAATTAAGAAAAGTTGGTTCAAGAAAAAGGCCCGAGTAACTGCAAGTTCCTGAAACCTGCATAGTAACTTAGAACACTCATTGTTTGCCAAGCCAAGACAGCTCTCCAACATCTAGTCAAGGCAGTAGAATCAAATTATCTACCAGGCTCAAATTTCCTGAGATTTTGAAGAGTAATGATCATTGTCTATGTTTGTCCTTAGATATGCGAGCCTTAGCCATATAATCTTGCAAGGATATGACTTATGTTAATTTTTATCCATTCTTCCTAGTTTACTTTGACCTCAAGGTGTCATTCTGGTGAGAGTTCTCTTTCTTGGCTGTCAGATATTGTTTTAGAGTTGTTTTTGGTAGGTCCTCTAATCCACCATCCCCACTCTCAGTTCTCACACGCTATTATATTTACTCTCTCAAAAGAATCGCATTTTGGCTGCTTTCTGTTTATCAAGAGATTTATCATTTATCTTTTGGTCTTCTGAAACATGACTTAGTCCGATAGTCCATTGACGTTCATTTTCTCTGGGGCGTAGTTTAAACTTCGTATTCATGCCCACATTTAGAATCTAGAACTCGCTGGCATGTTTAGTAGAAGTACCGTTGGTTTATGGGCTGAAGTTTGTTGGGGTGGAGTCATGGTTCATGGGCGACCCGTTTTATGAATCAACCCGGTTCATGTTTTGCTACGACCCGAAAAAGGAGACATGAATCGTGGAGCGAAGGCTTGGGCCGGTAGGCCCAAGTATTTTGACCCGTTTGGGCTTGGATCCAGCCCGGTTTGATAGGTCGTCTATTTATAGAGTTCTTAGGGTTCGTAGTATGTTAGGTTGAGCGTTCTGATTTCGCTTGTAATTCTCTCTGAGACGTTTCGTCTGTTTTAGTGAAATCTCTGCAACTCCGTGGACGTAGGCTGTTTTGCCGAATCACGTAAATTTGTTAGTTCTTTCGTTTCTGCATATTTTGTTTTTCACAACAAAGTTATCCACCATGGTACTTATTATTGTATTTAAATATCCGATAGGTATCGAACAATTGCATTGCCAGCTTGCCAGAAGATTTAGCCAACTGCTCTAAGCTGGTGAAATTGGATGTGGAGGTACCCTTAATTGTACTCATCCATAGATCAAAATGATCACGATACTTACGTCCACTCAGACGCCACTCAGTGATGGCATGGGAAATAATCACTGAGTTGCAAATTTTTGATGCTTTAACGATTGTAATATTCTGCTCGCAGGGAAACAAGTTAGCAGTGCTGCCCGAAAATATAATTGCATCATGCAACAAGCTTACAGAATTGAATGCATGTAGGTGTACGCATTTTTGTTTATGCTTTTGTCATAGTGTGGTGACAAGCTTAGAGTAATGAATCCTAGACGTTCTAAGTGTTGCAATATCTGCAGCGAAAAACCTACTTACTGGTCTACCAGAAACTATTGGGAGCCTATCTCGTGTAATTCGTCTTGACCTTCACCAGAACAGTGAGTTAACCAACTTTTCTTGTTCTGATGTTATAATTTCTGTCTAGATTTCACTGGAAAAGCTGGAACAAATGCGTATGGACTAGAGTTTAGACCACTACTTATCAGTAAATTTGGAATTTCTGTTTGGTAAGATGTTTAACTATATGAATCTGGCAGGAATTTCTTCAATCCCGCCTACCATCATGGGGTGCTCAAGTCTTATGGAGTTTTATATGGGGTTAGAGTCATTCCGTCTTTTCATGGAAAATATATATTTGAGGGTCACCGCGTGCAGTTCAATAACTCTACAGAAAGTCCTTTATAGTTGTGAAGCCTTTTTTAACCTTGCAGGAACAATTTGTTGTCATCGTTACCTGCAGAAATAGGAGCCTTACAAAAATTGGGGACATTGGATCTTCACTCGAACCAGGTAGCTGCATGATCACTTTGCTCTAAATGACATGCTCTTGGTAAAAAGAAACTTATTCAGATGGATTGCTTTGTTTGACTTGTTATTCATGGAAACCTCTACTTACAACAGTGTGCTATGATCTTAAGAAACTTCTGATTTTTATTATGTTAATTTGTATGTATGCAGTTGAAGGACTATCCTGTTGAGGCTTGCGAACTACATCTTTCGGTTCTAGATCTATCCAACAACTCTTTGTCTGGTTTGCCCGCTGAGATTGGTAAAGCTAGCATTTATTCTGAAAACAGTGGTATTGACTTAAGTATTTGTATGTGGGTCCATAGTTCATACATGGGAACACTTGATGTAATACAGCCATTGATCTTTGTTTCTGGAAAGTAAGTTGAGTGATTAATCATTGCCTTATACTCTCTGCCACGTTCCCTACTGTTGTGGGAAATTCTGGGAGGATGTGCCTTCCCTTGCGTTCTGTATTGAGAAAAATGCAGTGATTTCTACTTCACCTGGACAAGGAGTGAACTCAATGGAAGGATCTTTCCTCTCGACTTCTGATCCTAAATAGCCTCTTTCTAGTGGGCATTATTGCTATTGATGAGTTGCTGAAATGAGCAGAGAGGATTATTTATATCTGACCTAGTTATCTCTCTCTTCACTTCTATGCTTTACTTGAGATACTCAAGTCCATTGGCATCGGAACCATCAAAATCAAGATGTTCGATGGCTTGGTCAGGACGCTTAGAGAAGTCAGGCATGTCCCTGACGTGAGGAAGAAGATGGAGGCTGCGCCAACCAAGCTGAAGATGGAGCCATGAAGGTTACAAAAGGTTCTATGGTGGTGATGAAAGGTGAAAAGATCGGAAACCTATACAAGTTGATCTGGAGCACGGCGATGGGAAAAGTTGCGTTTGCAACACCTCTAGATAGAAATGTCGATAGCACAAAGTTATGGCATATGCGGTTGGGTCACATGAGTTTCAAAATCCGTACAGAGCTACATAGAAGAAGGTTATTGCCTGAAGTCCAAGTTGCAAGTTGAATTTTTGCAAGAGTTGTGTGTTTGACAAACAACACAAAGTCAGCTTCAAAACTGCAGTCCACAAGTGCAAAATGATTCTTAGCTATGTTCATTCAGATGTATGGGGACCTTCACCCGTGAAGTCACATTCATCGATGATTTCTCGAGAAAGGTGTGGGTTTATTTTCTCAAACATATATTTGAAGTATTTTGAGAAATTCAAAGAATGGAAAGCTCACGTGGAAAAGAGTATTGGAATACAACTCCATTGCTTGAGGACGGACAATGGAGGAGAGTATACATCACATGAGCTCAAGGACTATTGCAAAAAAGCGGAAATCATCAGGCACAACTTAAGTACGCAACTCCAAAAGATCCGAAGCAGAACGGAGTTGCGAAACGGCTGAACCATACTTTATGCTAAAAGGCTGTGGACATGGCCTTCCAGTTGGTAAATCTTTCAACATTGGTACCACTTGGAAAGAAGACAACGCACGAGGTTTGGTATAACGAACTAGCATATTAATCTTTGGAAGCCCTGCTTATTCTCTTATTGAAAGTGATGAGCGTTCCAAGTTAGATGCCAAGTCTAAACAACACATCTTTCTTGGTTACAAACAGAGAGTTAAAAGTTACAAACTCTAGGATCCAATTGACAGGAAATTAATCATCAGGAATGTCGCCTTCGGTGAAAAGAAGATGATGAACTCCAATGAAGCCAGAGTCTAGATTAGTCAGCCAACAGACTCCTAGCATGAAATCGAGGTGAAGCTGCGCGAGCAAGTGAAAAAGGAGGATAAAGAAGACTGGGAGGTAGTTTTGAAAGATTCACTACAGTGTTGCAAAAGGCAAAGGAAATCAAGTATGGGTTTGAAGATTCAGTAGCATTTGCATTTATTATTGAAACCGGATCCTTCAAACTTTAAAGAGTTGCTTGATCATAAGGATAAATAAGTGGTTGTTCTCCATGTCTGAAGAAATGGAGTCACTTCAAAAGAACAATACTTGGGAGCTAGCTGAGCTTCCTAAAGAAAAGAGAGTCATCGGATGCAAATGGGTATTCATAAGGAAAGAAGGGTCATCATCAAACGAAGGTGAAAAGTTCAAAGGAAGGTTGGTTGCAAAAATGTTTTCTCAAAAGGAGGGATCGACTACAACGAGATTTTGTCCCCGTGGTCAATCATTCCTCCATAAGATTTCTTCTATCTATGATTGCCATGGATGATATCAAGCTTGAGCAACTTGATGTGAAGACGACATTCCTCCTACATGAGAGCATCAAGGAGGATATATGCATGCATCAACCTGAAGGCTTCAAAGTACCAAACCAAGAGAATAAGGTGTGCAGGTTAAGGAGATCTCTTTATGGTCTAAAACAATCTCCTCGACAGTGGTACAAGCGGTTTGATTCCTTCACATGAAACTTAGGTTCACCAGATCCGACTACGACAATTGTGTACATAAAGAAGTTGAACGACGGTACATTTATATATCTTCTTCTATATGTAGATGATATGTTGATTGCTTCCAAGCATATAGCTCAAATACAGATGGTGAAGTCAAGTTTGAGCAAATAATTCGAGATGAAAGACTTGGGTCCAGAAAGGAAAATCCTAGACATGTAGATTCACAATGACATGAAGTAAGAAAAGATATGGCTCTCGCAGAAGGGGTACGTTACAAAGGTTCAACATGGACAAAGCAAAGCATGTGTCTACTCCTATTGGGTCACACTTGAAGTTATCACTAGAATGTTGTCCAAGAAGCAAGGGGGATACAAAATTACAAACTACATGGCTAAGATTCCTTATGCCAGCGCAGTGGGGTCACTGATGTACGCTATGGTGTGCACTAGACCAGCTATCTCTCATGCAGTTGATTTGGTTAGCATGTTCATGTAAAATCTAGGAAAGGAGCATTGGGAAGGTGTCAAGTGGATAATGGGATTCCTAAAAGGCTCTACGGATATGAGCATCATGTATTCTAGGGATACTGAACACAAGAAAGTTGTGGGCTATGTCGATTCAGATTCCGCAGGTGATTTGGATAAAAGACCCGCTACTGGGCATGTCTTCATTCCGGGAAGAAATCCTATTAGTTGGAAGTCTACTCTATAGAATACAGTTGCCCTTTCAACAACAAAAGCTGAATATATGGCGGTAAATGAAGCATCAAATGAAACATCATGGCTTAAATGTTTAGCTAATACTCTCGGCTTGTCACAACAAAAAGTTAGCATTCACTGTGATAGTCAAAGTGCAATCCACTTAGCCGAAGATCAAATATTTCATCCAAGAACCAAACACATTGATGTGAGATATCATAGGATTGGGGATTGGATTGAAGCAGTAGAGATCCTTCTCGAGAAGAATGACACATAGGAAAATCATGCAGACATGCTAACTAGGATTTTCACTTCAGAGAAATTTGAACTGTGCTCGAACTCTGTTATGGTTCTTCATCATTGAAGCATAAGGCACCCTAAAGGGTGCAAAGGGTATCCGACTTGGGTACATATAAGGGCAAGCATCAGGTTCCCAGTGGCTTAATGGCTATCCGGAATGCAAGCCAAGGTGGAGTTTGTTAGAAAGTTTGCTTGCATTCTGTTTTCTGCATTCAGACTGTCAGCCTATAACCATTGTGAACGGAGGAAATTCTGGTCAGCAACCATGGCTGGAACATCTTAGACGGTGACAACCATGGTGAGGAAGCATTTAATGCTTGGATGGCTACAACTTTTGTAGGTTTATGCAGCAACGTAAGGAAGCTTTTGAGAGAAAATTTTGGTAACTTTTGGCCACCATAATCACTGCTTGTGCAACTGGTGGTTGGAACTTGAAAACCTGTAAATAGGAACTTTTTCAACTCAGCAAATCATCCAAAAGTTCAGCCTTCTCTCTTTAGTTGTTTCATAGTTCTTCTTCTCTTATTCTTCTATAGTTTGAGGGTGTTAATGTGAGGATTTAGAGAGGTTCTCAAGTCCTCGTCTTCATCTGTTGTAAGGAAGAACTATAAATCATATACAACCCGCCCGTGGAAGTAGGCAATTTTCTGACCCACGTATATCTTGGTGTCGTTCATTTTAAGTTCGTTGCTTCATTGTTAAGTTCGATTCCTCAAAATAGGATCAGTTTCAGCGGGAGACTTTTTTGTTGCCAGTTAAATATCCGGTTTCCTCCCTTCAATGTTCCGAACAGATTGGGGCCAAAAAGTGAAAGTTATCACCATTCAATCTGCCATTGTGATGAGGATGCCATGTGAACTGGAGTCGGAAAATCTGATGGGTGCCATTGTTTTTCTGAAACAACAGTAGGAGTGATGCCTAGCATCAGTAGAATTTCTAGACATGATGGTACTCCTTGTATGCAGGAAAGAAGCAAAAGGAAGATTAACTGCTCTTAGCAAGATGGCTATGGTAGACAGAACTAAGGAATCTTATGAAGAGACCATATTCGCACAGAGAATTGCTAGTGAAAATATCTTTTTATTTGACTGCATTGCAATGGCTATAACATATTCCCTAGTGATAGCCTATACAATCTAGTTTAGGAAAACAAACCTAGAGCAATCCTAATTAATAGAGAATATAATTCAAGACCAAATCAATCTATTTTTATACCTAATTGATCTGGTACAGTCAGAAATCCTGCATGATTCCATCCTTCATTTCTCCCATAATTTTAGGGAACAAATGGTCTACTTTCCAACATTAAGTTGCTTCTGGAGTGGCTGACTCAAGTGCCTCTTGGGTGTGCAGTTCAATTGTTGGATTTTCCGGACTCCTTGGCCTAGTTGTTTTTGTACTTTCTAGTTTTCTTTCACTGTGTATGCTATGTTGTTTTGTCTTTCCAGGTTCTCCGTAAACTTTCTTTTTTAGATATATAATATTTTTGTTACATAGCAAAGTCAACCTTACAACATAGGGCAATCATGGTGTGATTTCAAACTTTTAAGTTCACTTCTATGCTGAGTGCAAGAAGTTATTGATCACAAGGTAGAAAATCGAAGATATAAGTGGTTGATTAAAAGTTGACGTAGTTAATTTTTTCCATGTGTTAGCTCTTTTCTATATTTACACTGCGAACATAAACGTTCACTGCTTAAAAGTTGATAAAGAGACTGCGACAAACATGGAATTTTGGATCAGGCTGACTTAGAAGTCCAAGTAACTGAAAGGTTGAAAGAATCTTACACCAAGGTTGCCGGTAACAACGGGCAGAGAAATATCCGAACCTTATGTAAATCTTAACAGTGTCTTCGTGACCATGCAAAATTACAATAAGAATCAGTTAACTATGAATTGCCCAATGCTCAGATACACATATATCTTGTACTAGATTATAACCCGTGCCCTCAGGGGACTACCAGACGAATAACAAAAGATCGGAAGAAAGGATTGCATGAATTTTTTTTTGAGTTTTTATTGTAATTACATTTGTCCGCTATTTTTTATTCAAATGAAAAAATGCAAACACTATTTGGCCCGGTAAATATTTGTGATAAATATTTTACTCTGCCCAACTAATAATTTTATATTTTTCATAATAACCTTATATATTTGTACAAAGTAGCTAAATTAGCGGTGTAGGTTTTGACCAAAAAGAATAGCGATGTAGGAGTAAGAAAAATCTTCCAACATTTAACTCTTCAAATTGGTGGGTCACATGCCATAGTTCCTGAAACTCTCCCACTACTAATTGTGGTCCCTAGGAATTTAATGTGGACTCAAATTCAATGTATTTAAAATGGTTGGGAGAAACATTGTGGTCCCAATATTCTAATTGTGGTATCATAAAATTTCACCCCACACTTTTTCAATAAACATTTCCTTGAGAAGGTGTAATCCAAGGGTTGAGATTAAATTAACCGTACGGTCCAAAAGTAATTCAGTTTCTTGAAACTTGAACTGTCCTAATTTGTTATATAGATGTAATTTGAGAATAAATGTATAAAACTAGACAACGAGATAAAAAAATCCAACGAAAAGGATCAGAGCTTTAGTGGTAAGGATCAGAGCAAAATGCTTCCTAAGATATAGCCTGAAGTCATGCATACACAACACTCCAAAGGATATGCCCGGGATATTTAGCAGATAGATATTGGAAACTTTCCAGCATTGGACTTATCTATAATATATCAATCAACTAGATAGCAGATTCAGGTCTAGTAAAAAAACATGAGTTTGTGCATATCCTTGTTGCGTAGTACGGGTAGGACATGATAGTCAATATATGCATTACCGAGACTATTGCTTTTTTTTTTTTTTTTTTTTTTTTTTTTTTTTTTTTGTTATGTTCTTTTAGCTTCATCTGCCATGACTTTTTTGAGTAATTTTCGACACAGACATGTTCAATTGGAGAGGTGCATGTCAAGTCATATATATATATATTTTTTCATATTCACCAAAACTATCAGTGTCACCATCATTAGCATCCTTTTGTTTTGTTTGAAACATGACGATCAAATTTATTACCTTACTCATATCCAAAATAAAAGGGAAGCTATTAGAATTGATATATTTTATATGAGTTGTGTGTTGTTTGATTTCGATGATATCAATAACAAATTGACTCTGTTGGAAGGGGCTTCTCTTTATGGTGGTTCAGAGTTGACATTTGCTGGTTCATTATCTTTGTGATCTTTACTCGTGCTACATTCACCTAGGTAAGATGACTACTCTGCGGAAACTTTTACTAGCTGGCAATCCTATGCGAAGTCTTCGAAGGTTTGTCTATGCCTTTTTCTTTTCCTTCGATCCCAGTGGTTAAGTCATCCAGCGGATTCATCCAAATGACAACTTTCTTTGGTCTCTCAGCTCATTGGTAAATGGACCAACGGCCGCCTTATTGAGGTATCTACGAAGCAGACTCCCAGCTGAAGAAGGTAATTTTACTTCTATTACTTGAGATTGTGCCCTCTAGATATTTCTACATATTGGGGGAGGGGGGGGGGTGTGGAGGAATGGTTTTTGCCTTTTGGTTTTTTAGGAATGAGTGGTTGAAGTGATATACTCTCTCTCATCTCAGCCACTAATTCCCAAAAAAGTAAAAAGAAGAAACCTCATATCCAAACACCCCCATTAATCCCTAGGTTAATGATATGATATTCCCTTTGTATAGAGTTTTAAACTTTTAAAAAGCTTTCGTAGTTGAGGTATTTATGCACCGAAGTTTCTCTTTCAGAGTCTGGAGCGTCTACTCCAACAAAAGGTGTCGTTGTCATGGCAGCACGAATGTCCCTCGATACCAAGGTTCTTCATGCACTGTGCTCTCTCTCCCTCACTCTCTCTCCCTCACTCTCACTCACTCTCTCTCTCTCTCACACACACACAATGTACGAGATCTGTTGGGACTTCAGTCATCTTTGGGAAGCGAAAGAGAACTAAAACAGTTGGATACTGAAATCTCTTAAAACGTTTTGCAAAGTTTATGTAAACATTTTCATTATTCATAGAGAGATTAACCTTTGGTAAATATAAATATGTGGTGCTGATTGAATAAAAGGTTTGGAGACTAGATAATGTAGATCAGAAACATGAGACTAGACCTGCACTTTCGGTTAACCATACCCGGGCCGGAATTGCTAGAACCATCCGGGCTCGGTTCGGTTTGGGCTCGTGTTGAGGCGCTTCGGTTAACTGGCCCGGCCATTTGCTCAGAACCCCTAACCGGCCCGGGCCCGGGTAACTGAAACCGGCATACCGGTTCGGGCTCGGGCTTGGTTAACCGGTCGGGCTAGTGGAAAATTCAGTCGACAACCTCGGTTTTGGATCTGTTAACCGACCAGGCTCAGTTCGGTTTGGGCCGGGCTCGGACTCTGTACAACGGAGGCTCTAACCGGCCCTCGCCTGGTAATAGGTGGTTCTGGTCCTGGTTCAGTCCAATCAGGCTCGGGTTTGGCTCGGTTACATAGTGTTTGGTTAAAAAAATGGGCCTGTTCACCGGTTAAAACCGGCCCGTTCGACAGCTCTACATGAGACAGACATTCTTGAATCCTAATTGTTTATTACTGTCATAATGTTGTTATCAAGCATTGTACTTCCCTGATAAATTGCATAAGAATATACAAAGTGTTCCATGAGGAGAAGCATATTCAACATTTTCCCGTTCTGGAATATGTTTCTTCACTCAGGAAACACTTGTCTAGAGAATTATGATTTTATTTTATTCAGATAGTTTTGTCCTTTTTACATAATCTGCAAGATATCATATATTTATTTACTGAAATAACTAAATCCCGAGGAAGAAGATGAGGCTTGTCCTTTGAGTTAAGTCTCTCTTCCATGTTTTGTAAGGAAGACGATCCTCTCCTCCCATTTGTCTCTCCCATCCCCTTTTCTTTTCTCCTGATCATGACACATCGCTTAATAAAACATCCAAAGGCTACAAGAAATCCACATCATTTTGTATGATCTCTTTGAATTAAGTCCAAATCCCTCACCATCACTGCTCTTCCGCTCACTGCTACCGTGAAATTCACTACAGCCTGTTGGATATAGTAACCAGATGTTGGCTCTTGGTGAGTCTCATGTGGGCGTTGAGCTCCACCTACCAACGAAAAATTGGTCCTCAGTTAGGGATTTAGACTTTCCAATGCAAATTAGGTGAGCAAGTGAGGGTGATTTGGTAAAACAGATCATATGAAGTGATGTGGAGTTATTGTAGCATGGATGTTTTTTCAAGGTATGTGTCATGATCTGGTGAAAAGCGGAGATAGGAGGAGAGATAAATGGGAGGAGAGGATCCTTTTCGATTTGTACAGACCCTTATCTTCATTGTTTGGACTTGCCTTGAATCTAAACTATACTCCAATACTCACCTATAAAACCGTATATTGACAAGTTCTTTTGTTTTGTTCTGCAGGAACTCTCTCTGGGAGGGCTGGGGCTAAGTGCCGTGCCATCAGAAGTTTGGGAATCGAGTAATGTCAAACAAGTTGATCTGTCTAGAAATGCAATTGAAGATTTACCAGCTGACCTCTCATCATGTGTTTCTCTTGAGGTATGCGATTGTTAGTTTTCTGCTTCTCTTGTTACAGTAAAGTTTACCATTGCGTATCCTTGATGATTTTCTCCGGCTTGTATTCAAGCTGTTACTTTTATTTTACTATTGCCCCACACATTGTGACACAGCGGAAATATGGAACAACCACCAACTCTAGAGAGTTGAAGGTGATAAACCAACAACTATAAAGTTGGAGGTGAAGAAGCACTTTAATAGCTAAGTTGCAACCAATAATTTTAATGGTCATTGACACTAAGCCTGCATGGAGTATACACTTTGTGACAATAAATCCTCCACAGTTTTGATTTGCCACTATAACCCCCCACACTTTTGTATTCTGTGACACCTAACTCCAAATCGCTAACGGTGTTAAAAAAAGTGACGGGATGATGGACTTTTTCGTCATTTTGCACCAATAAATAAAATGAAATAATAGAAAAAAATAATTTGAGAAAGAAGAAGAAGGCAGAAGAGAAAAACAAGAATTTTGAAGAATAAGAAGGCAATCTCAGTTTGTTCTTTCTCTCTCAATCTCACTCCCTCTAATCTGTATCACTCTCTCGATCTCTCGCTCTCCCCCTCCCTATGTTCTTTCTCTCTATCTCTAACTCTCAATCTCTTCCCCCTTCTCTCTCTCTTAATCTCTTCCTCTGTTCTCTCTCTCTCTCTCTCTCTCTCACTCACTCACTCACTCAATCATGAAACCACCATCAGTTTTGGCTCTCGACCACCTGCAACACCACCGAGGACATCCATTTCCACTGCCACAACCACGAACAACCACCATTCTCACTCTCTCCTTATTCTCACATCATTCGCGGACTCAATTGACCCAAACCCAACAATAAATTTCTCTGAAACTAATCAGACGAAATCAAATCTGACTATAACACCATCGCTCTCGTCCAAAAAGAATCCAAGCCTCCAGTCCCTACCACGGCTGGTGACCAAAATGATGGCTGCAAATGGAGTTTCGTCGGTCAATTTGAGTATTAGGGTTCGATTAAGCTCGTTTCAGAGAGGAATAGAGGACATTTAAGCGGGTCTCGATCTAATGGAGTAAGTGGTGTTGAAATTGTTTGGGGTGGAATTGGTTTGGTTTGAAATAAATTTTATGGGTATGGACATCAGGTGAGAAAGAATTAGGTTATAGATTTGTTCGAGTAAGGCTCTGTTGGTTGTGGTATGGAGGTAGAGGTAGTTGGTTTTGAGAACTCGATTGAAGTTCTGCGTCTGGGTGAAAGGTCTCTGGATTTGTTCTTCGTGGTGGAGAGATCGAGAGTGAGAGACCAAAGAGAGAGAGAGAGAGATTGAGAGAGATAGAGAACAAAGATCAGATTTGGTCATTTGTCCTGCTCTTCACAAAAGTGCGAGGGGTTGTAGTGGCAAATTAAAACTGTGGAGGGTTTATTGTCGCAAAGTGTATGCTGCATGTAGGTTTAATGTCAGTGACCCTAATTTTAATAATCTTCAAAGCTGCATATGTAACAACCCGAGCGGATTACTGTCCCAGCAGCTTCTTTAAATCTACCATACATCCAATTCACAATATCTCGATGTGGGACGTGATATTGCAATGCCCCCACCTTATATACTCGACGTCCTCGTTGAGTGTTCCCAGTCACGTATCCCCACCGCCACAAAGCCTTTGCAGGACCAGGGTCGGCTCTGATACCATTTGTAACAACAAAAGCGGATTACTGTCCCATCATCTTTTTTATCCGGTGGTACGCATAAAGAAGCTGCTGGATAGTAATCTGCTCGGGTTGTTACAACATATTACTTGGTGCATTCAGAATTTAGGCTTAATTGCTGGTTGCATACCCCAACTCCCAGTTGTAAAATGAGCTGATTGCAACCCCCATTTGCAATACTACTAGCTTATTGAAAATGGGACGATTTTCATCCAAGCACTGTTAAGTGTGAAAGGTAGAACTTCGTATTCCTCATCCCGCCTAAACCATAAGGTCCACCATTGAAGCTTCTTCCAAGCTCCAAACAGCCCGAAATTGGTCCCAAATCGACTTAAATTCAACCCTCTACGTTGCCACCTGACCTAGACCTCCTTAAACACCCTAAACAGAAACCCATTTTAGCCCCCTCATAGCCACGGTTTAACCCCCAATTCCACCTTCAAAACTCAACCAAATCGACTCAAACCAAGCCCAAAACACACCCGAAAGCATTCTCTACCGATTTGAACCGTCAGTTTTTCCCAATACCACAGAAATAAAAAAAACCCAAAATTCTAGGGTTATTGAGAACGAATTGGGCATTCAACAGTGGAGATGTTAGAATCTCATTGGAGGGTTAAGTTCATCCTTAAGACTAAAAGACTTATTCCAAGCATCTATTTGAGCAAAGATTTGAGGAATTGGATGGGCTCTCTCACTTTTTGCTCACTTGTTCTGGTGGCTGAATTTGCTTTCTCTCTCAAACCCTCCCGGTTTTTGGCCAAATCGGATGGGCTCTCTCACAGGATTATGATCGTGTTGGTGTTGTTTGCGTGGTTCAATGATTGAGGTTAAGAGAAACCGGAGTGTGGGATTTTGGTCTTTGATTGTCGATGTTGACAGGAGAAAAAATATTCTCGGTTGTAGGTTATGGTATGGGTTTTTTTGTGGCGGCTTGTGGCGGAAATGGTGGTTGTAGTGGTAGAGATGGTGGTAGTAGTGGTGGATATGTGTTGATATTCTTATTTAGTCAGAAGTTGACCGTATTGCTTTCACAAACTAGGACACACATGGAAACTAACGGAATATTCTCCAACATGGTTAACAGTGATTTTTTCTCAGTTTTAGCTAGTAATATTGCAAATGGGAGTTGCAATCAGCACGCTTTAGAAGTGGCGGTGGCAATCGGGCTATTTCGGTATACTGGAGGTATGCAATCACCAATAAAGCCCAGAATTTTATAAGATAATTTAGTAAACTTTTACCCGTCTCCACAGCCAGTCAAACTTGCATTTAATATTGATGTTAACTAAATTTGACAAGTCAAAGCTTTAAACTCATTTGCCGACCTACAATTCCCTAAATACAAACACAACATTTTTCCAAGAAACAATTCCAGGCCCAGATTTTTTCATGAAAATCATCTTGCATCAGAATCACCAAGTTGGAGAAAATTTGACGTCAAATTTTAAAACAATTGTAATTCTACTAACTTTGTTTTTCTCTACCCTCGAAAATTCCCACCCCAGAATTTTATAAGATAATTTAGTAAACTTTTACCCTTCTCCACAGCCAGTCAAATTTGGATTTAATAGTGATGTTAACTAAATTTTACAAGTCAAAGCTTTAAACTCATTTGCCAACCTACAATTCCCTAAATACAAACAAAACATTTTTCCAAGAAACAATTCCAGGCCCAGATTTTTTCATGAAAATCATCCTGCATCAGAATCACCAAGTTGAAGAAAATTTGACGTCAAATTTTAAAACAAGATGTGATTCTACTGACTTTGTTTTTCTCTTGCCCTCGAAAATTCCCACAACTGCACCCTATGCTAGAATCTCTGATATATGTAGTTAAACTGCCCCCTTACAGTGGTCTGTGCATCCTCCAAGTGTGGAACACGCATAATGAGTCAAGTCTACAAGCAAACATCTGTTTTCAGGCTCCATAATAATTTGATTTTGAGCACTTTAAGTTTTTCATCACGAGTTTTCAGAAAAATAGCTGCCATAACATCACATGAGAGTTCAAATGATGGCGGTATTTTATTCTTTGGAGTCAACCAGCCATCTTCTGTATACCCGTCATAAATTGGTAAAGTTTTCCACTGAAAGATTGCTTCAGCAGATGATATTTCTACACAGTAAAAAATGCCATTCAGTCTCGTACCAGATATTGAATACCTTTGATAAACTTTTCAGTACCCATAGTAAAATGAGTACGACTATTTAGCTGTGTTTTGACACGCTCTTCAGCTCATAGGTTTCATTATTCACTGAATTCAAAGAACGAAAACTCAACAGGATTCGGATACCGCTCTAATACTAACTGACGCATCGAAAATATGGAACTACCAACAACTTAAGAGAGTTGAGAGGATGAACCAACAACTATTAAGTTGAAGGCGAAGAAACACTTAAAATAACCAAGTGCAAAATCTGAATAACATTCAGAACAGTAAGAATTTTAGTGATCTTCATAAAACTGCATATAACTTGGTACATTCAGATTTTTTAAGAGAATTTAGTAGGCTTTTACACAATGCCATTCAAACCTACTATTAAATAGTATATTGAATTAATTTGACTAGTGAAAGCTTTAAACTCATATACCAGCCTACAGTTCCCCAAGTATAATTAATTTTCTGCATCACAGTTGTGTAGGATGATCAGTTGATACCTTGCTGATCAAGTAACTTAACACCTACTTATTAAATTTATATACATGAAAGTTGGAGGACACGAAGCATCATCCCCTCAAACAAATTATTCATTGCGTCTCTGTTTAGCCAATTATGAGAACTTATGTATTTTTTCGTAAAGATTTTTTTGGCTCAATGATGGTAAACTGAACATGGCATCATTTTCAAAAAATAAATAAAAATTACTTGCTTTTAATCTTACATTTTTAGTTACACTGTTTTACATAATAATAAGATAGTCTTATGGCAGATACGAATAAATACCAACTAATACGTACGTTATGTTCTGAATTTTATATGCAAAAGGATATATGAATCCGTAATTTGATCTGTACTGTTTCGATACAAGTATTAGGTGCTTAAAGATACTATTTTGCACATGTGTAAAAGATACTTTCCGCCCCCTATTATTTGGTGAAGATACCCTTTACTTCCCTGACGTTTGAAAAATTCATCATTGCACCCTTGTCTCCTCGTCTAACAGATCTCATAAAAGACAATTATACCCTCTGTAATTCAACAAAATTATCAGACAACCTAACCCTACCCACCCACCAAGCCTCTCTGTATTCTCCATCACCTCATCCCCTATTCCCTCTCTCTCTCTCTCTACCTTATCTCCTCGTCTCCTCACCTCTCGCCTTCTTCTCTTTAAAACTTCATTCTTCTTCTTGTTCTTCTTTTAGACAACACTAACCCTCATTCGTGGAGGCAAAAGAGAATGTGGTGTTTTTGTGGGTAATGGAAGAATGGGCAGTGTAGTTTTAGCTGGAGTGATGGTTGAATGGGGGATGTAGGATAGGAGTGAGAGAGTGAGAACCAGGGAGGGAATTGCGCAGAGTGGCGCCGAAACCACGAATCATGGGGACATTTGAGCTTGCCCCTGCCATGCACGGACCTCTCTCTCTCTCTCTGTCTCTCTCTCTCTCTCTCTCTCTCTCTCTCTCTCTCTGTCTCTCTCTCTGTCTTCTCTCTGTAACTTGGCACTCTTTCTCCTGCTATGCGCTCTAGTCTCTATGTATCAGACTGTTTTGCGACTCCTTTCAGGAATTTGGCACATCAAATTTGAAGTTTGATAGCGGTTGATTTCACTACTGGATTTCTGGTTTGTGGAAAGGTTATTTTCTGTGCGTGCTTGTGTGTAAATCGAACGAAATTTTGGTTCGATGTTACTGGCGGCTGAGAATTCGATGGTGAAATTCGGCGGTAAAGGTCTGGATTTTGTTTGTTTGGGTTCTGAATGGGTTGCGGTTCTCGGTTGGGGCTTCAGGTGGATGGTTTTAATGGTGGGTTTGGAGCATATGGTGGTGGAGATGGGTGTTTTTTTGGGCGGTTGAATCAGAGAAGATGGAGGTCAGGTGGTTCTGTGTTGTAATATTGGATTTCGTATCGAATTGGGTTCGACTGAGTGAAGTGGGTATTCATCGGTTGGCATTTCAAGTTTTCAACTGGGTTGTGGTGCGGAATCGGGATCCGATGCAGTTGTTGGTGCGAAGTTGGAGGGAGACAGTGGTGTTAATGGCAGCGGTACTATGGCAGTGATGGTACTTAGTGTTAATGGGAGGGAAGTAAAGTACTGTTCTAAGGGAGATTCGACCAAATTTGTTCTTGGTATTCTTCTTCTTGAACGAGTACTGTGTTCTTGTTTCAATTGTATTTGAATATTTGTTGTTGTGTTGTTGTGGCGGTGATGGTGGTGTTGGTGGTGGTGGGTTGGTTTGGTGGGCTGGAGAAGGAAGAATAGGGTGTTCTTAATAGGGGAAAGGGTGTTCATAATGGGTTCATGGTGTTCTTGGTGATTAAGAAAGGGACATTATGGTCTGAAAAGATAGTGCCACCCACTGGCCTAACGGAACATGACAGAAGGGTGCTAAGTGTCCACACCTTTTTCCGTTACAATGGTGCAATGATGAAGTTTTCAAACGTGAGGGGACCAGAGGGTATTTTCACCAAAATATAGGGGTGGAAAGTGTCTTTTACCCTTTGCACGTTGATTTATTGGAAAATTACCAAGTGTTTTTTAATGTGTAATGACAATGATTGGTGATGATGTTATCATCAAAAACTAATTATTTTGTTTTCCAAAAGTAACATAAAATTTCGATTATATTTATCATATTGATCTAATTAGATGCACATAAATGGAGAATTTTGATGTCAATTACTCTTTACCTTGTTTCTCTCCACTGGAGGATCAATTAAAAAAAGGTTATCCTTCTCTCCGATCAGCGAGAAGACTACTAGAAGCAAGTAAGTATATTAGTTATTAGTATATCATGTGGGCAAATAGCATAAAATTGTGGATGGTGTAGTATTAAACAACTTTGGGATCTAACTTGGTCTTAAGGATAGAAGATATACTGTTCTTTTCAACAGTCATCCATATAGCTCGTTGCGCCATTAGTTTGTATTACTCTTTTGTCCCACAAAGGTATTCTCTCTTCAGAATATTAAGTTCTTAAGTAGTCATCATTGGATGCATAGACTTTCGCATTTTCAGATGCTATTTACATAACTTTCTTATTCTCTCCTCCCATTGCAACTTAAAATTTCAAATATTTAAAAGGAAATGGGATTAAACCATTTCCGTAAGTAGAAATATGAACCAATTTTGTGGGACAGAGGGATAATATTCACCAAAAATAATATACTACTCTTATTGCTCAGTTGGGATATAGTCATGAGTAATGATCGTGCACTGTTATATGAATGACAAAAAATCTGTTCAGAGCCATATTTGCTTTAGTAGTTAAGCCTGTGGCCTGAGGCCACTGTCTTGTCATTGTCTTGTCAACCCATTCATGCATGGTCACTTTGAAAATGAGTCGGATGAGTTCAATCCTTCACCGTTGATCTTTGCCAAATCCAAAGGTTGATATTATGCCACAATTACATTTTGGAAGTGTAAAAGCCTTACCTCATATAGTATATAGATATAGATTATGACTGTTTCAACATGTCATATAGGATGCTATTTTTTTTCGTAAAGTTAATTGCTTATAGTTGTGTTATATAACAATATTTTCTTAACTACACCTGAAAATTGAGAGAGCATCTAAGTTGGTTTTTCTAGGATTTGGCTTCCTAGTAATTTGATCTCGTACTAGATCCAAAAATATAGAGAGAATGTAAGTAGTTTTTGCTAGGATTTGGCTCCATAGTAATTTGATTTCGTACATTGTTTTGGCCCTTGGGGGAAAATAATGAACACGTATCTGGATTTCTACATGTAACATTTGTGAGCAATTTATTGCATTTGCCATTTAGTATAAGCAAGAAACAATCATGTCAATAGCTTACTACTAGAGGACTAAATTGTTAAATATAATCTGTAACTTACATTAAGCAACTTATTATGTTCATTGAAGTTGTAGAACCTGAAGTATATTTCCGTTAACTTATAATCATCAATTAGTGTTATTATTTATTAAATCCGTACTAGAGTTGACCCGGTGAAATGAATCAGATCGCTGGGTGGTTCAACCACCGGTTCGCTGAAATTAAAATTAACAATATGTGAGATATAGTGAAAGTATGTAAATAAAAAAAATGTTAAAGTACCCTGGTCGGTTTGGTTTTAATAACATAGCATAAAATAAATAATACTAAACAGCCTTTTGCAGAGATGCAAAGTAAGGCTTCTTAAAATAAACCCAAAAGGGGGTCCAACCCTTCCCCTGACCCCGCGTATTGTGGGAGCATCATGCACCGGGCTGCTTTATGTAACTTCCTAACCTGGCAGAATGGAGGGGTTGGGTGGATTTGGTTCTGATTTATATGGATATGGTCTTAATGAATCATAATCCAAATTAGTATAATGAATAATTGTACTTAGTTGAATTAGATTTACATGGACTGGATAATTATGGATAATCCAACTAAGTCCAAGACTATTGTTTTAAGCCCAATCACAGTAACCTAGATTTTTAGTCATTTGAAATCTTTGGTGACCTTTTACGAAAATAATCTTGGATCTTGCTTGAAATTTCCTATTATGCCAGATTCTCCCAATTCTTTCTCCATCTTGGCTGGTGTCCTCTGCTCCTCCTCGCTGGCCGACGGAATCCATGGATTACGACCAACAATTTCCCTCTCTTCCAGATCAGGGCCATCAGAACAAGAAAACCAGGCGCACATTCGATCCCCCCATACTTGGGTTGTCCTCCGTATCGTTGCCAACAACAATGTTTCCTCAAGCCGCCACTTCTGTCGTCTTGCTCCGTCGCCGTCCTTGACGTCTTTCTCCAACACCACCCAGTATCCTTCGGCTGGCCAATGAAGTCACGGAGGAACCGCTCTCTTCTTCTAGATTTCGATCCCACCACATCTTCGTCAATGTCACCGTCTCTGGCTACCACCGCCGTTGATGACGTCTCTGGCCACAATCGCCGTCGTCACGGTTGTCGTCGTCCTCTGACTTTCAACTACAGAGAAACTGAGTTATACTTCATGTACTCGGCTCCTTTTTTGTTAAACCATTTTTACTTTTTGTAGGTAACTTCTTTTCAGCCCCTTTTTTCATTATTATACTTTTTTTCAATTCCCTTTTTTAATTGATTGAAGGCGGTATGAACTGTGTTTTGATGCGATATATTATTGGATTATGAGATTATAGATTATTGGAATGAGTGGTTGAGGTTCAGAACACTCTCTGCTCACCTCAATCACTCACTCCAATAATCTACAATCTCATAATTCAATAATCTATCTCATCCAAACACACTCATGGTAGATAGAATTTCAGCATAATAGTGGTGGGGGTCATTATTTCGGAAATCGGTACCCAATAAGTAAGGTGGGTAGTCCAATGAAACCCATTTAGGTAAATGGGTTTAATTGGATAATCCATCTACAGTATTAATAAAGAGATTGAGTTTAGCCCATTTACTTGTCAGTTTAATAGACTACCCAATAAGACATTATCCATTTTGCTAGGTCTACTTAAACTTCCCCTAAAAAATTTAAAATTTTTTGATAAACAATGCCCCATGACTTATCACATTTAGACTTTCTATATTACATGGGGTAGATATTATTGATGGAGAGTGACATATAGTCAAAGTAAAAATAACACAAGTGTTTAATAAAATGAAAAATAGAAAAAATGTTAAATTCTCACCCTACTCCATTTCTTTCCTTCTTACTTGCACATGTTAGATTTTTTGTTAACTATCTATCGATTCATTATCACTAGTCATACGATATATGTCAAGTCACCTGAATTATATCTTCTTAGCTTTTTTTTTCTTGGATTTAATGTGGCTGGCTGTGCCATGTTTCTATAACGGACGTAGAGTCCCTAGTAACAACTACAATTTCACATTTTGTATGAGCTCGCTATGCAATCTCTTAGAAAATGTTAAATATCTACATAGGATTATCAATGCTGATGGAGGAATATATTTGTGGTATTAAAACCTTTGGTCTAAGGTACTGGATTGTTTGTAGTTTTCAACAATCAACATCTAGGCATTATCTCCCAGGTGACTCTAATTGATTCATGTTTTGATCTCTTGCAGGCTCTGATATTATCTAAGAACAAGATTAAAGAATGGCCCAGCTCCATTCTAACGTCACTTCATAACCTTTCTTGTCTGAAGCTGGACAATAATCAACTCCAGCAGGTAGAATAAAGTTCTAATTTTATCATAAAGATCGACCTTTAATGTTCTCGATACTGTGATGTCTTATCTCTTAATATAACTGTTCTTTGTTCTCACATCAATATCAAATTCATTAGGTGTTTTCTAAATATATGCCATGCTAGAATAGTTTTCCTGAATCAATTATCTGGGGAATTTTATTTGGGTTCAACACACCCAAGATAGAATATTACCGATCAGATGCTTATATTTTCAGACTTGTTGAGAAATAAATAACACCACCTGCTTGTAACTTGATCATGTGATTAGCTTAGATTGCATATGATCTCTTTCTCACGCACATAGTGACAAACACAAACCATGGTAGTCACTAGTCAGGTAGTGTCAACTTGTTTAAACATATGAACATTGCTCACTCGCAGACACAAAGTTATCTGTTGTCTGATATATCTACGTATATTTAGCGATTTCTCGTCTGGGATAAGTTACCATATATAAAGATCCCACATTTTAAAAACTAGTATGCATTTGGATGTTCTGGTATTAATTATTCACTCCCCTTTTTCTATTTCCTAACAGAACATGGAATTGGGGATCAATTTGTGCACTTTTCTCTTTCTGATTATCTTGTGTCCTAAAATCTCCAGATACCATCAGATGGATTTCAAGCTGTCCCCAAACTCCAGATTCTGGATTTAAGTGGCAATGGAGGTTGTTTACGACAAAATCCAGCCCTTTCTTGTTTATTACAGCTGCAAGAACTTCATTTGAGGTCAGTCACAAAACATTGTTTTCACAAGTTTTACAGTCTCTCTTTTCTAATAATTACTATTTGATGAGCAGAAGGGTGGGCATATCTGAAGTTCCTTCAGATATCTTACGGCTACAGCAATTACGGATTCTTGATCTAAGTCAAAATTCCCTTCAGCTTATTCCAGCAGTAAGTTTGTTTTTTCTTTAATATCCAACAAAAGCCTCATCAACCATCTTAGTGTTTTTCGATAGCAACACCTTTCACCTAGCATTATCTATATATTAAGAGAAGCTACATGAGCTGTCGATAGGGCCGAATTGGTTTTTTCTGTTTAATTTTCCATTGACAACACAAATCTGAGTGTTAGTACCAGAAGCTGGAGTTGTATCCCCCTTTGCGTAATTTTACATGGAGGCATCCTTAATTACGTCTGTCATATGAAATATCTATCCTACATTTACTTCATTTTGCTTCGTGGCATTGTATGTATTACATAATAAAATGAAGCCTTTTATATATATATATGTATATATATATATATAGAGAGAGAGAGAGAGGGAGGGAGAGAGAGAGAGAGAGAGAGAGAGAGGGAGGGAGGGAGAGAGAGAGGGAGAGAGAGAGAGAGAGAGAGAGAGAGAGAGAGAGGGAGGGAGGGAGGGAGAGAGAGAGAGAGAGAGAGAGAGGGAGGGAGGGAGGGAGGGAGGGAGGGAGAGAGAGAGAGAGAGAGAGAGCGAGAGAGAGAGAGAGAGAGAGAGAGAGAGAGAGAGAGAGAGAGAGAGAGAGCGAGAGAGAGAGAGAGAGAGAGAGAGAGAGAGGGAGAGAGGGAGAGAGAGAGAGAGAGAGATAGAGAGAGGGAGGGAGGGAGGGAGGGAGGGAGGGAGAGAGAGAGAGAGAGAGAGAGAGAGAGAGAGAGCACTTTCTAAACAATACACTTTGACAGGGCACTAGTGCTAGCTATTAATGAGAGAGAAAGCGTCTGGAGGCTTCCAAACTTTGGGGCTCGTGATAGATAACGCACGCCTGGCAAGCGTGTGGACTTCCTCATTTTCCGACCGTGACACGAATCTCCATTTTATATCGGTGAAATGAATCTGTGAACTTCATAGATGAGACCACCAACTCACTTATTTAACAGCTATACTTTTCATCTCTGTATAAAACAGAATCAACATGGAATTTGCTTCATGGGTGTAGAATATGGTTTAAATCGTATGTAGCCTGAATTATAAAGCAAACCAATGCAAAAGTATAATGATGAAATATCCAAGTGATCGCTTTTCCACTCCTGGTCAAGAACTTTTGGTGAAGTCAAAATAACAAAATAAATCCTAGAAAAGTACAGATCATCAACGCACACTATGAGGTCACTGAAACTAGTAATTGTAGCTCTAGTGAATTTCATCAGTGGTTGATTTCTGGAAACAATTACAGTAAAGTATCATAATATTGCCAGAATTATTTGTCATGATGCATGTTTTGAGTCATATTAGAAAGGTTCGTGAGGTTGAAGATGGGAAGGAATCTGGAATGGAGGTGAAGGATTCATAAAAACCTCTTCTTCCAGTTCTCCAGGAAGAAAAGTAACACAATTAGTTTCATCCTGTAATCGCCCCAAGATTTACGAAACAGTTGAGAAGGCTGCCAATACTAGTGGAGATTATGTACCAAGATAGTCTTAGCTTTTAGTCTCTGTATAATCCTCAACTATCAAATGAGCATTTTGTCTCTCAGTGGCAACATCGGATTTGTGCTCATACTTGGGAACAAGGTTTTCAAGATCGGGATTGTACGTAGAATCGTAGAGAGCCCCACAGGATCAGATCGTAGGATCGGGTCGTGGATTGTAATATCCCACCAAAACTGTATTTTTTTTGACAAATGGCTTATTTTCAGGTTCTTAATGTCATAAAAATGTTAATATACAAACTTAAGATCTAATATGCCATGGAGGCATATCTTTAACATAAAACAAACTGTACAACACTCGTATAGTAACAAATTAGTTGCAAATTAACAAAATTCGTAAAATAGTTGAGCACAAAGCATAGCACACATCTACGAATTTCCAAGTGATGAGAAAATGTCTCAGCTAGACAGAACAATGGTGGTGGCTGGCCAGAAAAAGGCTTGCTGGAGGCGGGCGAAGCTCAGAGTGTGGTCTTCTTCTATGGAGTCGTCTAGCACTTAAAGTAGTCTCTGCTTCTTCCTCTCTCTCTTCTCAGTCCTTCTCTGACCAGATCCAAGAAACCCTAGAGTTTTAAGAATTTTTTAATATATTATTTTGGGTCAATTGGTAAACAAGGATTTTAATAGATGGTCTGTTAAAAGCGATCCCACCCGATACAATATGATTGCAGTTTTCTTTATGATCTTGCATGAGACTCTACCTCGGGATCGTAGGATCTGGATCTGGATCACCAGTCATAAGAAACTAAGAATGAATCTAAGCATGATCTGTTGAAGGATGAACTACCGGAAGATAAGAAGAAGGCTTCTCTAGAGAGAAAAAGTTATTCTAGAAGGTTCTGTAATTTTGGGGCCAAAATTCAGAAACAAGAAATTGGAGCATCATAAGTTAACAAGAGGCCACCTTGGATACAAGGGGTTCGAATTGGTGGTAGATTGTAGAAAAGAGGAGAAATCAATAATAGGAGGAAAGTAGAATATTGCATTAGCTTTATGCTTTCAATTATCACATAGCTTAAAAGCTGTAAATAATATATCCATACCACATCACAAATATGTACACGAATACACCGTATCTGCAGGAACTTGAAAATTATATTTCCCCTACCTCACTCGTAGCGAAACCCAATTGAAGCACAAACTAAGCACAAAGTTAACACTGGAAATAGATTCCAACCTAAACCGTGTCTTACAGGAGTTAGTATACTCTAGAGCAGTTGAGTCCAAATTAAACAAATGCACGCGAGTTCTTTTCAATTTCAGAGCACTTGTTGAGAAAAAAAAACAGTAGATAAATAAGAGGAACTAGAAACGATAAGATGTTTCCTAAAATGTCCTCATGAAAAGGTTTTGTAGCAGTGAATTATCAAACATTGTAACGGCTAGCGTCATAGTCTGATTATTGTTAGAATGGCACTGAAGCTTCTTTCGATTAATGTTCATGCAATTTTCCTGAGCATTGATTGTGAACAAAGACCCAAGTCGAGTGCACTATGCTTGAGAAACCAAAAATCTAGAGAAGGATCTCTGTTGCACGACACCTTCTGCAGTTCATAGTTGTCAAATTGGGATTCAGATAGTGAATCGAAAGTCACCTTCACTGAATCGTTAATCGAATCGAATCGTGAATCGTAAAGATTCAGCTAGCAAATTTTTTGTGTTGATATAATAAAATATTTGTTATAGCTATAACATTATTGAATAAAATATTCATGTTTTTACAAAAAGAAAGCTCAAATTATTGGAAACTCGCATCCATAACTAGTGATTAGGAGTTTCACACATCTAGAATAAAAAGAATAATCTAGATATAGATAGGCATGTGGAGCAAGGAACTACAAGATGCCAAGGAGATTGAAAATAATAGAAAACAATCAGCCTTGGACTTGAGAAAAATGCACTAATAATTTAAAACAATTGTGTGTTGCAAAACAGACATAAATGTAAGAAGTAATGTAGAAAGTATAATTTCTTAGACTGATGTTGCAACTCAATTTGACCTTTAGATGAATCGAAGGTGAATCATTGAATCGGTCTGAATCGCAACTGAATCATAAGATTCGGACGCTTGAATCGGGATTCAAATAATTTTTGTCCACTAAAGATTCACTAAGGGATTCGCATCGTTTCATAGTTGAATTGATTCGAATCGTAGGATATGAATCTTGAATTGTAAGATTTTGACAACTATGCTGCAGTTATATCTGCAAATTTCTCTCTAGAACCTGCATTCGCTCAAATGTTTCATTTGAAAGGAAAACCTAGTGGCTACTCCCTCAGCTTGGAACATTTTCCCTTCTGACTTGTTATCTCATTAAGTGTCACACTATAATATTTTTGTGAGTAGTATTTCTGCCAAAATGTCCACCAGGTTTCAGGCAACACACTTTGTTATCTTTGACACATCTAATTGTAACATTATACTTCATAGCCAAAGGTAGCGATTCTGTTAGATCAGATTCAGTAATGTCCACATCCGTGTGGTTTTAAACAATATTAGTGAACATCTTGTTCAAAGGTGGTTACGGCTCAATTAATAATAGCATCTGAGTCTCCTACAGAACTAAAACATCATTAAGCCCCCATGGAATACTGCATTTTGATTCTCCTCTTGAGATCATATTAAAATTTCGTGATGTCAGGCTCGCATGTCTTTGCGTCTCCATAACTACAAACTAGCTAAGTCTTGTAGTTGTACAATTCTGTCCAATTGATTTCATTTTCATGAAATTAGCTACAGAAGTACTTTGTGGACTCACTTAGGCAGTTGGATAATCATTTTGCAATTAGAGTGGATCTATTGTTTCCACAACCTTTCGCTAACACACGTATACATGTATCACTGTGAAGTTATCAGTGACAATTAATTGGAGGCTCACAAATGTTTTAAACTTTCTTGTTCATCTCTTATTCTTTTCCAAACCTTACTTGTATATCTTGAAATGATATATTGCACCATGTGTGAGTGGGAGACTTTGTAAGGGTGACATTTGACATGCCGATTCCTCCAAGTGGTGCAAGTCGCCAATTATATACTTATATGTATCAATTTTAATGATCTTACTGAAATCGAAAATGTGTACATTTTTTCGGAGAGCTTTGTTGTCTGATCCCGTACATAATTGTAGGTTTACAGCTAGTCAGTATAGTGCCAGATCTCTAATGAACTACGTATAAGATAGCACCAAGAGAATGTATCTGTCAGTTTGTATGTCAAATCGATCCAGAAACTTCTTGACGTTAGTTCTCTGGAGTAAATGGTAACTGCAACCGAACAAATTTTGCGCACAAGTTTATCTATGTTCTAGTTTTGTGGAACGCTGTGGTACGTAGACCGGGAATAGGGATCATTAGTACGGAGCATGATAAGGGTAGCCTTCTCCGGAATATTGTTTGGGTGGTAAAATGTTTACTGGAAAAAGGGTGCTGATGAGAACGATTTTACATATATTTACCACAGAAATTTTATAAGTACATGTATGCTGTTAAATTTTATAATTGCATGTTAGTTAAGTTCTTAGTTCCCCACAGTGTCTCACATGAATGGTGGGAACACCGGGATCTGTGATCCGGTATGTGAATCATACCACAATTAGGAATGCGAGAGCCAGATCGGGACACGGCAACTTCAGTTTTTTTTGGTAACGTAGTGTTCATATTGTGTTTGGATAGCTCTTTGTTGAAATACAGTCAGTGACTGAGTTCATAAAATAGGAGAAGACTCAAATATACAGAATATGGGCCTGTTGTGATATAGTTGTTAAAAAATTGAGTAGAGTTTGTAGAAACAGCGTACATTGTGATAAATCTGTTGTTGCTTTGGCAATGGGAGTTCTGTTGCTCCATTTCAGCCATGGTTTTGACCATCCATAAAAGATATGCCAATTGATGTATGATAAGTTTTTATGTTATGTTGAATGCTCCAACATTTCCTTCTGCGGTGTGTATTGTTGTGTATATATGAAAATATGTTATTGCCATATACATAAGCACCACAAATGACTTATTATCGATAGGAACCTATACTGATTGTTGGTTTAGTATCCAGTATTCTAAAAAATCTCTTTTTTCTGACAGTTGGTAATTGTTTTGTTACTGTCATGCAGAGTTTCAGCACTCTTACTTCCCTTTCCGAGCTTGACCTTTCCGATAACAATATAAGTTCACTCCCCCCTGAGCTGGTTAGTCACATCCAATTGTGGTTTTGCATATTCCTTTTGCGTATGTCACTACTTCATTTGGTTTACCTTTATTCTAATTTTCTGGTACTTCTTTCGGATGTACAAAATGCTTGTTTTCATCCCAATTTTGAGATTAATTTGTTTCTGTAGCTATCATTTTGCATCAGATATCAGAAATTCTGAAGCCGTAAGAAAGTGGCAAGGATAAAATTTCTTTCACAATTAATGTGATGATGAGAACAATATAGGGAAATGTGTATAGGACGTTGATAATGAACAAGATCAATAATGAAGTAATATCAAAGAAAACAAATATGAGGTGGATGGTAGAACTTGGATGTCTACAAGCAAGGGATATGGAGTGAGTCTAAAAGATACTATGGAGTGAATTGTTAAAGCATAGGAGTAGAGAAAAAGTTTGTCTTTGAAGGAAAAGTTGTCCTTGAATGACATGGTATGGAGAAGTACCTTTATTAGACAGTTAGAGGCATTCCTTTCCTTATATCTTCTTGAGAATTAGAAGTCCTGGGTGTGGGGAGTATGCTATAGTCAATTAGTAGGTTCAGTGTAGAGCAGCTGTGTATTGATTGTCAATCGTTAATCATGTTTACACATAACCCAAGTCGGTTTATATCGAAATTACAACGTAATCCCTAACCTAATGGCAGGTGTAGAGCAGCTGTGTATTGATTGTCAATCGTTAATCATGTTTACACGTAACCCAAGTGGCTTTATATAGAGATTACAACCTAATCCCTAACCTAATGGCAGTATCGTAAATACAAGAATTATGTATGTCCTACATTGAGCCATTCCTTACCCAAATGATGTCCTTTTCATAAAATTACTGCTCCCCTAAATGAGTGTCTTCCTTTCTTAACACGGATATTCCAAAATGAGTGTCCTATACCAAAAAGTTGCTTACTTTTCTACTTCAGTTCCCTCCATACCTCTTTTCAAATCGTTACCTTTTCACTTCCCTAGAATAGTATCACATACAACAAAGGACATTTTAGTAAATCTAGCAAGTCAAACTTTCGTAAAATGGATGTCCCAACATGAGTGCCCTATACCAAAAAGTTACTTTTCTACTTTACATCCCTCCATGCCCCTTTTCAAATATTGACCTTTTCACTTACCGAGAAAAGTATCACATACAACAAAGGACATTTTAGTAAATATAAGTCAAAGCACACCCTTAATCACCATGAAAAGTCCACCCAGACACTCAAATTGGGACGGAGGGAGTAAACTTTTAAGCGCAATCTACCTATACCAGCCTTGCTGAGTAATTACTGTTCCTACAACTTGACCTCAACTCCCATGATAAAAATTGGTTGAAGCTTGCTCCGACATGAAACGGTATTTGCATAAGAAGGCCACGGCCAGAGATAGGGGATATAATTGTTTTCTTTCATCAAAATCATCGGTAAATTTTGGAAGGCTGGCATGAGTATGAAGTGGCTAACAATCGGGTCTCAAGCTCAGCTGGCAATGTTTCAATTCACCGCCGATGCTCCAAAAGCTCCTGTGATACCCAAAAGATGTAGGGCCTCTTGGGAAACAATGACTAGATCTCAGGATTCCTTGTTTGGGCGTGTTCTAATTCGAAAAAGAATTATATTTCAGCAACTTCATATGGAATGATTTCTCTGGTTACATTTTTGAACCGCTTGACTTGGGTTCTATTTGGTTTGAAGAAATATCAGGGATTTCTTCTATTAAAGATTGATTGTTCTTTATTTCCTAAAATTTGGAATGTGCCTGTGCCGCTGTGGAGCTAAATTATGTTTTCGAGATGGTAAGCAGTCAGATTGGTGAATCAGAAATGTGGAGGGTAGTTCAGGTATCTCATCGTAGAAATTAGCTTTCTTACTATCCGTGAAAAGTCAACCCTGTAAAATTAAGCTAGATGAAGGGAGTATAATTGAACTGTATTCTTTGATAATTTTGGAGAACTATAATTACTTTCGGAAAGTAAAATCTTTCTCAGTTAATGTAGTACTCATCTCCCTGAGTTATGGAGTTGAAGAACAATAATGTGGACTTGAGAAAGCATCTGTTTTATGTTTGCTGGAACATCTTTCTTTTGTTACACATTGGAAGATGGAAGGAATCCATTGTTATCATTCTCAAGAGCCAACCTTTTGGTACTACACTTATCTCCCTATGTTTACAAACTTTAATTCGACTTTTGCTATGATAGTTTTGCGGACGAACCAGTTTTGTGGAGCTTGATCTTTTCCAATGAACATAGTTGCTTACCAATAAATGTTGTGAAATCAATCATATTGTCTCTTTGAAAAGTTGGGACACGAAAGGATTAATAGTATCTTGTCAAGGAAATTTCTGTTTTGTGTCGTTTGAAACATCAGCATTTTGTTCCTGAAACATAATGAATGGATCTCTAACACTTATTCAAAAATATATTACTCTCATGAAACGAAGGAACTAGTTGAAAGAGCAGGTCTTCTGCCATTTCCATCTTCTAGGACTGATGACAAGATAAACGGCCTTTCACCACAAGCTACCAGGAAAGACAATATATTTGATAACTAGTGGGAAATACTTGACAATAGCCTTTTGGTGCAGAAATTATATCAAACATTTATTTATTGGTGTCTTCAATATTTATATCTATTAAAAATATTCGTACTTGTTTCAACGTATTGTTCTCATCTGAAAATTGTTATTGCAGGGTTTGCTCGAACCCAGCCTACAAGTGTTGAGACTTGATGGAAACCCACTGAGGAGGTACCCCCCACTCTCCCGTTACTCTGTCTCTGTCTCTCTCACGCACACACAGACACACACACACCCACATGCACACATTCAACCCCACACACGGGAAGACATGTTGCAATAATGACGGGGACCATGAGAAGTTCAGGAATAGTATATTATTTTATAGGCTAGGGTTATTATGGTAGTTAGATAATTTTCCAGAATGTAGTTATGGGCTGTAGCCCATAGGGTTTCTTGTGTAACAAATTAGTGAATTGTTAGTTCTATTAGGTCAGAGCCAATATAAAACATTGATGGGATATCCAGATTTGAACCATAAAAACTGAGCTGTTTAGCTACAAGCGATTGTGTGATGCATTCCAAACCGTAGGTGCAATGCGGAAATCGTAGGTGCCAAACCTGTGGAGATCTAGGAGCGAGGCCTAAAAATACTGTTCATAGGTGCTGTTCACACTGCGATATACACATGGGTAGTACCTCAGAACGCTTATGTGATTAACGGAACTAACCCAAATGTTTTGTACAGATTACACTTACCTTTTTCGAGAAGAGTCATACAGAACTAACCCAAAATGTTTTGTACACATAACCCTTGTTGAAAATTTTGTAAAGATGGACAAAATTTCTCAACATCCTGAACAGGAAAAATAAGACTTGTATAGGGAGGGAAGAGTATGAAATTTTAATTTTTTGTGGATATTTCCAACCACAAGACAAAAGCAGAGGTCAATGTCACCTTACATTTATGTTTGGAGTATTCACACCTTGATTCTCTTTTGTCTTTCTGGAGTTTTGACATTCATGATTTTGCCCCCTTCACATACCAGTCACATGTCAACTTTGTCACGTTTTACATGTCAGGAGACAATAATCCTTTAAAGTATCTGCTGGGTCAATACATTCTGGCCAATATTTGAATTCATGGACTGGTGTATTTTCTTCGACTATCTAAGTTTTCAACTAGCCAAACCCCTCCATGTGTGTGTGTGTGTGACAGGAGCCTCTATATTTCGCTAATGAAAATGATATAATGAATTTTCCTAACTTCGTCATAGGGCTCATGCGTGCCATAATTTGAACAACTGATGACTGCTGTTTTTAGGTAATTAATGTGTTTAGTATGCAAACCTCAAGCTGCTATAATGTAAGATCAAACCAACGCCTTATCAGTAACATATCTTGATATAACTAAAGAAACGCGTACCACTTCATGAAATCTTAAAGTCATATGACTTGTCACAGAATTTATGATAAGTTCCTCAAGTTCCTCAAGTTCCTCAAGTTCCCTAATCATAATGCATAGGTAATGAAGTCTAAACAAGGAGTTGTCACTCGAAGGGGACCTGAGCATAATAAACTTGGTGTATCAACTGAAATAATTTAGATCTATAGTATCTGTTAAGACTGACCTACTGCTTTAGTGTCACGTGAGTGATGTATTGGAGCACGAGTTATCACCAAGAATTTGTTTTCCATTCCGTATACTAGATGTAAAAACCAGGAAAAAAGAAGTTGGCATTTTGTTCATGACACCCTCCACTTTTGCAGAAGTAAGTTACGTAGTACTATGATTGACTTTATTCGGCATATATGCACATAAAGTTGAGGAAATGAGCTAGTACAGAGTTATCTTATTCTCGTTTTCCTTTCTTGTTATGTCCTCTTTATTATTTTTCTTCCGTGCTGTATTCTTTCCTTTTCTTCCCCTTTTTTTGAAATACCAAATGTCGATGAAGAACAAAATAGACATCTGTATTAACTTGTTAAGATCTTTATTGCATTTCCAACTTTGCTGCCAAGCTACAGAATGGGATGTGCATTGAATTAATGACACTTCAATGTTCTCTTCAAAGCCGTTTGGCTCCTAATGCTTGTCTAATATGTTCGGCACATTCTTTTCTCCAGCATTCGCAGGCCAATTCTGAACCGTGGAACGAAAGCTGTTCTACAATATTTGAAGGACAAAATCGTCGAGCAGTAGTTTTTTCCCTGTGCGCTCGAGTGACAATTTTTTAGGTGCCTTAGGTGGTCAAGACTTCTTGTCTTGTCTTGTCTTTCTTTTTGCTGCATTGTGGTGTTGGAAGCTTGAATTTATTGGTAATGTGTTCAGCGTTCTGCCTTCATGTAACTGAGCCTGCTCTGTTTGGATACATCGAATGATTTTATGGTGATAACGAAAATGTCTCCATTGTTTGTTGTCTTTATTTTGTTCAGTAGTCAACTTGTTTGTTTGTAGAGTGGTGTCTGACAGTGTTTTGTGTTAGGCTCGTATTCTTTTGATATTGTAACTTCCAAATATATGCTAGTTTGAAACAATTTGTTGTAAAGTAATTTTTTATCCCGTATTGACCTCTTTTGTAACGAGATTCTTTAATATACAAAAATGAGTATTTGGTTTTGGCTCATTGTAAAGAAGATACCGGTTTTGTTAGAAATGGGTTGCAGATTAGTACCAGCTGCTGATTTGGTAGTTCTTCTGCCTGGGCAATTGCTTTATTGTGTTATTTTCAAACTTGCCTTTCGATCTCTTTCTATATGGACTTTGTTATCTATGCGAGAAAGTTTTTTTTTGGCCAAGATAAGAAATACCATAAAAAAGAAGAAAGGAGCTACGAAAGCTACAAGTGTTTACAGTGCAATAGCAGCTACACAAAATAAAGGAAATGCATGTTCTAGGAAGACCAAAATAAAACTACAAATATAGGATTCATGAAGCAGACGGCTTTTGAGGATGCACCGGACGTGACTAAGATTAGGTGTCTAATTATGGAGCTCCGTTTTGGTATAATATACAAGGCTCCTCGTTCTATGTTGGCTGAAGCTCACTTTAAGGCTAGAAGTGCCCTGTAACATCGGGCACTAATTTTGCTTCTGTGTCTAGTCATTGATGAATTTTAGACATTTTTTGTTATTTATCTATCCACTGCATTTGAATGCCAAAACCCAACAATCTTTTCCCCACAAACAATTCTGGAAATCCTCCATCGCAAGCAGACATGGATTCCTCATGTGGACTCTATTCCTACCTTGCAAAAACTTTATAACTTCAACGTAGTCATAACTAAGTGGTGCGATTGTCTTTGCTCAAGATAAATGAGTGCAGTGATGATATTATAAGCTAAGTTATACATTTTACAAGTTTTTGATTGAGTGGTGCAAAATGAGTTTTTTTTTTTTTTTTTTTTTTGAGTAGAAAGGAAGAATTTATATTAATAAGAAAACATTGCATACACCAATATAAAGAAGTAGTCGAAAATTAACCAATACCAGATCTAGCCGTTGCCCTAAACTGTCTTAAAGCCAGCTTGGCCATTTGGTCAGGCTCCGCAACCACCGCTCTAGGAACTTTATTGATGGTTAACTTCCCAAAACTTCTGGTTTGGAGGAGAATGTCAGCAAACAGATTTTGGTCGGCGTATCCTGGATTGTTTCTGAGCAAGGTCGAGACAATCAAAACGCAGTCTGTAGCCACAACGACATGTGATTGGCTCTTTGAGATTAACCACTGAAGAGCGTGCTTAAGCGTTGTTGCTTCTGCCGCAAAGGCTGTGAAACTCCGGAATTGGAAACTGCAATCATGGGTACGCTCTCCCATGGCGTTGAAAAACACCCAAGCTCCGGCTGCTGCCCCGGTATCCTTGTCCCACGCAGCGTCAATGATACAAAGTGACTGGAGCTCCATATTTGTTGTGAATACTAGGTCTGGGTTGCTGAAAAGGACCGAGAGATCTGACTTTTTCTCCGCAATTCGAGGTATCGGTGGGGTGACAGTAACTGAAGCGGCATGACGAAGGGCTTGTAATGAATCCGCGGGACTCTGAATTGTGCTATTCATAGCCGCGGAATTCCTATTAAGCCAAATATGCCAAAGAGTCTGAATAAAGTAAACTTTATCCTCCTCGTTCTGGAGAGAGTGAAGAATTGCAGAGATGGTTTCAGATGTGGAACTGTGTGGGTAGTTCCTAAGGTCCAAACCGAGTCTAGAGCCACGCCAAATGTGAAGAGATATGTCACATTGGAAGAACAGATGAATCAAGTTTTCCAGAGGTGCCGAGCATCTGGCACAAGCTGTGACAAGAGTAATCTTCCTCCTATGCAGGTTTTCCAGATGGGGAAGCGCATTAACAGCAATCTTCCATCCAAATGATTGCAGTTTCGGGGTCAAAGGAAGCTTTGCGAATTGCAAAATCAAATTCTTCGACTGGCTTGTCACTGTACTTGTTGTTGACGGATTTGTTCCCAACGTTCTTGCAAGGTGGGAAGCTGATTTCACTGAAAACCTCCCGTTACTAGTATGTTTCCAAACCAACTTGTCTGGGCATGCTAATGTCGGGAGGTAAATTCGAGTGATCTTTTCAATCGCTTCAGGTTTAAAAAAGCAGCTTAGCAGTGGTAACAGCCATTCAGGCTTGCCTCCTTTGAAGAAGAAGTTAAGAGTCGGGTTCTCAATAGTAGTATAAAGGTTTGGCAAGAGAGGGGAGGAGATTTCGGGGATCCAGCTGTCCGTGAATGAACGAATGGTTTTGCCGTCTCCCGGAATCCAAAACTGTCCTTTTTGTAGTAACTCCTTCCCCCAAAGAATGCTCTTCCAGCCCCAAGAAGCGTTGGCCGATTTCTTGACAGATTTGAACGAATGCGATTGGCAGTATTTTCCTGTCAATACTTTGGCAAGAATTGAGTCAGGCTTTTGCTCAATGCGGTTTGCCATTTTTGCAAGAAGAGCCTGGTTGAGGTGACAGAGAGATGGGAAGCCCAAGCCGCCCTCTGCTGTTGGTTTACATAGATCTTCCCATTTCCTCCAATGAGTTCCTTTTTCCTGGCCCCCTTTCCACAAAAAATTGGCCAGCAGTCTTTTCGATTGTTTCAGGAAATACTTGGGTGCTCGGAACACAGAGAAGAGATAAATCGGAATAGAGCTAGACAATTTTTGATCAACACACACCGTCCCGCAAAGGACAGGGTTGTGAGTTTCCAGTTGCTGAGCTTGTCAATAAATCGCTGGAGGATTCCTTTGAAGATTTCCCCCTTCTTGAGTGAGAAATCCATAACAGTTCCCAGGTAAATGCTTGGCTTGTCTCTGATAGTTATTTGCAGGCTGGGCTGAAGCATACTAGCATCTTCTTGTATCATATTGGGACTGATATAGATGTCGGACTTGTGAATATTGATAACCTGGCCAGATTGAGTGCAGAACACATCCAAAACTTGCTTAAGCTTGTTGACATTTGTGGTTGTGAAGTCTTGGAATAGAAATGAGTCATCTGCAAAGAACAAATGGGACACATGAGGTGATTTCCTGCTTACTGCAATTCCCCGACACTGACCATCCTGAGCTAGTCGCCGAGAGTACTTCCATAACCAGGATGAACAGGTACGGGCTTAAGGGGTCGCCTTGTCTGAGCCCATTTAGAGGTTTGAATTGCGCCGAGGGGGTACCATTTGTGAGGACCGAGTAAGAGACTGTTGAAATACATCGATGGATCAGGGTCATCCATTGCTGACTGAATCCCATTTGCTCCATTGTTTGGAGCAGGAAGTCCCACTTAACTCGGTCAAACGCTTTATTCATGTCGAGTTTTAAAGCGAAGACAGATTTTTTCCTCTCTTTTTCTTTCTGATGTAATTGAGGATCTCGTGAGCCACCATAATATTGTCAGAGATGAGGCGGTCCTCAATAAAAGCACTTTGGTTGTCGGAGACGAGTGAAGAGATGACCCCTCTTCATTCGGTTGGCTAGGACCTTGGAGATGACTTTATAAATCGTGTTGCAGAGACTGATCGGCCTGAAGTCACCCGTAGTGGTTGCTACTTTTGACTTTGCAATGAGTGCAATGTATGTTTTGTTAACATCATGCAACATGTGACCACTGTTGAGGAAAGACAAAACTGCTGACGTCAACTGAGGGCCCGTGATGTCCCAATATGATTGATAAAAGCCTGCAATGATTCCGTCGGGTCCAGGTGCTTTATTAGGCGGTAGCTGAAAAACAGCAATCTTAACCTCCTCTCCTGAAAAAGGTGCATCCAGTAGTGCTACTTGTTCGGGTGATAGACGGCGCGTGATGTTTGCGGTGATGTCTAAGCCCGCGGGGATTGGCTCGTCGGCCGAGGTATTGCGAAAGATCTGTTCTAGATGAGACTTGAATTCATTCGCAATATCCTCCGGTTGAGTGAGAAGATCCCCTGACGTAGAGGTGATGCACGCAATTGTATTTCGTTTCTTCGCAAAGGTTGCCGCACGGTGAAAAAACCGTGTATTTCTGTTACCAACTTGGAGCCAGTGCTGCTTTTCTCGTTGACCCCAGTAAAGCTCATGGTCGCGGGAGAGAATGTCAATCTGAGCTCGGGTCTGGTGTTCTTCGGCCAGTAGCTTGTTCAGGCTGTTAAAATCCGAGAAGGACTGAGTTGCAATCTGAAGCTGTAGTTTTTGAAGTTTTGCCGTAGTATCATCAATCTTTCTTTCCAAGCTCTTATAAGCCTGCTGACTCCAATTTCGAAGATGAGAGATTGTGAGCTTTTGTTTTCACATTACCCCGAAACACGGGGATCCTTGTACCGCTAGCCGCCAAACTTTCGACGTAATAGCTCTAGCATCCTTATAATAGAGCCAAAGATGTTCGAAACGTCTAACTGAGGTGCGGCTATTGAAGACAGTTGCGGTGTCAACAAGCAGGGGACTATGATCAGACCTCTGAATAGGCATTAAAATAGCCGTTGCATTGGGATGCATGTTGATCCAAGGCGCAGTGTGGAAAGCTTTGTCAAGCCTTTCGAAGGTGGTAGCTTTTCTTTTCTACCATTTGTCCAAGTGAAAAAAACCCCACTGGTATTCATTTCCTCCAGTTGGAGATTTGAGAGGAAATTATTGAATCTTGACATTCTGGCAGGACGATAAGTTGAAAAACTTAACTTGTCTTGTAATCCAGTAATTTGATTCGTGTCCCCCATGAGGATAAAAGGTTTGTCAAGGGAGCCGAGAATAGGTTCCAGTTGATCGAAGACTGAGCTACGATGTTGATGCTCTGGATGGCCGTAGAAGAACACTGAATACCATGAACTAGCTGATTCTACTACTAGGGTTACCATGAACCAGCTACACTTAACAAGTACACTAAGGGTGACAGTGGACTCCCATGCTAACAGCAAACTTCCACGGGTTCCAACGCTGTCCACCCCGTCTATACTAGAAAAATTTAAAGAGACTGAAAGGAAATCTAGACTAGCAACATTACACTTAGTTTCCATAATAAAAAGTACATTAGGACAATTTTTTTTGGTCAAGTTGCGGACTGATCGAACTGTCAGTGGCTGGCCGAGGCCTCTGCAGTTCCAGCTGAGAAGTTTCATGGAGATGGAGGAGACGGATTTTCACCGTTCTCCTCGTTGAGACCTTCTTCCTCTGCCTTCTTGTGCCAGAGATAAGCCGAGAATTCCTGTAAAAAAGCCGTGACTTGATCCGGCGAAGCTTCTTCAATAGCCTTTCCCGTACCCGTGGGCGTGAACAAATCGTCAAAAGAGAAGACATGCTCTGTAATACCCCGTTATTTAAAAACGGATATTTTTAGATAATAAGTGTTAATATGTTGAAACGGGTATTTTATGAAATTATTGAGTGTTAATATAATATTATTATTAGTATTGAGTGTTAATATGCCACTATTATATTTTATGATATTATTTGGTGTTAACAAGACATTAGTATAAATTTGGGTATTAGTTATTATTATTTAGAAAGTAAATTTTAATGTTATAAACTATTAGGGGGTTTTATGTAGTTTTTCCTAACTTAAAGTGTGCCTTTTAAGTGAACTTGGGAGTAGTAGTTGTATAATGACTAAACCAGTGGGGGTGAAAGTGTCTTTAATCCTAAACTTAGTCATCTTCTTCCTCAAACTCTCCCATGGAGGAAGAAGACCATCTCCAACCCAAACACCACCATTACCATTCCGAATCTTCACCAAAACTCTTGATTTTTGTCCCAATTCAATCCCAATTCGATTTAATCTCATCAAAACTCGATACTTTAGCAAAAAGTATACTAATTTCGTCCAAAACCCAACCCGATTCGAAATCGAAAACTTGAAAGTGGGTTTCCTCATGGAGGTTGAATTCTTCACCTCTCTACGTATATAAACCCATCAATTCTCAGATTTTAAACCCACAATCTCAATCCCTCAACCTCTCAATATCTCCTTCGATCTCTCTCTCTCCCGTTCAATCTCTCTCTCTCTCTCTCACCCAATGGGCTGCCCATCGCCGCCGCCGCTGCTGCCCACCGCCGCCGCCGCGTCCCGCCTCGCCGTCGACGCCACCGGCGACCTCGCCGCCGGCGTCCGCCTCTCTCCGGCGCCACCGTCGGAGACCCCCACTACAACCCGTCACTCTTCTCCTCTCACGGGTAAACAAACCCGTCCCTTTCTCTTTTCATCTTCTTCTATTTTATTTGTTTTGTTTTAATTACTTTATGTTATTATATATTAATACTAGTTGGGAAGGAGACAACAAGTGGTGGCCTGGCCCAGTGGTTAATTGTTGACACTTAAAGCTTTGAGGTAGTGGGAACTAGGTCTTGGGTTCAAGTCTTACAAGAGACATTTATTTTTTTTACTCATCTTTATCAAAAAATAAAAGTGTAGAATAAGGATGATAAAAGTATATTTTCTTATTTATTTTTATAAGTTTGTAACAAATTAGAATAAGTTATTTTTCATAAATAGATTTGTTATTTCTTTTAAATAAAAGTTAGTTAGTTTATAACTTATATTCTCTACTAAGGCTTGTTTGGTTGGGAAAAACTACTATTTGAATTAAAAGTGTTTTTGAGATAAAATAATATTCTTCTCTACCCTATAATAAGGGAAATAATTAGTTAATCTTATAAGTTATATTTTTATAACTATAGCTATGTTTTACAATAATAAACGTTAACTTTATAAAGCGTATTTTATTATAAAAGAAGTTGTTCACGTTAGCAAGGTTGGGGAGAGTTAATAAGGGATTGTTGACTTTTACCAATAGGACTTCGTTTGCAATATGTTGACTAGGATATTATTAAATTTGTAGGCGACAAATTCGTTGACGAAGGATACGTCGAGTATTACTAGGAAGTGATTTGCTTTGCTTGAGATTCGAGGTAAGTAAACATGCCAGGCCTAGCGCCCATATCTTCTTTCGTGTCAAACTGCTTTTGTGATTTATTGTCTCAAAATTTGAATATCTACTTGAACTGTTTCATTGATAAAGTTTACTGATTTTACAGAGGTGATTCTATCACAACTATCACATGAAATGATAATAAGACGTAATAACGTAAAGTGAAATAGTTGTATAGGGGATCAATATTTTGAGCTTTGGTCGATGTGGACTACGTCTCTCGACCCACTTTATTTTATTTTGCTCGGTCGCAACCGCCCCGAGTTTCGCTCCAGTACTTACCTCTCTGGCCGCAAGAAGTCTTAGGGGGGTGTCGACACTTATGGTCTGGTAGCCAGTTATTAGTAGATCTTCCCCGTGTCAGCAAGATAAGATATGGATTTCCAAGATTGGACCTTTACTGTTTGAATTTGAAAGTCCCGATTGGACAAGGAAGGAAGTTTGGGAATGTTTCCCCACAAGTGAAGTGATAAAGGAAAATATTTGTGAATTTTTGTTTCATACTTATACTCTTACTCAAATTCTTTACTCTTCAAACTCATGTGTCATTTTTAAACTGCTTCATAATCTATTTACATGCTTGGGTGTTGCTTACTCAGTATTTTCAGCTGACTTTGGAAACTGTGGTGTTTCTTTTTGTTTCTGCACCACAGGTTTAGGTGGAAGCATGGCTTTTGGGGGAAATCGAGACACATCACTCTAGTAATTTAAATTTCACATCTAGAACTATTTTATTTAGTAGTTTAGATTGGAATAATGCCCATATTTGTGGCGAGACAAGTTTTAAAGATTCAATTAAATATTTTTATGGATTTGGTTTGGATATTCTGTTATAAAATCTCCTTGTATCCGGGTTTAATCTCGGGTACGGAGTGACATCCCTGGGCTACCGGGTCGGCCTTTTCGGACTTCCGGCTTGGCGGTTTTGGGGGTGTTACAGTTGGTATCAGAGCCAGGTTATCCAAAGGGAAATCTAAAACCTGTAGGGAAATTTAAAATGGACATAGGGAAAGAATTTAAAATTTGACAAGCCGTTGGGAATTTGGGTAGTATTGGTAGGGCTGTTATGTCTTTAGAAATTTGGCTTGTGTGCAAACGTATGTGAAACTAATTGTTTGATGATCAATGTGTTATATTACATGATTAGTTGCTCACTATATGCCATGTACTATATTTTATTTATTTATTTATACTTTAGAATATTATATGGATGATACAATAGGTTATAGTGTAGGATTATGGCTAATAGACCACACCTTTGAGAGGCAACATGTGAAGCGAGGGATGGTGTGAGGATGAAAGTGTCATCACCTTTTTGACGAGATACTTTGAGTTCCGAGGACGTCACTTCTCTAAGGGGGGAAGGATGTAACCCTTCAGATTTTAAGTAAGTCATTTTAGTACATCCTTATAGTATGTTACTCATCGTGTGTTATATTAGGTTGTATTTGCTAGTTATACCCTAGAATGGAGACTCGTAGATGGGGGTTGTTTAGAATGTGGTTTCAACTTCGAGGACGAAGTTTTCTTTAAGTGGGGAAGGATGTAATACCCCGTTATTTAAAACCGGATATTTTTAGATAATATTAAGTGTTAATATGTTGAAACGGGTATTTTATGAAATTATTGAGTGTTAATATAATATTATTATTAGTATTGAGTGTTAATATGCCACTATTATATTTTATGATATTATTTGGTGTTAACAAGACATTAGTATAAATTTGGGTATTAGTTATTATTATTTAGAAAGTAAATTTTAATGTTATAAACTATTAGGGGGTTTTATGTAGTTTTTCCTAACTTAAAGTGTGCCTTTTAAGTGAACTTGGGGGTAGTAGTTGTATAATGACTAAACCAGTGGGGGTGAAAGTGTCTTTAATCCTAAACTTAGTCATCTTCTTCCTCAAACTCTCCCATGGAGGAAGAAGACCATCTCCAACCCAAACACCACCATTACCACTCCGAATCTTCACCAAAACTCTTGATTTTTGTCCCAATTCAATCCCAATTCGATTTAATCTCATCAAAACTCGATACTTTAGCAAAAAGTATACTAATTTCGTCCAAAACCCAACCCGATTCGAAATCGAAAACTTGAAAGTGGGTTTCCTCATGGAGGTTGAATTCTTCACCTCTCTACGTATATAAACCCATCAATTCTCAGATTTTAAACCCACAATCTCAATCCCTCAACCTCTCAATATCTCCTTCGATATCTCTCTCTCCCGTTCAATCTCTCTCTCTCTCTCTCACCCAATGGGCTGCCCATCGCCGCCGCCGCCGCGTCCCGCCTCGCCGTCGACGCCACCGGCGACCTCGCCGCCGGCGTCCGCCTCTCTCCGGCGCCACCGTCGGAGACCCCCACTCCAACCCGTCACTCTTCTCCTCTCACGGGTAAACAAACCCGTCCCTTTCTCTTTTCATCTTCTTCTATTTTATTTGTTTTGTTTTAATTACTTTCTGTTATTATATATTAATACTAGTTGGGAAGGAGACAACAAGTGGGGGCCTGGCCCAGTGGTTAATTGTTGACACTTAAAGCTTTGAGTTAGTGGGAACTAGGTTTTGGGTTCAAGTCTTACAAGAGACATTTATTTTTTTTACTCATCTTTATCAAAAAATAAAAGTGTAGAATAAGGATGATAAAAATATATTTTCTTATTTATTTTTATAAGTTTGTAACAAATTAGAATAAGTTATTTTTCATAAATAGATTTGTTATTTCTTTTAAATAAAAGTTAGTTAGTTTATAACTTATATTCTCTACTAAGGCTTGTTTGGTTGGGAAAAACTACTATTTGAATTAAAAGTGTTTTTGAGATAAAATAATATTCTTCTCTACCCTATAATAAGGGAAATAATTAGTTAATCTTATAAGTTATATTTTTATAACTATAGCTATGTTTTACAATAATAAACGTTAACTTTATAAAGCGTATTTTATCATAAAAGAAGTTGTTCACGTTAGCAAGGTTGGGGAGAGTTAGTATGGGATTGTTGGCTTTTACCAATAGGACTTCGTTTGCAATATGTTGATTAGGATATTATTAAATTTGTAGGCGACAAATTCGTTGACGAAGGATACGTCGAGTATTACTAGGAAGTGATTTGCTTTGCTTGAGATTCGAGGTAAGTAAACATGCCAGGCCTAGCGTCCATATCTTCTTTCGTGTCAAACTGCTTTTGTGATTTATTGTCTCAAAATTTGAATATCTACTTGAACTGTTTCATTGATAAAGTTTACTGATTTTACAAAGGTGATTCTATCACAACTATCACATGAAATGATAATAAGACGTAATAACGTAAAGTGAAATAGTTGTATCGGGGATCAATATTTTGAGCTTTGGTCGATGTGGACTACGTCTCTCGACCCACTTTATTTTATTTTGCTCGGTCGCAACCGCCCCGAGTTTCGCTCCAGTACTTACCTCTCTGGCCGCAAGAAGTCTTAGGGGGGTGTCGACACTTATGGTCTGGTAGCCAGTTATTAGTAGATCTTCCCCGTGTCAGCAAGATAAGATATGGATTTCCAAGATTGGACCTTTACTGTTTGAATTTGAAAGTCCCGATTGGACAAGGAAGGAAGTTTGGGAATGTTTCCCCACAAGTGAAGTGATAAAGGAAAATATTTGTGAATTTTTGTTTCATACTTATACTCTTACTCAAATTCTTTACTCTTCAAACTCATGTGTCATTTTTAAACTGCTTCATAATCTATTTACATGCTTGGGTGTTGCTTACTCAGTATTTTCAGCTGACTTTGGAAACTGTGGTGTTTCTTTTTGTTTCTGCACCACAGGTTTAGGTGGAAGCATGGCTTTTGGGGGAAATCGAGACACATCACTCTAGTAACTTAAATTTCACATCTAGAACTATTTTATTTAGTAGTTGAATTTTAGATTGGAATAATGCCCATATTTGTGGCGAGACAAGTTTTAAAGATTCAATTAAATATTTTTATGGATTTGGTTTGGATATTCTGTTATAAAATCTCCTTGTATCCGGGTTTAATCTCGGGTACGGAGTGACATCCCTGGGCTACCGGGTCGGCCTTTTCGGACTTCCGGCTTGGCGGTTTTGGGGGTGTTACAGTTGGTATCAGAGCCAGGTTATCCAAAGGGAAATCTAAAACCTGTAGGGAAATTTAAAATGGACATAGGGAAAGAATTTAAAATTTGACAAGCCGTTGGGAATTTGGGTAGTATTGGTAGGGCTGTTATGTCTTTAGAAATTTGGCTTGTGTGCAAACGTATGTGAAACTAATTGTTTGATGATCAATGTGTTATATTACATGATTAGTTGCTCACTATATGCCATGTACTATATTTTATTTATTTATTTATACTTTAGAATATTGTATGGATGATACAATAGGTTATAGTGTAGGATTATGGCTAATAGACCACACCTTTGAGAGGCAACATGTGAAGCGAGGGATGGTGTGAGGATGAAAGTGTCATCACCTTTTTGACGAGATACTTTGAGTTCCGAGGACGTCACTTCTCTAAGGGGGGAAGGATGTAACCCTTCAGATTTTAAGTAAGTCATTTTAGTACATCCTTATAGTATGTTACTCATCGTGTGTTATATTAGGTTGTATTTGCTAGTTATACCCTAGAATGGAGACTCGTAGATGGGGGTTGTTTAGAATGTGGTTTCAACTTCGAGGACGAAGTTTTCTTTAAGTGGGGAAGGATGTAATACCCCGTTATTTAAAAACGGATATTTTTAGATAATATTAAGTGTTAATATGTTGAAACGGGTATTTTATGAAATTATTGAGTGTTAATATAATATTATTATTAGTATTGAGTGTTAATATGCAACTATTATATTTTATGATATTATTTGGTGTTAACAAGACATTAGTATAAATTTGGGTATTAGTTATTATTATTTAGAAAGTAAATTTTAATGTTATAAACTATTAGGGGGTTTTATGTAGTTTTTCCTAACTTAAAGTGTGCCTTTTAAGTGAACTTGGGGGTAGTAGTTGTATAATGACTAAACCAGTGGGGGTGAAAGTGTCTTTAATCCTAAACTTAGTCATCTTCTTCCTCAAACTCTCCCATGGAGGAAGAAGACCATCTCCAACCCAAACACCACCATTACCACTCCGAATCTTCACCAAAACTCTTGATTTTTGTCCCAATTCAATCCCAATTCGATTTAATCTCATCAAAACTCGATACTTTAGCAAAAAGTATACTAATTTCGTCCAAAACCCAACCCGATTCGAAATCGAAAACTTGAAAGTGGGTTTCCTCATGGAGGTTGAATTCTTCACCTCTCTACCTATATAAACCCATCAATTCTCAGATTTAAACCCACAATCTCAATCCCTCAACCTCTCAATATCTCCTTCGATCTCTCTCTCTCCCGTTCAATCTCTCTCTCTCTCTCTCACCCAATGGGCTGCCCATCGCCGCCGCCGCCGCGTCCCGCCTCGCCGTCGACGCCACCGGCGACCTCGCCGCCGGCGTCCGCCTCTCTCCGGCGCCACCGTCGGAGACCCCCACTCCAACCCGTCACTCTTCTCCTCTCACGGGTAAACAAACCCGTCCCTTTCTCTTTTCATCTTCTTTTATTTTATTTGTTTTGTTTTAATTACTTTCTGTTATTATATATTAATACTAGTTGGGAAGGAGACAACAAGTGGGGGCCTGGCCCAGTGGTTAATTGTTGACACTTAAAGCTTTGAGGTAGTGGGAACTAGGTCTTGGGTTCAAGTCTTACAAGAGACATTTATTTTTTTTACTCATCTTTATCAAAAAATAAAAGTGTAGAATAAGGATGATAAAAGTATATTTTCTTATTTATTTTTATAAGTTTGTAACAAATTAGAATAAGTTATTTTTCATAAATAGATTTGTTATTTCTTTTAAATAAAAGTTAGTTAGTTTATAACTTATATTCTCTACTAAGGCTTGTTTGGTTGGGAAAAACTACTATTTGAATTAAAAGTGTTTTTGAGATAAAATAATATTCTTCTCTACCCTATAATAAGGGAAATAATTAGTTAATCTTATAAGTTATATTTTTATAACTATAGCTATGTTTTACAATAATAAACGTTAACTTTATAAAGCGTATTTTATTATAAAAGAAGTTGTTCACGTTAGCAAGGTTGGGGAGAGTTAGTAAGGGATTGTTGGCTTTTACCAATAGGACTTCGTTTGCAATATGTTGATTAGGATATTATTAAATTTGTAGGCGACAAATTCGTTGACGAAGGATACGTCGAGTATTACTAGGAAGTGATTTGCTTTGCTTGAGATTCGAGGTAAGTAAACATGCCAGGCCTAGCGCCCATATCTTCTTTCGTGTCAAACTACTTTTGTGATTTATTGTCTCAAAATTTGAATATCTACTTGAACTGTTTCATTGATAAAGTTTACTGATTTTACAAAGGTGATTCTATCACAACTATCACATGAAATGATAATAAGACGTAATAACGTAAAGTGAAATAGTTGTATCGGGGATCAATATTTTGAGCTTTGGTCGATGTGGACTACGTCTCTCGACCCACTTTATTTTATATTGCTCGGTCGCAACCGCCCCGAGTTTCGCTCCAGTACTTACCTCTCTGGCCGCAAGAAGTCTTAGGGGGGTGTCGACACTTATGGTCTGGTAGCCAGTTATTAGTAGATCTTCCCCGTGTCAGCAAGATAAGATATGGATTTCCAAGATTGGACCTTTACTGTTTGAATTTGAAAGTCCCGATTGGACAAGGAAGGAAGTTTGGGAATGTTTCCCCACAAGTGAAGTGATAAAGGAAAATATTTGTGAATTTTTGTTTCATACTTATACTCTTACTCAAATTCTTTACTCTTCAAACTCATGTGTCATTTTTAAACTGCTTCATAATCTATTTACATGCTTGGGTGTTGCTTACTCAGTATTTTCAGCTGACTTTGGAAACTGTGGTGTTTCTGCACCACAGGTTTAGGTGGAAGCATGGCTTTTGGGGGAAATCGAGACACATCACTCTAGTAATTTAAATTTCACATCTAGAACTATTTTATTTAGTAGTTGAATTTTAGATTGGAATAATGCCCATATTTGTGGCGAGACAAGTTTTAAAGATTCAATTAAATATTTTTATGGATTTGGTTTGGATATTCTGTTATAAAATCTCCTTGTATCCGGGTTTAATCTCGGGTACGGAGTGACATCCCTGGGCTACCGGGTCGGCCTTTTCGGACTTCCGGCTTGGCGGTTTTGGGGGTGTTACATGCTCTGTTTTTTGTTTTTTCCCCCGACTGGTGCTTGCGTTGTCCTCCTCTTCAAACTGCAGTTCCCTCTTTGGGGAGTGAATCATAAGTGGAAGCGGGACATAGGGTTGATGCTCAGAAGCTGGAGTAATCTGCACGCTCCCAAGAACACTGCTGTTGCCAAAATCACAAATTTCTTTACCTTTTTGTTTCTTGTTTGATCCCACCTCATTCAAATGGATCCACGAGCGTGGCCTGGGCGGATTCAAGCTTTGGGGCTGGTAGTTAACGTCGTTGATCGCCAGAACAGAATCGCTGTCGAAGGGAAGGGGGTGCGAAACTTCATTTTTTATGATAGCGAGGGGTAAAATGGGCAAACCTTGCTTCTGTTCCTCAGCTAGGGTTTCCAGTGGGTTACAAGTAGCCGTATGAAGAACAGGGTTGACGATGATATTAACCGGCTGTGGGAAGTGGACATCAATGAAAAACGAAGGGTCCATCGCCGGAACTTTCGGCGGCTCCATCTCCACGAAGGCATCATCATCCATAGGGCTATCTGAATTTGACGCGATGGTGACCTGTTGAGAATTCTTTAGAGATCGCAGGAAATCAAACCAGCCCGGCCATTGAGCTTCGAAAGAAAGCATGGTCTCACTGGATTCATCCACGGCATTGTCCGATATAGCCAAGTTCATCATGTGTTGCAGAAGCGAAAGATCATTAGGGAAGTGTTGCAGAGCAAGCTCTTGAACGTTGGGCGGCTGTGGAGGTTGAAGAATGAAGTCCGGGTAATCATTTATGTCCGTGATAACAATCAGGTTCTGTTCTTCATACCCCGCCTCAACGTTGGTTTCCTCCGGTGGCACCTCTTCGGGGATGTTGTGTAGGTTGTGCGGCTGTGGGTCCGTTGGGGAGCTTTCTCTTGTGGTTGAGTGGGTTTCCGGCGGCTGGACATTGAGGTCTATGCTATCAGCCGTGGCTTCCATGGTTTCCGGCGTATGAGGGTGGTGAGTGGCTTGGGGTGGTGATGGTGGGTCGAAGATCATCTCCGGGTAGTAAGGCGGCCCGATCTGAGCATCTTCATGACCATACGGCAGGGCTCGGTGGGCTAGGTAACTACCCTTCTGTGAAGTACTATGGCGTCTTGCCTTAGTGTTTGGCTCAAACATCCGTCTTTGCTCGTCAAGATAGATTGGTGACTGGATTGACGTAGACAGTTCATGGAGCACCTCGTTGATGTGCTGGCTGGCGATGAGGAAGGGGGTGTGACACTGGGATAGGTTATGACCAAGTCGGCCACAACCCTTACAGAGACGGTGAACTTGTTCTATGCCAAACTCGATCCAAAAAAGCTCATCCTTTAGGTTTTCGAGAAAAAAACTCCCCATGATAGGTTTGTTTGGGTCGATCCAAGCCTGCACGCGGAGATACTGATGTGGCCTTGACGAGGCATAGCAGACATCCACCCTCATGACATCTCCAAAAAGAGCGCCAAGGTGGCTTCCCGCCATTGGTGTGAAACACTTGAGGGGAAGGTCGTACATACGAATCCACACGGCGATTCTATTGATAGAAACTGTTTGGAGGTTGAAAGTGGGTAGCCATCGGTCCACTATGACAAGAGCTTCGTCAACATTATACGGGCCGCCATTGATAACCGCCGAGAGTTCCGAAGTGGACGTAAACTTTACTTTATAGTAAGTTCCTCTGTGTTCTCCGACTTCAAAGACATGGGCTGATGGCCAAATGTTTGAGAGAAAGCGCTGCATGGTGCGCTTAGAGAACGTGCGCGTATCAATGATTTGAACCAGAGCTTTTCGCTCCTCAAGAGGAAGCTCTTGATAGAAGGCAGACAAAGGGATTCGCACTCCCACTCCTTTCATTTTCTGCGATCTTGGGCCCATTGGAGTTGGTGTTTGTGGGAATAAGGGGGCAAGTGGTGGTGCCATGGTGAGAAGCAGGTTGGTGATGGTACTCTCGAAGAATCTGTAGAAAACGATGGGTCGTAGTTTCTGATTTGGGGGGGGGGGTACACAAGTGTTGGAGGATAACAGAAGCTACTGCAAGTGGTCTTGAAATAGCAAAAATGTTAATTTGGTGGTTGGGTGCATTAAAAGCCCTAGTAAAGGAATGGAGACAGAGAGAGATTGAGCAAAGCCTGGTGAAATCTTGCTGCAGGGGAGATCTGCTATGGTTTGATATGGGTGTTATGCAGAGGCAATTCAGAAGGGAATAAAGGAATAAGAGAGTGTGAAGTCAGAGGAGTAATGGTGGTGGTTGAGGGTGGAGGGAAGTAAATGGTTTAGTCTGCTAGAGATAGCCATGTAGGCTAAGCTGGCGGGGTGGTGGTGTAATGACTAGTTATGAGCAGATAAGGGTTGGAAGTGAAAAATAACAGGTGGTAAAAAAAACTCAAGTGGTGGTGAAAATATGGAAACAGGTGAAGATTGAGGATCTAGCAATTGATGAGAGCAGAAGGTGGGGAAGTGAATTAGGTGGAGATCATGAATGCTCTTGAGAAAGATGATCAGTGAAAGCCACAAACTGAGTCCGGAACCAGAAACAAACGTTAAGCTCACCAACAATAATGGTGATTGTTCAGAAATAATCTATGTCTGCTTGTTATAAAGTTTTTGCAAGTTATAAAGTATTTTGCTAAATACGTTGAAGTTATAAAGTTTTTTCAAGGTAGGAATAGAGTCCACATGAGGAATCTATGTCTGCTTGCGATGGAGAATTTCCAGAATTGTTTGTGGGGAAAAGATTGTTGGGTTTTGGCATTCAAATGCAGTGGATAAATAATAAAAAAATGTCTAAAATTCATTAATGACCTATGTGAATGAGCATAATCTGAAAACGTAAAAGTTACCTCAGTCGCACTGATGACTGTCACGAACATGCAAGTTGCAGTGTCTCTAGGGTATTCACTCGAATGATCTGAACTGGACTTTTTCTTCGCCGTTGCTAGTCTGCTGGAGGAAGGATGATGACTTCGTCTCATTAAATCTGCTGGAATCAGACCGTAGTAACTACTCTCTCTCTCTCTCAAAGCGCTAGACATTCTGTATCTCATACGAATAGTGCAGAAAGCATAAACCCTAGCTATGCGGTTCAAAGTATTTTTATAGACAAGAGATGATCCGACTTGCCCTTTAATCATAAAATGTATGATTGGATTGCACTTAAGTCCAAAATCTACTTTTGCTCTTTAGTCAAACTAATGAATAATAAGTTCCAGTTTGATACATGCTTGTGTGTGAGCACGCAGGTTCCTAATTACGTTGATAATAATAATTTAATCACATTTAACAATTACAAACACACAACGGCATATAACAATACATAATTTCTACGGAAGTGATATGAATGTCAGTGATTTGAGTATCTATGTGACCAATGTTACCGCATCATATAGTCCATTTGCCCATATATCCATTAGACACAAGGCATGGAGTGTAGCCCTTGTATACCCAACCTATAGTTTCTCGATTCTCTTAGTAGAATTCGGCAACTAAATGACACCAATATCTCATATTGATTCATTTCAGCAGTACCATACATTTTCCTAAGTCACACTCAGCGAGCGGTCATGGATATTTACTCGCGTTATGTAGGAAGAGAATCATATATACATCACTAACTCTCCTCAGCATGGTTCATAACACGTCTAATTAACGTCTTCATAATCATCTTGTTATAGCGTGATGTTTGACGATATTAAAACATGTTACTGATCATCTAGGGAATGTAGTTACATCAAGTCATAGGACCTCAACACCAATGTTACGAAGAGAAACACTTGCAAAACTCACATAAAACATTCCATGTAGTTTTTTCATGTCGGGTCGATCCAGTACTCCATTACTCCTAATGCTTACACATGTGTCAGACTTGATATCTCATACGAATCTACCCACATACTAGTCTCGATGCGTTATAGATGCACTAATTAACAATAATACTAGAATATAGACATTTAAGAATACAACATGTTTCTAGGGACTTCATTGTGTCAACATATCACAATATTGATAACATAAATAATAATATGTCTCTTTCATTAAATGAATGTCAGGATAATATATTTTGCCTCGTAAGTGGGTGTAGCTCAGTGATAGAGCGTTTGAAGTCCGTGCATGAGGTCCTGGGTTTAAACCCGACTATATGATGCAATTCTCAAGAAAAAGATAATATAGTTTTCCTCTAGGAAATACGCCAACAATGTCCCACTTTCACTAGAGCCGATAGCATCTCGTATGCCTATAGATCTAGTATGACCCTCATGCTTACACCGAGAAAGGTGTTATGTAAATGGTAGTTGAGGATAAATCCTCGAAAATGGGTAGCATATCCCGTAATTTCGACCATAATGACTATTTCCCTAGGGAGATCGACATCAAAATCAAACAAGTCGGTCAAACACCGTGATTTCGAGCATAATGACTATTTCCCCACTCACCAACGCCTTCCGGGACATTCTCATATGTTAGTACTTTGCATATCTACACATCTCCTCTAACAATGATCTCTCGAATGAGATTGAGTCTGTTTGGATTTCTTGTGAGATATTGGTTCCTTAGCTTGTGCAATCTCACCATTGTTGTCAAAATAAAGTGTTATATGGTCCACAATACTAGGGACAATTCCTAATTCAGTAATGAACTATTTGATCCAAACAGCTTCCTTTGATGCCTCTGATGAATCAATATACTGAGTCTCTATAGTAGAATCAGCAACTGTTTTTTACTTTGAACTTTTGAGCTCATAGATCATCGGTTAAGGCAAAACACAAACCTGAGTGTGATCTTAAATAATCTATATCGGTCTGGAAGCTCGCATCATCGTAACCTCTTACAATGAGGTATTTCTCTCCTCCATAAATCAAGATATCGTCCTTAGTTCTTCTCAAGTACTTAAGGATTTCTTGACAGCTATTTAGTGACCCTAACCGAGATCTTACTGGTACCCACTTTGCATGCTCAAAGCATATGAAACTTTTGTTCTAGTACATAACATAGCCTATATGATAGATCCAATTGCCCATGTATAAGGAATCTTCCCTATACGGTCCTTTTGAATCTGATTAGAAGGACACTAATGATAACTTCCATTTAGGAGTTATATGTGAGCTTATATTATAGAGTTTTCTGGACGACTTACCATAAGTTTGAGCATGTTTTAGCCAACAAAACCTCCGTATTATGCAAAAAAGGAATTTGAGCTTAAATGTGAAATCCAGGCGTTTTCATGCAATGATTTGATGTTATTGGCAAATATAATCGCTTGGTATGGTAGTTCATGTTGTCTTGACAGGAATGAATGCTTAGCGGTTGATTAGAGGCATGGAACGATCTTCGGAAACAAAGAAAGGCTCAAGCGCTGTAACACTCCGCTGTTCCGGCTCGATAGAGACCGGGAGAGTGCTACTCGAATAGCGGAAATCGAGAACATTACATCCCATAAAAGTTAAATGACAAGTTATTACATTATCGTATTTAGGCTAAAATACATGCTACAACATTAATATACTGATTTTAATCTAGTGTTCTCATCGTAAAGTGATGATGTGTGACAATCTACGTGTGTCTCGAATCCCGCTACTCCAAAATCCCAGCTCCTAGACCTGCGGGGGAATGAAACAAAGACCGCAGTTTTTCGAAAGTCAGCAAGAAATGCTGAGTGAGTTACAACTTAGCATGTAAAAACAGGAAGGTTGCCAAAGGCTGTAGGGTCACGTGTTAAATATACGAGAGTAACAGAGTATAAGTAAAAACTTTATCAGAGTGCACAACAGTAAAAACAACAATATTAAATAATGAAACAAAACCAAAATATAATCCAATAATCCAACCGTTAAGCACAGTAGTCGTATATAATAATGCCGACAAAGGCCTGCCAACTAATAATGCCAACAAAGACGTCGAGTTATCAATTAACAAGTATCGATTGGTTTTTCCACAACAAATTTGTTTACCACGATGTCTCAATAACATTTATGATACGTCAAAAGTTTCCCGATTAACTCTTTCAGATATGGATGACTGTTCGTAACACGACTTACAAATAACTGTAATCATATTATTATTGATCTCACAGTACCCGGGTAGACCAGTGACCACAATCAGACATTCTAGACCTTAAGTGTTGCAACACCCCCCTAAGAGCGTCAATCAAAGGAGTGGTATCTAGAAGCAGTACTCCAGCCTACGGCGAAGGAGTCGGGGTGCACGTAGTGCCATATCTTTAGGGACCGAATCCCAGGGAATCATCACCCGTAATAAGTAATATAACAGGTTCCGGTACATGCTAATCATTTTATTTCGGGGATCGAACCCGAATATCTCTTTAGGGACTAAGCCCAGGGAATCATCACCCAAATACAAGTAACTCCGGGGATCGAACCCGATTATCTCTTTAGGGACTAAGCCCAGGGAATCATCACCCAATATAAGTAACTACGGGGATCAAACCCGATTATCTCTTTAGGGACTAAGCCCAGGGAATCATCACCCAATATAAGTAACTACGGGGATCGAACCCGATTATCTCTTTAGGGACTAAGCCCAGGGAATCATCACCCAATATAAGTAACTACGGGGATCGAACCCGATTATCTCTTTCGGGACTAAGCCCAGGGAATCATCACCCAATATAAGTAACTACGGGGATCGAACCCGATTATCTCTTTAGGGACTAAGCCCAAAGAATCATCACCCAATATGAGTAACATCACTGGTTCGTATAACATTATTACCGATTTCTGATCAAGTGTGATAAGTATTCCAAGCTCAATTAATATTTTAGCAGATTTAAAACAATTAAAAAGCAGCTGTCAAGTAGGGGAATGAATCACGACAAACATTCTCAATTAAACGAGTATTGGTCACAAAATAAGCGGGCACACAAGGCTAAGATTGTAAAACTCACAAGTATAATTTGAGACAGAAAATATAAATCACATTTTGACACAAAGTGAGCTAGGCAGTCAAGGCTAAGCATATAACTCACCTGATCCAATAGCAATTATCGCAATAAAACTCATACGAACGGTTGTAGTCCTCGTTTGTGAACCCGTCGCCTACAATTATCAATTTTCTAATTACAACAACAATACTTCTAAATAAATGATAGCGCTAGCGCTATACGCGGCTAGGTCGATACTAAGTCCAACTCTCACGATTCCCCAAAACTCGTCTCAAGTTAAATTTCCATAAATATACAAGGAAGAATGAGTTAAATAATCGAAACAATCTCATAGAAATCCTTCTTAAATCAAGCAAATAATATTTGAAAACTATTTAATATTATAACTATAATTTCTATCAAATCGAAAGACTAATATAATTAACAAAGAGATGTTATAACTAGAAAATTATTTTTGGATACCATGATATTTAATTAAACATCGATATTTCTTGATAATGAGATTTGTGAACAATTACTTAGAAAACACTATTTATAAACTCAAAGTGACGTCTTATATACATGGATGGTGTTATTAGTTTATTTTCAAGAAAATAATGAATTACCCAATGTGTAATTTTACTAGTAAAGTAATTATCTTACTTGTCAAGAAATCAAAAATTGTAATAACTAATTTCCAATGTATAAAAATTAACATATTATTTATGTTATAAAGATATTTCCATCATTTATTTAGAATAGTAATATTATGAACAATATAGAACAAAAATGTAGTTATATAATGAAGTTTAGGTAAAAGACAGGGGGCTCCCCAAGAAAAATCACCACTTTAAATAACTAGTTTCAGTTCTAGTACTTTATACCCTCATAGTTTCTGAAAAGACACTTTAACCCCCAAACATGAACACACTCAAATTCACCGATCAAAGCACGAATTCAAGGCCTATAGACATGATTTCGATTACTAAAAACAACTATTAGGGGGATTTAGAGCATACCCACGCCAAATTTTGCGAAAAACGGTCAAGAAACGAGACGGGTCGAAGCGCCGAAAAAGTCGCCGGAGTTGGAACTCGACCGGAGTTTCTCCGGTTGTTCTTGGCCTCGGTTGAGGCCTCATCAAGCTCGGTCGGACCTCTAGGACGCGATTGAGATAGGTGAGAGGTCGTGGGTGCCGCTGGTTTGAGGTTGCCGAAGTTCTCGCCGGAAAAATGGAGCTCCGACGGCGGCTTCGGCTTCCTTTGGTACGGTAGCTGCTTGTTGTTTCTTCAGCTTGTCTTCAGGTCGCTGTAGAGGTTTGGTTGATGATCAAAGAGGTCGAGGGAGAGAGAGGGGTAGAAATAGGTGGTGGCGGTGATGGGTCATCTCGGTGTTTCTCCGGCGGTGGCAGCGGCAGTGTGTTGCCGCTGCTTTCTGCTGCTGCTGCTGGTGGTTGGTGACCGAGGGAAAGAGAGGGAGATGGTGGTGGAGGAGAGCAGAGAGAGATGGTGGTGATTGTGTGGTGTCCCGTTGGTGGGTCTCCGGCGGTGGCAGCGGCCATTGTTGCCGCTGCTGTTGCTGCCCTTGTTCTTCAGAGAGACAGAGAGGGAGAAAGAGAGATAAGAGAGACAGAGAGGTGAGGGAGATGGCGGAGAGGGTGACAGAGGCCGATGGTGATGGTGGAAGTGGCGGTGGTGTTCTTGTTGGTTATGGTGGTGGTGGGTTTCTTTCGGCAAAAGCAGAGGAGGGAGAGAGAGAGAGATGGAGGAGGAGACGAGATGAGGGTGGCTGGTGGTGGTGGCCGTGGTGTTGCTGTCGGGGGTGTGAAGAACAAGAAGAAGATGAAGGGGAATAAATAGAAATAGAAGAGGGGGAGGAGAGAGAGAGAGAGGGTGACGGGGAGAGAGAGGGAGAGTAAAGAGAGAATATTGGGGATGTAAATTTGTTGGGGAATGGGGTATTGCTCAGGTCTTGAAGTAAAAAATAATACTTTCATTTTTTTTGTTTTATTCTATCATTTAATATTGTTTTTATTATAATAGTATAAATATAGTATTATATGGGTATAAATACAATATAGGTAGAAAGTATGAATATTCGTATAATACGAGTGCTAGTACATGTATTTATACACGGTATATACGTATAGTATATGTATACGAAAGAGTATTTACATACCATTATTTTTTCAAAAGACAAATACACCCCGTAGTGTTCAAAACACGACATAACTCAGCTTATTAGTATTTATGAAAATAACTCAATCTTAGATGGATTCCCATAATCAATCTTTAATTACTACGACATCGCACATAATTTCTCAAATGAATAATACTGACACTGCACTAATATGTTATCACATTCCATGTAATTTCTACGGCGGGTTAAATTACCGAAATACCCCTAGAGTATAATACGGGTCGTTACATCCTTCTCCCCTTGGACTAAGCTTCGTCCTCGAAGCTTGAGCGAGAAATTAAGGTCTCAGATCTTAGAGTCACTACTAACGCTATAACACTTAGCAAGTTACTAATACAAGTAGAATTCAGAGCATGCCACGAGGGTCTAGAGGTACGGTACATAGGATCGTCACCCTAGTCCGGCCTCGGTTCCTCGGGCTGGTACGGTACATGGGATCGTCACCCCAGTCCGACCTTGATTCTAGCAGAAAAAACTTGGACAAGTAACAAACATTAAGTTGCACACAAAGCAAGTATCAATACATACTCTCCACATATTCAAGTCCTTAGCACAAGGAGCACTTTACAAGCCGAAATAGAGAATATCAATCAACCATATATCTCGTCGAGGTATACTAAGAAGAATCATCGGGTAGAGAAGACGACCATATGTCTAAAACAGCACTAGGGCCCCAACACGAAGCAGGGAAATCTCTGGTAATACATAGCAACTTATCATGCACGAGTCTAGAAAGGATCACCCCCAAATACCCGGATTTTTGTATTTTATCTTTCCCTATGTTCATTTTAGGTTACCCTACAGGTTTTAATCCCTTACTGGAACGAACTGCTCTGATACCACCTGTAACACTCCGCTGTTCCGGCTCGGTAGAGACCGGGAGAGTGCTACTCGAATAGCGGAATCGAGAACATTACATCCCATAAAAGTTAAATGACAAGTTATTACATTATCGTATTTAGGCTACAATACATGCTACAACATTAATATACTGATTTTAATCTAGTGTTCTCATCGTAAAGTGATGATGTGTGACAATCTACGTGTGTCTCGAATCCCGCTACTCCGAAATCCCAGCTCCTAGACCTGCGGGGGAATGAAACAAAGACCGCAGTTTTTCGAAAGTCAGCAAGAAATGCTGAGTGAGTTACACCTTAGCATGTAAAAACAGGAAGGTTGCCAAAGGCTCTAGGGTCACGTGTTAAATATACGAGAGTAACGGAGTATAAGTAAAAACTTTATCAGAGTGCACAACAGTAAAAACAACAATGTTAAATAATGAAAAAACAACCAAAATATAATCCAATAATCCAACCGTTAAGCACAGTAGTCGTATATAATAATGCCGACAAAGGCCTACCAACTAATAATGCCAACAAAGACGTCGAGTTATCAATTAACAAAAATCGATTGGTTTTCCCACAACAAATTTGTTTACCACGATGTCTCAATAACATTTATGATACGTCAAAAGTTTCCCGATTAACTCTTTCAGATATGGATGACTGTTCGTAACACGACTTACAAATAACTGTAATCATATTATTATTGATTTCACAGTACCCGGGTAGACCATTGACGACAATCAGACATTCTAGACCTTAAGTGTCGCAACACCCCCCTAAGAGCGTCAATCAAAGGAGTGGTATCTAGAAGCAGTACTCCAGCCTACGGCGAAGGAGTCGGGGTGCACGTAGTGCCATATCTTTAGGGACCGAATCCCAGGGAATCATCATCCGTAATAAGTAATATAACTGGTTCCGGTACATGCTAATCATTTTATTTCGGGGATCGAACCCGAATATCTCTTTAGGGACTAAGCCCAGGGAATCATCACCCAAATACAAGTAACTCCGAGGATCGAACCCGATTATCTCTTTAGGGACTAAGACCAGGGAATCATCACCCAATATAAGTAACTACGGGGATCGAACCCGATTATCTCTTTAGGGACTAAGCCCAGGGATTCATCACCCAATATAAGTAACTACGGGGATCGAACCCGATTATCTCTTTAGGGACTAAGCCCAGGGAATCATCACCCAATATAAGTAACTACGGGAATCGAACCCGATTATCTCTTTAGGGACTAAGCCCAGGGAATCATCACCCAATATAAGTAACTACGGGGATCGAACCCAATTATCTCTTTAGGGACTAAGCCCAGGGAATCATCACCCAATATGAGTAACATCACTGGTTCGTATAACATTATTACTGATTTCTGATCAAGTGTGATAAGTATTCCAAGCTCAATTAATATTTTTTTCAGATTTAAAACAATTAAAACGCAGCTGTCAAGTAGGGGAATGAATCACGACAAACATTCTCAATTAAACGAGTATTGGTCACAAAATAAGCGGGCACGCAAGGCTAAGATTGTAAAACTCACAAGTATAATTTGAGACAGAAAATGTAAATCACATTTTGACACGAAGTGAGCTAGGCAGTCAAGGCTAAGCATATAACTCACCTGATCCAATAGCAATTATCGCAATAAAGTTCATACGAACGGTTGTAGTCCTCGTTTGTGAACCCGTCGCCTACAATTACCAATTTTCGAATTACAACAACAATACTTCTAAATAAATGATAGCGCTAGCGCTATACGCGGCTAGGTCGATACTAAGTCCAACTCTCACGGTTCCCCAAAACTCGTCTCAAGTTAAATTTCCATAAATATACAAGGAAGAATGAGTTAAATAATCGAAACAATCTCATAGAAATCCTTCTTAAATCAAGCAAATAATATTTGAAAACTATTTAATATTATAACTATAATTTCTATCAAATCGAAAGACTAATATAATTAACAAAGAGATGTTATAACTAGAAAATTATTTTTGGATACCATGATATTTAATTAAACATCGATATTTCTTGATAATGAGATTTGTGAACAATTACTTAGAAAACACTATTTATAAACTCAAAGTGACGTCTTATATACATGGATGGTGTTATTAGTTTATTTTCAAGAAAATAATGAATTACCCAATGTGTAATTTTACTAGTAAAGTAATTATCTTACTTGTCAAGAAATCAAAAATTGTAATAACTAATTTCCAATGTATAAAAATTAACATATTATTTATGTTATAAAGATATTTCCATCATTTATTTAGAATAGTAATATTATGAACAATATAGAACAAAAATGTAGTTATATAATGAAGTTTAGGTAAAAGACAGGGGGCTCCCCAAGAAAAATCACCACTTTAAATAACCAGTTTCAGTTCTAGTACTTTATACCCTCATAGTTTCTGAAAAGACACTTTAACCCCCAAACATGAACACACTCAAATTCACCGATCAAAGCACGAATTCAAGGCCTATAGACATGATTTCGATTACTAAAAACAACTATTAGGGGGATTTAGAGCATACCCACGCCAAATTTTGTGAAAAACGGTCAAGAAACGAGACGGGTCGAAGCGCCGAAAAAGTCGCCGGAGTTGGAACTCGACCGGAGTTTCTCCGGTTGTTCTTGGCCTCGGTTGAGGCCTCATCAAGCTCGGTCGGACCTCTAGGACGCGATTGAGATAGGTGAGAGGTCGTGGGTGCCGCTGGTTTGAGGTTGCCGAAGTTCTCGCCGGAAAAATGGAGCTCCGACGGCGGCTTCGGCTTCCTTTGGTACGGTAGCTGCTTGTTGTTTCTTCTGCTTGTCTTCAGGTTGCTGTAGAGGTTTGGTTGATGATCAGAGAGGTCGAGGGAGAGAGAGAGGGGTAGAAATAGGTGGTGGCGGTGATGGGTCATCTCGGTGTTTCTCCGGCGGTGGCAGCGGCAGTGTGTTGCCGCTGCTTTCTGCTGCTGGTGGTTGGTGACCGAGGGAAAGAGAGGGAGATGGTGGTGGAGGAGAGCAGAGAGAGATGGTGGTGATTGTGTGGTGTCCCGTTGGTGGGTCTCCGGCGGTGGCAGCGGCCATTGTTGCCGCTGCTGTTGCTGCCCTTGTTCTTCAGAGAGACAGAGAGGGAGAAAGAGAGATAAGAGAGACAGAGAGGTGAGGGAGATGGCGGAGAGGGTGACAGAGGCCGATGGTGATGGTGGAAGTGGCGGTGGTGTTCTTGTTGGTGATGGTGGTGGTGGGTTTCTTTCGGCAAAAGCAGAGGAGGGAGAGAGAGAGAGATGGAGGAGGAGACGAGATGAGGGTGGCTGGTGGTGGTGGCCGTGGTGTTGCTGTCGGGGGTGTGAAGAACAAGAAGAAGATGAAGGGGAATAAATAGAAATAGAAGAGGGGGAGGAGAGAGAGAGAGAGGGTGACGGGGAGAGAGAGGGAGAGTAAAGAGAGAATATTGGGGATGTAAATTTGTTGGGGAATGGGGTATTGCTCAGGTCTTGAAGTAAAAAATAATACTTTCATTTTTTTTGTTTTATTCTATCATTTAATATTGTTTTTATTATAATAGTATAAATATAGTATTATATGGGTATAAATACAATATAGGTAGAAAGTATGAATATTCGTATAATACGAGTGCTAGTACATGTATTTATACACGGTATATACGTATAGTATATGTATACGAAAGAGTATTTACATACCATTATTTTTTCAAAAGACAAATACACCCCGTAGTGTTCAAAACACGACATAACTCAGCTTATTAGTATTTATGAAAATAACTCAATCTTAGATGGATTCCCATAATCAATCTTTAATTACTACGACATCGCACATAATTTCTCAAATGAATAATACTGACACTGCACTAATATGTTATCACATTCCATGTAATTTCTACGGCGGGTTAAATTACCGAAATACCCCTAGAGTATAATACGGGTCGTTACATCCTTCTCCCCTTGGACTAAGCTTCGTCCTCGAAGCTTGAGCGAGAAATTAAGGTCTCAGATCTTAGAGTCACTACTAACGCTATAACACTTAGCAAGTTACTAATACAAGTAGAATTCAGAGCATGCCACGAGGGTCTAGAGGTACGGTACATAGGATCGTCACCCTAGTCCGGCCTCGGTTCCTCGGGCTGGTACGGTACATGGGATCGTCACCCCAGTCCGACCTTGATTCTAGCAGAAAAAACTTGGACAAGTAACAAACATTAAGTTGCACACAAAGCAAGTATCAATACATACTCTCCACATATTCAAGTCCTTAGCACAAGGAGCACTTTACAAGCCGAAATAGAGAATATCAATCAACCATATATCTCGTCGAGGTATACTAAGAAGAATCATCGGGTAGAGAAGACGACCATATGTCTAAAACAGCACTAGGGCCCCAACACGAAGCAGGGAAATCTCTGGTAATACATAGCAACTTATCATGCACGAGTCTAGAAAGGATCACCCCCAAATACCCGGATTTTTGTATTTTATCTTTCCCTATGTTCATTTTAGGTTACCCTACAGGTTTTAATCCCTTACTGGAACGAACTGCTCTGATACCACCTGTAACACTCCGCTGTTCCGGCTCGGTAGAGACCGGGAGAGTGCTACTCGAATAGCGGAATCGAGAACATTACATCCCATAAAAGTTAAATGACAAGTTATTACATTATCGTATTTAGGCTACAATACATGCTACAACATTAATATACTGATTTTAATCTAGTGTTCTCATCGTAAAGTGATGATGTGTGACAATCTACGCGTGTCTCGAATCCCGCTACTCCGAAATCCCAGCTCCTAGACCTGCGGGGGAATGAAACAAAGACCGCAGTTTTTCGAAAGTCAGCAAGAAATGCTGAGTGAGTTACACCTTAGCATGTAAAAACAGGAAGGTTGCCAAAGGCTCTAGGGTCACGTGTTAAATATACGAGAGTAACGGAGTATAAGTAAAAACTTTATCAGAGTGCACAACAGTAAAAACAACAATGTTAAATAATGAAAAAACAACCAAAATATAATCCAATAATCCAACCGTTAAGCACAGTAGTCGTATATAATAATGCCGACAAAGGCCTACCAACTAATAATGCCAACAAAGACGTCGAGTTATCAATTAACAAAAATCGATTGGTTTTCCCACAACAAATTTGTTTACCACGATGTCTCAATAACATTTATGATACGTCAAAAGTTTCCCGATTAACTCTTTCAGATATGGATGACTGTTCGTAACACGACTTACAAATAACTGTAATCATATTATTATTGATTTCACAGTACCCGGGTAGACCATTGACGACAATCAGACATTCTAGACCTTAAGTGTCGCAACACCCCCCTAAGAGCGTCAATCAAAGGAGTGGTATCTAGAAGCAGTACTCCAGCCTACGGCGAAGGAGTCGGGGTGCACGTAGTGCCATATCTTTAGGGACCGAATCCCAGGGAATCATCATCCGTAATAAGTAATATAACTGGTTCCGGTACATGCTAATCATTTTATTTCGGGGATCGAACCCGAATATCTCTTTAGGGACTAAGCCCAGGGAATCATCACCCAAATACAAGTAACTCCGAGGATCGAACCCGATTATCTCTTTAGGGACTAAGACCAGGGAATCATCACCCAATATAAGTAACTACGGGGATCGAACCCGATTATCTCTTTAGGGACTAAGCCCAGGGATTCATCACCCAATATAAGTAACTACGGGGATCGAACCCGATTATCTCTTTAGGGACTAAGCCCAGGGAATCATCACCCAATATAAGTAACTACGGGAATCGAACCCGATTATCTCTTTAGGGACTAAGCCCAGGGAATCATCACCCAATATAAGTAACTACGGGGATCGAACCCAATTATCTCTTTAGGGACTAAGCCCAGGGAATCATCACCCAATATGAGTAACATCACTGGTTCGTATAACATTATTACTGATTTCTGATCAAGTGTGATAAGTATTCCAAGCTCAATTAATATTTTTTTCAGATTTAAAACAATTAAAACGCAGCTGTCAAGTAGGGGAATGAATCACGACAAACATTCTCAATTAAACGAGTATTGGTCACAAAATAAGCGGGCACGCAAGGCTAAGATTGTAAAACTCACAAGTATAATTTGAGACAGAAAATGTAAATCACATTTTGACACGAAGTGAGCTAGGCAGTCAAGGCTAAGCATATAACTCACCTGATCCAATAGCAATTATCGCAATAAAGTTCATACGAACGGTTGTAGTCCTCGTTTGTGAACCCGTCGCCTACAATTACCAATTTTCGAATTACAACAACAATACTTCTAAATAAATGATAGCGCTAGCGCTATACGCGGCTAGGTCGATACTAAGTCCAACTCTCACGGTTCCCCAAAACTCGTCTCAAGTTAAATTTCCATAAATATACAAGGAAGAATGAGTTAAATAATCGAAACAATCTCATAGAAATCCTTCTTAAATCAAGCAAATAATATTTGAAAACTATTTAATATTATAACTATAATTTCTATCAAATCGAAAGACTAATATAATTAACAAAGAGATGTTATAACTAGAAAATTATTTTTGGATACCATGATATTTAATTAAACATCGATATTTCTTGATAATGAGATTTGTGAACAATTACTTAGAAAACACTATTTATAAACTCAAAGTGACGTCTTATATACATGGATGGTGTTATTAGTTTATTTTCAAGAAAATAATGAATTACCCAATGTGTAATTTTACTAGTAAAGTAATTATCTTACTTGTCAAGAAATCAAAAATTGTAATAACTAATTTCCAATGTATAAAAATTAACATATTATTTATGTTATAAAGATATTTCCATCATTTATTTAGAATAGTAATATTATGAACAATATAGAACAAAAATGTAGTTATATAATGAAGTTTAGGTAAAAGACAGGGGGCTCCCCAAGAAAAATCACCACTTTAAATAACCAGTTTCAGTTCTAGTACTTTATACCCTCATAGTTTCTGAAAAGACACTTTAACCCCCAAACATGAACACACTCAAATTCACCGATCAAAGCACGAATTCAAGGCCTATAGACATGATTTCGATTACTAAAAACAACTATTAGGGGGATTTAGAGCATACCCACGCCAAATTTTGTGAAAAACGGTCAAGAAACGAGACGGGTCGAAGCGCCGAAAAAGTCGCCGGAGTTGGAACTCGACCGGAGTTTCTCCGGTTGTTCTTGGCCTCGGTTGAGGCCTCATCAAGCTCGGTCGGACCTCTAGGACGCGATTGAGATAGGTGAGAGGTCGTGGGTGCCGCTGGTTTGAGGTTGCCGAAGTTCTCGCCGGAAAAATGGAGCTCCGACGGCGGCTTCGGCTTCCTTTGGTACGGTAGCTGCTTGTTGTTTCTTCTGCTTGTCTTCAGGTTGCTGTAGAGGTTTGGTTGATGATCAGAGAGGTCGAGGGAGAGAGAGAGGGGTAGAAATAGGTGGTGGCGGTGATGGGTCATCTCGGTGTTTCTCCGGCGGTGGCAGCGGCAGTGTGTTGCCGCTGCTTTCTGCTGCTGGTGGTTGGTGACCGAGGGAAAGAGAGGGAGATGGTGGTGGAGGAGAGCAGAGAGAGATGGTGGTGATTGTGTGGTGTCCCGTTGGTGGGTCTCCGGCGGTGGCAGCGGCCATTGTTGCCGCTGCTGTTGCTGCCCTTGTTCTTCAGAGAGACAGAGAGGGAGAAAGAGAGATAAGAGAGACAGAGAGGTGAGGGAGATGGCGGAGAGGGTGACAGAGGCCGATGGTGATGGTGGAAGTGGCGGTGGTGTTCTTGTTGGTGATGGTGGTGGTGGGTTTCTTTCGGCAAAAGCAGAGGAGGGAGAGAGAGAGAGATGGAGGAGGAGACGAGATGAGGGTGGCTGGTGGTGGTGGCCGTGGTGTTGCTGTCGGGGGTGTGAAGAACAAGAAGAAGATGAAGGGGAATAAATAGAAATAGAAGAGGGGGAGGAGAGAGAGAGAGAGGGTGACGGGGAGAGAGAGGGAGAGTAAAGAGAGAATATTGGGGATGTAAATTTGTTGGGGAATGGGGTATTGCTCAGGTCTTGAAGTAAAAAATAATACTTTCATTTTTTTTGTTTTATTCTATCATTTAATATTGTTTTTATTATAATAGTATAAATATAGTATTATATGGGTATAAATACAATATAGGTAGAAAGTATGAATATTCGTATAATACGAGTGCTAGTACATGTATTTATACACGGTATATACGTATAGTATATGTATACGAAAGAGTATTTACATACCATTATTTTTTCAAAAGACAAATACACCCCGTAGTGTTCAAAACACGACATAACTCAGCTTATTAGTATTTATGAAAATAACTCAATCTTAGATGGATTCCCATAATCAATCTTTAATTACTACGACATCGCACATAATTTCTCAAATGAATAATACTGACACTGCACTAATATGTTATCACATTCCATGTAATTTCTACGGCGGGTTAAATTACCGAAATACCCCTAGAGTATAATACGGGTCGTTACATCCTTCTCCCCTTGGACTAAGCTTCGTCCTCGAAGCTTGAGCGAGAAATTAAGGTCTCAGATCTTAGAGTCACTACTAACGCTATAACACTTAGCAAGTTACTAATACAAGTAGAATTCAGAGCATGCCACGAGGGTCTAGAGGTACGGTACATAGGATCGTCACCCTAGTCCGGCCTCGGTTCCTCGGGCTGGTACGGTACATGGGATCGTCACCCCAGTCCGACCTTGATTCTAGCAAAAAAAACTTGGACAAGTAACAAACATTAAGTTGCACACAAAGCAAGTATCAATACATACTCTCCACATATTCAAGTCCTTAGCACAAGGAGCACTTTACAAGCCGAAATAGAGAATATCAATCAACCATATATCTCGTCGAGGTATACTAAGAAGAATCATCGGGTAGAGAAGACGACCATATGTCTAAAACAGCACTAGGGTCCCAACACGAAGCAGGGAAATCTCTGGTAATACATAGCAACTTATCATGCACGAGTCTAGAAAGGATCACCCCCAAATACCCGGATTTTTGTATTTTATCTTTCCCTATGTTCATTTTAGGTTACCCTACAGGTTTTAATCCCTTACTGGAACGAACTGCTCTGATACCACCTGTAACACTCCGCTGTTCCGGCTCGGTAGAGACCGGGAGAGTGCTACTCGAATAGCGGAATCGAGAACATTACATCCCATAAAAGTTAAATGACAAGTTATTACATTATCGTATTTAGGCTACAATACATGCTACAACATTAATATACTGATTTTAATCTAGTGTTCTCATCGTAAAGTGATGATGTGTGACAATCTACGTGTGTCTCGAATCCCGCTACTCCGAAATCCCAGCTCCTAGACCTGCGGGGGAATGAAACAAAGACCGCAGTTTTTCGAAAGTCAGCAAGAAATGCTGAGTGAGTTACACCTTAGCATGTAAAAACAGGAAGGTTGCCAAAGGCTCTAGGGTCACGTGTTAAATATACGAGAGTAACGGAGTATAAGTAAAAACTTTATCAGAGTGCACAACAGTAAAAACAACAATGTTAAATAATGAAAAAACAACCAAAATATAATCCAATAATCCAACCGTTAAGCACAGTAGTCGTATATAATAATGCCGACAAAGGCCTACCAACTAATAATGCCAACAAAGACGTCGAGTTATCAATTAACAAAAATCGATTGGTTTTCCCACAACAAATTTGTTTACCACGATGTCTCAATAACATTTATGATACGTCAAAAGTTTCCCGATTAACTCTTTCAGATATGGATGACTGTTCGTAACACGACTTACAAATAACTGTAATCATATTATTATTGATTTCACAGTACCCGGGTAGACCATTGACGACAATCAGACATTCTAGACCTTAAGTGTCGCAACACCCCCCTAAGAGCGTCAATCAAAGGAGTGGTATCTAGAAGCAGTACTCCAGCCTACGGCGAAGGAGTCGGGGTGCACGTAGTGCCATATCTTTAGGGACCGAATCCCAGGGAATCATCATCCGTAATAAGTAATATAACTGGTTCCGGTACATGCTAATCATTTTATTTCGGGGATCGAACCCGAATATCTCTTTAGGGACTAAGCCCAGGGAATCATCACCCAAATACAAGTAACTCCGAGGATCGAACCCGATTATCTCTTTAGGGACTAAGACCAGGGAATCATCACCCAATATAAGTAACTACGGGGATCGAACCCGATTATCTCTTTAGGGACTAAGCCCAGGGATTCATCACCCAATATAAGTAACTACGGGGATCGAACCCGATTATCTCTTTAGGGACTAAGCCCAGGGAATCATCACCCAATATAAGTAACTACGGGAATCGAACCCGATTATCTCTTTAGGGACTAAGCCCAGGGAATCATCACCCAATATAAGTAACTACGGGGATCGAACCCAATTATCTCTTTAGGGACTAAGCCCAGGGAATCATCACCCAATATGAGTAACATCACTGGTTCGTATAACATTATTACTGATTTCTGATCAAGTGTGATAAGTATTCCAAGCTCAATTAATATTTTTTTCAGATTTAAAACAATTAAAACGCAGCTGTCAAGTAGGGGAATGAATCACGACAAACATTCTCAATTAAACGAGTATTGGTCACAAAATAAGCGGGCACGCAAGGCTAAGATTGTAAAACTCACAAGTATAATTTGAGACAGAAAATGTAAATCACATTTTGACACGAAGTGAGCTAGGCAGTCAAGGCTAAGCATATAACTCACCTGATCCAATAGCAATTATCGCAATAAAGTTCATACGAACGGTTGTAGTCCTCGTTTGTGAACCCGTCGCCTACAATTACCAATTTTCGAATTACAACAACAATACTTCTAAATAAATGATAGCGCTAGCGCTATACGCGGCTAGGTCGATACTAAGTCCAACTCTCACGGTTCCCCAAAACTCGTCTCAAGTTAAATTTCCATAAATATACAAGGAAGAATGAGTTAAATAATCGAAACAATCTCATAGAAATCCTTCTTAAATCAAGCAAATAATATTTGAAAACTATTTAATATTATAACTATAATTTCTATCAAATCGAAAGACTAATATAATTAACAAAGAGATGTTATAACTAGAAAATTATTTTTGGATACCATGATATTTAATTAAACATCGATATTTCTTGATAATGAGATTTGTGAACAATTACTTAGAAAACACTATTTATAAACTCAAAGTGACGTCTTATATACATGGATGGTGTTATTAGTTTATTTTCAAGAAAATAATGAATTACCCAATGTGTAATTTTACTAGTAAAGTAATTATCTTACTTGTCAAGAAATCAAAAATTGTAATAACTAATTTCCAATGTATAAAAATTAACATATTATTTATGTTATAAAGATATTTCCATCATTTATTTAGAATAGTAATATTATGAACAATATAGAACAAAAATGTAGTTATATAATGAAGTTTAGGTAAAAGACAGGGGGCTCCCCAAGAAAAATCACCACTTTAAATAACCAGTTTCAGTTCTAGTACTTTATACCCTCATAGTTTCTGAAAAGACACTTTAACCCCCAAACATGAACACACTCAAATTCACCGATCAAAGCACAAATTCAAGGCCTATAGACATGATTTCGATTACTAAAAACAACTATTAATGGGATTTAGAGCATACCCACGCCAAATTTTGCGAGAAACGGTCAAGAAACGAGACGGGTCGAAGCGCCGAAAAAGTCGCCGGAGTTGGAACTCGACCGGAGCCACAAGGGATTGGGGTACGCCAACCTCATTGCCAAACTGGCACGGGAGTTTGAGGTGCCGATGTATGATATAGAGGGTGATCTACAGCCTCCTAGGCCACGGCCTTATAGGAAGCTCATAGCCCGTCATCCGGGCCCACCACAGCCAGTCGTTGACCTCGATGAGGACGACGATATTATGGAAGAGGACCCGGCTCCTGCACCTGCCCCTGCCCCTGCCCCTAGGAGGCGTTCGACTCAGGAGCGACCAGTCAGTCGCCAGGCATCGGCCGGACTTCGGCGGTGCCGTACTAGTAGAGAGAGTGAGCGTCCCGAGTCGAGTCGACAGGGGACTGAGAGGAATGCCCAGCCCCAGCCAGCCCGACAGCATGGTGAGCCGGCCCCACGGGCCAACCCGACCCCACGAGCTAGACCGGCCCCGCCACGTAGACTGCCCCGAGTGGACGAGAGATTTGAGGGGTGTCAGGGTGGACGCAAGTCCATAGGAGAGAAGGTGTATGAGAGCGTGGGCAAACTCTAGAGAGCGTTGACGCATAACCGCCGGACTCAGCGGAAGGTCACGAAGGACACCCAGGCTGCCCTAGCTAGTATTCGAGAGGAGCAGCGGGATGCGGCTCGGCACGCAGGCCGAGAACCGCCACTCCCGCTGTATTTTCCACCCACCTACTCCAGCAGCTTTACCGAGGGTTGGTCGGATGACGGGGACTCTAGCGAGTGTACGTCTGCTCCACCACCTCCGACCCAGCCACCTCCCCCGACTCAGCCATCACCGCCACCTGCCCGACAGGAGATACGGCAGCCTGGGACACGATCCCGGCAGCCTACGGGCCGTCAGACTGGGTCCCGTACCCAGCAGCATTCGAGTGGCAGGACGACTTTGCGATCCCAGCCACCTAGCAGTTGGACTGGGTCCGAGTCGCAGTCCTCCGATTACCGGCCCCGTACACGGGCACGTCAGCCGGTCGTCTTTAGGTCTGATTCAGGGAGCAGCTCGCCGGGTAGCATATCCGGTACGTCCGAGACCGGGTCAGACCCGACATTTTTTCCGGACGAGTGAGTGCCATGAGGGCATGCCACCTCTTAGTGTGGGGGTGGTAGTCGTGTCTGCATTAACCCGGTCTGCACGTTTTTTCGTATTTATTTGCAGTTTTTATTTTTATTTTTGAGTCAGCATATTTTCTTTATTTGAGTCAACCCACCACAAACATTCTGGCCGTGCATTGTATATAATTTAAAAAAAAAAAAAAAAAAAATTGAAATAATTATAAATTTTTTATGCTGCTGGTTGGGTATATACGCAGACCTGCGTATATACGCAAACAGCAAGTATAAATTATTTTTCAGAGAAAAAAAAAAAAAAAAAAAAAAGAGTTTAAAATCGGAAAATTTTGAGAAAGGGCAATCGAGATAACGAAAACAGTGAAGAAATTGAGTTTGAATCCTTTGAAAGAGAAGAAAATTTGCACCGAGGTATAGTAGATAGGTGAGAGCCAGTGACCTTTGGAATCCCCAAGTAGTTGTCAACTGAGCTAAAAATCCGACTAGTTGCTACACCACCGTCACATAGGTAGTCGACAACCCGCCCACGGGCGCCGTCACGGTCATCGCATTTTTCGGTGGAGTGACTGGCTATCAAGGGACCTCACGTCCTGTTTCTTACCCTAGGTCCAATTAGTCAACCCGTTTGAAGCCATTTACCCTCTTTATTCGTAGCCACTTTAGCCTAGGCAGCCTTCTTTAAGACCTCATCAGTCGATAGTTGGCTATTCTACGTGTTATGACGGAGGGAGTGAGTAGGGGCAGGTTTTAGATGGGGGAGCTTCATGAGTTATCAGTTTTGGACAGTTTCGATATTGACACGTTTTTCGAGGGAAGGACAGTGTGAGTTAGTGGCGACAGTGCATTAATTTGCGGAGGTGGATCACTTCACTACATAGTGACCACAGGAGGAGTTAATCGCGTGCGAGCATCTTTCGCACAAAACGGGGTTCCGGGGGGTTGTAGGGTTAATTGGTGGTTGTGCCGTTTTTCTACATCTTTGGTGATGAGGAGGTTCGGTGGGACCGCACAGTTTTATCTCGACTACAGGATCAACGCTTCAGGATTAGTGTGGGGGTACTTCACATGAGGACATTTTACGTACCCCACGACAGAGATTTATTTTCACTCACTCAGCTTTAGTCAGTTTAGTATTGTTGATATTTGTGTATGTTTGTATATATATGTGTGTTAAAATATATATATATATATATATATATATATATATTATTATTAAAAAAAAAGAAGAAAAAGAAAAAGAAAGAAAAGGAAAAAAAAAGAAAAAAAAATCATGATCTAGTTTTTATTTTGTTTATGTTTTTGTTATTTAAATAAAAAGCTGAGTGAGTGGCACAATTTTCGAGACGTTTTGCACCGCTTCACATTTGTGGCCGCGAGCACGGCGAAGACACACCGGGGGACAGGAGAATTGGGAAGCAGGAACTAAGGTGTTTCGGGCAGTTTTTCGGGAGCTCGGTGAGGGGTGTGAGTCTGGTAAATTGTGAGAATGTCATAACAAGTAGGAATATGCTGTACCTTGATATATATTTATCCTACCTGATTAGACATAGATCCCTTCGGAAACAGCTCGGATGGTAAGTTAGCTAGGGATTTGCTCAGTTTGATAACCAAAGTAATAGTACTTCGGTCCAGTGCTTAATTCCACCATATAAATCTGTTCAGACTTACCGATCGCTTGCAGGGAAGTACATTCTGAAAAGGATGAGATCACGAGGACACACTGTTTATGTTTTTGAGGTTGCCCAATCTCACCAAAAAAAAATATTTTTGGTAACTAGTCTGTTTTGAGTCGTTTGAGTCTTTGTATATTCTATCTGAGTCAGTTTTTCTATCGAGTCGTCCGGTTGAAAGGTTCGGGTCGAAAGCGTATGCAACGGTAGGGTATGTACAGAGTCAGTCACGAGGACAGAAATGCAGGCTAGAGTTGGCAGGATTGCTCGGGACGAGCAATGTTTAGTGCGGGGGTATTTAATAACGCCCAATTAGGGGTTATCTTTTAGCCAGATTTCACGAGTATTTGTGTCGGAATTAGCGGTTTTTGCCAGAAAATGCCTTAGAATGCCTCGGGAATCTAGAACGAGACGTTTATTTGTACTTGCTGAATTTCTACTTATTTCTTGCTATATTTGGATATGATCGCGGGTTTTCGTTCGTGTTGCCTTTTGAGGAACAGGTTCAGGAGGTGCATCGGGAAGCGTGCCGGGACCAAGCCGGGACCGTCTCGGGAAACGTGCACAAGACCGGGACACGACGGAAACACGGAAAAGCAGGAGAACACCGAAGAGGCAAACCGGGAGCGTCAGGCAGAAGAGTGGGACCCAGGGGACCCAACCTGGCCCACCAAAGGACCAAGCAGGGCCCAAATCTCCACCCCCTGCCTGCGTATATACGCAAGCCTGCGTATATACGCAGCCTTGCGTATATACGCAGGCAGGGAGGGAGATGGGGGATGGTTGGCAGGCTCTGGTTGCGTATATACGCAACCCTGCGTATATACGCAGCCAGTTTTGACTTTTTGGTCAAAGACGGTGGACCGATGGCAGATTCCGTAATTTCGGGCACAAGCGTTTCGGGAAACAGAACTATTTAAAGACTCGTCCAGACTCGTTTTGAAGACACGGAGACACAACACAATTCTCAGCACAACCGAAGGGCAAGTCAGAGCATTCACGGAGAGCACGAAAGCGTGATTCGAGATTCGAAGACTTAGTTTGATTTCGTTCTCTCTCTTTATATTCAGAAACTGCGTTTTGTATTATGTCTAGTCGTAGCTAAACTTCTCACCTAGGTTCTCGGTGAACCTAGGGTTTCGTACTCAGATTTTATGACTACTTCGTTTATGGATTCATGACGATTATCTTAATTCAGCAAGTTATATCTGTTATTCTGGTTTTGATTGTTATCGTATATGCATGATAGGATTGATCACCCAGGATTGCTATACACCCGAGCTTGTAGGTGAAAACGTCAAGTTGGGGTTAGGAAGAAAAACCAGGATTTAGTACCTTACCCTGATAGACCAACCAGAGAAAGGGAGATAGGGCTAGCATCGAAAAACGTGAGACCAACTGTTAGAGAATTTGACCCGGGCCATTCGGACAGGTTAGAAACCCTAACAGGATTAGACCGAGACTGCAGATTTAGGCAGCTTAACAAGAATCCGAAAGTCTGCAGGATCGGGATTACGTGTGGAATCTGAAAAGTCACTCACAACTGGTACGTTGCACAGATATCGAAACTGCTGAGTGTTTTCATAATCGAACGTAAAACTAAAATCTGTAGAAACCCTAGGGGATCCTGGAGCCTAGTCTTCATCTATTATCGTTACACCCGATTCAGCTTATTTCAGAAAACATCACAAAAAAATATTTACGTTTACGTTTTTAATTTCTGTTTTTAGTTTAGTCACTATAATCACAACCTACTCCTCCTTGTTACTGCACTCGGTTAACCTAAACTGACAACGTGAGTAAACCTGAAATCGTCCTCGTGGGAACGATCACCCGAGTCTAATTGCACCCGGTATTACAAGATTCGTACACTTGCGATAGCACGTTAGTTTGCGCATCAGCTACCGTACCAAAGGAAGCCGAAGCCGCCGCCGGAGCTCCATTTTTCCGGCGAGAGCTTCGGCAACCTCAAACCAGCGGCACCCACGACCTCTCACCTATCTCTATCGCGTCCCAAAGGTCCGACCGAGCTTGATGAGGCCTCAACCGAGGCCAAGAACAACCGGAGAAGCTCCGGTCGAGTTCCAACTCCGGCGACTTTTTCGGCGCTTCGACCCGTCTCGTTTCTTGACCGTTTCTCGCAAAATTTGGCGTGGGTATGCTCTAAATCCCCTTAATAGTTGTTTTTAGTAATCGAAATCATGTCTATAGGCCTTGAATTTGTGCTTTGATCGGTGAATTTGAGTGTGTTCATGTTTGGGGGTTAAAGTGTCTTTTCAGAAACTATGAGGGTATAAAGTACTAGAACTGAAACTGGTTATTTAAAGTGGTGATTTTTCTTGGGCAGGGGCAGGTGCAGGAGCCGGGTCCTCTTCCATAATATCGTCGTCCTCATCGAGGTCAACGACTGGCTGTGGTGGGCCCGGATGACGGGCTATGAGCTTCCTATAAGGCCGTGGCCTAGGAGGCTGTAGATCACCCTCTATATCATACATCGGCACCTCAAACTCCCGTGCCAGTTTGGCAATGAGGTTGGCGTACCCCAATCCCTTGTGGCTACCGGAGCAGTTCCGCTCCTGCATGTACACCCAAATGCGACGAGGAATGTCGACCTCTCGTCGGAGAACAAGGCAATAGACTAAGAGTACATACTCAAAGTCAAGGTAGGTAAAATGCTTAATACCCACTACCCTGTTTACTACCCACTCGGCCCACCAACGTGGCGGGCCGGTAATAAAGCGAGAATGCAATTTCTTGCCTATCTCGCCTGGCCCCTCTCTCTCGAAATGGGCACCCGGGTACCCCCCAGTCACAACCCGCAAAAGCTCAGAATCGCTAGGCGGGTAATCTGCACACTCAGCATATGCGCACGAGAAATGGCGCATCGGAATCTGGTACGCTTGGCGGATGGTATCCGCCGTGATCAATAGAAACGTACGCTGCAAATACACCCAGCGGACATCCCCGTTCGCCTCCCCCTCCCCCTTGTGCATGAGGTTTGCGTAAAACTCACGCACCAAGTCAGAACTTGAAACGTCCGGAAACCCCGCTAGGGACGTTCCGAAAATGTCCGGTCGACTTGCATACTCTGCCATCTCTGGCGGCATGCTCGTATGGTCTACCTGAAACTGGTAGTCTACGAGAAGGCTATGACCCATTTTGGTTCCGGTCATAAAGTAAAACTGAGCGTGATGGTTGACGAACCTAAAAACGTCAAACTGCCTAGAGGTAATCTCATCCGCCTCATAGTCAGTAGGCATGTCATCTCGCTCGGGGTCTAGGATGGGTACGTTAAACTCCATAACAGACCAAACCTCGTAAAATGTGCCGACTCGGGAAAATAAGCAAAAACGTGAAACGTGCACAAAAATAGTGTGTCTCAATAGATAGTCCACCTAAGAGCTACCAGAGGTCCACACGGCAAGTGCCGCTCCAAAAAGCAAAATTACCGAAAATAACGGGCCCGGCTACGGGCCGTGCCAAAACGGAAAATAAAGCGAGGGATGAGTTTTTCGACCTTCCCTAAACAGGGGTGAAGACCGGAGATTCTGCCCGGAAAATCGCCGGAAAAGTCGCCGGCGGTCGCCGGAAAAATCGCCGGAAAACAAAACTGCCCGGAATTGAAATCCGAGCCCACCAAATCGAAGCCCTCGATCTCCTCGTTCACGTTCCCTTGTACGGTTTTTGCTAGTTCTTGCTCTAACACCTTCGAATCTGCACTTTTCCTCAAGAACACCTCACTTTTTGATGGAAATTTCCCGCTCGATTTTCGCTTGTTTCTGGATTTTGATGGATGAAACTTGATCCTTGCGACGAGGGGATTCCAGAAATGTTCCCGGATTTTGATTCGGAGGTCCGACGCAAAATCTTTGTTCTTCAAGTGAGAGGAAATGGAGGTAGAGAGAGAAAGAGAGGTGCCAACAATGGCTAAAGGCCGGCCCCCTCTTCATTTTAAACCCTAAAAGGTCAAAATGACCAAAATACCCCCGGGGTTTTGAAAAAATTACGATTTTTTTCTTTCTTTCTTTCTGTTTGCGTATATACGCAATCAGAAAACACAAAAAAACAAAAAAATAAAATTTTTTGCCCTCGGGTTGGGTATATACGCAGGGCTCCGTATATACGCAGCCCGAGGCAAAAATATATATTTTTTTTCAAATCATCTCTCTTCCCCTGTTTTCCCGGTTCTGGCTGTTTTGGATGTTTCTGTCACTGCACATTCTCAAATTCAAAGTCAAAAACCCGCTCATCTCGCCTCTCTCGGAAATTCAGAACTGAACATAATAACGTAATAAACTAAGAAGAATAAATAAACGATTAATTTTGGGTTGCCTCCCAAACAGCGCCTTGTGATTTACGGTCGACGGCCCGACCTTGTTACCTCTTACGGAACATCAAAATAGACTGGGTCTATTTTGACGACTTCGGCGGTCTCGAGATACGGCTTGATCCGGTTCCCGTTCACCCTGAAACTGGACTTGTCTTTTGGATTTTCCAGCTGGAATGCCCCCCCAGGCAAAAATCTGCTTAATGATGAACGGTCCCGACCAACGAGACCTCAATTTTCCCGGAAAGAACCGCATCCGGGTATTGTAGAAAAGCACTTTGTCGCCTTCGTTAAACTGCTTTGGCGTGATACGGTTATCATGCCACTTCTTTGTCTTCTCTTTGTAAATTTTGGCGCTCTCGAAAGCCGTTCTGCGGAATTCCTCTAATTCCAGCAACGCCATCTTCCTCTTATCCCGTGCTAGATTCTGGTCCAAGTTGAGCAGTTTGATGGCCCAATACGCCTTGTGCTCCAATTCCACTGGTAAGTGGCACGCTTTCCCAAAAACGAGCTGGTACGGTGACATTCCCAGCGGTGTTTTGAAAGCTGTCCTGTAGGCCCAAAGCGCATCGTCCAGTCTGACAGACCAATCCTTTCGGCCGAGATTCACTGTTTTCTCGAGTATGCTCTTGATCTCTCGATTCGACACCTCGGCTTGCCCGTTCGTCTGCGGATGGTAAGGTAGCGAGACTTTATGAACTGACACGCCGTACTGTTTCAGAACTTTCGCCAAAACCCGATTTATGAAGTGAGAGCCCTCGTCGCTAATCATTGCCCTGGGAGTCCCGAAACGAGTGAAAACGTTACGTTTCAGAAAACGCTCAACGGTAGCTGCATCGTTTTTCTGACACGCGATCGCCTCGATCCACTTCGTCACATAATCCACTGCCAGCAGAATGTAAATATTTCCCATTGAAGACGGGAACGGACCCATAAAGTCAATCCCCCATACATCAAATGGCTCTACCTCCTGCCACACGGTCATCGGCATCTCGTCCCGGTATGACGTGTTTCCTGTCCTCTGGCACCTATCACATCCCTGCACATAGTCGTGACAGTCTTTGAAGATTGTCGGCCAGAAAAAACCGGACTGCAATATTTTATGAGCTGTTCGCGTTCCCCCAAAATGACCCCCACACTGTGATGAGTGGCAGTGTCGGATCACGTTCCAGGCCTCTTGGGTCGGGATGCACCTTCTCAGGATGTTATCGGCCCCCTGTTTGAATAAGTACGGGTCGTCCCAGAAATACTCTCGACTTTCGGCAATGAACTTTTTCCGCTGCGATGGGGTGAGATCCTCGGGAAGCGTGCCAGTTACCAAGTAATTGGCTATGGCATAGTACCATGGTCTCCCGATTTTTACTGCCATGATGTGCTCGTCCGGGAAGTTCTCCTTGATCGGCACCGGGTCCACCTTCACGTTCTCAAGTCTGGATAGGTGATCCCCTACCACGTTCTCGACTCCCTTCTTGTCCCGGATTTCCACATCGAATTCCTGCATCAGTAGTACCCACCTCAACAGTCTCGGTTTCGCGTCCTTCTTGTCCAGCAGGTATTTCAGGGCACTATGGTCGGTAAAAACGATAACTTTCGACCCGACCAAATAGGGCCTGAATTTGTCCAGGGCATACACCACGGCCAGCAGTTCCTTTTCTTTCGTGCCATAGTTGAGCTGGGCATCGTTGAGTACCCGGCTCGCATAATAAATGACGTGGCATACCTTATCCTTTCGCTGTCCCAAAACTGCCCCGACTGCATAGTCGCTGGCGTCACACATCAGCTCAAACGGGAGTGACCAATCTGGCGTGGTTATAACCGGGGCTGTGGTCAGCTTCTCTTTCAAATGGTCAAAAGCCTGCCGACATGCTGCATCGAAATCAAAGGGTACGTCTTTTCCAAGTAAAGCGCAGAGTGGCTTTGTGATCTTGGAAAAGTCTTTGATGAACCTTCGGTAAAATCCTGCATGTCCCAGATAACTCTTGATCGCCCTTACGTTCGTCGGGTATGGAAGCTGCTTTATCACCTCGATCTTCGCCCTGTCCACCTCGAGTCCCTTGCTGGAAATTCTGTGACCCAGCACGATCCCCTCGGTGACCATAAAGTGACACTTTTCCCAATTGAGCACCAAATTTGCCTTCTTGCATCGGATCAGAACCTGGCCCAAATGGAACAGGCAGTCTTCGAAACTGTCCCCGAATACTGAAAATTCGTCCATGAAGACCTCCAGATTTTTCTCGATCATGTCGGAAAAAATCGCCATCATACATCTCTGGAACGTGGCAGGAGCATTACACAACCCGAACGGCATGCGCCGAAACGCGAACGTACCATACGGGCAGGTAAACGTCGTCTTTTCCTGATCTTCCGGGGCTATGCAAATCTGGTTGTACCCGGAGTACCCGTCCAGAAAACAGTAATAGGCATGGTGGGCGAGCTGGTCCAGCATCTGGTCCATGAATGGTAGCGGGAAGTGGTCCTTTAGTGTTGCATCGTTTAGCCTCCGATAGTCCATGCAGATCCGCCAGCCTGTAACGGTACGCTGCGCAATCTGCTCCTGGTCGTGATTCTGCACCACCGTAATACCCCCCTTTTTGGGCACGCACTGGACCGGGCTGATCCACGTGCTGTCCGATATGGGGTATATGATTCCCGCTTCCAGCCACTTCATGACCTCTTTTCGCACAACGTCCTTCATGTTCGGATTCAGTCTCAGCTGGGGCTGAAATACCGGTTTCTTGCCTTCTTCAATTCGGATCTTGTGCATGCAGTAGGAGGGGCTGATCCCCTTAATATCTGCAATCGTCCAGGCGATTGCTTCCTTATGCTCTCGCAATACTTCCAGCAGTTTCTGCTCCTGTTCCTGAGATAAACGAGACGAAACAATTACGGGCAGAGTACTATTTTCACCAATATACGCATACCTGAGATGGCTCGGGAGCGGTTTCAGCTCCAGTGCGGGTGGCTCCTTGAGTGACGGGACCAGAATCATCTTTTGCCCGCCGTCTTCGTCCCGGTGCAAGGTGGTCGAGTCCTCGACTCTTACGGCGTGCTCGCACCGAGTCTTCTCCTTTTCATCCCCGTACATGCTGTCGATCTCTTCCCATAATTGGTCCATCTCCTCGTTTTCCCAGCCTTCGTCCACCACATCTATAGCAAAGATGTCCTCGTGGTCGTAGTAATTTGGCAGTTGCAGATTTTTGAAAACGTTGAATTTCACCTTTTCCTCGTTAATCTGCATGGTCAGCTCCCCGCTCTTGCAGTTTATCATTGCTTCGCCCGTGGCCAAAAACGGCCTGCCAAGTATGAGCGGTACCTCCCCTGCCTCCATGTCCAGGATAACGAAATCTGCCGGAAAAATCAGCTCGCCGACCTTGACCAGAATATCCTCGATAACCCCGTAGGCCTGTTTTACGGACCTGTCCGCCATCTGCAGCATGATTCTGGTGGGTCGGGGTTCACCGACTTTCAAACTTTTGAAAATCGTCAACGGCATCAGGTTGATGCTGGCCCCTAGGTCACACAGAGCCTTTCCTGTGTAAGCGTTCCCTAGGGTAACCGGTATAACGAAACTGCCAGGATCCTTTCTCTTCCTCGGTAGCCCATTCTTCACACAATTGCTCACTTCTGCCGTCAGGTTTATGGTCTCGAAATCGCTCATTCGCCTCCTCCCATACAAGATGTCCTTGAGGAATTTGGCGTAAGTGGGCATCTTAGCCAAAGCCTCAGCAAAAGGTATGTTAATCTGCAGCTGCTTGAACATCTCGAGAAACCTGGCGTAGTCCTTGCTGTCATCCCTCTTTCGTGTTCGCAAGGGGTACGGGACCTCCTTGGAGACTGGTACAGTTTCTGCTCCTGTCTCGTTCTGCACTGCATCCTGCTCAACCGAGCCCTTCGGCTGGGGGTGTTCGACTGTGCTGTTATCCTGGCCCGAAAAATTGCGTTCTATTTCTTTCGAATTTTCTGCACGTGCGTGGCTGGGATACGGTGGATCCTGCAGTGCCAATCCACTCCGAGTGGAGATAGCATTGATCTGAGCCCGTGGATTGTTTACTGTATTCGAGGGTAGGTTCCCTGGCTGTCTCTCCGTTAGCTGCTGTGCTAGCAGCCCCACCTGTACTTCCAAAGCGCGCAGTGACGTTTTGGTTGTCTGCATATCTGCCGTCAAGGTGTCCATGTGCTTGAACCGGGACTCCATAGTCTGGAACATGGACTTGATCTCTTTCATCTGAGCGTCGTACTGCTGTGCGGATGGGACTGACTGAGCCTGCGGGGCCGGGGCAGCCTGCTGAGCTGGTGGCCTGTGCTGGAATCCCGGTGCATAAACTGCTGCGTTCGGGTTTCCGTACCGAAACCCGGGATGGTCTCTCGTACCCGGTCGGTACCGGCTCGGGTCCCACTACTGCTGTACGTAATTGGTGTCTTCGGTCCTTAGCTCCTCAATGGCTGTGTCCAGATCAGGTTCTTCGACTGCTGCAACAGTCTTCTTATCCGAGTAGACTTTCTTGACCAAGTCGTGAACGATCTTGGCCAGGTTGTCTATACGGTCATCCTCTGCAGGTTCGGCTCTAGCCGCCATCCTGCGATCGTCAAACAGTCGGGTGTCCTGCTTGGCCAACTGTTTCATCAGGTCATACGCACATTCTTTGTCTACGTGATACAGGAAGTTTCCCCCGGCCTCTCTGTCAATCCTGTCGGCGTTCTCCCTGTCTAGGGCATGGTAGAAAACCTGCAGGATTTTCGCGTCTCCGAAACCGTGGTTCGGGCACCGTTTGACCAATCTCATGAGCCTGTCCCATGAGTCCACCACCGTCTCCCCCATCTTCTGTCTGAATGACAGGATCTCGCCCTGTAATTGTATGACTCGGGAGGCGGGATAGAACTTCGCCAGAAAATCTGCGACACACTCCTCCCACGTGGTGATGGATCGGGGTGGTCGGGATTCGAGCCAGTCTTTGGCTACTCCGTAGAGACAGTATGGAAATAAGATCAGCATGAGTGCCTCTGCTTCTACCCCCTTGTATCTGAACTTGTTGCAGTAATCTTCGAATTTCCCGATGAAATCGTTCGGGTCTTCGTCGGCCCTGCCATGAAAAGGGCAGAGAGTTGTACCGTCTGGATGGTGGATGGTTTGATGTCAAAGTGCTCGGCGGTGATCTCGGGCACCACGATAGCTCGCTCATGCCCCCCGGTGGGGACTTCGAAATTTTCCACCAACGCCTTCCCAGATCGGTTATATGTTCTCTGGTTGCTTCGGGCAGCAAGTCCTGCTATGACAAGCTCCTCAATGTACCGCGCCATCTGGGCTGGGGTACGTGTCTCTCGTTCCTGTCCACCGGCTTCGGTGTTCTCGGGTGGATCTCTCTGGTTGGTTGCAATCCTGCTTTCTCGGTTTCTGCGGTTCTGTTCGGTATTTCCGGGTTGTCGAGTGGTGACACCAAATCGCGAGGCAATCTGGGCATCAACTAAACAGTCCTGAAAACGCAGATTCAAAAATGCAGTGAGATAAAAAGAAAAATAACAAAACTGAAAATAAACAAAAACTCAGAAAACTAATCCTGACTACTAAATAGACCCTAAAAAGTCCCCGGCAACGGCGCCAAAACTTGATGCGCAAACTAACGTGCTATCGCAAGTGTACGAATCTTGTAATACCGGGTGCAATTAGACTCGGGTGATCGTTCCCACGAGGACGATTTCGGGTTTACTCACGTTGTCAGTTTAGGTTAACCGAGTGCAGTAACAAGGAGGAGTAGGTTGTGATTATAGTGACTAAACAAAAACAGAAATTAAAAACGTAAACGTAAATATTTTTTTTGTGATGTTTTCTGAAATAAGCTGAATCGGGTGTAACGATAATAGATGAAGACTAGGCTCCAGGATCCCCTAGGGTTTCTACAGATTTTAGTTTTACGTTCGATTATGAAAACACTCAGCAGTTTCGATATCTGTGCAACGTACCAGTTGTGCAGTGACTTTTCAGATTCCACACGTAATCCCGATCCTGCAGACTTTCGGATTCTTGTTCAGCTGCCTAAATCTGCAGTCTCGGTCTAATCCTGTTAGGGTTTCTAACCTGTCCGAATGGCCCGGGTCAAATTCTCTAACAGTTGGTCTCACGTTTTTCAATGCTAGCCCTATCTCCCTTTCTCTGGTCGGTCTATCAGGGTAAGGTACTAAATCCTGCTTTTTCTTCCTAACCCTAACTTGACGTTTTCACCTACAAGCTCGGGTCTATAGCAATCCTGGGTGATCAAACCTATCATGCATATACGATAACAATCAAAACCAGAATAAGAGATATAACTTGCTGAATTAAGATAATCGTCATGAATCCATAAACGAAGTAGTCATAAAATCTGAGTACGAAACCCTAGGTTCACCGAGAACCTAGGTGAGAAGTTTAGCTACGACTAGACATAATACAAAACGCAGTTTCTGAATATAAAGAGAGAGAACGAAATCAAACTAAGTCTTCGAATCTCGAATCACGCTTTCGTGCTCTCCGTGAATGCTCTGACTTGCCCTTCGGTTGTGCTGAGAATTGTGTTGTGTCTCCGTGTCTTCAAAACGAGTCCGGACGAGTCTTTAAATAGTGCTGTTTCCCGAAACGCTTGTGCCCGAAATTACGGAATCTGCCATCAGTCCACCGTCTTTGACCAAAAAGTCAAAACTGGCTGCGTATATACGCAGGGTTGCGTATATACGCAACCAGAGCCTGCCAACCATCCCCCATCTCCCTCCCTGCCTGCGTATATACGCAAGGCTGCGTATATACGCAGGCAGGGGGTGGAGATGTGGGCTCTGCTTGGTCCTTTGGTGGGCCAGGTTGGGTCCCCTGGGTCCCACTCTTCTGCCTGACGCTCCCGGTTTGCCTCTTCGGTGTTCTCCTGCTTTTCCGTGTTTCCGTCGTGTCTCGGTCTTGTGCACGTTTCCCGAGACGGTCCCGGCTTGGTCCCGGCACACTTCCCGATGCACCTCCCGAACCTGTTCCTGAAAAGGCAACACGAACGAAAACCCGCGATCATATCCAAATATAGCAAGAAATAAGCAGAAATTCAGCGAGTACAAATAAACGTCTCGTTCTAGATTCCCGAGGCATTCTAAGGCATTTTCTGGAAAAAACCGCTAATTCCGACACAAATACTCGTGAAATCAGGCTAAAAGATAACCCCTAATTGGGCGTTATCAGTAGCTGCTTGTTGTTTCTTCTGCTTGTATTCAGATCGCTGTAGAGGGTGGGATGATGATCAGAGAGGTCGAGGGAGAGAGAGAGAGAGGGGTAGAAATAGGTGGTGGCGGTGATGGGTCATCTCGGTGGTTCTTCGACGGGGGCAGCGGCAGTGGGTTGCCGCTGCTTTCTGCTGCTGCTGGTGGTGGTTGGTGACCGAGGGAAAGAGAGGGAGATGGTGGTGGAGGAGAGCAGAAAGAGATGGTGGTGATTGTGTGGTGTCCCGTTGGTGGGTCTCCGGCGGTGGCAGCAGCCATTGTTGCCGCTGCTGTTGCTGCCCTTCTTCTTCTGAGAGACAGAGAGGGAGAAAGAGAGATAAGAGAGACAGAGAGGTGAGGGAGATGGCGGAGAGGGTGACAGAGGCCGGTGGTGATGGTGGAAGTGGCGGTGGTGTTCTTGTTGGTGAAGGTGGTGGTGGGTTTCTTTCGGCAAAAGCAGAGGAGGGAGAGAGAGATGGAGGAGGAGACGAGATGAGGGTGGCTGGTGGTGGTGGCCGTGGTGTTGCTGTCGCGGGTGTGAAGAAAAAGAAGAAGATGAAGGGGAATAAATAGAAATAGAAGAGCGGGAGGAGAGAGAGAGAGAGGGTGACGGGGAGAGAGAGGGAGAGTAAAGAGAGAATATTGGGGATGTAAATTTGTTGGGGAATGGGGTAGTGGTCAGGTCTTGAAGTAAAAAATTAATACTTTCATTATTTTTGTTTTATTCTATCATTTAATATTGTTTTTATTGTAATAGTATAAATATAGTATTATATGGGTATAAATACAATATAGGTAGAAAGTATGAATACTCGTATAATACGAGTGCTAGTACATGTATTTATACACGGTATATACGTATAGTATATGTATACAAAAGAGTATTTACATACCATTATTTTTTCAAAAGACAAATACACCCCGTAATGTTCAAAACACGACATAACTCAGCTTATTAGTATTTATGAAAATAACTCAATCATAGATGGATTCCCATAATCAATCTTTAATTACTACGACATCGCACATAATTTCTCAAATGACTAATACTGACACTGCACTAATATGTTATCACATTCCATGTAATTTCTACGGCGGGTTAATTTACCGAAATACCCCTAGAGTATAATACGGGTTGTTACAAGCGCAGTGAAGAGACGCAAAGTTGGAGAAGCTAGAATGACTAGTGTCCACTCTTTTGAATATAACTTGAGTTCTACAAGGAATTTTGAGTGAAACGAGCGCCAAAAGAAAGTAGACTTCAAGAGCTTTCCAATGATAGATTGCAGAGCCAAAATAGAGTCCGGACGAGAGAGCTATGGCCTTGCAAAGTTGAAGCAGAAAATGAGAAGTTGTTGTGTGTGTATATACGCACAAGCATCTGCGTATATACGCACACAGCAAGCTAAAAAACTTACTTTGGCTAAGAAAATGATGCTGGAAGTCCCTCTCGACGTATATACGCACATGCATCTGCGTATTTATGCACACAGAAGAGAAAGGGGGAGATTCTGGCAGCAGTTGGAGCACTGTGTGCGTATATACGCACAGGGGGAATTTTATACGCACAAAGGAAGAATCCAGGCAGTACTGTGTGCGTATATACGAACATGCATCTGCTTATATAAGCACACCGAGGAGAAAAACATAAGCTGACAGCCACTGCGTGCGTATATACGCACATGCATCTACGTATATACACACAGTTATGACTTTTTCTGAGGCGGTGGAGAAGTGGCAGTTTCGTAATTCCAGACACGTCGTTTGGAAACGTTCCAGCACTATATAAAGACATGTCCAAAGCTCGTTTTTGGAGAGACAACACACCCAAAGAGAAGTCTGAGCATCCCTGGAGAGCACGGAAGAGCGAATCCAGATTTCAACACATTCGTTTGCTCTTCTTCTCTATTTTATTAAGAAAATTTGTTATTTCGTTATGAATTTCAGTAGCTACTTTTTACCTAGGTTCTCGGTGAACCTAGGCTTTCGTACTCAGAGATTGTTCTATGTTTTTGGTATTGAATTCATGATCGCACTATCTTAATTCACCAACTTTTATCAGTTATTCTGTCTTTGAATGTTATCTTTTATGCATGATCGGAGTGGCGAACCAGAATTGCTACAGACCCGAGCCTGTAAGTGAAAATTTCAGGTGAAGGTTAGGAAGAAAAGACAGGATTTGGTACCTTACCCTGATTGACCGACCAGAGAATGGGAGATAGGGCTAGGAAAACGTTGAGACCAACTGTTAGAGAATCTGACTCGGGCCATTATGACAGGTTAGAAACCCTAGAAGCCTTAGAACGAGACTGCAGACATAAGCATCTTAACAGGAATCCGAAAGTCTGCAGGATTGTGATTACGTGCAGGATCTGAAAGGTTACTGTGCAGCCGGTACGTGGCACGGATAATTAAATTGCTGCGTGTTTTCATATCAAACAAAGAACATGAACCTGTAGAATGTTGGGTTTTGATTATGGATACGCAGTAGAAGAAAGAATTGTCCATTCATGTCCCTCCAAGAATCAGAGGAAGAGAATCATAACGATGGTAAGGGAAGAAACACGTAACACACCTTAAAGGTCCCTTGTGATGACTTGTAACGTGAATTGTGTCACGTCTCTATGGTTGATCCACGCCTAGAGGTGAGATCTAGATCCTCCAACTCCTTGTGCTAGTTAGGAAGAATGGAAGAGGAAGAAGAAATCACGCAACAACGGAGCAACAAGGTGGGCTGCTTCCCTTTATGGCCGACGGGTAGGGGGCGGTCCCAAGGGGGGTTCGGCCCTCCTTTGGGACTTTCTCTCTCTCCGTGCTTTATTCTATCCTACTCCAAGTATGTAGATGTATATAGAAAAATAAGCTATGAGTGTTCTTTATATAGTCCAAAAAATCCTTTTCCTACTCCACAAAGAACCCCTCTCCTAATCCTACTCAAATAAGGATTAGTCTTTTTTTGCAAACTAGTCCAAATCATGTCCATACATGGATTAGTTTTATTTGGAATTTAATCCTAATCATGTCTCTACATGAATTAGTCCACCTTGGCAAATCCTAATCATGTACACACATGGATTAGTCCAACTTGCATATTTGTCCTACTAAGTTAGCAAGTTGTTGCGATTTGATCCTTCTAATTAATTAATCACATTAATTAATTATTTATCAATTCTAGTTCACCCCTATATGGCGTGTGGCCCCATAGGTTCTATTTAGTTGGTAGTAACTATTTACTAATATGGAGCGGCCTCTAGCAGGACATCCATTCTAGCCAACAAATAGAATAGTCATCATGACAAACCTTGTGCCCAATATCACATATTGCGTTTATCCCTTCGTCTCTATATCCGGATTGGACACAAGACATAATAGTCACACTCGTATATCCAATCCATAGTTTCTCAATCCTGGGAATATGCTTATGCAAGCACATAACATCAGTATCTCCATATTGATTTATCTGAGTCTGGCCAGACATTCAATAAGCACTATCCCTCGAATGGCCATGGATATTTACTACCATTATGTGGTAGGGACAAATCCTCTCTACATCACTACGAGCTCTAAGCTTGCTTCCTATCATGCCCGATAGTTATCTTTATAGTTGCCCGGTTAAGGAACAACGTTGGATAGCATCAAAGTATGATATTCCACAACTAGAGTATCTAGTGTCTTCAAGTCTAAGGATTACAATATAACTGGCACTACGAGAAGCGATTGTGACTTTGACATAATCCAATGTATCCTTCTCGTTGTGGGTCTATCCAGTATGCCATTACCCCTAATGCATACCCATGTGTTGGATTGTGATATCTCCATATCAATCCAACCCCATACTAGTTTATAGATGATGGTCCCATTAATCATTATAATGGACTAGGGATATTTAAGAATATAACTCTTATATTCTAAGGACTTCATTCATGTTAACATATCTCTATATCGATAATATAATGAATCGTAATCGTAAATCCTCATATATGTCACAATGAAGTGATTGCCTCTAGGGCACAATTCCAACAGTCTCCCACTTGCACCAGAGTCAATCTTCTGCATCATATGCCTATTGATCTACCGCGGCCCTCCACGGTTACACTGCATAGGGGCGTGGTAGGCGACACATGCGCTGGTACTTTGAAAATATTCACATCTATTCTATCAACAATTTGATTGAGATTGAATATTTTGAGTAAGTGAATCTCATGCTATAATTTACTCAGTCCTTTATGCTAGAATCAGTGAATGAATCTTGCCTGGAACCTTTTCATGCTCACAGTCGCTCCCACTAGTGCAAAACATAAAACCTGACCTTAATAACCTAAATTCTTATTTTTTAGATTTGAAGTTCGCATTACTGTAAATATTTACAGTAAACTCTTCCTATCCTCTATTTATCAAGAATTCTTCCTCAGTGCATCTCAAGTACTAAAGGATAGCCTTGACAATTATCCAGTGACTCTCACCCGAATTTGACTGGTATCTTTGTGTCATGCCATATGACACGTCTGGCCTAGTACAGAGCATGGCGTATCTCATGAATCTCATTCATAGTGTCCCTTTCTAATTTAATTGGAAAGACAATTAGTCTTCCAAAGACTAATTCCATGTGAAATAGGTAGAATCCATATTCTATACATGTTGAACTATTTCAACACCTATGTCAATATATGCAATATGACCTAAGCCTCACAACCATCTTGACCTATCTCCATAGATCTTCATAGGTTGCTTCGCCTAAGTCTATCATTGAAGATTTAATTCCCTAGTCAATCTACGTAAGATTGCCAAGTAGGGAAATTATTCCCAATGATTAGTATGTCTCCATATACAAGACCAGAAACATAACTGTGCTCCCACTAACCTTCTTGTAAACACAAGTCTCATCTTCAATTTTGATGGAACCAAACTCCTTTGATGGCATCATCAATTCGAAGAATCCAACTCCAAGAAGCTTGACTCAATCTTTAGACAGATTGCTACAAGCAAGATGTGAATTGATTTAAGCATCACAACTGGGGAAAGATTTTTTCATAGTCTATACTATGAACTCACATGAAAACCTTTTCCAACCAATTTTCCCTTAGAAGTAATCATATTACTATCCATGTTGGTTTCCTCATAACCCCCCACTTTCACCCTATGGGTCCTACCCTTTCAGGGTGTTCCTCCAAAGTCCATACTTTGTTGGTGTACATGGATTCCATTTTGTATCTCATGGTTCCTAGCCATTTCTGAGAGTATGGTCCACACGTGGCCATCTCATAGGTTGTAGGCTCATATTAATGAGCAATATATCACGGGTTATGAGAAATCCTTATTTCTCTAGTCCCTTGACATATCCTACCTAACCTACGAGGTTCTTGTGTTATCTGAGTAGGTTGCATCCCAACACCTTGTGATCCTGCTCATGTTTCATCAAAAGGATCAATGTTCTATTGTGGTTCTTGAACTCCTTCAAGTTCAACTGTCCTCCCACTGTTTCTTTTAGAGAAAAACTCTTTCTAGAAACACTGTGGTTCGAGCAACAAACAATTCGTTCTCGTTTGGATTGTATAAATAATATACTTTGTTTCCTCAGTATATTTCGACATAGCACGTTTATACGACTTAGGTTCAAGTTTATCTGTAAACGCCTTTACATAAACTTCATAACCCAAATCATTATGAATAACATACTAGGACACTTCCTAGTCCATATCTCATATGGTGTTTTTCATAATTTATTTAGATGGAACAAATTTAAGGGCGAAATTTGCTGTAATTAGAACATAGCCCCTAAAAGTAAACTGGAAGTTCTGTTTGACTCGTCATGGACCGAATCGTGTCCAACAAGGTCCGAAATCTCCTCTTAGACACGCCAAACCCATGTGGCGTGCTGGGTGGAGGGAGTTTGGATCATATCCAACACTCCCATAGATGCTTGTCAAACTCTTGGCTCAAGTACTATCCTCTACGATTCAATCGTAGAGACCTAATAGTTTTTCCAAGCTGGTTCTCTACTTCATTCTTGAATTCCTTGAACTCTTCAAAGGATTCTGATTTGTTTCTTCATAAGATACACAAATCTGTAATTCTCTGATCTCATCAGTAAATATGATGAAGTACTGAAAACCATCTTTAGTATTTTTTCTTAGAGGCCTACATACATCGATATGTATGATTCCCAAAATATCATATCTTTTCCTAATAAATAAGTCTTACATGTCTCATATGATTCAATAATCAAATGAGTTCTAGAAATCCATCCATATGGAGTTCGAGATATGTATCTCTTGTTCATGTGGCCTAAACGATAATGCTAAAGGTAAGTGAGGTTCATATCATTATATGCAAACCTCTTGGTATTAATGTTATAGATGAAATTATCATGATCAAGGATATACAATCCTTTGGACAAAATTGCATTACAATAATGCTTATAAGAATAAATGGAACAACATTTTCCTTTGTAAGGTCACAGGTTGCATGGACTTGAAATACTTAAGTATTTCAAGGCCTTGAACAAGTTTTCAAAGCCTGGAATCAGGTTTCACAGGTTTAAGGCCTTGAACCAGGATTCAAAGCTTTGAAAATGTCTGACCTGCATACATGTTCTGAGGGGGAGTTTTTCTAAACTCTTTTGATTTAATACCATCCCTTTCACCCCTATACTTAGTGTGTTATCAATTGATGATGAAAGACAAAGTGTTTTGATATATCTAACATGTCTTAATCCATGGTTTTGACTCAGTTTTGCATGGAAATTTTACTTCCTATATTTGCAGGATTTGTTTCCTTAACTGGTTTTTGCAGGAAAGGAAATCACTTATTTAAGATGATCTTGTGATCAATCAGAGATTCATGACAGCTTCTCAACTTGTTTAAAGACAAGATCACAGCAAAATCCCTAAATATTGGGATCAACTATCCGTTGGAGAAGGCTGTTGAATTGAGTCAAAGCTGTTGCCTAAAATACAGGAAGCTGTTGTTGAAAATCAAGAAAGATTTGAATAGCTTGAAACTGTATAAATGGATCTCATTTTGAAGCAACAAGAGACATCACTCAACGGGAAAACAGAGAGACACAATTCTGGATTGACAAGCATCAAAGAAGTTCATCACTTTCGAAATCCAACACACAGAATTTCACTGCATTCTTCACTGCAGTTTTCCTTTCTAAGTGTTCTTCTGTATTGTACTCTATTGGTAGATCATTTCTGTAATACTTCTACATATCATTCTCAAGGATTTTTCAGAGTGAACAGTAGAGAATTTTTAGTCAATCAGTTGGCTAGAGCAGGTACTAGATAGGTTAGGGAGAACCACAAGTTGTAACAGAGTAAGGCATTTATCAGTGCTTGAGAACTAGGGCTTAGCTTTTGATTAATAAGAATTGAGTTGAAAATCCTACAGGGGGAAGATCCCTGAGGTAGAGACGTAGGTCCAAGTGGACTGAATTCTATAAATCCTTTGTCTCTTTCATTTACAGTTCATTCATTCATAGTTCTCACTGCACTCAAACTTGTCTGTTTTTCAAGGGTTTGAAACTCTTTTCAAGGCCTTGAAAAAGACTTGTCTGTTTTATTGCAAACTGTATTTCATTCCAAAGGATTGAATTTGTGTTCATGGACTTGAACTCCTTTGCACTAAAACTAAAACTCTTTTCCTCCTCTAGTTTTGCAAAAAGTTGGCATACTCTATTCAACCCCCCTTCTAGAGTATATGTGCTGCATATTCATCTGCATAGTCCCCTTTCAATTGGTGTCAGAGCTTGTATCACTATATAAGATTTAAACGTATGGTGATCATGAAGACTGCAGGTGATGATGGTTTCTCACAGGGAAGAGCTTCCAACATACCTCCTCTATTTTGTGGAGACAACTTTGCTCACTGGAAAACCCTGATGAAGATGTTCATCATTGATCAGGACATAGAACTTTGGACCATTATTCAGAATGGACCTCACACTTTCTTTTCAGAGAAAGATGGGATCAAAACTCCCAAATCTGAAGAATCAGTCTCCTCCTCTGAATTGGAACAATATTCTAAGAGTTACAAAGCTATTAACATCTTGTATTGTGCTTTGAGTACAACTCAAAGGATTTCAGGCTGTAAGACTGCCAAAGAAATATGGGACAAGCTTGTGGTGAAATTTGAAGGAACTAGTCAAGTCAAGCAAACCAAGACTAGCATCTATCTCAGGTAATATGAGTTGTTCAAGATGAATGCAGATGAGTCAATTAGAGAGATGTTCAGAAGGTTCACAGATATTGTAAACAACCTTGATTCTTTGGGAAAACACATTTCCAATGAAGAAAAGGTTAGGAAGATACTGAGCAGTCTTCCAAAGGCCAAATGGGAACCAAAGACAACAGCCATTGAAGAATCTCAAGATCTCTCATTACTAAAACTTGATGACTTACAAGGGAAGCTCATGAAACATGAAATATCCATGAATGAAGCAGATGGAGAGCTACCTGAAGGTGTCATGAACTTAGAAATCAAGGCCAAAGAGAATAAGAAAATTCAAAGCCTTGAAACGGGAGATGATGATGATGAAGATTCTTTTGCATTGATCTCCAAAGACTTGACCTGAATTCTTAAAATGAAGAAAAACCTTGGAAACAAAATCTTCAAAAGAGAAAGAAACAGATCATCCAGTAGCAAGGACTACAAAGGTAAGTCATCTTTACAAAATAAATCCAAAGTCATGAACTGCTTTGAGTGTGGTGATGCAGGACATTTGATAAGAGACCGTCCACACAAGAAAAGCAAGAACTTCCCAAAGAAGGACCATGACAGGAGAAAAGAAAGCTATGATAGCTTCATGGAGTGATTCAGATAGCTCAAGTGAATCTGAAGAAGAACATGCCAACCTATGCTTGATGGCCAAGCATGATGAAAGTTCTGAGAAGAACATTGAGGTAATGGTAAACTGTGTGATTTCAAAACCAAAATATGCTCTTTCAGATTATCTCAGAACAATGCTTTTAAATGAAGAAGATTATCTGAAAGAGATCAGACTTTTGAAATAAAAAGTTCATGAGCAAGCAAAAGAGAATTGACAACTTGTTTGTCTAAATCCGAATTTTGAAATCTCTCAGAAGAAAACTGACAGTGATTTCAAGGCCTTGAAAACCAGTTTCAAAGCCTTGAAAACACAAGTCAAGGAAGTAGTCACTGAGAACTCTTTGATGAGTAACAGCCTTGTTAATCTGAAACATTAAGTTGATGAATTAGATAAACAAAAGACTACTCTTGGTGAGGAACTTCAAGAATCTGAATTAGTCGAAGTCAAGCTTGTAGGCTTAGAACACAAGTTAAACTTGATTCTTGGGGGAAGTTCAAAGTCTGTTCATAAAACTGGTATTGGATACAATCCAAACTTTCCAAGAAACAACAATACCAGATTTGTGAAAGCTGGAAGCAAAACTTCTCCTAAGTGTCATTTTTGCAACAAGATTCGTCATATGATGATGACTTGTCCTTTCAGAAGAAGATACCCTCACATAATGAGGAACACATTTCCTTTTCAACTTAAAGGACAATTCAGACAAATCCTAAAGGAGTCAGACCACCCAACATGTTTGATCCTGAATATGAGTCCAAATTCCACACTTGGTCTAACAGCTGGGTAAGGCAGTGATTGGTGTTTGCAGGTTGTCACCAACATCAAAGAGCAGAAGTGGTTTTGTATAGTGTTTGCTCAACACACATGAGTGGAAAGAGATCCCTATTCTCTGAATTGAAAGTGCATTCTGAAGGTTGAATCACTCTTGGTGAAAAAGGCAAATGCAACATTCTTGGTATTGGTAAAGTTGGTACAGATTATGAAAATTCTATTTTTGATGTGTATCTAGTTGATGGTTTGAAATTTAAATTTCTTAGTGTATCTCAACTTTGTGATAATGGCAACAAGGTTATCTTTAGTGTGTGGTGCAAAATGAGAAATCAGGAAATTGCATTCTCATAGCCTCTAGATCAAACAATGTTTATACTTTTCAGACTAACAAAGTTACAGGTAAAAGGTTAAAGTGTCTCAAGGCCTTGAAAGAGGATTCAAGGGTTTGGCATAGAAAGCTTGGTCACATTAGCTTGCATACCTAGAAAAAATTGATCTCCAAGGATCTGGTAAGAGGATTACCATCTCTCAAGTTCAAAGAAGATGATGTATGCAAAGCTTGTGCTCAGGGTAAGCAGACCAGAAGTTCATTCAAACCAGATAAGTTTGTAAGTACCTCTAGACCTATTGAACTACTTCACATGGATTTGCGTGGTCCTATGTGGACACCAACTCCAAAAGGTAAGAGGTATATGCTAGTCATTGTAGATGATTATTCTAGATATATTTGGGTTATGTTTCTGAAAGAAAAATCTGAAGCCCTCTCTGAATTTTCAAAGCTTTGCAGAGCACTTCAAAACTTGAAAAATCTACCCATTGCTTCAATTAGAAGTGATCATGGTAGAAAAATTGATCAATTATAATTTGATTTGTTATGTTCTAAACATGGTATCTCTCACAATTTCGTTGCTCCTAGAACCCCTCAACATAATGGAGTTGTTGAAAGAAAGAACATGACTCTTGAAGACATGTCAAGGACAATGCTTCTAGAAAATAAGCTGCCAAAACATTATTGGGAAGAAGCTGTGAATACATCAGATTATATTCTGAACAGGTGCTTGATCAGGCCTATCTTGAAGAAAACCCCCTAAGAACTCTTCAAAGGGAGAAAGCCAAACATATCATACTTCAGACCCTTTTGTTTCACAAGCTATTTCCACAACAATGGTAAGGATAAATTGGGTAGGTTTGATGCAAGAAGTGATGAAGGTATATTTATTGGTTACTCTCTTACTAGCAAAGCTTATAGAGTTTATAATAAAAGAACCAAGCTAGTTGAAGGAAGTATTCATGTTATTTTTGATGAAAGTTAAGATGGTTCTTTGAGTGAAAGTTTTGCAGATTTGATGAAAGTCTCTTGGGTTCACAAACAAGGTCACAGTTGAAGAATCTTTGTGCTATTAATGCTTTCATTTCTCTTTTAGAACCCAAAACTGTGAAGGAAGCTTTACAAGAAGCAAACTGGATTATAGCTATGCAAAGTGAACTCAATGAATTTGAAAGAAAGAAGGTATGGAATCAAGTTCCTCCACCTACAAATCAATCTGTCATTGGTACCAGATGGGTGTTCATAAACAAATTGTATAAGAATGGCAAGGTCATAAGAAACAAAGCAAGGTTAGTTGCTCAAGGTTACAATCAAGAAGAAGGTATTGATTATGAGGAAACTTTTGCTCCAGTTGCCAGGTTAGAAGCAATTAGAATTCTGCTTGCATTTGCATCTTTCAAAAAACATGAAACTATTTCAAATGGATGTGAAATGTGCATTTTGGAATGGATACTTTCAAGAAGAAGTTTATGTTGCACAACCTCCTGGTTTTGAAAGTGATAAGTTTCCAGATCAATTTTATAAACTTGACAAAGCTCTTTATGGTTTGAAACAAGCTCCAAGAGCTTGGTATGAAAGATCGTCAAAGTTTCTGCTTTAAAATGATTTCAAAAGAGGATTGGTAGACAAGACCCTTTTCATAAAGACTCACGAGAAAGATTTACTTGTAGTTCAAATCTATGTTGATGATATTCTATTTGGAGCTACTAATGACACTCTATGCAAAGCGTTCTCAAGTCTTATGAGCAGGAAATTTGAAATAAGCATGATGGGAGAGTTGAACTTCTTCCTTGGATTTCAAATACATCAATTGAAGAAGGGAATCTTTCTGCATCAAAGCAAGTATACTAGGGACTTGCTGAACAAGTACAACATGTCTCAATCTAAAGAGATCAAGACTCCAATGAGTTCTACACGATCTTTAGATAAAGATGAATCGGGTAAGGGTGTCAATGTGAAAGAGTATAGAGGTATGATTGGTCATTACTATACCTTACTGCTAGTAGACCAGATATCATGTTCGGTGTATGTATGTGTGCAAGATTTCAAGCTGATCCAAAAATATCACACTTAACTGCTGTGAAGAGAATATGCAGATATCTCAATGGTACCAAAGACTTAGGGCTTTGGTATCCAAGACAGTATAACTTCTCTTTGCATGGTTTTTCAGATGCTGATTTTGCAGGTTACAAAGTTGATAGAAAAAGCACTTCTGGAACTTGTCAAGTTATTGGATCATGTCTAATCAGTTGGCACTCGAAGAAACAAAACTCAGTTGCTCTATCAACACCTGGAGCTGAATATATATCTGCAAGAGCATGTTGTTCACAAGTGTTGTGGATTGCTCAACTGTTGAGGGATCTTGGATTTTATTTCAGAAGTATTCCCATCAAGGTATGGCACACAAAATCATCCACCTAAGAATGAAGCCTTCAAGTTAGCCAGATAGGAATTCTTCCTACCTAATGTCCCTGCATCATCTAAAAAATTAACACACTATGTGTTAAATGTTGCAGCTAAAGTGTTATTCACTATATTGATGAGATGCATCTTTCCAAGGGAACATTCAAAGGAGTTAATCACTGAGAGGATACTCTATATCATGTATCTGGTTATGCATGGATATGAGATTGATTTGCAGAAAAATGTAATGGAGCATATGTTGTTCAGCCAAACAGATCAGAGAATGCATCCTCTTCCTTATGAAAATCTGCTAACTTTGTTCTTTCAACACCTTGAAATTCCTACTGCTGGTGAAGAGTCTATCAATTCTGGAACTAGTGTGCTGAATGAGAAAGCCTTTGAGAAGATTGGAGTGGTTAAGACCAAAGAAAATATTTGGAAGTTGTATTCTGATTTGAAAGAAGAAGAGCTCAATGCAAAGAAGTTTGTCAAGCTGAAGACCTTGACTCCTACTTCAAGCCAGACTTCTCAGCCTCCTGATTTGTCCTCCATCCTTCAGAGACTAGATGGTCTAGAGATGGATAACAGCGAGATCAAAGAGAATCAGCATGGGTTTGAGACTAATCTCTCACAAGTCAAATACATGGTGGGAACCATCTTTAGAAGCATGACTGTGTTTGATGTTCCTGAGGATGAAGAAGGTACAAATAAAGGTGGTTCTGACGAGAATTTGCCAAGTGAACATTCCAACCAGGAAAAGGCTGCTGTAGTCAAAGATAAGGGAAAACAAGTGATAGAACAAGCTGCTCATGAAGGAGATGAAGTAAACAATCCTGACTCAGATGATCTGCTTATTATTTTGAAGAAAAAAAAGAAATCTCCAAAGGCTGCTGCCAAGGACAGGACTGAAGAAGTGACTACTGCTGGTGAGAATGAAGAGGAACAGGAAGAACATGATAAGACTGATGATGACAGTGAGGAAGAATAGAAAGATCAAGATGAAGATGAAGACCCAACTCCTTAATCATGCCTACTTTTTCTTCCCCATTCTTTTTTAAGTTTTTAAGTTTTATTTTCAAAAATTTCCAGACACCGATCCAACATATTCTCATTCTTTTTGATGAAAGTCAAACGGGGGAGAAAAATCTTAGGTTTGTTTTTATTTTGTTTGCTATTTAGAAGACCTATCTTTTGGTCAGCAGGATTTTCTGTTACTTGCAGTTGTTGATTTTGTTAATAAGTTGGATCTTTCGAAAATACCGTGTTATGATTATGTGAATTGTGTACTAATCAGTATTTTTTGCAGATACTTAGAATCAAAACAATTGAGGTTTTGTCTTTCATCAAGGGGGAGATTTTAAGTTCACAGGTTGCATGGACTTGAAATACTTAGGTATTTCAAGGCCTTGAACAAGTTTTCAAAGCCTTGAATCAGGTTTCACAGGCTTGAAATAGCAGAGCTATTTCCAGGCCTTGAACCAGGATTCAAGGCCTTGAAAATGTCTGACCTGCATACATGTTCTGAGGGGAAGTTTTTCTAAAATCTTTTGATTCAATACCATCCCTTTCACCCCTATACTAAACGTGTTATCATTTTATGATGAAAGACAAACCGTTTTGATATATCTAACATGTTTTAATCCATGGTTTTGACTCAGTTTTGCAGTTACTTCCTATATTTGCAGGATTTGTTTCCTTAACTGGTTTTTGCAGGAAAGGAAATCACTTATTGAATATGATCCTGTGATCAATCAGAGACTCATGACATCTTATCAATTTGTTTAAAGACAATATCACAGCAAAATCCCTGAAGATTGTGATCAACTATCCGTTGGAGAAGGCTGTTGAAGAGAGTCAAAGCTGTTGCCTAAAATACAGGAAGCTGTTGCTGAAAATCTGGGAAGATTTAATAGCTTCAAACTGTATAAATGGAGCTCATTTTGAAGCAACAATATACATCACTCAACGGGCAAAAAGAGAGACACAATTCTGGATGGACAAGCATCAAAGAAGTTCATCACTTTCACAATCCAACACACAGAAGTTCACTGCATTCTTCACTGCAGTTTTCCTTTCTAAGTGTTCTTCTGTATTATACTCTATTGGTAGATCATTTATGTAATACCTCTACATATCATTCTCAAGTATTTTTCAAAGTGAACAATAGAGAATTCTAAGTTAATCAGTTAGCTAGAGCAGGTACTAGATAGGTTAGGGAGAACCACAAGTTGTAACAGAGTAAGAAAATTCTCTGTGCCTGAGATCTAGGGCTTAGCTTTTGATTAATAATAATTGAGTTGAAAATCCTATAGGGAGAATATCCCTGAGGTAGAGATGTAGGTCCAAGTGGACTGAACTCTATAAATCCTTTGTCTCTTACATAAACAGTTCATTCATTCATAGTTCTCACTGCACTCAAACTTGTCTGTTTTTCAAGGGTTTGAAACTCTTTTCAAGGCCTTCAAAAAGACTTGTCTGTTTTATTGCAAACTGTATTTCATTCCAAAGGCTTGAATTTGTGTTAAAGGCCTTGAAATCCTTTGCGCTAAAACTAAAACTCTTTTCCTCCTCTAGTTTTTCAAAAAGTTGGCATACTCTATTCAACCCCCCTTCTAGAGTATATGTGCTGCATATTCATCTGCATACTCCCCTTTCATCCTTTATTATGATAGAGAGCTTTCTTGTCCAAAAAAGAAACTATGATAATGATCCTACGACTAATTCAGCAACACCTTGCTTCATTGCCCCGCGTGTAGGATTATTTCTTCCTTATCCAATTGTCTTCATCTCTTGAGATCCTCTACATTTCAATAAATGTGAGATCCTCATCTAGTATCATATACTCATGGTGATGAGATAGACACATTGATTTCTATAACAAGAATACCTAATTGGAATTCACAATTCCATTATTACTTACTTCCAGGTACTTTGGGTAGTCACTCTTCCTTTACACTACCTATGGGACTTTAAGGTAACTTGGTTTTAGCAACAAGCTTGCTTTATACCCATGGGGTCGGCGCAAACCTTTTGCCCATACCCATACTGTTAACCATTAATAGTTTTGCCTATGCCCTTCATGAGTGATTTTTTAGTGATTATCAATCATATTGAGTAAATCAACTTTGAACAAAACTATAATTGCATCTAATGCAATTCTTGGTCCACTTGGGTGAACAACCGTTTATTCTTTATCTATCTCATAGATAACACCCATTCTCTAATCTTTCAATCATATTGAATTAGCTTAGTTGCATAACGTAAAGTGGAGCAACACTTCAAACCTTTCATGTCTAGCTCGCCTTTTGAAAGAGCTTCTTTCAATGTATGATCATATCATATGCCTTCATGCTCTCATCTTGCTTCCAAAGATCAGAATTCATGGCAGCTTACATGAGGCAAGTTTCATTCAAAGAACCATTCTTTGATGTTCCTTCCATTATGTTTTAGTGTGTCTTGGTAGTTGGTGGGAAGAGAACTTTATGTTCTACGATATACAACAATTTCTCTTTTTATTTGAGAACAATTCTCAATTTTATACCAACCTAGAAAATATATTCCAGATAGCTTGTCCATCTTATGGACATAAGGTCGGGTTTTGTTTGTTTAATGCCATGGGTATTCAACACTATAGGATTATGCAAAGCATTGTGACGTAAAACTATATTCAACAAGGATTTAAGTTGTCAAACATAGCTCCCACACAGCTAGGCCGTGCGCTAGGGCTTCCGCGGCCCCTTGGCCGAGCATTGCTTGGGCGGCAAGGAAGGAGGGGCGGTCCCCTAGGGGGGCCGAACCTCCTCGGGAGTTGTTTCCAAAACAACTCCTTGCCTTGTTGCCCAAAACAACTCCTTGCCTTGTTGCCTAAAATTTCTCCAACTCACTAATTCCTACATCCCATGTAAAATTAGTTCTTGTTTGATTCAATTATTGACAAATTTCCTCAATATGCTTGATTTGTCAGTTTTACGCGATAAACAATAATTCAAATTGTAAAACGACATAAATCGTAACACATAAACCACGTTATGCTCTACGACCTGTGGCTCTGGTAACACTGTTGGGTTTTGACTATGGATACTGTAGGGTTTTGATTCATGGATGCGCAACAGAAACACAAACAAAAATAATCCATGCAATACCCTCCAAGGATCACAAGTCAACAGACATAACGATGGTAAGGGAAGAAATCAATAACACACCTTAGGGTTTCTCCTTTGATGACTTCAAACGCGAATTGTGTCACGTTCTCTATAGTTGATCCACGCCTAGAGTTGAATCCTAGATCCTCCCAACCTTGGTGCTAGCCCGGAATGAGGAAGAGGAAGAAGAATCACGCAAAACGAGACGGAACAAGGAGGTCTCGGCCTCCTTGTGGGCCGACGGGGACGGGCGGCGGCAAAGGGGGGCGGCGGCTCCTCTTTGCTTGCTTGCTCTCTCCTTTTTGTTCTCTCCCACTCAAGTTATGATCAATAAGGTCATAAGTGTGGAAAGGAAGGAAGGAGTGTCCTTTGTATAGTCCAACAAATCCTTGCCAACTACCTAAAGGACCTATTCTAGTCCTACTAGAATTCAATTTAGTCCCTTCCTTGAAAATTAGTCCTACTAAGTTTGCTAGGTGTTGCAAAGTGATCCTTCTAATTAATTAATCCTATTAATTAATTCCAAAATCTAGTTCAACTCTATATAGCGTGTGACCCCATAGGTTATATCTAGTTGGTAGCAACAATTTGCTAATATGGAGTGGTTTCTAGCAAAACATCCATTCTAGCCAACTAATAGAATAGTCATCTTGACAAACCTTGTACAAGTAATTGTCTCATCCCTTTGTCTCTATATCCAGATTGGACACGAGACATACAAGTCACACTCGTATATCCAATCTACAGTTTCACGATCCATGGGAATAGCCTTATTCGTGCAAATAACATCAATATCCCATATTGATTTATTTGAGTCTGGCCAAACATTCTATAAGAAATATCCCTCGAGTGGCCTAGGATATATGCTCCCGTTATGTGGGAGGGACAAATTCTATCTACGTCCACTACGATCTCTAAGCTTGCTTCTTATTGTATCCGGTATACGCCTTTATAACTACCCAGTTACGATGTAGCGTTTGACGCTACCAAAATCACAATAATCCACAACTAGAATATCTAGCGACTTCAAGTCTAAGGATGACAATACCATTGCCCGCGAGAAGCACTTGTGACTTATCATAACGTGTATGTAGCCTTCTCGGAGATGGGTCAATCCAGTGCGCCGTTTCCTTTAATGCACACCTATGTGATGGATCATGATATCTCCATTTCAATCCAACCCCATAATAGTCTATAGATGATTGTCCCATTAATCATTATACTGGACTAGGGATATTTAAGATAAACGAAAAAATTCTAAATCTAAGGACTTCATTATATTAAATATCCAATAAATAATAAAATGAATTTTCTAGCCACAAATAAATTTATACTAAACTAGATTGCCTCTAGGGAATCTATTCGAACAGTCTCCCACTTGCACTAGTGCCAATCTGGCGCATCTCGTATGCCCATACTCCTAGTGCGCCCTTCATGCTTCCACTGTGCAAGCGGCTTTGTTAGCGGGTCTGGCAGATTCTCATCTGTAGGAATCTTGCATATCTGAACGTCTCCTCTCACGATAATATCTCGAATCATATGGAACTTCCTGAGCACGTGTTTGGATTTCTGGTGTGATCTGGGCTCCTTTGATTGCGCGATCGCCCCAGTGTTGTCACAGTACAACTCAACTGGATCCGCAATGCTAGGAACCACACCAAGTTCAGAAACAAACTTTCTGATCCAAACAGCTTCCTTTGCTGCGCCATTTGCAGCAATGTACTCAGCCTCTGTTGTAGAATCAGCCACCGTCTCTTGCTTGGAACTCTTCCAGCTCACCGCTTCTCCATTTAGGCAAAACACATATCCTGACTGTGATCTAAAGTCATCTCTGTCAGTTTGGAAGCTTGCATCATTGTAACCCCTTACACGCAACTCTTCCTCACCGCCAAATATCAAGAATGCATCCTTAGTTATTCTCAAGTAATTTAGGATGTTCTTGACTGCAATCCAGTGACTCTCACCCGGATTGGATTGGTATCTGCTTGTCATACTCAAGGCATATGACACATCTGGTCTAGTACATAACATGGCGTACATGATAGATCCTATGGCCGAGGCATAGGGAATTCTACTCATGCGTTCCTTCTCAATCTCATTGGAAGGAAAACCACTCTTTGATAGAGTGATTCCATGTGACATGGGCAAGAATCCCTTCTTGGAATCTTGCATGTTTAACCGTTTTAACACCTTGTCAATATATGTACTCTGACTTAGGCCTAGCAGTCTCTTAGATCTATCTCTGTAGATCTTTATACCGAGTATATAGGCTGCTTCCCCTAAGTCCTTCATTGAGAAACACTTCCCTAGCCAATTTTTAACGGATTGCAGCATGGGAATGTCGTTTCCAATGAGTAGTATGTCATCCACATACAAGACCAGAAAAGCTACAGAGCTCCCACTAACCTTCTTGTAGACACAAGACTCATCTTCGTTTCTGATGAAGCCAAACTCTTTGACAACTTCATCAAAATGTCGATTCCAACTCCTAGAAGCTTGCTTCAATCCATAAATGGATCGTTGCAGTTTACAGACTTTGTTGGCTTGCTTTGGACCTTCAAAACCCTCCGGCTGTATCATATACACGTCCTCGAGGAGATTCTCATAAAGGAATGCGTTTTTTACATCCATCTGCCAAATCTCATAGTCATGGTATGCTGCAATCGCAAGTGGGATTCGGATGGATTTGGTCATAGCGACTGGTGAAAAGGTTTCATCATAGTCAATACCATGAATCTGTCTGAATCCTTTGGCCACCAATCGAACCTTATAGGTTATCACATTACCATCCATGTCGATCTTCTTCTTGAAGACCCACTTGCACCCTATGGGCCGCGCCCTTTCGGGTGGTTCCACCAAAGTCCATACTTTGTTGGTATACATGGATTCCATCTCGGATCTCATGTCTTCTAGCCACTTCTGAGAGTCTGGGCCTTTCATGGCCTCTTCATAGGTAGTAGGCTCATCATCTATGAGCATCGTGTACCCGGAATCGGTCACGAGAAGTCCATACCTCTCGGCTTCCTGGCGCACTCTACTAGATCCACAAAGCTCTTGTGTTACTTGAACAGGTTGCTCCACAACTGTTTGCGGTTCCTGTTCATGTTCCATAATCGGTTCAGTGATTTGTGGTTCTTGAACTTCTTCAAGTTCTACAGTCCTCCCACTTGCTTCTTTAGAGACAAACTCTCTTTCTAGAAACACGCCGGTCGAGCAACATACACTTTGTTCTCGGTTGGATTGTAGAAGTAGTAACCCTTAGTTTCCTTAGGGTACCCCACAAATTTACACTTATCCGACTTTGGCCCTGGCTTGTCTGATTGTAAACATTTTACATAGACATCGCAGCCCCAAATCCTCATGAACGACAGTGTGGGACGCCTCCCACTCCACATCTCATGTGGTGTCTTTATGACTGATTTAGATGGAACACGGTTAATGGTGAAAGCTGCACTTAATAGAGCGTGGCCCCAAAATGATAACGGAAGATCGGTTTGACACATCATAGATTGAACCATATCCAATAGGGTTCGATTCCTCCTCTCAGACACGCCATTCCATTGTGGCGTTCCGGGTGGAGTGAGTTGGGACACGATCCCACACTCTTTAAGATAGTCGTCAAACTCTTGGCTCAAGTATTCTCCTCCACGATCCGATCGTAGAGCCTTGATACTTTTTCCAAGTTGCTTCTCTACATCATTCTTGAATTCTTTGAACACTTCAAAGGATTTGGATTTGGCCCTCATAAGGTACACAAATCCATATCTACTGTAATCATCAGTAAATGTAATGAAGTAGACGTAACCACCCCTGACAGGCGTGACAAATGGTCCACACACATCATTATGTATGAGTGCCAATTGCTCACTAGTCCTCTCACCTTTCTTATTGAAAGAGGACTTTGTCATTTTTCCAATAAACAAGCCTCACATGTCTCATATGATTCAAAATCAAATGAGTCTAGTAGTCCATCCTTAAGGAGTCTAGATACACGTTTCTCGTTTATGTGGCCTAAACGACAGTGCCATAAGTAAGCAGGATTTAAATCATTTATTTTAATCCGCTTGGTATTAATGTTGTAGACAGGATTGCTTAGATCAAGGACATACAGTCCATTAAATAATTGCGCACTAAAATAGTGAATATTATACAAATAAAAGGAACAACAATTTTTCTTTATTGAAATAATAAAACCTTCCTTGTCCAAACAAGAAATAGAAATAATGTTTCTACTCATAGACGACACAAAATAGCAATTATTTAATTCTAAAACTAATCCTGAAGGCAGAGATAGCTCGCACACGCCCACGGCCAATGCAGCAACTTTTGCTCCATTCCCAACGCGCAGATCTATCTCCCCTTTAGCCAATCTTCTACTTCTCTTTAGATCCTGCACATTTCGACAGATGTGAGATCCACATCCAGTATCTAATACCCATGATGTAGAGACAGTTAAATTGACATCCAAAAAAAAGATACCTGGTGGTGGTGGAATCACTATTCCAAGCCTCTTGTCCTCCAGATATTTTAGGCAGTTCCTCCTCCAGTGTCCAGGCTGACTGCAGTAGTGACACTCACCTTTAGTCACACCTTTGGCAATGCCACCAACAGGCTTAAGGGCAGGTTCCTTGGACTTGGCAACTGACTTGCCTTTGCCCTTGGAGGATGAGGCAAACCAAACCCTTTCCTTTCTGCACCATCATAATGGCCTTGCCCTTACCCTTGTTGATGCTTTGTTCAGCTGTCCTCAACATATTGAGCAAATCTGGCAGTGGTTTCATGATCTCGTTCATATTATGGTTCATGATGAACTGTCCATAACTCTCATGCAACAATTGCAACACGAGATCGGTTTCCAACTCTTGGCCGACCGGGAACCCTAGTCTGGAAAGATTCTAGAAATACCCGATCATACGGAGTACATGGGGTCCCACTGGGTTCCCTTCTGTCATATGACATTTGAACAATGCCTTAGAGACCTCATACCTCTCAACCCTTGCCTGCTCTTGGAAGAGCTGCTTCAGATGCTCAATCATATCGACTGTATTCATGTTTTCGTGTTGCTTCTGAAGCTCAGAAGTCATGGTGCATAGCATAAGGCAGGCCACATCATTAGCGTCATCAACACGCTTTTGATACGCCTTTAGGGCTGCAGGTGTTTTGTTCTCTGGACCTGCTGGAACATGCTCCTCTGTTGCGTACAATTTCTTCTCTTGCTTGAGAACGATTCTCAAGTTTCTGTACCAAACAAGGAAGTTGGTTCCAGAGAGCTTGTCCTTCTCAAGGAAATATCGTAGGGAATGTTGTGAACTCGATGAGTTGTTTGCCATTTGGAATTCTACAAAAAGGAAAATATGCAAGTTTTAGTATTTGTGAATCTTTGACTATATTCAATAATGACTAGTTTATCAAATATAGCTCCCACTATTTTTCTACGGATTAATAACCCTCAAGATATTAATGCGGAAAATATCCTTATATTCTCTAGTGGGCCAAGATCCATGTTTCATCTCCTTATGAGCTTGCTTTGGCAAGTCACCCATAATTTGACTACTTTAGGTAGGAACAATTCCAATTGCATCTCCTATGCAAATCTTGGTTCAATTGGGCAAATAACTCCTTATTTATCCATCCATATGGATAATCCCAATTGATTGCCTCTAGGTTTCTTAATCATATTAATAGCCTAGTTGTGTTCAACCTCTTATTTAAACAATTTCACATTACTAGCTTGTGCCGTCGCATTCCATCATTAGGAACCAAGTCGCCATGCTTTGGCACGCACGAACTTGATAAATCTTGATGACAATGAGTGTTTAAATAACGAGAAGGCAAGAACACAATATTTGAATTTTGAGGGATTTTAAATTCAATTTTTAATTACTTTGTTGATCAATATCAACTATTCTATCTATTTGAGTTTGGGCACAACTCCAAATAATAGATCCGGGTTTTCTAATTATCTTATTATCCTAATTGCATGCATCATCCATACACCAACCACAAAATAATAAGACAATAAAGTAAGCAACCACAAAAAAAAAAAAAAACGTGATATGGATATGGCCTTTTCTAGACTAAGATAATTCCAAGCCAATGGAATTATCTATGAACCCTAAAAGCAAACACATCTCCATGCGCCTTGATCTTTTGGTCCATCCTTCATAGTCATGTGGAATGCTCCATGCTCCATCTTTTGTGGCTCCTTTTGGCTTTGGGCCTCTTTTCTTCAATCTTGGCTAACAATCTACTCTATCTAGCACTAGCTAACAACTATACTAAATAAAATAAATCTCACAAGTTGAGAAAAAAAATGGCTCGCAGGCCATAAAACCCTAATTAATTATTACAGTTAATTGATCAGCTCGCAGGCCGTAAACTAAACCACAAAATTTAAACATCCACAACAAACCACATCCTAAGGCCATATCCAATCACCATGCGATTTGCACATAAACAGTTAAAATCCAATTTTAACGCGCTTGGTCAATTTTAATTGATTTTAGGATATTATAGGGTTAAAACGGTCCATGGGGCCCAACAATCGAATTGCCTGGGCCCAAAAGAGAATCGCAAAGGCCTTGGAACGGCCGGCCCCTAGCCCACGCGGCTAGGCCGCGGGATAGGGCTGCCCCAGCCTCTAGGCCGAGCCTTGATTGGGCGGCAAGCAAGGAGGGGCGGTCCCTGGGGGGGGGGGCGAACCTCCTTTGGGAGTTGTTTCCAAAACAACTCCCATGCTTGGTGCCCAAGTTTTGGTTGTTTACTTGTATGGGAAGAACTCCTTCTTCCCAAAGGATGCCCAAACTCTAGATCTAAGATCCTAAAATTTCTCAAACTCACTAATTCATGCATTCAATGCAAAAACTAGGTCTTGTTATGATTGATTATTGACAAATTGCATCATATGCTTGATTTGTCTTGTTTTACGCGATAAACAACAAATTTAAGGTGTAAAACTATCAAAACGTAACACATAAACAACGTGTATGCTCTACGACCTGTGGCTCTGATACCACTGTAGGGTTTTGATTCATGGATGCGCAACGGAAACACAAACAAACATAATCCATGCAATACCCTCCAAGGATCACAAGTCAAGAGACATAACGATGGTAAGGGAATAAATCAATAACACGCCTTAGGGTTTCTCCTTTGATGAATTCAAACGCGAATTGTGTCACGTTCTCTATAGTTGATCCACGCCTAGAGTTGAATCCTAGATCCTCCCAACCTTGGTTCTAGCCCGGAATGAGGAAAAGGAAGAAGAATCACCCAAAACGAGACGGAACAAGGAGGTCTAGGCCTCCCTGTGGGCCGACGGGGACGGGCGGCGGCAAAGGGGGGCGGCGGCTCCTCTTTGCTTGCTTGATCTCTCCTTTTTGTTCTCTCCCACTCAATTTATGATCAATAAGGTCATAAGTGTGGGAAGGAAGGAAGGAGTGTCCTTTAAATAGTCCAACAAATCCTTGCCAACTACCTAAATGACCTACTCTAGTCCTACTAGAATTCAATTTAGTCCTTTCCTTGAAAATTAGTCCTACTAAGTTTGCAATGTGTTGCAAAGTGATCCTTATAATTAATTAATCCTATTAATTAATTCCTAAATCTAGTTCAACTCTATATAGTGTGTGACCCCATAGGTTATATCTAGTTGGTAGCAACAATTTGCTAATATGGAGCGGTTTCTAGCAAAACATCCATTCTAGCCAACTAATAGAATAGTCATCTTGACAACCCTTGTACAAGTAATTGTCTCATCCCTTTGTCTCTATATCCGGATTGGACACGAGATATACAAGTCACACTCGTATATCCAATCCACAGTTTCTCGATCCATGGGAATAGCCTTATTCGTGCAAATAACATCAATATCCCATATTGATTTATTTGAGTCTGGCCAGACATTCTATAAGCACTATCTCTCGAGTGGCCTAGGATATTTGCTCCCGTTATGCGGGAGGGACAAATTCTATCTACGTCCACTACGATCTCTAAGCTTGCTTCTTATTGTATCCGGTATACGCCTTTATAACTACCCAGTTACGGTGTAGCGTTTGACGCTACCAAAATCACAATAATCCACAACTAGAATATCTAGCGACTTCAAGTCTAAGGATGACAATACCATTGCACCGCGAGAAGCACTTGTGGCTTATCATAACGTGTATCTAGCCTTCTCGGAGATGGGTCAATCCAGTGCGCCATTACCTTTAATGCACACCTATGTGATGGATCATGATATCTCCATTTCAATCCAACCCCATAATAGTCTATAGATGATTGTCCCATTAATCATTATACTGGACTAGGGATATTTAAGATAAACCACACAATTGTAAATCTAAGGACTTCATTATATTAAATATCCAATAAAAAATAAAATGAATTTTCTAGCCACAAATAAATTTATACTAAACTAGATTGCCTCTAGGGCATCTATTCAAACAGATACGCAGCGGAAAAAAGAATTATCCATTCAAGTCCCTCCAAGGATCAGAGGAAGAGAATCATAACGATGGTAAGGGAAGAAACAAGTAACACACCTTAGAGGTCTCCTGTGATGACTTGTAACGTGAACTGTGTCACGTCTCTACGGTTGATCCACGCCTAGAGGTGAGATCAAGATCCTCCAAATCCTTCTGCTAGTTAGGAAGAATGAAAGAGGAAGAAGAAATCACGCAACAACGGAGCACCAAGGTGGGCGGCTTCCCTTTATGGCCGACGTGTAGGGGGCAGTCCCAAGGGGGGTTCGGCCCTCATTTGGGACTTGCTCTCTCTCCTTTCTTTATTCTATCCCACTCCAAGTATGTAGATGTATATAGAAAAATAAGCTAGGAGTGTTCATTATATAATCCAAAAACTCATTGTCTTACTACATAAAGAACCCCTCTCCTAATCCTGCTCAAATAAGGATTAGTCCCTTTTTACAAACTAGTCCTAATCATGTCCATACATGTATTGGTTCTCTTTGAAATTTAATCCTAATCATGTCTCTACATGAATTAGTCCACCTTGGCAAATCCTAATCATGTACACACATGTATTAGTCCAACTTGCATATTAGTCTTACTTTTTTTTTTACCAAATATTAGTCCTACTAAGTTAGCAAGTTGTTGCGATTTGATCCTTCTTATTAATTAATCACATTAATTAATTATTTTTCAAGTCTAGTTCACCCCTATATGGCGTGTGAATCCATAGGTTCTATTAAGTTGGTAGTAACTATTTACTAATATGGAGCGGCCTCTAGCAAGACATCCATTCTATCCAACAAATAGAATAGTCAACATTACAAACCTTGTGCCCAATATCACATATTGCGTTTATCCCTTTGTCTCTATATCTGGATTGTACACGAGACATAATAGTCACACTCGTATATCCAATCTATAGTTTCTCGATCCTGGGAATATGCTTATGCAAGAAGATAACATCAATATCTCCATATTGATTTATCTGAGTCTGGCCAGACATTCAATAAGCACTATCCCACGAGTGGCCATGGATATTTACTCCAATTATGTCGGAGGGAAAAATCCTCTCTACATCACTACAATCTCTAAGCTTGCTTCCTATCATGCACGATAGTTATCTTTGTAGTTGCCTGGTTACGGCACAACGTTGGATAGCATAGTATGATATTCCACAACTAGAGTATCTAGTGACTTCAAGTCTAAGGATTACAATATAACTGGCACTACGCGAAGCGATTGTGACTTTGACATAATCCAATGTATCCTTCTCGTTGTGGGTCTATCCAGTATGCCATCGCCTAATGCATACCCATGTGTTGGATTGTGATATCTCCATATCAATCCAACCCCATACTAGTCTATAGATGATTGTCCCATTAATCATTATAATGGACTAGGGATATTTAAGAATATAACACTTATATTCTAAGGACTTCATTCATGTTAAGATACCTCTATATCGATAACATAATGAATCGTAAAGCCTCATATATGTCACAATGAAGTGATTGCTTCTAGGGCACAATTCTAACATAGAAACCCTAGGGATCAAGGGACCTAGTATTTGAAACCCTAGATTTAACAACCTCCGAGAGTGCTTCAGAAAACGTCACAAAAAATATTTACGTTTTAGTTGTTTATTTTCTGTACGTAGTTAGCAATCACACTCTCTAATCACTCATCCCTTTACACTCCGCAAGTTAAAATCTGATCACTTCGAAACATTAAGCAGTCCTTGTGGGAACGATCACCCGAGTTGAAATACACCCGGTATTACTCGATTCGTATACTTCCGAATAGCATGTCAGTTTGCGCATCAAGCTTTTGGCGCCGTTGCCGAGGACTTTTTTGGGTTATTTAGTAGTCAGAATTAATTTTCATAGTTTTTCCTTTCATTTTATTTTTATTTTTATTTTTATTTTTCTGTTATCTCACTGCTCTTGAGATCTTTGTTTTTCAGGACTGTTTAGTTGATCCCCAGATTGCCAAACGACTTGGTGCAGCCACTCGACAATCCATAACAGCTTTACAAAGACCGAAATTGCAGAAACCGAGATAGCAGGATGGGTGACAATACTGAAGGAACGCCAGAACTGCCCGAGACACGTACCCCAGCCAAAATGGCTCGGTATATTGAGGATCTGATCCCACCAGGTTTTGCTGTCCGGAACAACCAGAGGACATACAACAGATCTCGAAAGGCACTGGTGGAAAATTTTGAAGTCCCCACGGGAGGACATGAGCCAGCCATCGTGGTGCCGCCAATCACTTCAGAGCACTTCGATCTTAAACCGTCCACTATTCAGACTGTGCAGACTCTCTGCCCATTCCATGGAAAAGCTAACGAAGATCCAAACGACTTCATCGCGAAGTTCGAAGATTACTGCAATAAAGTCCGGTAAAAGGGAGTCGAAGCTGAGTCACTGATGTTGATCCTTTTCCCTTACTGCCTTTATGGAATAGCCAAGGATTGGTTGGAATCCCGACCACCCAAATCCATCACCACGTGGGAAGGGTGTGTTTCAGAATTTCTGGCCAAGTTTTACCCCGCCTCCCGAGTCATCCAGTTGCAGAGTGAGATTCTGACCTTCAAACAGAAGATGGGAGAGACAGTGGTAGACGCCCGGGACAGATTAATGAGGTTGGTGAAAAGGTGCCCAAATCACGGTTTCGGAGATCCAAATATCCTGCAGGTTTTCTACCATGCCCAAGCCGTGGAAAGCGCTGACGGGATTGACAGAGAAGCCGGATGAAACTTCCTGTACCATGTGGACAAGGATGGTGCGTATGAGCTGATGAAGCAGCTAGCCAAGCAGAATACTCGCTTGTTCGATGATCGCAGGCTCACAGCCAAGGCCGAGCCTGTTTCAGATGAACGAATCGAGAATCTAACCAAATTCGTAACATATTTGGTCAAGAAGGGTTACTCTGAGAAGGAGACTACTGCAGCGTTAGAAGGAACAGAGTTGGACACAGCCATCGAAGAGCTCAGAAGCGAAGAGGCCAACTACGTACACCAGCAGTGGGACCCAAGCCGGTACAGGCCAGGAACAGGGGACCATCCCGGTTTCCGGTACGGAAACCTGAATTCCACAATTTATGCGCCAGGATTTCAGCATAAGCCACAGTCACAACAAGCGCCGCCTGCACCACAACCCAGCAGCGAAATGGAGGAAGTCAAATCAATGTTACAAGGCATGGCCACCAATTTTAATGCCCGATCCAATAAGATTGACACTGCGGCAGCACCTTGACAGCCGACCTCCACTCGACAAAGACTGCACTGCGTACACTAGAAGTACAGGTTGGGCAGTGTGCTCAGCAACAGCAGAAAGACAGCCAGAGAACTTGCCCTTGAATACAGTAAACAATCCACGTGCTCAGATCAATGCCATCACTACTCGGAGTGGATTAGCACTACAGGATCCGCCGTATCCTATCCATGCACGTGCAAAAAAGTCGAAAATTTTCGAACACGAAATATTCGTCCAGGATAACAGTTCACCCGTAGGCCCTCAACCAAAGGCCTTGGTTGAGCAGGATGCAGTGTAGAATGAGAAGGAAGTTGAAACGGTGCCTGTTTCCAAAGAGGCGCCGTATCCTTTGAAGACACGGAAGAGGGATGATAGCAAGGACTACGCCAGATTTCTCGAGATGTTCAAATAGCTGCAGATCAACATAACGTTTGCTGAGGCATTGGCGAAGATGCCCACTTATGCCAAGCTCCTCAAAGACATTCTCTATGGAAGGAGGCGTATGAGCGCTTTCGAGACAATAAATATGACGGCAGAAGTGAGAAACTGTGTGACGAATGGGCTACCGAGGAAGAGGAAGGACCCTGGCAGTTTTGTCATCCCGGTGACCCTAGGTAATGCGTACACAGAAAAGGCTCTGTGTGAACTAGGGGCCAGTATCAATCTGATGCCCTTGTCAATTTTCAAAACTTTGAAAGCCGCTGAACTCAGGCCCACCAGAATCAAGCTGCAGATGGCGGACAAATCCGTGAAGCAGGCTTACGGAGTTATTGACGACATTCTGAAATTCAGAGAATTGATTTTTCCGGTTGATTTTGTAATTCTAGACATGGAGGCAGGAGATGTACCACTCATTCTGGGAAGACCATTTTTGGCCACTGGAGAAGCCATGATGAACTATGCAGATTAATGAGGACAAGGTAAAATTCAATGTCTTCAAATCTCTCCATCTTCCAAATTGTTACGATCATGAAGACGTCTACGCTGTGGAAGTAGTAAGAAGGCTGGGAAAACGAGGATATGGATGTGCTATGGGCTGAGATTGACAGAATGGACAGCGAGAACGAGGAGAGATTCTAGGAGGAGCAGGCCATGCAAGGTGAAAACCGGACCACTGTACAACTGGACGGAGAAGGAGGGCAAAAATTGACCCTGGTCCCGTCATTCAAAGAGCCACCAACCCTAGAGCTAAAACCGCTCCCGAGCCATCAAAGTTCAGCGCAGCCAAAGCAGTTTCAAGAAGGGCAGAAAGTACTTATCTACGATTCTCGGAAGCAGGTTTTCCCAGGAAAATTGAGATATCGGTGTTCAGGACCGTTTATCTTCAAAGAGGTACTTTCATGGGATGCGGTTGAATTGGAGAATCGGCATGACAGTACAAATTTCAGGGTGGACGGAAACCGGGTTGAGCCATATTTGGGCCCCGAAGCAGACGTCAAGGTAGACCCTGGAAGTTTTTACGTCCCTTGAACAGGCATGAGGTAACCGGGTAAGGCCGTCGACCTTAAATTACAATCGCTGGTTGGGAGGCAACCCAACATAGTTGTAGTAGTTTAATTTAGTTATTTTTGTTTAAAGTTTTGAATTTTGAGAGAGGTGAGATGAGTGTGATTTAAAATTGAAATGAGCGTGTGCAGACAAAGAGGAACAGAAAACAGGACAAAAGCAGTGCAGAAAGCTGCTGTGTGCGTATATACGCACAAGCCATGCGTATATACGCACACAGGGGGCAGAAAAAGAGAGAGAAGGACACACAGAGCTGCTGTGTGCGTATATACGCACAAGCCTTGCGTATATACGCATACAGGGAGTTCGAAAGGCAGATTTCCAAATCTTGAGGAATCGACCCCAGTGTGTTCTGGCACACTCGACCATCACAGGGACTCGTACGAGTTGGGGATTCTTCAGGAGCAGTTTCAGCAAGCACAGAGCAACCGAACCCGTTGTACTAAAATACACTCGACCATATGGGAGCACATTGTCACACACAATGGTGCTTGGGGGTTGCACATTCTTAGAGCGCAGACAGAGCCCGAAAGGTTGACAACTTCCGTTGAGAAATTTTTCGACGATCAGTCAACGGTCTTTCTATGCCGGAAAACTACATACTACACTCGTAAGACTAGCTCCGGGTGCACAGGTCCAAAATCTCTTCATTCTCTCTACTGTCAGTTTTTATATTTGATTTCTGCACATTTTTCTGTATCTTTGCTACTAGCTGGTTAGAAGAGGCTGAGTCGAGTCATCACGCCAGTGACCCGGCTCCAGAACATTCTGAAAATCGGTCCGGCTAGGTCTTGCCATTCGGCGAGCTCACATTCGCACCAGCAGACCGGTTCTTGCAGCAGCTCCACTGGAAGCATCCCGGTTCATTAGAAACCGGGTAAGACCCGACTTTTGGACCATATCAGTTTGTGCCATGAGGGCATGCCACCTCTTAGTGTTGGGGTGGGATTCGTGTCTGCATTAACCCAGTCTGCACGTTTTTTCGTATTTATTTGTAGTTTTTATTTTATTTCTTGAGTCTGCATGTTTTCTTTGTTTGAGTCAACCCACCACAAAAAATTCTGACCTTGCATTGTATATTAAAAAAAATTAGAAAATTTCAAAAAAATCATAAAAATTCAAAACCAGAAAATTTTGAGAAAGGGCAATGGAAGTAACAAAAGACTGATGAGAAAACAATGATAGTCTTCGAACAGGAAGGAAAACCACACTGAGGTGTGGTGGGTTGAGTGAGAGCCAGTGTGCCTTGGAATCAGCGAGTAGTTACCGCTTGGGCTAAAATTTCGACTAGTTGCCACGCCGCCGTCACTTAGGTAGTCGACAGTCCGCCGACGGGCGCCATCAAGGCCACCACATCCTTCAATATAGTCATTGGCTCATAACGGACCTCACGTCCTCCTGTTTCTTAACCGTAGGTCCACTTAGTAGCCCCGTTTGAAGCCGTTTACCCTTTTTATTCACAGCCCCTGTAGCGTACGAAGCCTTCTTTGTGGCCTTCATCACTTGTGTAGTTGGCTGTTTCTGCGCGTTATGACGGAGGGAGTGAGTTCGGGAGGGTTTTTTACAGGGAGAGCTTCATGACAGATTATGATGGAAAGTTTGACAGCTTTTACGCTTATCGAGGGTTGGACAGGGTGAGTTAGAGGCGACTGCATTGATTTGCGGAGGTGATTCACTGCATTACATAGTGATCACAAGTGGAGAGTCGCGTGCGAGGCATCTGTCCGCACAAAATGGGGTACCGGGGGTTGTGGGATTTGATTGGTGGTCGTGCCGTGTTTCTACATCTTTGGTGATGAGGAAGTTCGGTGGGACTGCACGATATCTTTTCGACTACAGGATCTTCCCTTCAGGATTAGTGTGGGGGTACTACACATGAGGACATTTTTCGTACCCCACGACATTATTTTATTTCAACTTACTCAGCTTTAGTCCGTTTTGTTTATTAATCATTCGTGTACTTATTTACTTTAATAAAAAAAGAAAAAAGAAGAAAACAAAGGAAAAAAAGAAAAAAAAAAAGAATAAAAAGAAGAGATTTTTTTTTTTTATTTTTTTTTTATTATGTGATGTTCTTGTGTTTACAGTTTTTCAGTTATTTAGGTTATTTAGTTCAAGATGAGTAGGTGGCACTGTTTTCTGGATTTTGCACCACTTCACATTTGTGGTCGCGAGACCGGCGAATACACACCGGGGGCTAGGGAATTTGAGTGAGCAAAAACATAGGTGTTTCGGTCAGTTTTTGGAGAACTCGGTGAGGGTTGTGATTTGGGAAAATTGTGAGAATGTCATAAAAAGTGGGAACATGCCATACCTTGATACACAATCATAAATCCTGCCTGTTAGACTTAGGATCCGAGAATCAGATATAGCTCAGATGGTAGGTATGCTAGGGATTTGCCCAAGTTGAGTACGAAAGTAACAGTACTAGGTGTCAGAGCTATATATCCACACGTATAATCTGTTAGACTCACCGATCGTGTGTGGGTATGTACTTCCTGGTAATAAGATGACATTTTTTTGATGCTCAGTTTTGCGTTAAGGAGATTGCCCAATCTCACACAAAATATATTTTTGTCTTGTTAAAATTGAGTCCACGTATGAGTCTGTATATTCTTTTCTGAGTCGCCCTTCTATTGAGTTGTCTGGTTTTTTAGGTCCGGGTCAGAAAAGTATGCAATCACAGGTGGTATGCAAGTGTAGTTGTATGCAGAGCAGGGTCCTTTGCAAAGCAGAGATGTATGCAATCCATGATAGTATGAAAGAGGGTTTGCTCGGGACCAGCAAAGTTTAGTGTGGGGGTATTTGATAACTCCCATTTAGGAGTTATCTGTGAGCTTATATTAGAGTGTTTTATGGACGAGTTATCATAAGTTTGAGCATGTTTTAGCCAACAAAACCTCCGTATTATGCAAAAGAGGAATTTGAGCTTAAATGTGAAATCCGGGCGTTTTCATGCAATGATTTGATGTTATTGGCAAATATAATCGCTTGGAATGGTTGTTCATGTTGTCTTGACAGGAATGGATGCTTAGCGGTTGATTAGAGGCATGGAAGAAACAAAGAAACGCTCAAGCGCAGTGAAGAGACGCAAAGTTGGAGAAGCTAGAATGACTAGTGTCCACTCTTTTCAATAAAAATTCAGTTCTACAAGGAATTTGGGAGTGAGACCAGTGACAAATGAAATTAAATTTCAAGAGCGTTCCAACGATAGGTCACAGAGCCATAACAGAGTCCGGACGAGATAGTTATGGCCTTGCAAAGTTGAAGCAGAAACTGAGAAGTTGTTGTGTGCGTATATACGCACAAGCATCTGCGTATATACGCACACAACAAGCTAAAAAACGTATTTTATCTAACAAAATGATGCTGGAAGTCCCTCTCTACGTATATACGCACATGCATATGCGTATTTATGCACACAACAGAGAAAGGAGGAGATTCTGGCAACAGTTGGAGCACTGTGTGCGTATATACGCACAGGGGGAGTTTTATACGCACAAAGGAAGAATCTAGGCTGCACTGTGTGCGTATATACACACACCGAGGAGAAAAATAGAAGTTGACAGCCACTGGGTGCGTATATATGCACATGCATCTGCGTATATACGCACAGTTATGACTCTTTCTGAGGCGGTGAAGCAGTGGTAGTTTCGTAATTCCAGACACGCCATTTTGGAAATGTTCCGGCACTATATAAAGACATGTTTCAGAGCTCGTTTTTGGAGAGACAACACACCCAAGGAGAATTCCGAGCATCCACGGAGAGCACGGAAGCGGGAATCCAGATTTCAAGACATTCTCTTGCTCTTCTTATCTCTTTTATTCTGAAATTTTGTTATTTCGTTATGAATTTCTGTAGCTAAACTTTTTACCTAGGTTCTCGGTGAACATAGGGTTTTGTACTCAGAGATTTTTCTATGTTTTGGTATTGAATTCATGATCGCACTATCTTAACTCAACATTTTTTATCAGTTATTATGTCTTTGAATGTTATCGTTTATGCATGATCGGAGTCGCAACCAGAATTGCTACAGACCCGAGCCTGTAGGTGAAAACGTCAGGTGAAGGTTAGGAAGAAATGATAGGGCCAGCTAAAAGTTGAGACCAACTATTAGAGAATCTGACCTGGGCCATCAAGAAAAGTTAGAAACCCTAGCAGCCTTAGAACGATACAGCAGACTTAAGCTGCTTAACCGGAATCCGAAAGTCTGCAGGATTGTGATTACGTGCAGGATCTGAAAGGTTACTTCGCAGCTGGTACATGGCACAGATAATTAACTACTATGTGTTTTCATATCAAACAAAAAACATGAACCTGTAGGAACCCTAGGGGATCCTGGGACCTAGTATTTGAAACCCTAGATTTCACAACCTCCAAGATTTCTTCAGAAAACATCACAAAGAATATTTACGTTTTAATTGTTTATTTTCAGTAATTAGTTAGCAATCACACTCTCTAATCACTCATCCCTTTACACTCTGCAAGTTAAAATCTGATCACTTTAGAAACACTAAGCGGTCCTCGTGGGAACGATCACCCGAGTTGAAATACACCCGGTATTACTCAATTCGTATACTTACGAATAGCACGTTAGTTTGCACATCAACTAGCTATTGAAGACTATATCTGTAACACCCATCGATTCCCGAGCCTTCCGTTCCGGACCGGAGAGCCCGGGAGGGTGCTACTCAAAATGAAGCGGCCAAAATCAAGAACAACATATCCGATTAAATATATATTACAAACTTCGAATTTGTCTCCAACATGATATTTTACATACTATTACACGAGGTGAGATTAGACTAAGAGTTTAACTTCTTAATAATACTACCATACACTACATGAGTCCGCGAATCCCCTTACGCCAAGCTCCCTTCTCCTATACTTGCGGGGGAATGAAACAATGACCGCAGTTTTTCCAAAGTCAGGAAGAAATGCTGAGTAAGTAAACACGCAAACACGTAAATCGAATAAGAGAAAATTTTATTTACTAAACAAGGATAGCACTTACGAAGTAAGCAAATACGTTATCACCGATAACCTTGTGTGAATAGAGATAAATTTTCCAACTCTTTATTTAATCTTTTGCTTTTGAAAACGCATTCTCAATTCGTCAAAATATGTAGATAACCAAGAGAGTCATTTCCAACCATAACATTTTTCCCAATTAGGAAATTTCCAAAATCCAAATATTCCTTTTACTTTCTCAAAAAAAATCCATATTTATTATTTAGTTGTAGCGGGGAACGAACCAATCCATAACCATAATCCATCACAGTATCTCATAAGTATCCAACCATATTCCATGCATCCAAGACCTTAAGTGACGACACCCCCTATGACTTCTCGCGACTAGAGGGTTGAGTACATAGAGCAGCCCCGGGCTAAAAGCAACCGAGAAAAATATATAAGTATCCAAATCCAAATAATGTTCCGCCGCACAACTGTTTCCACTTTACGTTATTACGCATTATTATTTTCCGTGCGATAAGTTTGAAAGAAACACTTGGACAAATAATCGAAATCTCACATCAACACGTATATCACAAACCACATTTTGAGACATTAAATTATAAAAACATTTGGACACAAAAGGAGGACGGCCACACTAGGTAAGGCATGTTTACTCACCTCATGTAGTAACAACAAATATCAGAAGATAGCTCCTACAAGTAGACGTAGTCTTCGTCGACGAATCGTCACCTACAAATATAGTTCCTAATCAATCCAAATCTCAACTAACACGCATAACATGAGTATGCGAGCATATTCAGATTTCTCACCGAATCCCTTATTTTATTGCAAGACACACCACACCTCCCCTTTTTATATAAACAACTTTTGTAGCCAATCTCGACATCTAGTCATAATAGTAAGTGTGTCATTGTTTATAAAGGAAGATAATATTTAATATAATTATTATTAATAGTGCTTATTTCATCAAAGAGGCATCATTCATACAAGAATTAACAAGTTACTAGTTGATATTCTCGAAAGTAATTTTACAGATTTTATTTCAATTCAAATAGTACAAAGTATAATCTTCAAATGATAAATGCCAGTGTCAGTAGATAAAGTAGCAAATCTCTAAAATTTAACTAAAGAGTCAGTAAATACTTTTATCAAGAAAGTTCATACTTGATTTTACTGAATAGTCCTATAATTAATATTACACACACACACACACACACACACACACACACACACATATATTACTAAATTATATTATTTCACAAAAATGATTAGTTATCTTTAATCTAATAGAGAGCTTGATTATTTAAAAGGATATTATCTCTAACCTTGATACTTATGCAATAATTAGAATAATGTTTTCCTAGACTATATATTTTAAATTCAGAATTTCTTAAGAGAGAAATTTATAGCTATTTATTTTGGAAAAATTCTAAATTATAAAAATACTATCTTTTATTCATATTACTAGAGTAGTCATATATTTATCTAAACAAAAAAAAATTTATCATTTAGCACTAAAACTTTTATTCATAAACTTGTAAAATATAATATACTTAAATTACCTAGATATGCACTTCTTTAATCGTTTTACAAGGATATATATTTATGTAGATTATATAAGAAATTTAAAATACTAATTTTAATTGATTTAAATAGATATTAAGTTTATTTAAAATCTCATATTTGTGTAACTACGACAAGAACCCTAAATATTATGAGTCTAACACTTAGTTACCTCCCACTAACATAACTAGTTTTTGATTTAACACAACATACCCTTAATTTCCCTTTTTAATACACAAATCACCCCCTTGTATCATCTTCTTCAAGACTCTAGGACCCGAATCATGAATTCGATTATTTCTTGATACCCATATCATTCTAATGATCTAGAACTCTAATTCAAGTCCAAATAACGAGATTCAAGCCAAAAAGCAACGAATTTTGTTACCGAATGACCGAGAAATCGATCGCCGAAGTTTCGTCGGAAACTCGCCGGAATTTTCGGTGCTCCGGTGGCTTGGTGGCCAGCTCTGGGTGTCTTATGGGTTTGTCAGACCTTAGGGAGGCTAGAGGAGTGCCGAATTGTGGCGGAAAGGGGCGGAGAAGTGGCGTTGGGTTCTCCCGTCGAGGGTTGCCGTCGCTGGCCTTCGGGTCTGGTGGCGGTAGTGGCTTTGGCTACTGTTGCTACGGCTGCTGCTGTTCTTCACGACCAGAGAGGCGGAGAAAGAGGCGGGGACAGATAGTGAAGACGAAAGAGAGGTGGGTCTGTAGGTGGTGGCGATGGAGGTGCCAACGGTGATGGTGGTGAGGCCGATGGTGATGTGGGTGTTGTTGCTCTTGTCTCTGCTGGGTTCTGCAGAGAGAGAGAGTGAGACTGAGAGGGGGCAGAGCAGAGAGGGAGGTGGGAAGATATGGCGGTGATGGTGTCGGAGGTGGAGATGGAGGTGGTGTTGCTCAGTAACTCACAGAGAATGAGGGAGGTGTTTTGTGTACTGGTGGTGAAAATCAGAAGAAGAAGAAGAGAATAAATAAGAAAAAGTGATGGGTTGGGTTTAGATGAAGGTAGGAGGGAAAAGAAAAATAACCCAACCAGGTTTCGGACTGGGTTAAAAATAAAATAAGGGTATAGGATGGATACGTATATTTGTACGGGTATTGGGTCGGGTTGAGATTAAAAAAAGGGCAAGTACAAATATTGGGTTACACTTTTATACGAGTCGGGTCAAGTAAAATACGGGTTACTCACAAGTATTCCATACGTATATACATACTATAAATCCTCTAAACTACAAGTACCTCCCCAATTACATATTCACCTTTTTTTTAAACTTCTCTGAACTACAACTACCTCCCCATTCTTTAACTCAACTAGTTTATATCTTGTGAAAACTACAATCACCATCCCACAATAATTTTTGATATTCAAAAAGAAATTCTCAAACTTTATTAAAATTACTAAATTTTCCTCTTGTCTCGAATCGGGATATTACATCCTTCCCCCCTTAAACAGAGCTTCGTCCTCGACGCTTAAACCAAATACCTAAGAAATTATTCGATGAACGTATAGTGTCATTATGTATAACCAATATAGTATGGTATGCAACTGTGTTAATACTTTACGCAATGTAATGTGTGAATACTTAATGTGATGGCATGACGGGGTTATGGTAAGAAATTTCAAAGGTTTACATCCTCTCCCCTTAGGAGAGTGACGTCCACAGAACTCAATTTAACTCGTTCTTAATCTCAGGTTGAATGTTTGACACGTTCCAACTGCAAGTGTACAGCTGTCGGTGTAGTAATAAAATCTGGAAAACCGGGTTGTCGAACCCTAGAGACTTCGTTCTGAATTAGTTCTAACTCTAATCCTGTGTGGGCACAAAGCAATTGTTTGTTTAATAAATTCTACTAAACTAAAAATAACAAGATTCTAAATTAATCGATTGGAATGGTTCACGATTAACAAAGAGTGTTTTATAACTTTACTTATCAAGAGGGAAAATACCGGGAATTCTGTTTGGGTTCACTAGGAATGATATGAGTGATGTTTTTATTCAAGAAACACCATTACGTCTTCTATTATTAATCTAGCACTATAAAACTTACCGAGTTACCAAGCTAGTTGTCTATACCTAAATTCAATTCAAACCGAGTTACCAAGCCTAAACCAATTTAAGCATGCATTACGTGTATTATCCTACTTACGATCCTAACAAACACTACCGAGTTACCAAGTAATTCTATAAGCTAGGTGAATAGTTTGATTTACCGACCAGAAACCACGGAGTTACCGCGTGAATCCCAATTAAGATCGATCCTACGTTAGCTACTCGCAAGAACGATAGATTTTTAACACAAACTACTCATAATAATAGAAAAACATAATTCATTATTCCAAACGTGAATCATAATCTCAAAACATCGAGTTCATATCAAACCCTAGCTACCACATGAGAATTCCAAGCAAAAGAGGGTTTAACTACTACACATCATACTCAAAACGACGAGTTTAACGTTTCCCATAAGCAAAAACTAAAGAAAAGAAGAGTTTAGAATCCAAACGAATGATCCAATCGCTCCTAAGCTTCACCAATGGCTTCTAACTCTCCAAGACGTCCCAAAATACTTGCTAACTACTGAAAATCACGACCTAAAACTCTTAAATACGTTTCCATAATCATATTACAAAGTTTGGAAAAATTGCGTAAAAGCCCCAAAAATTCCTGCGTTTCTGCGATGTATTCGTACGAAGACTTTTCTCTTCGTACGAAGAGTCTTCCTACGAAGACTTTTGCCTCTTATTACGAAGACCTTCCTATGTAAGTACTGAAGCTGCGTTTGGGAAGAGATTTTCAGCATCTGGAAATTGGCTAAGTACAAACTCTTCGTACGAAGACAATTGTCTTCGTACGAAGACACCTTGATTCTGAACTTTTTATTTTGACTTTTTCTTTGAGTTCCTCGCTTTCGAAGCTCGTTTCCATCTCCCACATGATCCTCAAAGCCTTATTTTCCTGTGAATCACAACACGAAAACACAACCCGTGATCATATCACAATAAAAGCTCGAAATATTACTAGAAACGTCCAGATTCAACAAGTAAAGCTCATGAACTCATGTTATCAAATTTTAGCATAATTTACTCAAAAGACGACAAATTCTCCATGTTGAGCACACAAAACGTAGAAACATAGGGCATAAAATAAATCCGAAAACGGAGTTATCAATGTCGCGATGTAATTGTCTAAGGACTTATAATATGGAATTATGTCTATCTTCCTAATTGTGTTGGGCCATGAATTAGGGTATCCTCCGAGATCCTACAACAGAATAGCATAACAATTAGGAATAGTTGATAAGTAAACGCGCATCCCACGGACCCAAATAACTATTTAGTGACAAAACTCTAGTTTGCACACCCCTGAGGGTGTATAGTACTTGCTACCTAGAGCTTGAATATGTACCCTAATTTAGTATATGAAGCATGTATATGCCAAGAAAAGATATTACCAAAATCAAAGCATCCCCAAGTCTCCATACACTTCTAGAGCCACCTTAAAAGCCTATTTGTTACTATTAGTAGTCCAGAACATTAATTGATAAATGAACTATGATGTATCCTCACGGTAAGGAACACACAATCCTGCGGGTTACCTGAATCCAAAGGTATTTCAAAAAATTATTTTTCTCTAGTAATAGTTATGTAAGAGAACTCCAAATAGTAACGTCCAAAACAACTATCCTCTAGTAATAATTAAGTAACAAACTCCCATAGAAATTATTTTATTTATTAGCCACACGAATCACTTTATTCATTCCAACGGATAATTTAAGGAGATAGTGAACAAGACCATATGGTAATACGATTCTCCTTACTCTTTAAAACTTAGCTATCGAATCAAGATACGGGATGACGCCCAAGAAGCCTAAAATTCCACGATGAATCACTAGAGAAAGCTCGATACTGACGGCAAAACTCCCAAGCAATTCATTAAGATCTCAATGACCTTCTCGAAACGTTACTTAAATTAAACCTTAGTGCAAAAGCTCAATATCATGTTATTAATAACAAGACTTCAAGAAAACCTCTGTGAAGAGTATATACCACAAGGATGGAAAACTTAAATTTCCCAGACATATCATCATGCTATGTAGCTCCAAGAATTTTTTTAGAGACTTACTAGTCCAAATTATATTGAGATTTCCTGACCATATCACTAACCAAATTCATCCACGATTCCTCTTGTCGAGTTTTCTGTTGCTTTAGTGATCTATTCCTTGGCTCATGATTCTGAACCCCTTAGATAATTTTGTGGTAAGTTGACTCTGCTTTGGGTTATCTCCTTGTCTTATTTGTGTTATTTAGCAAGTCTGACGAGCTCTGCAATTTTTTTTCATTGTTAAGGGTGTCTGATCTATGACTCTTCCTGCTGTTGTAAATGTGTGCTCTATTGGCCCCACTTCCTAAAGAATGAACTAGTGAATACCTTCTCAATCTATCGTTGATACAGGTAAAGACAAAATAACATATAAGATGCACATATGGATGTAATATAGCACGTGGGTCAGTGTCACAATCATTTCTAAAGTACAATCAGCTAAACATGAAATTCCTGTACAAGCTATTCTGTTACACCTCTTTCCTTTTCTTTGAAATTGAACATTGGCCCACATCAGACAACTAGAGTGTGACTCAATATGTCAAGCCAAAATCTCAAACTAATTTCTTCAAGAAAGTCTGATCGGCTATCATAGTATCATAATCTGAACAATATGTCAACATGGGTCACATCATGCCCTTTTCATTTCCTTAAATATATATACTAACTTTGGCCTTATCACACATTGCCAATTCATAAATATATAATCATCTCCTGAGAGATATTCAGATTAATTAGAGGTCTTTAATTCTAGAGCTGGTCGTTTGCGCAAATTTGCACATATAAAAATTGTAAACTTTTTGTTTCATCCTGACGTTCATTACCCATACCATTTTACCTAGTGTTCTAATCAAACCCTAAACAACGAATTAAATTTCTAATTCCTCCCAGTCTAAATTTGTTACCCGCCTCATCAACGTGGGTTCACAAGAACTCAACCAGATAACTTGAAACACTAATTGACCTCCTATCTTGTAACCGATCTCCAAACGTATAGCTAAATATTCCTCCAATTTCGAAAGCGGACTCCAAATTTTTTCTTAACATACATTTCTTAGTAATTGATATCATCATCTCCATAAAATTCATACAAAAAATCATAAACTAAACAAAGCGAAGTTGAAGGATGTATAACACTTTCCCAATCAAAATGTTAGAACCTTAGAGTGATATTTTGAAGACAATCAATATCTGAACACATTCTGGTAGTAGACAATGATCTTGTAGCAATACTCCAAATATGTATTAGTATCGGAGATAGTTAGCCAATATAAGAAACTTCAAATTTTTCTATAGTATAAATATCCTTCAAGTAAACGCTGTGAAGTAATATATTCCAAATATGAACTTCCAAGATCTAAGTTAAGACTTTCAAATATTCCCCAAGACAAAAATTTAACGTTAAGATGACACCAAATGCGCAACTTGAAATTAAACCTCACTAGATCTGTCACAAGTCGTACTCAAGTATCGTGGATGATCATCGGTAATCTAGCAGTAATTATTCCACAGTTAAACACCAGTCTTCTCAAGCGAGTCCTATGCTCCGTAACCAAATTGACATCCGATTCCCAAGAAATACTAGGGTAACCAGACTTCAAGTAACACCTAAATTTTGAATAGTTAAGTATCATCGAAGCTCTCAAATCGTTTATGACTACTCTGTCTAGTAATGTCTCCAGAGTACAATTCCTATTGAGCCCCAATAAACCATTAATACATCAAACCATTCAATAACTAAAGCTGTGATAATCTAGGTGAAACGACGGGTTGATATCGTAATTAATTGTCTTAGGCGAGGGTGGGTGGGAACTTCTTCCACTGCTTCTAAGATAAAATCTCCCTGATTACCAGAAGCAACTCCTTCTTGACCCCTAGTTTTAAATTATCACCCCAACCTGTACCTCTAGTGTGCCATCAAAGTCTTCAAAAATGTAGTTGACAAATCTAGGGTTCACCATTCAAGTATCTTAACATTCCCTTACGTCTTCTAAGCCCAAATTTTCCAATGGTTGAAGTACAATACTCTACCTTAGATTTATTATAAGAGTCCCGTATCCTAGAAACATTACTATTGAACGAAGAATCACTCCATGTGATTATCAGTCTGAGTCGTCTGTTCAATTCGAATCTTCCTAGCGTAGTAGTCCTACACCAGCACTCTTTGTATTAATGCTTATCCTATCATGGAGTAATACTTAAAATGATTAATAGCTTAAAATACACACATGTTTCTTAATATATCATGAATATTACCCACATATATTCCCTAACATATAGAGATTAAGGCGTGAATTACTTAGCAGTTAATACACATAACTCATTTTATCATCTCCAATCATTTCTCAAAATCTCAAACTAACCAATCTTTGTCCCTATCATGGGAGTGGTATAAGTCCAAAGGAAAATCAAGATAAGTATCCCATAATCAATTCAATCATACCACAAAATATCTTTGGAGACTGGAATAAAGGGAGTGAGTCTCTCAGCTCCTTGCTAGAGAGTGGAAGTACTCCGCGTGAGTCTATCGTATCTCGCTCTGGCGAGATTTCAATTGTCTTTCTTTTCCCTTCTCTCCATCATTTCTCTTTCTTCAATTGACTAAACTTAGACCCCTATCTCTCTGTATCAGTATCTCTCTGTAGATTTCTTTCTATAGTCTCCGCCGTGGGTGTTTGTCGGGCTCGCCGTCGCCGCTCCCTCTTGCGGCGGCGATCCCTCTAGTTAGTAGATATGGGTAGCAAGAAGCGTTTGGGGGTCTCCCCGCCACTCCTTTGTGGCGATGGCGACGTTTCTCCGGCGGTGATGGTGTTGGGGCGACCGGTTTTCTGTTTGGCTCTTCGTCAAGAGAGACCGTGACCCGTTACCTTCCTCCTCGGCGTTCTCGCTCTTGCCTCTGTGGACGCCGATTGATGCTCAGATCTGTTAGTTGATGTAGTCTAGTTTTTTCTTTTAGTTTTTGTGTTTGTTTTGTTTTCTGTTTTGTGGACGCCAATTGATGCTCGGTATTTGGTCTCACGTTTATGTTGGAATCTATTGGGAGCTCTTGCTGCAATTCATTTCTCGCAGATATTGATGGAGCGTTCTGTTTTGGGAACGATTGAAGGCTTAGAGCGTATAATTATGTGGTCACTTGTTGAGCTCCGCCAGAGGTTTTTCATTGCCGGAAGTGTCGCCACTCTCACCGGGGGTCTTCCCGTTTTTAGTTTTGGGGAACTCTATAAGTCTGCCTGTGGAAGCGTAAAAGTTGTGTATTTTTCAATGTGCATTGGGAGCAGGCGGTAGTTGATTTTCGATGTGTTTGTTTTTATTTTATTTTTATGCTCTCTTGATGAACATTCTCATTCAGAGTTGGTGGGATGTAGTACTACTCTCTGCCTTTCTTTATTGGACTGCGATGGTCCTTTCTTTAATGAAATGAAGATACAATTTTCTGAAAAAAAAATATAGCATGATTAATCTCTATTGAATTTAAGTAGTCCAACTGTTGGGGCTTACTCTCAACCTCCAACACGTGTTCCTTCTTCAGAACCTCCAAATCCTGTTTTTTTTTCAGAACCTCCAAAAACCTAATCCGTTCTTCAACTGAAGAACGTGAAGAAGATAATCTTTCAACACCCTCCAACCAGTCCCGCAGAAACACAAAGTCCGGAGTTCCCGGAAATACCCTTAATTCTCCTCAACTGACACAAGAATACCGCAGCTCAGTCGCAGAGGTCGTTTTTTTGGTTTTCCCCTCCAACGACTTCGTTAAAGCCGCAACCTCCTCCAGTACCATGGCTCGCTGCGCGGAAGGTTATTCCAAGGCACGAATAAAAATTCTCGGGCGCCACACTCTCAGATTAAGCTGAACCGGAAGATGGTCGTTCCGGGTCGCAACCCCTTTCAAGATCTCCCGCATTCGAGGAACCGTCAGGGGCGCTAACCTTGCGTCATGAGAAGCAGTGATGTCATAACCCTCACAAATTGTTGAGCGCTGGTCGCCAGTCCCAGCACCATCCGTGAGGAAGACATCATCGTGTGCACTCTCAAGATTCCAGAACAGATTCTACAGGAACAGGTTTGGCCATTTCTAATTTACAAGTACTCCACCCGTTGAGGCACCAGGGCAGGAGGCCAGGGGCTATGGGGCGATAGGGCAAGACACTGTTCACTACTTTTTGAAGCCTGTTTCCACCCGTTGGGGCAGGAGGGGGAGAGGAAAGACACTTTTCACTGCTTTAGAAAAATTGTAAAATAATTTATTTTTTATTTTTATAATACTTTTTTAAATAATATTTTAATAATACTTTAAGTCATTGATATGAATGTTTCTGTTAAATTTATATCATTATATATTTTTTCACTTATGAATGTTGATTTCAATACAAATTGATAGTTTTGCTCGAAAAAAAATACAAATTGATAGTAAACAAACATAATTAATTATAGGAAATATAAAATTTATTATGAATTTTTTTTTCCCAAAACTAGTACCTATTGCCCAAACTATTTTTGAGCCCATTTTTTTAGTTTGAAAACAGTTTTTAAAACTCTTTTTCAAGACCGTTTATTCGAAACTGTTTTCTTTTCATAACACTATTTACAAAAAACATTTTGGAAAAACATTTTTTTTCAACACTGTTTTTTTTTTTTTTTTTTTTTTCAAAACTGTTTTTTCTACAACATTTTCTTACAAACTGTTCTTTTTCAGAACAGAGTTTTTTTTCAAAATTTTTTTAACAGTTTTTCCTTTCAGAACTTTTTTTTTTCAGAAAATTTTTTTCAGAACAGATTTTTCAAAACAGTTTTTGCAAAACTAGCTACAAACATTTTTTTCAAATTTTAAGTTTTCTTGAAATATTTAAAACAGTTTTGTGAAATATGTAATTTATTTTTGTTATATACAAAAATTGAGTGGAATACTTATTTTGCAAAAGGGCTAGAAGGCAAGGCAAGAAGTTAGAATTGCCCAAGCTGTTGCCTTGGGGCAATGCTAGCCTTGGGGGTGGAGAGGTGAATAGTGAGAAATAAGGGGTTGGGAGGGCTAGGGTGAGGTTGAGCCATGGCTAAAGGCCCTTGGTGGACATGCCCTAAAGAGGCTCAGATAACCCATACAGGGTTTCTACATAAAGATAAAGGTTTGCAGAGATGAGAGAAGACGGCAAAAAAGAAGAGCTAGAGAGAGAAACGTTTAACCCCACACGGCACTACAGCGTTTTGTACAGAGAAGGGAAACGTTTACTCCACTATAAGTGGGGGTTATTTCTGATTTTTCACCTGTTTTTAATAAAGCAACTTTCTATTTTTCTTAACTTCTTGGTGGGACGGAGGGTGAAGTATGTTGGAAATGACCCGTCATGTTGGAACTACTGCAAAGTAAGTAAATCATGAGAATGGGGCGGAAGAGAGCTGGAGAGAGAGAAACGTTTTACTAGATGAACTATAATCCCAAACGGGTCTACGGCCTTTTGTACAAAAGAAAGGAACTGTTCAATTACCCCACTGGTGGAGTGTAGTACTAGTACCTACTAATAAACAGAGCGTGTTGGGAAATGACCCGTCATGTTGCAACTACTGCAATTTAATTGGACTATCAAGCTTTATTGATGAACTCAATTGGACTTCTGACTGACCATTTCGGAACCGACATAGGTACGTACCAATAATTTTTTTGCGTACAAACAAATACTGGTATCACCTATCTGACCAAATACAAATTTACAAAGCGAATCACCTCGAATTAATTTAACAAAGCTACTATCAAGTTGCACTCCTGAAATCCACATATCAAGTCTTAATAGAATTTTGGTCATTTGACATTGTCTGATATTTTTGTTGTGTGACACGTTTGAACATTTATATTCTTTTTGTGTTGTTACGTCCATTAAATGTGGAGTATCATACATCACTTGTTGGTAATATGATATGACAAAGGCAAATGGTGAAATGAACAAACTCTAGCTAGTTTGTATCAAAACTAGCTCTCAGGGCATCTACTAAACCAAAATCAATGAATTTGGGACAAAAAGTTATTTATCTTATTTTGTATTTTCAAAATAACATTTTACCAAATATTTCCATTTGTATTAACGTTAGAAATATAAATATTATAAATTAGGTAATTATGTTTTTTTTGCATGGGTATTCAAGTAAATGACTCTACTTATTGTTGAGAAAGTAAAGTCGTATAACATTTCCCAAATAAAAAATAATACTAATTTGTTAATTTCTCGAAGTTTGTTCTATCTTTGTCTAATCACAAGTCACTGGAAACATTATGAGCCACTACTAGCCTACTTAGAGAGTTGAGTTAGAAGATATAGTGAATCTTGGATGTCAAATTTTGATCATTTCGACCTGATGTTTTCGTGTTGTACCGGTAGCAATGTCATTAATATGTTATACGGTATAAGTTGAAAAGGAGTGTTGAATCATTCTCCACAAATGAAATGGTACTACTACTAGTACTACGTACCGTATATTTCAGAAAGTCTTCGTTGAATGTATGATGAAATAATGAAAAAACAACCACCGAAATCACTTTTCAAAATGTTTCAAAAATCAAACTGAAAATAAAAAAAGACCACTGAAATAGGAGAAATGTTAGATAATCCAAGAGCACCACGTAAGCACGTCACTTGGTGCTCCACACCGTTTATGAACTGACACATGTCCCACTAGGGTTAACCACTTCCCCTATAGGTTATAGAAAAAAAAAACCACAAATTCTTACACATGGCTATTTTCTCTCTCCTACTCACCTCACTTTTATTGCACATGTCAAACTGTGAGTGGAATGTAGCACCACGTGTATTCTATGAGCACCCTGAAATAGTGAAATCCACTGAAATTCAAACAGATGGCGCCTGACAATTATCAAAAAGTTGGAGCCAAATATGAAATTTTAAACATTACAACTGATTAACGAAATACTATAGGAAATTCAAAACAAAATTTTAGCGGGTTCGATTATGGCTTGAGGTAAGATTATAAGCAATCAAGGGTTGAGATGAATTGATACTTTGTGTACAATTCATTCCATCTCTCACGTAGGAGACTCTTTTGACAGAGTATTCAAGATCACCATAACAGTTGCAAATGCAAATTACTTCTTTCGTCCTCTTATGGTGGATGAGATTCAATCAAAAAATCACTTCCATGAAAGTCCATCGAGATAGATGGTACAAATGTCCGCTTCTTAGTTATCATTTTTTCTAAAAATGTTAAAGTGAACAATGAATAAGAAAATGTTGAGATACTTTTATTTTATTGCAGGTATGTTATTACCAATGGAAGCAAGCTCCGGAACTACACGTAGACTACATTTTGATGCTGAGCATGATAGTGCATTGTCAAATGATGCATCAACACGGAATCCTAAAGTCGGTATGGAATTTCAATATGACAACATGCATATGACTACAAAACTAGAACTGGTTGGTATTAGACGAGACTGGGTTAACAAAACTAAGGATGAACAAGTTGTTCTATCCAGACGATTAACTTGCGCCAAAGAAGGTCTTGGGAAAAATATAAATTCTAGAGGGAATCGTAAAGATACTAGAACTGGTTGCCTAGCATTCATGGCCATTTGTTGTCAAAGTTATAAGTATTCCGTTACTCATTTAAATTACTCGTATAACCAACCATCCTCTTGTAACAAATGTGTCTGAAATTCAAGGAACAGAGGCTATCCTAGCTGCGAATTCTGCGACTTCATGAGTCAACAAGTGGGTGGGAGGGAGAATTTAGGATTCCTTCGCCGGGATCTGAAGATATTTATTTTTATTTTTTATTTTGTTTTTCAGAATCAAGATTTGAAGAACTATTTGTTCAGAAAGAGACAAAATGATATGGAATCAGGAGATGCTGGAAGTTTGCATTGTACTTTCAGAAGAAAAAAAAATCTGAGAATCCTGATTTTCGCTGTTCAGTTCAACTTGATTTGAATGACAAAATAGCTAACATTTTTTGGACTGATGCAAAGAAGAGAGCTGATTATGAACAATATGGTGATGTTGTTTGGTTGATCCTTTGCCCCTCTTGTTGGAGTTGATTGCCCTGTTCTGATATCATGGTTTGGTTAACCTCAAAAAAAAAGTTAACCGAAACCTCAACACAAAATTTATAGGACCCACATTCCACTCATTTTTCAACTCACATAAAAGTCAAACTTCAAAACCAAAACCCTCAAATCCAAACACCCACCTGGTTTGGTCAACCAAACAAGCCCGACCTTGTTATAACCACAAGGAAACAGTTGATTTCGGCACTGCACTATCGTTGTGGTATGACAAAACTTCCCTAACAAAAATTGTATGACGAAACAAATCTATCTGTTGAGTGCATATTTGAAGCTTTCCTTAAGGCAATGTCCGGTAAGAAGCCAAAAACAATACTCACGAATCAAGATGCAGCAATGGTTAGAGCTATCCCCAATGTGTCTCGAGTACGTCGCATGTGTATGACATTTACATCAGAATGCATTGAAGCATTTGAGCCATGTGTTATAAATCATCTTCTAAAGATTTTAAAAAATGCATACCATATGACTACGAAGATGATGAAGAATTCTCGCAAGCATGGAACGACATGTTAAAATTTATACTTTAAAAGAAAACTAATGGTTTGAAGGAATCTGGTAACAGCGGAAGAAGTGGGCACTAGTTAATGGTAGGCAAGTAATTGTACTTGTTATGCCGATATGAAAACTACGCAGCTGAGTGAGAGCTTTATTAAAACCCACTATGAAAGAGTTAGAAGAGCTAAAACTTCTCTGAAAAAATATATGAACTGCTAGTTAGATGTGCTGCTAGTTAGATGTGCTGCAATTTTTCATCTAGCAATCATGACATGATACAAAATGCCGAGATTGAGAGTGGATTCAGTTTTATTAAGACAAGCCAGAGATGTGTTTACTTCAAAGGTGCTTGATCGGTTAGAAACTGAATTTGAGAAGTCAATGCATTTTGCTGTAAACCGAATTCAAGATAAAGGATCGGGCACTGTCCGAGACTTCTCAAAAGCAAAAAAAAAAAAACACACACACATTCGTGTTTTTGAGAAAAGCCTTGAGCATGTGCTGATATCTCAAAAATTGAGTGACATGTTTTCTTTAGGAAAGTGTACCATGATTTTTTTAGGATAGTTCCCTGAGGGCACGGGCAATTCCCTTGTACTAGTACCTAGTAGTAGTATATGTTAAATAAAAATAATTTAAAAACTTCGATCATTTGTGATCCAAATCTCCCGGTCAGTGTGACCCATTTAAAAATTGCAACAATGAAAGAGAAGAATCAGAGTTGTTAAGATACGACCCCGTGGCCCCGGCTACTGAAAAATCCCATATCCCCATGTAGGGTTTCGACGTTTATCTCAAAAGAATGAACGGCAAGATTTTTACCTTCAGAAGATAAGAAAGGTGAAAGAAAAATAGGTGAACAATTTTTGATTGTTGAGGATGCAATCACGAACTTTTTAAAGATGAACACTTCAGTAGTTCAGTCTAACGAGTAAAAACGAAAAAAATATATAACTTTGATGCAACGGCCAACAACATTATCAGTTCGGCATTAAATTTTCTCAAAAAAAGTATTGACATTAAATGTGGGCAACAATGTCTTACTTCTATGTGTAATGCTGAAACAACAAACTTTGGAGAAGACGCTTAGCATATTTGGTATCCCTGTTGTTGTAGATATGTTGGCATTCGAACCACATCGGGACTGGACGGCGATGGCGTTTGGGGACACAACTAGTGGATCTATGGGTCTTGAGTCGTCTGAGGAGACGGTTAACCTGGACCTTCCTTTGGAACATTTTACGAGGACAAGCTGAATGTAAAAAAACAGAGGATGGAAGTGGATTTCTCGGGTGTGGCTGGTGAAGATGGAGCGCCTGACTGGAATGCTCTGGTTACCGCTCCGTACATCCGATTCAAGTAAGTTATACTACAGCTCGACTGGTTCCGAGCGCTACCCTGTAATTGTACGTTTCATGGTCTATCTACTGTGCTATTATGATTTGCAACTTTGTGTTTGTGTTGAAAGTTCCTGATACGAGTTTCTTATGGGTTTTTAGTACTAACATCTAAACTGCAATGCCAATCGTATATTGTTCTGATACCTTCCGTTGAGGCCTCCATGTTGGGCACCACTGCTGACATACTAGTCTGTTTCAGCACTTCCTTCCCATCTCACTTTGGGGGTTCACTATGACCGTCTAATTTAGTTGCCTAATTGAAAAAAAGTTTACTATTGTTTTTGTCGTATTGCATTATTTAGAAAGATGTACAAAGTTATGAAAAAATTAATCGTTAGCTAAACTTATCGGTCAAATTTCCTCCCCATAGTCAAATGGGGGAGAAGATCTGGGACGGAGGTAGTATGATTCATGTCAATCCTTCAACTCCCCTCAAAAATATAAATAATTTAATTAGTAATCTAATAGCAAAACTATTTCTCAACAAAAAAATAGCAAAATTGTACCTACAGAGTTCTAGTAATAGCAATATGTGCAGAATTCGTACTACTTCAATTGTGCTACCGACGGTGAATACAGAGTGTTTCAGACACCTATGGAAAACTACCTCCGTTTAATTTGGTAATTTTGACCGGCGGTTTTGATTAGCAGAAGGTGACAGCGTAAATCTATGTGCTTTTTCGCAAGTGTACGATCAAGTAATATAGAGTACGTATTTGTGATTCTGATTATCGAACCCACGAGAACAGTAAGAGTTTTAATCTTGGAAATCAGAACTAGATGCAAAGCTTTTAAAAAGGAGGAATAATTGTGTGATTTACTTAGACTAAATTGTAGTAAATAAAGCAGTAATTTGAAGAAATTGTTTTTCTGATGCAGATGTTATGGGAATTTTTCTAAGTATGAAAATTGATGAGTTAAAGATCCAGGTTCCAGGATCCCCTAGGGTTACTATTCAGCTTATATGGCTTAAATTGATTTAAGAAACACACAACGATATTGTTTATGCCAGCATACCTATGATACAATCTCCTCTCGATCTCATGCATCTATCACTCTCCTGCAGATTTTTGGGTTCCCGAAGTTCACCTCAATCTGCAGGTTTGTTCTAAGTCTGCTAGGGTTACAGGTTGTCCTCTCGATCTCCCCCTAAACTTCTAGGAGTTGGTCTAATGCTTCTGGGCTAGTCCCCTGATTCTCTTCACCTCTCAGTCCATCAAGGTAGGGGTACTAAATCCTGTCTTCTCTTCCTAACTCTCACCAGCCACTCTCGCGCACCAGATCCTGTCTGTAGCACTCCTGGGTGATCAAGCCATTCATGCATAAATATACAATCAAAGAAAAAATAATAAACAATCCAATGCTGTATTAAGACTTCGAACTAGTCATGCATCTGAGAATCAAAACAAACCATGTCGCTGAATTCATAAACCCTAGGTTCACCGAGAACCTAGGTAAAAGGTTTAGCTAGCGTACATTATTTAAAACACTGTTTCATAAAAGAGGAAGAAAGATCAAATGAGTTTATGACTAAATACTGAGAACTGCTCCACTTTCTGCTCTGCTCCAAATTGACGGCTCTGGTACTGGTTGCTGTGATGATGATTGTGTAACCTAATTCTGTGCTGGGACGCCTCCTTTTAAACTGCCATAGTCTCTAAAACTGATGTCTGAAATTCCTGTTTTTCAACTGTCTAAAACCTGTCCTGGAAGCTTCTGGAAATCCTGACGTGTGTTTGAACGCACACTCCCTGCGTCTGAACGCACACGTGCGTCTAAACGCACATCCTTGTGTTAAATTTTGGCTTTTCCTTGCTGGCTTCTTGGACTGTGCGTTTGAACGCACAAGGTGCGTCTGAACGCACCACTTGGTCTTCTGGTTGATTCTCGCCCTTTTCTGACCTTTCTGAAATTTGAAGTCTTCTGTGTTCAAACGCAGGCTGTGCGTCTGAACGCACGTAGTTGGTCATTTTTCTGTCTGTTTTCTCCTGCCTCTCTCTGCTGCTAACTGTTGTGCGTCTGAACGCACGCTGTGCGTTTAAACGCACAGCCTTAGTTTTTTATGCGTCTTTTCTGCTTTGAATCCTTGATACGCTGCCTCAATTCCAAGCCTCTTTCATGCATATCTTGGTACCTGTTACCTGCACATAACAACACGTACCCGCGATCATATACAATAAACAAAATTATGCATGAAATTACTCAAATCTAACAATTATGCTCTCAGCGTCTTTGTCTCGTATCAAGCGGAAAACTGACTGCAAATAGGCAAAATCAATCTCAACAGGGTCAGAACCAATGGTAAAAAGATGTCCCAAACTAATTCCATATACAAGCTATCAAAATACCCCCACATTAAACTATGCTCGTCCCGAGCAGACCCTTGCATACTGCCTTGCAGACCCTGTTTTTGCATACTTCAATTGCATACTTCCCCATCCAACAGATTCATGCTATAGAACCGAAGACTCAACTATTCAACTGACTAAGATAAAGAATATACAAAAACTGACACATGTCAAAACAAAGATTTTTGGTTGAGATCGGGCAATCTCTAGAATCAAAACTGATGTGTCCTTCAATGTTCATTCTACTTCCAGGAAGTACCGGTAAACAAGCGATTGGTGGGCCTGTTTATTTCTCAGGGTGGAAAATAATCGCGGGCTTCCCTTACTGTTACTTTCGTCTGTGTCGGGAGCAAATCCCTAGTTATCCTACCTTCCCAGCTTTTTACCACCAGGGGATCCTAAGTCTAAACAGGTAGGATTTTTATATGTATCAGGTAAGGCCAATCCTACTTGTTATGACATCTCACTGTTCCCAACTCACACCCCTCACCAAGTCCCCGAAACTGTCCAGAACAACTAAGTCCCTGTATCTCAATTTCCTGAAATCTTGGTGTTGACTCGCCGTTCTCGCGACCACAATTGTGAAGTAGTATGTAGTCTAAACAGTGCTCCCTACTCAGCTCTATTTTATTAACTAAAACCGGAAATAACTTAAAACAATAAATATTATTTTTTTTCCTTTTCTTTTTTTTCTTTCTCTCTCTCTCTCTCTCTCCCTCTCTTTTTTTTAACAATAAATACGAAAATACAAACAGATGCAAACTAACTAAGCTGGGTAGTGTAATAATTCAATCTGTGGGGTATAAAGAGTATCAACTTACCAGAAATACCCCCACATTAGTCGTTAAGCGCAATCCTCGTAGTCCAGAAAATAACGTGTTGTCCCACCTAACCTCCTCATCACCAAATGTGTAGAAATAGGCACGACCTCCGATTAATCCTGACAACCCCGAACCCCTAATCTGTGCGGAATAGATATCACGAACGCGACTACTCCTCCAGTGATCACTGTATAATGTAGTGATTCACCTCTTGCAAATTAATGCTGTCGCCTCTAACTCACCCTGTCACACCCTCAAGCTGTCCGAAACTGATCTGCATTGAAGCTCTCGTCCATCTAAAAACCCTCCCAGACTCACTCCCTCTGTCATAACGCGTAGTACTGGCCAACTAAAGAAGTGATTCAAGTCACAAGGAAGGCTTCCTAGGCTACAGTGGCTGTGAATAAAGGGGTAAACGGCTGCAAATAGGCTAACTATTTGGACCTAAGGCTGAGAAATAGGACGGGAAGTCCGTTATAAGCCAAACACTACACTGAAAAATGCAGTGACCGTGTTGGCTCCCGTGGGCAGGTTTTCGACTACCTATGTGACGGTGATGTGGCAACTAGTCGGATTCCTAACTCAGGCTACAACCTACCGGAAAATTCTGGGTCGCACTGGATCTAACCATCCGCTGAAAAACAAAACTCCTGCACCTCGATGTCAATTTTCTTTCCTGTTGGAGTTTTACTTACTGAATTCTTTCCAGTTTACAATTCTATTAATTGCCCTTTCTCAAAAGATTTTTTGATTTTTTTTATATATATATGCAAGGTTAGAAGAGTAGGTGGGTAGACTCAAAAGAAAGAAAAAAACGTGCTGACTCAAAAGTTAAAATAAAATAAAAATAAACTGAACAAAAATATGCTGACATGGCTATGCAGGAGGACACGATTCCCGACCCCCACACTAGAGGTGGCGCGTCCTCGCGACTCTACTGATCTGGTCTGTAACTAGAATCTGTGTTCTCCGGAGTAGACTGGTCAGTCGGCTCAGGAGAGGGTTAGGGAGTCCTCCCGCGGGGTCTCTTCCTCGCAACATGTCTTGCTGCTGCTACGGTACCAGCGTGGATGGCACCGGGATGGGCACTACTGGCCCCTTGGGTCTGCGTGCTGTCTGGGTGGGTACTGGGTACCGGGTCTGCCGGGGTCAGCGACACTGTCTGCATGTTCCGGACTTGGGGTGGGGTCATGGCCAGAGAAGCTGTCACAGGGTCTGCTATCCTCCATTGTCCAACTTGGACAGTTATCACTGGAATAGTGGTCCGGGAAATTAAATTTCTTACCACGCATGTTGCTCTGAATCTCATTGAGGGCAGCCTCATGAGCTCGCACTGCAGCGGTGTTGGCATGGTCGATGTGCTTCTGGGTCTTGAACAACTTTCCAAGACCCCTGGCCATTTTCTTGACTGTCCGTACCAGGTAGTGCTGCATTTTTTCTTGGGCCTTAATTTTCTTCCTGACCCACTCCTCATGCGCAGTCCTCTCCAGGCGCCCAAAAGAACTGCGCCTGGCCCCTCTGCTGGACTACTCGTGGTCGTGCTCGGTCTTCCTGGGTTCACTGGAACTGGCAGATCGGGGCAGTCGGAGGGGACCTGGTAAAGCTGGCAAACCACCATCACCCGGTGGAGGCGGTGGTGGCATGCCATCACCCCCACCATGCAGGGGTGCACCATTATCATAATCCTCATCATCCACTTGGACATAATATGGAGGCCCATGCAGAGCCTCTTCCAAAGCACATCTCATCTTTCGGTACTTTCGTACCTGAACCGGTCGTATATCTCTCAGCTCGCCAGGAATTGGCACCGAATAGTCCAGTGCCATTGTGGTCAACATCCCCAAAAAACCCAAACCCTTCTTCCAATGGGACTCCCTCATTTCCCTAAAAAACTCACAGATAATTTCGGGGAGGCTTACTGGCTCTCGGGTCATCAAGCAGTACACTAAAAGTGCGACATTATAGTCCATCCGGGTCATGTGCTTAATGCCCACGATCCGGTTGTTGACCCACTCTGTCCACCATCTCGCCTCTCGAATCAAATAGGTAGCAGGTAGTTTCCTATAGGAAGGACTCCGCTCGGGGTAATACCAAGCAGCGCCTGGTACACCCGCACACAGATCTGGTCACTAAACTGCTCAGAGGGGTGACACTGGAGTTCCTGAAACTGACAATCGTCCAACACCAACTCCAGACCTAAACTCTCTCGGATACTCTCTGGGGTGATCCTAAGCCAAGTCTTCCTGCAGTAAATCCATTCTACGGACTGGGCCTCACTGTTCATGCACAGCTGGAGATTACTGAAAATCTCCTTAGCAAGCACAGAACTAACCTGTAGATTGGTAAATCCGGTAAACAAGTCACCAAAATGATCCAGCCCAGTAAAGTTGAAAAGGGTTCTCCCCCATAGACACAAGATCACGAGGAAGAGTTCTCTCAGCCGGTATGTCATACCTAATCTTTTTATCCTGCAGAAAGTAACAGTGGGCTTCCATATTGACAAACCTATGGTCACAAAAATGGTCGACCCTCAAAAGCCGGCAGTCTATGATGTTCAAAGGTGCAATGGCTCTATCTAGCCTCATGTTAGGTCTATCCTCGTCCATTACAGAAATAAAAAAGACAAAAAAAAAAATAAATCTGGTAAGAGAGAGAGAGAGAAAAAACGGAACCTGGATACCCGGAGTAAATCTTACGGGTATAGATCCGAAATTTGTCTCTGAATCAGATCTGGAAAAGTTTGATCTTTCAAGTATGATCACCCCCACACTGTTTCTGGTAGTCTGGCGGTCCTTCGGTAGTGGCCGGAGTTGACTGGCGGCTGATTTCGGCTGGCGGCTGGCTAGGGTAGAGAGAATTTTCTAGAGAGAGGGTTGAAAACTCTTTGACTGAAGTGAAAATGGGTCACTTTCAGCCGTACATTATATATAGGAAAACTTTCAGAAATTGCAGAATGGCCCCGAGAAATTCAAAAATTTTCAAAAAATTTCAAAATTTTCTGATCCCGCTCGATGTGCGTTTGAACGCACCTCCTGCGTTTGAACGCAGTGCTTCATTTTCTGGATTTTTTTTTGAATCTTCGTGGACTACGTTTGAATGCACGTCCTGCGTTTAGACGCATAACTTATAACTTTTGGAATTTCTAGGCTGGTGATGATGTGTGTTTGAACGCAGATGCTCTGCGTTTGAACGCAACGCTACAGTTCTTAATGTTCTGCAGAGTTCTGATGAGGGGCGTTTGAACGCACATTCTGCGTTTGAACGCACACCTTCTCTCTAGGAATTTTTTGGGACTGTCTGCTGCGTTTGGACGCACATGTTGCGCTGGAACGCATGTTCTCTCTCGTCAAAATTTTTCAGTCCAAGTCTTCTGTGTTTGGACGCAAATGTGTTAGCCTGAAATCTTCTGATTTTTGTGTGCGTTTAAACGCACAGTTCCTGCGTTTGAACGCAAATGTGTTTGTCATATTTTTCCGGAGTTCCTGCGTTTGAACGCAACCCTTCTGCGTTTGAACGCACGACTCCAACTGCTGACTGTTCCCATTTTTTTTCCAACTCTTGCTAACTTGGCCTTGTGCGTTTGGACGCACAGATATGCGTTCGGACACAAAGCTGCGTTTAAACGCATACTTCTGCGTTTGAACGCACATGTCCAATTCTGCAAAAATTGCTCCTCATCTCCTGAAACACTAAGTTCAGCATTAAAACCCTCTTCTCAGTTTTCTATCATATTATGAACATTTTATTTAAATAAAAAAATAACTGAATAAAAAAATAACTACTCTTCGTTGGGTTGCCTCCCAACCAGCGCTTGTGATTTACAGTCGACAGCCCGACTTTGTTACCTCAGTTTTGGTCAGGGTAGATCGAGGTAGATCGCCTCCACCTCTATTATCTCCTGAGGATCTCTGTATGGCTTGATTTTGTTCCCATTCACCTTAAAAACTTTATTGTCCCTCGGGTTTTCCAGCTCCACTACTCCCCAGGATGTATTGTCTTTCACAATAAATGGTCCAGACCATCTTGAGCGCAGCTTCCCTGGATAGAATTTCATCCTTGAGTTGTAAAGGAGAACCTTCTGCCCAATTTCTATCTTCTTTGGTAGAATGCGATTGTCATGCCATTTTTTTGTTTTCTCTTTATAGATTTTGGCACTCTCATAAGCTGTTTTACATAATACCTTTAATTCGAGAAGTTCCATCTTCCTCTTTTCTCCTGATAAACTGTGATCCATATTGAGCTGCTTGATTGCCCAGTATGCTTTGTGCTCTAATTCTACTGGTAGGTGACAGGCTTTACCAAAAATTAGCTGATATGGGGACATTCCCAGCGGGGTTTTGTAAGCGATTCTGTACGCCCAGAGTGCATCATCAAGCTTTAATGACCAGTCTTTCCGTCCTGGATTCACAGTCTTTTCCCATATGCTCTTTATTTCCCTGTTTGACACCTCTGCCTGCCCACTTGCCTGAGGTTGGTAAGGAAGTGATACCTTATGGATAGATACCCCATACTGCTTTAAAACTTTGGCAAAGACTTTGTTAATAAAATGAGAGCCTTCATCACTGACCATGGCTCTTGGTGTTCCGAACCTGGTAAAAATGTTGCGTTTGAGAAATCGCTCTTCTACTGCTGCATTATTCTTCTGACATGCCATAGATTCCACCCATTTTGACACGTAATCTACTGTAGGATATAGAGATTTCCCAAAGAAGAAGGGAAAGGACCCATAAAATCTTTACCCCAAACATCGAAAGGTTCGACTTCTTCCCACAGTGTCATGGGCATCTCGTTTCGTTGGGAAATGTTTCCTGTGCGCTGGCAGCGATCACAAATTTGTGCATAATCATGGAAATCTTTGAAAACAGTTGGCTAGAATAATCTTGATTGCAGTACTTTGTGAGCTGTTCTGGGGCCACTGAAATGTCCCCCAAACTGTGCTGAGTGACAGTGCTGAATTACTTTCAGGATCTCGTGACATGGGATACAGCGTCGAAGAATGTTATCTGCCCCTTGTTTAAATAGCTAAGGATCGTCCCAGAAATAGTGCCTGCATTCTGAATAAACTTCTTTTTCTTCCAAGGGGTGATGTCTTCGGGAAGAGCTCCATTAACCAAATAATTGGCTATGGCGTAATACCAGGGTTGTCTGTTGGTCTTAACCTTCATAATATGCTCATCGAGGAAGATCTCTTGAATTGGCAATGATTCCTCTGTTGGATTCTCCAGGCGAGAAAGATGATCAGCTACCACATTTTCAACTCCCTTTTTGTCCCTGATATCAACATCGAATTCCTGCATCAGCAGAATCCAACGCAGCAAACGCGACTTTTCATCCTTTTTCTCCAGTAAGTACTTCAGTATACTGTGATCAGTGAAGATAATGACTTTTGACCCTACCAGGTAAGATCTAAATTTTTCTAGAGCAAAAAACACTGCAAGCAGCTCCTTTTTTGTAGTCCCATAATTAATTTGTGCTTCATTCAGAACCCTGCTGGCATAATAAATTACAATGCACACGTTTTCCTTCCGCTTCCCCAAAACTGCTCCCACTGCATAGTCACTGGCGTCGTACATAAGCTCGAATGGGAGTGACCCATTGCGAGTTGTGATAATGGGTGCAGTTGTCAGCCGATCTTTGAGTACGTTAAAAGCTTCTTTGTAGGCTTCGTCGAATATGAATGGCACATCTTTTCCCAGCAAGTTACATAATGGCTTTGTAATTTTGGAAAAATCTTTAATAAATCTTCTGTAAAACCTTGCATGGCCCAAAAAACTCTTGATTGCCTTAACTGTGGTTGGATATGGCAGCTGCTTGATTACCTCTATTTTTGCTCTGTCTACTTCTAGGCCCTTGCTAGAAATCCTGTTTCCCAGCACTATTCCTTCAGTAACCATGAAGTGGCATTTCTCCCAATTGAGTACCAGGTTAGTTTTTCTGCAGCGAATCAGAACTCTGGCCAGATGGTATAAACAGTCATCGAAGTTGTCCCCAAACAGTGAAAAATCATCCATGAAGACTTCCAGATTTTTCTCAATCATATCAGAAAATATGGCCATCATACATCTCTGGAATGTCGCTGGAGCGTTACATAGTCCGAATGGCATACGTCTAAAGGAAAACGTACCATATGGACAAGTGAACGTCGTCTTTTCTTGCGCTTCCAGATTAATGTAGATCTGGCTGTATCCGGAGTACTCGTCAAGAAAACAGTAATAAGCATGGTGAGCCAATCTGTCCAACATCTGGTCCATGAATGGTAGGGGAAAGTGGTCCTTAAGTGTTGCGTCGTTCAGCTTCCGATAATCCATACAGATTCGCCAGCCTGTGACAGTGCGCTGGGCGATCTGTTCCTGATCAGCATTCTGTACCACTGTGATACCCCCTTTTTTTGGTACACACTGGACATGACTAACCCAGGTGCTGTCTGATATGGGGTTTATGATCCCTGCTTCCAGCCACTTCATGACCTCCTTGCGTACCATGTCTTTCATGATTGGATTCAATCTCCGTTGAGGTTGAATGACTGGCTTCTTTCCCTCTTCAATCCTTATCTTGTGCATGCAGTAGTCGGTACTGATTCCCTTAAGATCAGCAATTGTCCATCCAATAGCCTCTTTATGCTCTCTCACCACTTCCAGCAGCTTTTGTTCCTGTTCCTGAGATAGAAGAGACGAAACAATTACTGGCAGAGTATTATTTTCACCAATATATGCGTACCTGAGGTGGTCTGGTAGCTGCTTCAGCTCCAGGACTGGTGGTTCATGGAGTGATGGCACCAAGGCCACTTTCTGTTCGCCTTCTTCATCTTTATATAAGGTGGTCCTGCTTTCCGTTCTCATGGCCTGCTCAGCTTGGTGCTCCTCTGTTTCCTCTGGGTACATGTCCTCAAGCTCTGCCCATAGTTCATCCATCTCTTCACTTTCCAGATTGTCATCAACTACCTCCACAGCAAAACAGTTTTCATGACCATAATAATCCGGGAGCTGGAGAGATTTGAAAACATTAAATTTTACTTTTTCCTCGTTAATCTGTATGGATAGCTCTCCACTTTTGCAGTTGATAATGGCTTCACAAGTTGCTAGGAAGGTCTGCCAAGAATAAGTGGGACCTCCCCTGCCTCCATATCCAGTATCACAAAATCTGCTGGAAAAATCAGCTCCCCAACTTTCACCAGGATATCTTCAATGACTCCATAAGCAGGTTTTACGGATCTGTCAGCCATTTGAAGCATAATTCTGGTTGGCCTGGGTTCGCCGACCCCCAGACTTTGGAAGATGGTCAGTGGCATTAGGTTAATGTTGGATCCTAAGTCACACAGGGCCTTTCCTGTGTAAGCACTGCCTAGGGTTACAGGGATAACAAAACTGCCAGGGTCCTTCTTCTTCAGTGGTAGCCCGTTTTTCACACAACTGCTCGCTTCTGCCGTCAGATTTACTGTTTCGAAGTCACTCATTCGCCTCCTTCCATTAGTATGTCCTTGAGAAATTTAGCATAAGTAGGCATTTTGGCTACTGCCTTGTCGAATGGTATATTGATCTGTAATTGCCTGAATTCCTCGAGATATCTGGCGTAGTCTTTGCTGTCGTCTCTCTTACATGTCCTCAAAGGGTAAGGAACCTCCTTAGATATTGGCATTGTTTCTGGTTTACCCTCATCAGTCTGCCCTGCATCCTGTCCGACCGGACCCTTTTGCTGAGGGCTAGCGGTTGAACTGTTTTCCCTGTCAAAAATTTCGTGTTCAATGTTCTTTTACTTTTCTACACGTGCATGACTGGGATACGGAGGATCGTTTAGTGCAATTCCCCTCCCAGTTGTGATGGCATTGATCTGAGCGCGTGGATTGTTCACCGTGTTTGATGGTAAATTCCCAGGAGTTCTTGCTGCCTGATTCTGTGCAAGCTGACCATTCTGTACTTCCAGGTTGCGGATTGCAATTTTCATTTAGCTTACGTCGGCAGTAAGTGAATCCATCTGCGAGAATTTTGCCTCCCACTGCTTATTAAATTTTTCCATGTAGGTCTCGAAATGCTGTATTGATAGGTTAAGTTGTGGTTGTGCTGCTGATGCTTGTTGTGCAGGTGCTGCCTGCTGTGTCTGTGGCCTATGCTGAAATCCTGGTGCATAGACTGTTGCATTAGGGTTTCCGTAACGGAACCCTGGATGGTCACGTGTGCCTGGTCTGTAGCGGCTTGGATCCCACTGCTGCTGAACGTAGTTGGCATCCTCAGACAGAAGCTACTGGATCGCTACATCCAAGTCTGGTTCGTCTACTGCTGCTACAGTTTTCTTCTATGTATAAACCTTTTTGACTAAGTCTTGCACCATTTTTGTCAGATTATCAATCCTATCATCAGCCACTAGTTCTGCTAGTGCTGTGAGCCTGCGGTCATTAAACAGACGAGTGTCCTGTTTGGCTAGTTTTTTCATTAGTTCATAGGCTCCATCTTTATCTACATGGTACAGAAAATTACCCCCAGCTTCCCTGTCAATTTTGTCAGCATTCTCCCTGTCAAGAGCATGGTGAAATACTTGCAGAATCTTCGCGTCTCCGAAGCCGTGATTGGGGCATCTTTTAACAAGTCTCATCAGCCTGTCCCATGCGTCTACCACCGTCTCGCCCATCTTCCGTTTAAAGGATAAGATATCGCTTTGAAGTTTGATAACACAAGAAGCGGGATAGGATTTTGCAAAAAGACAGCAACACACCCTTCCCAGGTTGTGATGGATCTTGGTGGTCTGGCTTCTAGCCAGTCTTTCGCTGTCCCGAACAAGCAATATGGGAACAACAAGATCAATTTTAGCGTATCTGCTTCAACTCCTCTGTATTTGATCTTATTGTAGTAATCTTTGAACTTCCCGAGGAAGTCGTTCGGGTCTTCGTCTGCTTTCCCATTGAACGGACAATGGGTCTGGGCCGTTTAGATAGTGGATGATTTCAGATCGAAGTGCTCTACTGTTATGGGTGGCCCTACGATGGCTGGTTGATGTCCTCAGGTAGGAACTTCGAAGTTTTCCACTATCGCCCTCCCAGATCTGGTGTAAGTTCTCTGATTGTTCCGGGCAGCATAGCCTGCTGCTATCAGCTCCTCAATATAAAGAGCCATCTGGGCTGGAGTGCGTTGCTCTTGTCCTGTTGGTGTATCTGGTTCTGTTGGTGTATTATCCCCGTGATCAGACATCTTGGCTCGGTGATTGCGGTTTTGTTCTCTGAAAAGTTTTTCCGGATCTTCGAGTGGTGGCACCAGTTCGCGAGGCAATCTGGGCATACACTAGAATGGCCTGAAAATCAGAGTTCAAGAGTAATGAGATAAGAGAAAGTAAGAATAAAATTAAAAGAAAAAACTTTGAAATTGTTCTGATTCCTAAGAGAAACCGTCACCGTTCCCCGGCAACGGCGCCAAAGACTTGACAGCGTAAATCTATGTGCTTTTTCGCAAGTGTACGATCAAGTATTATAGAGTACGTATTTGTGACTCTGATTACTGAACCCACGAGAACAGGACGAGTTTTAATCTTGGAAATCAGAAATATATGCAAAGCTTGTAAAAAGGAGGAATAATTGTGTGATTTACTTAGACTAAATTTCAGTAAATAAAACAATAATTTGAAGAAATTGTTTTTCTGATGCAGATGTTCTGGGAATTTTTCTAAGTAAGAGAATTGATGAGTTAAAGATCCAAGTTCCAGGATCCCCTAGGGTTACTATTCAGCTTACATGGCTTAATTTGATTTAAGAAACACATAGCGGTATTGTTTATGCCAGCATACCTATGATACAATCAACTCTCGGTCTCATGCATCTATTACTCTCCTGCAGATTTTTGGGTTCCAGAAGTTCAACTCAATCTGCAGGTTTGTTCTAAGTCTGCTAGGGTTACCGGTTCTCCTCTCGGTCTCCCCCTAAACTTCTAGCAGTTGGTATAATGCTTCTGTTCTAGTCCCCTGATTCTCTTCACCTCTCAGTCCATCAAGGCAGGGTACTAAATCATGTCTTCTCTTCCTAAATCTCACTGGCCACTCTTGCGCACCAGATCCTGTCTGTAGCACTCCTGGGTGATCAGGTTATTCATGAAGAAATATACAATGAAAGACAGAATAATAAACAATCCAATGCTGTATTAAGACTTCGAACTAGTCATGCATCTGAGAATCAAAACAAACCATGACGCTGAATTCATAAACCTTAGGTTCACAGAGAACCTAGGTAAAAGGTTTAGCTAGCGTACATTATTTAAAACACTGTTTCATAAAAGAAGGAAGAAATATCAGACGAGTTTATGGCTGAACACTGAAAACTGCTCCACTTTCTGCTCTGCTCCAAACTAACGGCTCTAGTACTGGTTGCTGTGATGATGATTGTGTAACCTAATTCTGTGCTGGGACGCCTCCTTTTATACTGCCACAGCCTCTAAAACTGATGCCTGAAATTCCTGTTCTACCCCTGTCTAAAACCTGTCCTGGAAGCTTCTGGAAATCTTGACGTGCGTTTGAACACACACTCCCTGCGTCTGAACGCACACGTGCGTCTGAAAGCACATCCTTGTGTTGACTTTTGGCTTTTCCTTGTTGAATTCATGGATTGTGCGTTTGAACGCACAAGGTGCGTCTGAACGCACCACTTGGTCTTCTGGTTGATTCTCGCCCGTTTCTGACCTTTCAGAAATTTGAAGTCTCCTGCGTTCAAACGCAGGCCGTGCGTCTAAACGCACGTAGTTGGTCATTTTTCTGTCTGTTTTCTCCTGCCTCTCTCTGCTGCTAACTGTTGTGCGTCTGAACGCACGCTGTGCGTTTGAACGCACAGCCTTAGCTTTTTCTGCGTCTTTTGTGCTTTGACTCCTTGATACGCTGCCTCCATTGCAAGCCTCTTTCATGCATTTCTTAGTACCTGTTACATGCACATAACAACACGTACCCGCGATCATATCCAATAAACAAAGTTATGCATGAAATTACTCAAATCTACCAATTATGCTCTCACCGTCTTTGTCTCGTATCAAGCGGAAATCTGACTGAAATTAGGCAAAATCAATCTCAACAGGGTCAGAACCAATGTTAAAAAGATGTCACAAACTAATTCCATTTACAAGCTATCAGAAGGATACAAGAATTTGGTAGTATTTTTTTGTTTTTTTAGAGGAGAATTCGATAGTCTTTGAACGGTCTTGTATATTAAACTTTAGTCTACGACACTATGAAACAAATTTAAAAAAACTATAACGCTTTGCTATCTAAAACCACCAAGTCAAAGTTAATAGAGGAATTAGGGTATCACCATAACAGAACAAAGAAGATGAAGGACCAACATTGGTAGAGAGAGAAATGCTGATTTGTAACTATACTTTCACCAAGTTATTACAGAAAAGAAAATGCCATATATACAACTGAAGTATTGCAGCAACGGTGGTAGCTGAAGTGGTAGAGCGTTTGAAGCCCCTGCATGAGGTCCCGGGTTCAAACCCGGTTGACGACAACGGAAAATCAATTTCTAAAAAAAAAAGTATTACCCGTGCCCTCATGGCACTACTAAACCAACGACAATGAATCCGGTTCCCTCATGGGCCATGGCACTACTAATAAACCTAAATGAATCCGGGATGAAACTTTCAATTTTCTTATTTGGTATTTTTTCCTTATAAATAAAATATATAGTGTAAGAAACTTTTTTAGTTGTGTAAGAATCACCACCCATTCTATAAACAAAAAATAAAGTTGTGGGAACTCTAAAAAATGTTGGTCAAATGCCTAACTTGGTACTTAAGTGGTTGTAGAATATTTTTATTCTACAACCATTTTTTTCTATTGGTTGTAGAATATTTTTATTCCCCATGGTGCTATTACAGTCGAAAAAAATACAATAAAAAAAGGTAAAATTGCACCAGAGGTACCCATAATTTGCCAAAACCGGCAAGTGGGTATCCAAATTTTAAAATCGTGCACCACGAATACCCAAATTTTCAAAATCGTGCACCGGAGGTGCCCATCACTAACTGCCGTCAACCTTCCGTTAACTTTCCATCTAAATTGGACGGAAAAGTATAAAAGACTATTGTACCCTTTATTTTCACCTCCAACTTTTTCTAAAATACAAGTGTTACTAACAAATCTAAAAAAAATAAATACCATAAAATTTTAATTTAATAATTAGATATATGTATGATAATGCAATATATTTCATCAAAGTTACATATTTTTACATCATTTCAAGATATGAAATATGTTTTTATTAACATATATCCGTCAATCTTAAAGTCTTTAATTTTTTTTAAATTAAAATATTAAAATTTCATAATCTCAAAATGAAAAATTAACGGAATGGTACATGTGAAATTATCAAAGGTACTTGTATGTTATTGTTTTATTAAAAAAAGTTCATGTGAATTTATGAAATTTTTAGACTTTTTTTTTTAAATTTTTAAAAAAGTTAAAAGAATTTACGATTGACGGATATATGTTGATAAAAACAATCTCAAAATTTCATAATTTCACATGTATATTTGTTAATAGAAACATAACATATAAGTATCTTTGAGAATTTCACATGTACCCTCCCGTTAATTTTCCATTTTGAGATTATGAAATTTGATATTTTTGTTAAGAAAAAAAAGTTAAAGACTTTAAGATTAACGGATATATGTTAATAAAAACATACTACTATTCCATTTCTTGAAATGATGTAACAATATGTAATTTTGATGAAATATATTGTAGCATCTTACATATATCAAATTATTAAGTTAAATTTTTATTATTTAAAAAAAATAGATTCGGTAGTAGCAGTATTTTTTAAAAAAAGTTGGAGGTGAAAATAATGGGTATAATAGTCTTTTTATACTTTTCCGTCCAATTTGGATGGAAAGTTAACGGAAAGTTAACGGCAGTTAGTGTTGGGTACCTCCGGTGCACGATTTTGAAAATTTGGGTACCCGTGGTGCACGATTTGAAAATTTGGGTACCCACTTACCGATTTTTGCAAAATATGGGTACCTGTGGTGCAATTTTTCCTAAAAAAAAGTTGTGGTACCATAAAATTTATCCGCACACTTCTCGGAAAAAAACATTTCTTAAAAAGCTTTCATTGTAGAGTTGAGATGAAATTGACCTAATGGTTTGAAAGCTATTTTAAAGTCAACCGTGCTGAAGATGGGTTTGGACACGATGCTGAGAAGGCCCGCAAATAAAAGTGACCCACCTACGGCTTGAAAAGTCAAAGCAGCTCATTCCAGAAGATACGAAGGAAGTACAAGTACTGGTAGTAGTAGTAGTAGTAGTAGTAGTAGTTCGTATGCTGTTTTTTACCCATGTTATCTCAGCGGAGTCGCTAATGTTGTCTCCATACATGTGTGGGTGCGTAACGAGATTATTAATTTAGTGCCAACCTTGCAATTGTTTATATTGTACCGTAGGAGTGATGTGATGCCACAGTATAAGAAGAGGTACGAAAACTACACAATGTGCATGAAAGATGTGGAAGATTCAATTAGAAAGGAATGGAACAGTCTACCTGAAGAGAGGAGAAATACGTACCAACAGGCTGCAAGTACTGCAAGGAAGACGAAGAACCGTTCGGAAGGAAAGCAGGTTAAACACCCTAAGAAAAGGAAACAGAAGAAGGTAGTGGCACATGAAGAGGCAGCAGATGTATAAAATAGGTTCACGAAAAACATGTCCTTGCCAAAAGTGGTGGCTTTGTTTTAAGGCATGACGGATGAGCAGACGGAGTGGATGAGTGGTATTGGGATAGGCGCCTTACGTAAACTTCCAAGAGGGTACTTGCGAGGTATTGTAAGCGATTATTCAACCCTGTCACTAGCACTCTCGAAGCTCATGGTCGTACTTTGAAGATAGACGACAAAGTTGTTCACAAGCTTTTGGGGGTATGTGGCTCATGCGAGAAGATAGATCTTCTAGTAGAAAAAATGAAACATGTACATTGGATGAACTTGAAATGGCCCACCAACTCGAAATTAAAAAAATTGTATGGGCGTTTCCGTGCTTGCCGATTTCCTCATACACGACAAGGGACTCTGCTTTGAGTGGAAACGTAGGGCTGTCTTGTTAATCCTTTGTTTTTTTGGGCTAACTATTAGTAGGTGGGGCATACGCCAATCGCTTGTGAAGTTGGTGACAGACTTGGAACGGTTGAACCGCATTAACTAGTGCAATCTCTTCCTGAATCACTTATGCAACCAGCATAAGGATGTACGGAGAGACTGACAGAAGTCTGGAGGCGGTTGCGCGCTAATACCGATGGTATATCTCAAACACTTGTTTACGTTAGTTAGTTTGTATTTATTTTTTGAAATTGGTATTAGTTATTTTCATAATGTGACTTGTGTACATGTTTGTCAATGTTTGAATGTTTATGATTCTGTGTAGTTGGCGTACCTCGAAGTATTCCAACCGCAGCTGGTAGAAAAACACAAGGCTACAACATGTACAACGGATGGTCCTTGCATGTGCCTGTGGGAAGGATCTGATATGAAGAGTAGGTGGGATATTTTTCAGAAGAGCAAATCTGAGGTGTGTGTTGTGGGCCTAAGTTTTCAACTTGTTATAAGTATTAGAAGTAGTCAAATCATTCAGTTGTTTGTGAAAGCTGTGACCTGTACACATTAAATTTTCTAATTGTGTCATTGGTAATGTCATCAGTTGTTGCAGAGTAGTATTAAAATTATTCTAGTTGAGATGATCGAGGGCCTTTCCATATTTGTTTTACAAAACATTGTAGGAAATGGTAGACCGGTATTGAAGTCGGATACATGGGAACGTGAAAATATTCCACTGATTAGGGAAGTATTAGTGAGTGTGGTGCGTGAGCTAAATGAATGCAGCTGGTTTAATAAGCAGGTTCGGAAATTCCCTCACACAGGAAAAAAAGGTCCTATTTAGGAAGATGGATATTTTAAACACCAGGGGAATTCAGAAGGCGAAGGGGGGCACATAAGTTATTCTGAACATGGCAGATATCAGAGAATTGATACCCGAGCCCAAGGCCATAATAATTGTTGACCAGAATACCTCCGTGTTTGAGTTTGCAACGCGATCTTCATGTCTGTGTGTGACCACAAGAGTGAGCAAGTATACATCGCACTAGAACAAATTATGTTCTTGCAGAAATATCTGTATTTAATAAACATATGCGGTTATACGTACATGTGATGAGAATGAACAATAATTGTGTATTGTGGCATATTGATTGTTGGCTAACTTCATTACTGTAGAATTCTTTTCATTTCATTTGTTATGATGTGTTTATCCGTCCGTTTTTGTATTTAAAATTGGTACCAGATTGCTCATGTAGAAATTGGAAGATGTAACATGTGTCTAATATCGGTGGCTATTGGCCCTATCAATGTGTGTGGGGTTATCTATTTTGAAACTTCCTGAAAAATTTATAATAATTTCAATCTATTTCATGAAAGTTACTTCCGATTTCAGATACCGTAAATGGAATGGGTGAACATTATTTTTTGAGAAATTGTTTTTTTCGTCAACCGGGTTTGAAACCAGGACCTCATGTAGAGGCTTCCAACGCTCTAACACTTGAGCTACCACCCTAGATGCAATGGGTGAACATTTCATGACATTCGTAACCTATTTCATAGTGCTGGGCAAGTCGGAACTGTGACATCCCGCATAATTAAACCCATTTAGGCAGTATTTAGAGTTGGTTTATGACCATTATAATATTGTGGGATGATTAAGTTGGACGGTAGAAACTTCATATTAGTCCCCTATAATTTTAATATTAACCATTTCCTACTTTTTATGAAAGGCGAGTTCTAGGGAAGTTGTAGTAAAAAGTGCGACCTTGGGTATAGACGTATTCCTTGTATGTGAGAGAGTATTGTTACCGTATTGTTCATCTTGCATGTACACCTAGTGTAGTGGGAGGAATAGACCCATAATTACCTATTATAAGGCATGCTAATGACCCATCATGATTACTTGCCTTTCTCACCATAGACTTGTCTAAATTTTACTCTTCCCAAGCCATCTTGTTCATTGGACCAAAATTTTCTAGTGCATTCTCGGATTTGAGAAAGGGAGCAACAAATCATTTGAAGCTAGTAAAGTGTGTCATCTTTTATGAAGTTGTGTTTTCGAAGAAGACACTATTTTGGCAGAAGCCAATATGGCAAAAATGAACTTTTTTGTATGAAGCATCTGTGAAGAACTTGGCTTCTATTTATGCCATTGTTGCTGATTGCAGATCACTTGATGGTAACTTTGATTTTATTATTTTATTTTTGTTAGTAGAGATAGCAATGTTATTGCACATAATTGTGCTAGAAGTGTTGTTGGGCTTTCACTTACTCTGTGAGGTTTTTCCTCTTGTAACTGTAGGCCGTTTTGGCTATTCTAGTAATGAATTTCCTTCTTTGGCAAAAAAAATGGCAAAAATGACAAACATTTTGGCACAGTAGTAGATGTAGTAGTTTCTTCGGGCATGTTTGATGCGGGGATAAAGAATGGTAAAACAATCCGTTTCTTCTCTTCCTCTACGATTTGACTTTTTGACTCGTATCTGGGTCACTTTGACAGGATGATTTGGATCGCGAAACAAAGTACTACAATTTTTTGATAATTTTTTCACCATGTAATAGAACAACTTTTACTCAACAACACCATGAAAAAATTGTCAAAATATTAGATCGTTTTCCTATCCAAATCACCAAGTCAAAGTGACCCCGTGAATAGTGACAAATGTCAGAACGTAGAGAAAGAGAAGAAACGGAGGAAGCATACGATATTAACTGTTGTTTAGTTCCTCAAAAAAAAATTGTAGTTTGGGGCAGTAAGCGTACATAATGACCCTTCGCCAAAGTTTTCGTTTGGGATTCTTCATAACTGAGAGCGCATAAAATTACGGGCGAAACTAGTATTCTACGAGGCAATTGAAAAAATATGCCAGACCCTAAAAGCATGTATCATAGTCTAGATTGCAGCACTGAAAAATACCAACCATCAGGCCTTGAAGCTTGCACATTTTCAAGAGTTTATTACGACTTTGAAAATTTCAAGATCATAGTTGTTGGAATAGATGCCCTAGAGGCAATCTAGTTTAGTATGAATTTATTTTGGCTAGAACATTCATTGTATTATTTATTGGATATTTAATATAATGAAATCCTTAGATTTACAATTTTATTGTTTATCTTAAATATCCCTAGTCCAGTATAATGATTAACAGGACAATCATCTATAGACTAGTATGGGGTTTGATTGATATGGAGATATCATGATCCAACACATGGGTGTGCATTAAGGGTAATGGCACACTGATTGTACAAGGTTTGTCGGATGACTATTCCTTTAGTTGGCTAGAATGGATGTTGTGCTAGAAACCGCTCCATATTAGCAAATTGTTGCTACCAACTAGATAGAACCTATGGGGTCACACGCTATATAGAGTTGAACTAGATTTGAGAATTAATTAATAGGATTAATTAATTAGGAGGATCAATTTGCAACACCTTGCAAACTTAGTAGGACTAATTTGCAAGGAAGAGACTAAACCGAATTCCAGTAGGACTAGAATGGGTCCTTTAGGTAGTTGACAAGGATTTGTTGGACTATATAAAGGATGCTCCTTCCTTCCTTCCCACACTTATGAGCCTGAAGTTCACAACTTGAGTGGGAGAGAACAAAAAGGAGAGAGCAAGCAAGCAAGAGGGACCCGTCCGCCCCCTTGCCGCCGCCCCATCCCGTCGGCCCAAACAAGGAGGCCGCCCCTCCTTGTTTCCTCGCGTTGTGTGATTTCTTCTTCCTCTTCCTCCATTCCTAGCTAGCAAAAAGGATAAGGAAGATCTAGATCTCAACTCTACGCGTGGATCAACTATAGAGAACGTGACACAATTCACGTTACAAGTCATCACAGGAGAAACCCTAAGGTGTGTAACTTGATTTCTTCCCTTACCATCGTTATGTCTCTTGTCATGTGATCCTTGGAGGGTATTGCATGGATAATATTTGTTTTTCCGCTGCGTATCCATGATCAAAACCCTACAATGGTATTAGAGCCACATGTCGTAGAGCATAAACGTGGTATATGTGTTACGTTTTGATAGCTTTTACACTTTAAATTTATTGTTTATCGCGTAAAACAAGACAAATCAAGCATATGATGCAATTTGTCAATAATCAATCAAAACAAGACCTAATTTTTGCATTGGATGCATGAATTAGTGAGTTTGAGAAATTTTATTATCTTAGATCTAGGGTTTGGGCATCCTATGGAAAGAAGGAGTTCTTTTCATACAAGGAAACAACCAAACTTGGGCACCAAGCAAGGGAGTTGTTTTGGAAACAACTCCCAAAAGAGGCTCAGCCCCCCTAGGGGACCGCCCCTCCTTGCTTGCCGCCCAAGCAAGGGACGGCCTAGGGGCCGGGGCAGCCCTAGCCCGCGGCCTAGCCGCGTGGGCTAGGGGCCGGGCGGCCCAAGGCCTTTGCGGTCCTCCTTTTGGGTTCGAGCAATTTGAATGTTCGGCCCCATGGACCGTTTTAACCCTAGAAAATCCTTAAATCAATTAAAATTGACCAAGCGCGTTAAAACTGGATTTTAACTGTTTATATGCAAATCGCATGGTGATTGGATATGGCCTTAGGATGCGGTTTGGTGTGATTGTTTAATTTTGTGGTTTGGTTTACGGCCTGCGAGCTGATCAATAAAATGTAATAATTAATTAGGGTTTTATGGCCTGCGAGCCATTTTTTTCTCAACTTGTGAGATTTATTTTATTTAGTATAGTTGTTAGCTAGTGCTAGATAGAGTAGATTGTTAGCCAAGATTGAAGAAAAAGGAAGCCCAAAGCCCAAGGGAGACACAAAAGATGGAGCATGGAGCATTCCACATGACTATGAAGGATGGACCAAAAGATGAAGACGCATGGAGATGTGTTTGCTTTTAGGGTTCATAGATAATTCCATTGGCTTGGAATTATCTTAGCCTAGAAAAGACCATATTCACATCACGTTTTTTTTTGTGGTTGTTTATTTTATTGTCTTATTATTTTGTGGTTCGTGTATGGATGATGCATGCAATTAGGATAATAAGATAATTAGACAACCCGGATCTATTATTTGGAGTTGTGCTTAAACTCAAATAGATAGATTAGTTGATATTGATTAACAAAAGTAATTAAATTTGAATTTAAAATCCCACAAAATTCAAATATTGTGTTCTTGCCTTCTCTTTATTTAAACACTCATTATCATCATGATTTATCAAGTTCGCGCGTGCCAAAGCATGGCGACTTGGTTCATAGTGATGGAATGTGATAGCACAAACAAGTAATGTGCAATTGTTTAAATAAGAGGTTGAACACAACTAGGCTATTAATATGATTAAAAACCTAGAGACAATCAATTGGGATTATCCATACGGATGGATAAATAAGGAGTTATTTGCCCAATTGAACCAATAGTTGCATAGAAGATGCAATTGGAATTGTTCCTACCTAAAGTAGTCAAATTATGGGTGACTTGTCAAAGCAAGCTCATAAGGAGATGAAACATGGATCTTGGCCCACTAGAAAATATAACGATATTTTCCGCATTAATATCTTGAGGGTTATTAATCCGTAGAAAAATAGTGGGAGCTATATTTGATAAACTAGCCATTATTGAATATAGTCAAAAATTCACAAATACTAAAACTTGCGTATTTTCCTTTTTGTAGAATTCCAAATGGCAAACAACTCATCGAGTTCACAACATTCCCTACGATCTGTCCTTGAGAAGGACAAGCTCTCTGGAACCAACTTCCTTGATTGGTACAGAAACTTGAGAATCGTTCTCAAGCAAGAGAAGAAATTGTACGCAATAGAGGAGCAAGTTCTAACAGGTCCAGAGAAAATACCCCTGCAGCCCTAAAGGCATATCAAAAGCGTGTTAATGACGCTAATGATGCGGCCTGCCTTATGTTATGCACCATGACTTCTGAGCTTCAGAAGCAACACGAAAACATGAATGTTGTCGATATGATCGAGCATCTGAAGCAGCTCTTCCAAGAGCAGGAAAGGGTTGAGAGGTATGAGGTATCTAAGGCATTTTTCAAGTGTCATCTGGCAGAAGGAAACCCGGTGGGACCCCATGTACTCCGTATGATCGGGTACTTGGAGAATCTCGCCCGACTGGGGTTCCCGGTTGGCCGAGAGTTGGCAACCGATCTCGTGTTGCAATCGTTGCCCGAGAGTTATGGACATTTCATCATGAACTATAACATGAACGAGATCGTAAAACCACTGCCAGATTTGCTTAATATGTTGAGGACAGCTGAACAAAGCATCAACAAGGGTAAGGGCAAGGCCATTATGATGGTGCAGAAAGGAAAGGGCAAAAGGTTTGCCTCATCCTCCAAGGGCAAAGGCAAGTCAGTTGCCAAGTCTAAGGAACCTCCCCTTAAGACCGTTGGTTGGATTGCCAAAGGTGAGACTAAAGGTGAGTGTCACTACTGCAGTCAGCCTGGACACTGGAGGAGGAACTGCCCAAAATATCTGGAGGACAAGAGGCTTGGAATAGTGATTCCACCACCACCAGGTATTTTTGTTGTAGAAGTCAATTTAACTGTCTCTACATCATGGGTATTAGATACTGGATGTGGATCTCACATTTGTCGAAATGTGCAGGATCTAAAGAGAAGTAGAAGATTGGCTAAAGGGGAGATAGATATGCGCGTTGGGAATGGAGCAAAAGTTGCTGCGTTGGCCGTGGGCGTGTTCGAGCTATCTCTGCCTTCAGGATTAGTTTTAGAATTAAATAATTGATATTTTGTGCCTGCTATGAGCAGAAACATTATTTCTATTTCTTGTTTGGACAAGGAAGGTTTTATTATTTCAATAAAGAACAATTGTTGTTCCTTTTATTTTAATAATATTAACTATTTTAGTGCGCAATTATTTAATGGACCGTATGTCCTTGATCTAAGCAATCGTGTCTACAACATTAATACCAAGAGGATTAAAATACATGATTTAAATCCTGCTTATTTATGGCACTGTCGTTTAGGCCATATAAAGGAGAAACGTGTATCTAGACTGCATAAGGATGGATTACTAGACTCATTTGATTTTGAATCATATGAGACATGTGAGGCTTGTTTATTGGGAAAAATGACAAAGTCCCCTTTCAATAAGAAAGGTGAGAGGACTAGTGAGCAATTGGCGCTCATACATACTGATGAGTGTGGGCCGTTTGCCACGCCTGCAAGGGGTGGTTATGTATACTTCATTACATTTACTGATGAGTACAGTAAATATGGATTTGTGTACCTTATGAAGGCAAAATATGAATCCTTTGAAATGTTAAAAGAGTTCAAAAGTGAAGTAGAGAAGCAACTTGGAAAAAGTATCAAGGCTCTACGATCAGATCGTGGAGGAGAATACTTGAGCCAAGAATTTGACGACTATCTTAGAGAGTGTGGGATCGTGTCTCAACTCACTCCACCCGGAACGCCACAATGGAATGGCTTGTCTGAGAGGAGGAATTGAACCCTATTGGATAAGGTTCGATCGATGATGTGTCAAACCAATCTTCCGTTATCATTTTGGGGCCATGCTTTATTAAGTGCAGCTTTCACCATTAACCGTGTTCCATCTAAATCAGTCATGAAGACACCACATGAGATGTGGAGTGCGTCCCACACTGCTGTTTATGAGGATTTGGGGCTGCGAAGTCTATGTAAAATGTTTACAATCAGACAAGCTAGGGCCAAAGTCCGATAAGTGTAAATTTGTGGGGTACCCTAAGGAAACTAAGGGATACTACTTCTACAATCCAACCGAGAACAAAGTGTTTGTTGCTCGGACCGGCGTGTTTCTAGAAAGAGAATTTGTCTCTAAAGAAGCAAGTGGGAGGACTGTAGAATATGAAGAGATTCAAGAACCACAAATCACTGAACCGATTATGGAACATGAACAGAAACCACATGCAGTTGTGGAACAGCCTGTTAGGGTAACACAAGAGCTTCGTAGATCTAGTAGAGTGCGCCAGGAACCCGAGAGGTACGGACTTCTCGTGACCGATTCCGGTGACACGATGCTCATAGATGATGAGCCTACTACCTATGAAGAGGCCATAAAAGGGCCAGACTCTCAGAAGTGGCTAGAAGCCATGAGATCCGAGATGGAATCCATGTATACCAACAAAGTATGGACTTTGGTGGAACCAACCGAAGGGGCGCAGCCCATAGAGTGAAAGTGGGTCTTCAAGAAGAAGATCGACATGGATGGTAATGTGATTACCTATAAGGGCCGATTGGTGGCTAAAGGATTCAGATAGATTCATGGTATTGACTATGATGAAACCTTTTCACCGGTTCCTATGACCATATCCATCCGAATCCTACTTGCAATTTCAGCATACTACGACTATGAGATTTGGCAGATGGATGTCAAAACAGCATTCCTTTATGGGGATCTCCTCGAGGATGTGTATATGATACAGCCAGAAGGTTTTGAGGATCCTGAGCAAGCCAACAAAGTCTGTAAGCAACAACGATCCATTTATGGATTGAAGCAAGCTTCTAGGAGTTGGAATCGATGTTTTGATGAAGTAGTCAAAGAGTTTGGCTTCATCAGAAAAGAAGATGAGTCTTGTGTCTACAAGAAGGTTAGTGGGAGCTCTGTAGCTTTTCTGGTCTTGTATGTGTATGACATACTTCTCATTGGAAACGACGTTCCCATGCTGCAATCTATTAAAGATTGGCTAGGGAAGTGTTTCTCAATGAAGGACTTAGGGGAAGCAGCCTATATACTCGGTATAAAGATCTGTATAGATAGATCTAAGAGACTCCTAGGCCTAAGTCAAAGTACATATATTGACAAGGTGTTGAAGCGGTTCAACATGCAAGATTCCAATAAGGGATTCTTGCCCATGTCACATGGAATCACTCTTTTGAAGAGTGGTTGTCCTTCCAATGAGATTGAGAAGGAACGCATGAGTAGAATTCCCTATGCCTCGGCCATAGGATCTATCATGTACGCCATGGTATGTACTAGACCAGATGTGTCATATGCCTTGAGTATGACAAGTAGATACCAATCCAATCCGGGTGAGAGTCACTGGATTGCAGTCAAGAACATCCTGAAGTACAAGAGAAGAACTAAGGAGGCTTTCTTGATATTTGGCAGTGAGGAAGAGTTGCGTGTAAGGGGTTACACAAATGTAAGATTCCAAACCGACAGAGATGACTTTAGATCACAGTTGGGATATGTTTTTTGCCTGAATGGAGCAGCGGTGAGCTGGAAGAGTTCCAAGCAAGAGACGGTGGCTGATTCTATAACAGAGGCTGAGTACATTGTTGCAAATGGCGCAGCAAAGGAAGCTGTTTGGATCAGAAAGTTTGTTTCTGAACTTGGTGTGTTTCCTAGCATTGCGGATCCAGTTGAGTTGTAGTGTGACAACACTGGGGAAAATCGCGCAATTAAAGGAACCCAGGTCGCACCAGAAATCCAAGCACGTGCACAGGAAGTTCCATCTGATTCGAGATATTATCGATAAAGGAGACGTTCGGATATACAAGATTCCTACAGATGAGAATCTGTCAGATCCACTTACAAAGCCGCTTGTGCAGTGGAAGCATGAAGGGCACACTAGGAGCATGGGCATACGAGATGCGTCAGATTGGCTAGTGCAAGTGGGAGACTGTTGGAATAGATGCCCTAGAGGCAATCTAGTTTAGTATGAATTTATTTTGGCTAGAACATTCATTGTATTATTTATTGGATATTTAATGTAATGAAGTCCTTAGATTTACAATTGTGTTGTTTATCTTCAATATCCCTAGTCCAGTATAATGATTAATTGGACAATCATATTTAGACTAGTATGGGGTCGGATTGATATGGAGATATCATGATCCAACACATGGGTGTGCATTAAGGGTAATGGCACACTGGATTGACCCATCTACTAGAAGGCTACATACACGTTATGTTAAGTCACAAGTGCTTCTCGTGGTGCAATGGTATTGTCATCCTTAGACTTGAATTCGCTAGATATTCTAGTTGTGGATTATTGTGGTTTTTGTAGCGTTAAGCGCTACACCGTAACTGGGGGGTTATAAAGGCGTGTACCGGATACAATAAGAAGCAAGCTTAGAGATCGTAGTGGACGTAGATAGAATTTGTCCCTCCCGCATAACGGGAGTAAATATCCTAGGCCACTCGAGGGATAGTGCTTATAGAATGTCTGGCCAGACTCAAATAAATCAATATAGGATATTGATGTTATTTGCACGAATAAGGCTATTCCCATGGATCGAGAAACTATGGATTGGATATACGAGTGTGACTTGTATGTTTCGTGTCCAATCCGGATATAGAGACAAAGGGATGAGACAATTACTTGTAAAAGGTTTGTCGGATGACTATTCTATTAGTTGGCTAGAATGGACGTTTTGCTAGAAACCGCTCCATATTAGCAAATTGTTGCTACCAACTAGATAGAACCTATGGGGTCACACGCTATATAGAGTTGAACTATATTTGGGAATTAATTAATAGGATTAATTAGGAAGATCACTTTGCAACACCTTGCAAACTTAGTAGGACTAATTTGCAAGGAAGGGACTAAACCGAATTCTAGTAGGACTAGAATGGGTCATTTAGGTAGTTGACAAGGATTTGTTGGACTATATAAAGGATGCTCCTTCCTTCCTTCCTTATGTGCCTGAAGTTCATAACTTGAGTGGGAGAGAACAAAAAGGAGAGAGCAAGCAAGCAAGAGGGACCCGTCCGCCCCGTTGCCGCCGCCCCATCCTGTCGGCCCAAACAAGGAGTCCGCCCCTCCTTGTTTCCTCGCGTTGTGTGATTTCTTCTTCCTCTTCCTCCATTCCTAGCTAGCACAAAGGAGAAGGAATATCTAGATCTCAACTCTACGCGTGGATCAACTATAGAGAACGTGACACAATTCACGTTACAAGTCATCACAGGAGAAACCCTAAGGTGTGTAACTTGATTTCTTCCCTTACCATCGTTATGTCTCTTGTCCTGTGATCCTTGGAGGGTATTGCATGGATAATATTTGTTTTTCCACTGCGTATCCATGATTAAAACCCTACAATAGTGAATGGAAAGATGGTTTGATCTAGAACTAGACGAAACCACTCGAATCAAATACTACAAGATTTGTTGTTTACAGAAGTCGCAACAGAGCTTGTGGTATTTTAACCGAGTGGCTCGTCCAGTTCTAGATCAAGACATCTCTCCATTCACTAAGATCTTGAAATTTTGAAAGTCCTAATCATCTACTGTAAATGTGCAAGATTCAAGGCCTGAAGGTTGGTATTTTTTGGTGCTGGAATTAAGACTAGTCCTCTTTTTCACATATCTTCTTCTTGCCTTTGTTTTCCCGGACACCAGCTAGGGTTGCTGCATCTTCCCTCCTTTTCAAGTTGTATTTGAATAGGTAGATATAGATCCTATTCTCAACATAACTTGAAGAAGTTCTCGCCCTGCTCGGAGTAGATGGTGGTTGAAGAACAACTTCGATGTCACTTGTGAATAGGCTCCAAATTACTGCAAGGAGCGTCTTAAGTACACAGGAACAGGCAAGATTAACATGACAAAGCGTCAGCAAGCAAGGCCAAATCATTGCGCGCAAAAAACAAACCCTACTTTTTGTGGATTCAAGAAGACAAACAGATGATTGGCGAACAGCACAACAGATATGCCGTTGCCATCCTGATCATAAGGTGCACTCAAGAACTCGAATAGCCTGGCGGTGACAACATCATAGGGAGGTTCAAGAAGCAAAACTTCTGTGTTTTCACTTCTTGCCTGCAACAACCCCCCTTTCCGACTCAGGCGAACCGGGAGGGCGTTGCTGAAAGTGACGGCGGAAATCAAAAGCAAAACCTCCATTATATTACATTACTATTCAACATTACACACGAGTCTTAGGATATTACTTGCATTACTAAGAACTACAATATTATAAAAAAATACTAGATGAATTCTCGTTACATTATCATTCTACGTGATTCTCGTACCCCGCTATTCCGTAGTCCCTGTCTTCTAGACCTGCGGTGGGAAGGAAAACAAGAACCGCAGTTTCTAAAATCAGCACTGAAATACTGAATGAGCAACACCCAATCATGTCACAGAGGAGAGATTATTTAAAGTAAAAAAATAAGAGATAATATTTGCACAGGGGAACTAAAAGACAGTTGAATAAGATATTCTTAAGTTCCAATCACAATTCCAGAAATTCAAAGAAACCAATCTTTAATCCATATCCAGTCATCGGAGGAAAATTTCAATCCGAATCCAATAATCAAAATTTGAGGTTCTCATTAATCAGAAATAACCAGTTACTCATATATTTCCAATCCAGATATACCACTTTCAATTCGTGAGTGGAATGGGAAAAATTCATCCGCATCACACAATCCCAAACCCGCTTCCAAGACCTTAAGTGTCGACAACCCCCTAACAGGGTCTTTATGCCCAGAAGGAGTGAGTACAAGGAACCAAACCCGAGGCAAATTGCAACCGGGCTAAATAAAGAATAATAATGTGTTGAGTGGACGTAGCCAACAACGACCAAACCAATGATCCGAATGACGTTCCCCACACATCACTTTCCACTTTTTTGTTATTACGAATTATTGATTATTGTGTGACAATTTGAAAGCAGTAATTTCAAAACAGAACTCAAGTAAAGCATGTATATTTCAAAACGCATTTTGAGACAGACAACAAAATCGTGATATGACACGAAGGAAGCTAGCACGCAAGGCTTGGCATGCATACTCACCTTACTCTTTAGCGATTAGCCCTTAAAGTTCCCCTAAAAGGATACGTAGCCTTCGTAATGAACTGATCACCTACACAGTACATTCTTTTATTTGATTACAAACTTATCAATGCCAACATGACGTGCTATAAGTCTAAACGAGTCTTAAGTCGCTCGATTCTCTCACACAATATTTATAATATTTTTGTAATAATATTCCGAATTCTAGAAAATTATTGTGTTATCGCCTAACTTAATTTCAAATAATAATTTGCTAATTAATATATTTAGGTTTAAGTAACCAATAAATTCGTTTACAAACAATTTAGTATCCACTTACTAGTAATTTATAAAAGAACTAAGAAAGAATATTAATAATAAATATTCATTATCAATTGGGAGAAATGTTATTTTTAATTCTAAAATACTAATGAAATGGCCAACTTAATCAAATCAAATGATTTTACAAAACGGAAAATAGTTTGTTACGAGAGTTACTTGTAACTTGTTTGTTTTTAAGAAACGAATTCATTTTAAATTAACAAATACTTTATATCATACTAATTAAATATTCGACATACATATTATTTCATTATTTAACACAATGTTGTTTAATTTAGAATAATAGTTAGAAAGTGAAACGAATTTATTTTAATTAACAAATACTTTTGCTCATACTATTTTAATATATTATTTCAATATACATCATAAATTAGAATCCGTAGAAATGAATTTAAACCCACAAATATTTATTAAATACTATTTTAACCACCCTATTTATTTTCTGAGTAACTAAAATTCTTTCAAGGGTAATATTATTAAAATAACCATTTATTTAAAAAAAAAACTAAGCATGTAGACTATTTCTAATATTTTTAATAAACGAATATAAATGTTTAAGTCGGGTAGAATTATTCTAAATAAATACTTGCTATCAATTAAGAAAATTATTAACTTTAAATTTCCAGACATTTCTCAATTGTCAACTAATTAAAACAAACCGTAAATAAATAATTGTGATTTATACTTCTAGCTTGATTATTTTCAAGGGAATAACTTCTATTTAAAAAAAATCATTCTTACATATATTATCTAGCAATTTAACTTGCTTTTATTTAATTAGATCAATAGCTATAAATTATAGAAATTTATTTAAATCCAAAAATCATCTTTTTTATTTTATTTTATATTTTCAGATTATTAAATGACAAGGAAACCCCCAAGATATGCTAAAAGAACACGAACACCCCCTTTCTCAATTAAAAGAGTTTAATAAGCTATATACTTGACCCTTAGTTTTTAGAAACTACATAAACTACCCCCTATGTGTCTTACACCTATTTTGTATAAAAGACACTTTAACCCCCCTTTTCATGAATTCCAATTCGATCAATCAAAACGTGAATTCAAGTATTAAGGCATGATTATGATCATCTAAATCAACTCAGGGCAAATATTAGAGCGTACCGGTACCAAAAATCGCAAGAAACGGTCGAGAAACGGTCCGGGTTGAGTTTCCCATCGATGGCCACCGTGGTGGTTTTCAATTCCGGCAACTGAGGTGGTTCTAGGTCCGGCTGGGCCTTCTGCTATCTTGTTCGAGCCTCTAGGAGTAGATTGGGATAGCTTTTGAGTGGTGGGTGGCTCTGTTGAAGCTTCGCCAAGAACCTCGCCGGAAAACATGGAGTTTCGCCGGCGAAGCTTGGGAGCTACTACCGCTGATTTCCTGTCTTGTTTCTGCTTGCTTTTATGCTACTGGGTCGAAACAGAGAGAGGGAATGATCAAAAGAAATAGGGAGGCCAAAACAGAGGAGACGGTGGCTTCGGGTGGGGTTCCCGACGGTGGCAGCGGCTATGGTGGTGGCTGATTCGCCACTGCTAGCCGCTGCTTCTGCTGTTTCTTCGTCCAGGGACAGAGAGAAAAATATGGGGAGGGAGAAAAGAAACACAGAGAGAAAAACAGAGCGTGGTGGTGGTGGGTCTCTCTCGGGCTCCTTTCCGGCGGCGGCAGCGGCGGTGGTGGCTCTTTGCCGCTGCTCTTGCTTGCCCCTGCTACTGTTCGGGACAGAGAGATTCAGAGAGAAGGTGGCAGAGAGATGGATAAAGGATGGATGTTGGTGTTGTCCAAGGTGGTGGTGGTGTTGGCGGTTGTTTGGCCGGAGAAAGTAGAAGATGGTGATGGTGGCTGGGTGTTCTTGTATCAGTTGTGTGTTGCCGAGTTGAAGAAAGCAACTGGTTTTTATATGAGGCACATTCGGCAAAGAGGGGCGGTGGTTTGTCGGGAGCAATGTCGTGGCCGAAGGAGAAACAAGGAGAAGAAGAAGAAATGAACAAGAAAGGTAAGAAGAAGACAAAACAAATAATGAAGTCTGGTAAAATTCAAGTGCAAAGCAAACTCTAGGATAGTATTTGGTGTGTTTGGGCACACCATTCTATTTGAATGATAGTGTGTTGCAGTACTACGATGTCTCGCGGTGGTTTTACCCGCTCTAGCCATTATTTACATATACTACTTCGGTAGTTCTTAAAATTTCACATGAGTTTCTTAAAAATAATTTACACAAGTTTATTATTATTATTATTATTATTATTATTATTATTATTATTATTATTATTATCATCATTTCTACTAATAACGTTCAATATATATATAAACATAACATTATATTATCCTGATAGTGTATGTTTACTATAAAACCGTTACTAAAATAATTCCTAAATAATCTAGCAAAACACTATAGCGTATTCCATATTATTTGTATCTCGACTCTATTCTTATTTAGCTTCTGAATTTACGATTTTACCCCTACCAATTAAACGGGATATTACATTGCACCTACCAAAGAGCTAAGCAATGGAGGGATATCTCCCGGAAGAAAGAAATAGAGAAAAAAAGAAAACACCAGTGGCTGGGAATGAAAGTCCCAAAGCACTGGTTGTTATAGCAAGGAAGCGCAAGCATAGAGATCCTGAACGACCGAAACGGACGGTCGCGATAATTGAAGGCAGAAGCGTGAGCAGGCCACCACTCACCTATCGAGGTAATGTCGGCAATAAAGGCGGAAATCAATTGCAACATAGGAAAAAGCAGTCTCGGGTATAGGAAAAAGTCCAATCACTTGAGATCTTCTGCCTAGAAAGTCCAATCGCGATAAGGCAGAAGTGTGGTGGCTCTTTCTGATTTTTTTCTACTAGAGTATTGCCCGTGCCCGAGGGCGCTATCCCTAAATTAGATAGTGTGTTGAATTAAGAGGGTTTAAAAAAAATGAATTTATAGGTGTAATCCAAATATTATATTTACAAATGTGGTGAAAAAAAGTAAAAAAAAAAAAAAAAAAAAAAGGAAAAAGAAAAAGAAGAACAACTTCCAAGTATAGGATGAGCATTATTAATGGACATGGGAATCACTCACAACATCTCTCCTACTGGTTTACATGAGCACAGTCAATCCCCTAGTTCTCTCATGATTTACTTCTATTCTATAAAAGTTAAAAAATCATAATTGACTTTGGGGCTGTTTGGATGAGCTGAAATAAGTGAGAGGTTGAGCTTAAAAGTTTGTTTTATCTGTAGTGTTTGGATGTGTTGGATTATTGTAGATTATTGATTTTTTTGTTTAGATTGTAAGATTTGAACTCGTGACCTAATGCAAGGGGTTAAATACTTTACCACTGAACCAACACACATATGAATAAAAATACCCGTAAACTAGGTTAAGAAGTCCGGAGTTTTCGTAAAAAATCGGATTTTCGCCCAAAAATCCGGAATTCCGGCTGAAAATCCCGAAATCCGGATCTCAAGCCGGAAATCCGGATTTTTTCATGATTTGGAGAAGTTTGACCGACTTTATCGGATTTTTGACTTTTCATTTCCTCTCTTATTTCAACCTTTAGGGCATGTCCACCAAGGAGTACTAGGCTTGGCACCACCTCACCCTAGCCCTCCCAACCCCTTATTTCTCACCATTCACCTCTCCACCCACAAAATCTGGTCAAGGCTAGAATTGCCCCAAGGCAAGAGCTTGGGAAATTCTAGCCTCTTGCCTTGCCTTCTAGCCCTTTTGCCACATAAGTATTCCACCGAAATTTTAATCCACAAATACTACTTTTGAATAACATCGAAACTAGTAATTTTGTATTGACCAAAAAAATATATATTGTTTAACATAAAACTGTTTTCAAATATGTCAAAAAAAAAAAAAAAAAAAAAACTGTTTTGAAAAAAACAGTTCCGGAAAAAAACAGTTTTGAAATAAGATGTTCTAAAAAACTGTTTTTTTGAAAAAAGACATCTAAAAAAAAATGATCGTTTTGAAAAAAACAGCTCTGAAAAAAATAGTTCTGAAAAAAAAAAAACAGTTTTCGAAATCTGTTACGAAAAACTGTTTTGAACAAAAAGCATGATTTTTTGAGATAAAAAAAATAGATTTTGAAAAACTGTTTGAATAAAAACTATATGAAAAAACAGTTTTTGAAAAACTGTTTTTGAAAAACAGATTTTGAAAAACTGTTTTGAAAAACTGTTTTGAAAAAACAGGTTTTGAAAAAATTATTTTTGAATAACATTTTTTTTTATCAGAATTTGAACAACATTTCAATTCAAGTGTTATTAAAATACAAAATAAAGTTATTTATAATTTTTTAAAATAGCAGTGTCTTGCCTCTCCGCCTGCCCCAACGAGTGGAAGCAGACTTCAAAAAGTAGTGAACAGTGACTTGCCCTAGAGCCCCTGTGCCCCTTGCCTCCTGTCCTGGTGCCTTAACGGGTGAGCATGCCCTTAGGCATTAACCGAACCCTTAGATCTCACCCATTTAGAATTATTCGAAAGAGTTTCAATTGAGGGAAAAAAGAAATAGGTAGAATGCAAAGGAGAGAGAAATAGAGAGAGAGAGAGAGAGGTTTTTTTTTGAGATAGTGAGAGATAGGTTGAATTGGTAAGAGAAGTTAATTAGTAGTAAAGCATTGTTGAGGTGGGGTAAGTGTGCTTGCGAGGGTGTGGTGGCTCTTTTTGTTTTGTTTTGTTTTTTTTCCCCACCCCTCGTCACGTGTCATAGGCTCTATACCGATCAAATCCGAACCCCTAAATTAATTTTATTTTTGAATATTTAAACATCGAGTTCTCTGCGTTCTCTTTGAGAGAGAAAGCTAGAGAGAGAAGTACTCTCTGTGAGAGTTTTCAAGTCTTGTCGGAGCAAGGTTTGGGTGTTCTCCTCTTCACCATCTCTTCTACGAATCCGGTTCACAGGTTGCTACTGGGGCTCGCCGCCGCCGCTCCACCTTGCGCAAACGAGACCCTATGGTTCTGGTCACTGTATTTCTTCTCTATCTCTTCAGATCTGAGAACCAGAGGGCGTGAAGAGGCTTTGGAGGCGCCGGCGCGACGTTTCATCTTTACTTCCGGTTGACTTGCCGGCGACTCCTTATGGTTTGACTGTGCAAGGTTATATCTTGAAGGATGTGGTTGATGGGCTGTATTTCAATTCTATTGAAGGCCAATGTTTGAAGATTTTGAAGCTTGAGGACGATGTGGTTGCTGCTTTGAGTTTCCAGTGATGGTTAGGTGGCCGGAGGTGCAACGTCTCTGGTTGTTTCCTCTGTTCAATTTTAGGGAAACTCAAAAGTTGCTTATGAAAGCGTGATAGGGTCTTATTTTCAAGATATTGGAAATGTCCTATGTTTTTTTATTTTTACCAGCGTGACGGGTCATTTCCAAAATGCTGTGTAGTGCCGTATGGGTGGGGTGAGGGGCGGACACAAGGAGGGGGGGGGGGGGGGCTGGGGGTGGCCATGGCCCCTCCTAAATGTTTTTCAGTGCTTATAGATTTTCAAATATTTTTGGGTTTATTAAAGATTGGCCCCCTCAATTTCATAGTTTCGCAAAGAATTTAACCGATTTGCAACCCTATCTCTGGGAGTTCAAGTCAAACACAAACATTAATTTGGTATGTAGATAAGATAGGTAAGATCTCCGAATATATTAGACCTATCCTATGCAATTATAATATTAATTAAAAATAAGAAATAAAATGTTTCCTATAATTAGTACTAGTGC